>JAQMYG010000005.1:15489295-15527241 GCA_030014215.1 Clariallabes teugelsi
GGGTTTAAAAACAAAAACAGCCAAAAGAGAATAGCTTAACTTCAATTTCATTGTACTACCATTTGTTTGTTGAAACACCTGTTTTAATTCCTTATCTAAATTCTCGCATAGCTCCTCGGACATCTCATCAGTCCAACAAAGCTTATTTATCGAATATCTGGCTAATTGGCTGTGGAAAAAGAATTCCCAGGAGACTGCTTTGCACCACACTCAGTCTAGCCTATATTACTATTTACACATTTAGAGATAATCAATATTATAAACGTAGGTTGTATTAGTTTCGTTAATTATACTTACAACGTGTTCGTTTTATGTTTTGAATAAACAAAATATGCGTTTAATTTGTAGATGGAAATGCCTTTACAGAATGCCCTGCAATCTAAATGAATAAATAAATAAATTGTTTGTGGTATTGTGGTTACTTTGTAGGGTGATAATATCTAAAAATTATTTTTGATGAACAAGAACCACATTTACAGACCGTGTTGAAAATTCAAATAACACTTTAATATAGATTCTGTTGTCATCATTGTCTACAAGAATACACATTTACAAGCCATAAATAATGTTTTCACAAATGAATGAAGAACCGTTCCTCCGTTTCATTTGGTTGGGATTCCCAGATTCAGATCAGCTGTAATTTTTGGTCCATTTTCAAAGTCGTCGAACAGAGTTCGTCACATTCGTTTCTTCACATTTTGTTACAAAATAATTACTAATAAACGTGACCACTAAAATAACGCGAAACGTCAAAAATGTCCAGAATACGTATGCACAAAGAGTAATTTTTACAAATTTACAAACATGTGAAAAGTTCCACCAGACTAGGATGAGTTCATGATGGGTCTGGAGTACACGCCTTGGTAATAGGACGTGTCCGCTCCTAACGGCGACGAGTCGAAACCCGCTTTTGCCGCCATGGAGCCCATGGAGAGCGCACCAGCCATCGGCGAGCTGTAGCCGTAGTGCATCACCTGCTCGTACGTTTTCAGGTCCATTTTATGGTGATGCTGCTGCTCGGACGACATAAGGTTGTTGATGGAGAACGGGTGGTTGAAAGCATAATGATGATCTGGCTTCAAGTGCGCGTCGTGCGCGAGCACAGCGTGGTGCTGCGCCATTAGATGTTGCTGCTGCTGCTGTTGGTGGTGGTGCTGGGAAACGGGAGAGGTGGCGTTGTGCTCTGGACTCATTCCCGGGTTTGACTTCAAGTCGGAAAGCGACCGTTTGTGCTCGCTGACGGAGGAGTTCGAGTGCGGAGATTCATTGCCGTTGCAGCTTTCGGAGCTGCTGTGTGAACCGGGCTCGGACGACTTCCGGCCAGATTCCTTCCCTGCAGCTTTCTCGCACTTGAAACGCTTCTGGCGTCGCAAGTAGCAGCCGTTTTCAAACATGTTGCCCGAGTCAGGGTGCAGGGTCCAGAACGAGCCCTTGCCGGGCTTATCGGGTGAGCGAGGTACTTTGACGAAGCAGTCGTTAAAGGAGAGCGAGTGGCGGATGGAGTTCTGCCAGCGCTGCTGGTTCTGTCGGTAAAATGGAAACAGGTCCATGATCCACTGATAGATCTCGCTTAGGGTGAGCATCTTGGTCGGAGACTGCTGGATGGCCATGGTGATCAGGGAGATATATGAATACGGCGGCTTAGCGTGCGTGTAGCTCCTGCGGTACGTTTTTGGGTCGCGGGATCGGTTAATATTTGACTGGCTATACATGGGGCTCATGGCGTTCATGTTCGTATAGGATGTCAGGGCGTTCATGGAAGGCGCTTGAGCCGTCATTGGGCTCATGCTCGGGCTGAGTGCTGCGCTCATACCTGTCATGGCCGGGCCCATACCCGCCATGGCACCTGCGCCCGGCGACATGCCAGTCATGGAGGGGCTCATGCCCGTGTTCACGTAGGACATGTTCATGGTGTTGGCCGTAATGTTTGCCGCTGTGCTCATTCCAGACATGCTCATGTAGGTGTTCATAGAATTCATTCCCAGTCCAGTGTTCATGTTGCTGACAGAGGTGTAACACTAAAGAGGGGGAAAGAAGTTTTTGTTAAATTCGATCTTATGACAAAAATCAGTAAGCTATAAAACCATAATTTTATGGAAATATAATTTTATAATTTAATTTAAATCTCCTTTAAACTTTGTAAAATGTTTTGCCTTGGGCTTTAATAAATTTAATTTGGAGCTTGGAAGATCAATAAATATTTCAACTTTTTCAGCTTATAATTAAAAAAAAAGGGACATACTTGTTAAAACTGACCACACTGATCACCACTTAGACGAGGGTAGGATTCACTTTTGAACATTCATTAAACATTCAAGTTAAATATTTATTCGTTATAAACTTCCGTTCAGAATTTGTGGTAAAATGTTTTGTACAGCATACAGATATATATGCGTACATAAGCGTCCACGCCTGGAAGGAAGTTTGTATTTTATGTCAAGCCCAAGTTTTGTTAGGATAGTGCAGCGCGCCGAGATGGGGGAGGATTTGGAGGCGCCTCAAGTCAATATTTGATCTCAAAGTTAATATTATCTCAGGGCTAATACTGAGTTGTATAAAACGAAATCGCTTTCCATGAGGAAAAAAAACTATATACATATATATTTTGGGTTGGCTACGTACCTCAGGCTCTCCATAGTAGGTGCTCCAGTCCGCGTGATCGTGTCCTTCCATTTTGACAGCCCCGAGCATCCTGAAGTTTCCGCTCAGTTTTCAGAGGGCTTCCCCAGACAAGAGCGTCCTCGTCGGTGGCTGTTTGGGAACCACAAGGATCCTTGTGTTCTAGTTGCGCTCTCTTGTCAAAGGCTGGCGCATGTGTGCTTGTGTGCGCGCTTGTGCGTCTGTGCGTGTATGTGTGTGTGCGCGTGTAAGTCAGCTGCAGGCACGCTGACGGACGCTGAGAGGCGACTGCTGAAGACTGGAGTTCAAATGACGCCTGCTGCTGCGTGTTAGCGCTGTGATATAGCCGTGTGCGCCGGGCGAGCCTCCAATCCCTTCTTCACTCGGCCCTATTTGAATAATCTGCTCACACCTAGGCGCGAGACTTCGCCGCGTTGCCCCCCTTTTGTACACCTGCGCCACTCAAAAAGAGCAAGCGTCCATATGAAAAGATTCATTATAAACTAATCTTATTGTATTCCAACAGAAGAAAAAAGCAGGGGGCGCGAGGGGGTTGTTAAGGCCACTTTATCACGCGCAGATAAAAAAAAAACTGGCGTTACCCCTAACCTTCAATCAGGATTTATTTATTTATTTATTATCTATTGTTTAAATCAAAATCAGATATTTTTAATTGTTTTATCTAATTTGTTTCAGACGAAATTGTCCTGATAAGTTGCTTTATTTTTGATAGTCGTTTTCCCCTTTTTTATATTATTTTTAACTATTTACATTTTTCGTGTATTATTGTACACAATTTAGTTAAGCAGCATGCTTTATAAAGGAAATAGACTACGTGGAACACGCCTATTGCTTTTATAGCTATATTGATATATGACTTTTATTGCTTTTGTATAATTCCCCAGACGCGAACTGAATGAGATGTAACACGATGAGTTCAAATCTGTTCTCGGTTGTTGGATTTTAAGTTTTGTTTACGCGCGCGCTAATGTGTGGTAGTCTAACTAATAACAGAACGAGGTTTGCTAATGTAAGAGCTCACTCTTAGCACACAGGTCATCCGTGTTGATTCTGCAGCGCGCACTGGCGCGATTTGATTGCCTTCACTAAACAAAGTAGCCTAACATTTATCCAAAGTGTTTGACTATCCACGAAATAGGCGAATCACACAGGCGAATGCTGATGCTCTTGTTGGTAGGGCAAACTGCGAAGACCCTTGAGTTTGACAAATTCAGTTTCACTTTGCCCACTTATTAGTAGAATAACAAACTTCGTTGCAAATGAGACATTTTACATCAACTCAGAGCTAATATTTGTGACCAAAAGAGAAGGGATCAACCTGTCATAATCATGTGATAATGTTTGAAATGTCTGTAATTTGTTTCATGACTGATCTTGGCTTATCGTGTGTGCCTAAATACCTAGACGTGATGCCACAGAGTTTGATGGCGCCCCCTTTTGGCATCAGGGTTTAGTTACCTGCGCAATATCCACTCATCAAAAATGTTTTTGCCAATCCAATTTCTTTACTAAATGTAAGCAGCACGAAGACTGCGTATTGGTTTCAATGCCATTTAGGCTCAAGGAAAAAAGAAACGCCTGTTTTTGGAATAACGCGTCCATGTGAACATTGACATTATTGCCAAGGTGTTTGGCACGTGCCTGTGCAGCGGTGTTATCGTTTCGTATCTGTTTGATTGCGTATTTGCGTAGCGCAGTCGCACAAATGTCAATATAATCTCAGAGTTTATTTGGACCTGTGTGTAAGGTGTAAACGGCGCACATGGTGATGGACACTCAGACAGCGCAAAAAGGCAAACCCTAACGGTCGGATAGACTGCCAGAGATTTCTGATATCAAAGGCTGCATATTTACCACTATTTCTGAAACGTGGTTGTCATCTAATACTATATTTAGGCTACATATGGACGTTTCCTTTGTAATTTGTCTGACATGAATCTGCAGTAAGATCAGGCCATAGTCTGACTATAACCCATACAGAGTTGACTAAAATATTACAATTTACTATGTTAAGCACAATATGTGGCTTGGCTTAATAATTTTTTTTTTAATGAAAACCTCTTACTGTGGAGTAATATTTATCAATTACTGGTGTACTCAATAAAGCATGAACAATAACCTATTTGAAATGCCACTTTATATCACGTCTACATTATGAATACGTATAAAATTATTAAATTTACTATTGTCCAACTTTTTTTACTTTCTTTGTGTGCTCAATCATTAACAAAACATAAAGCACAACATATAAGATACTTTAGTGTAAATGTCAGATCAATGTCATACTGACATGTTTAACATGGTCATTGAATTAGCTGTAGAACTAACATTTAAAAAATTCACATAATATAATGGCTATGATCTGTGACCAGGGCTGCAGCATAGAGTACTTTTGTAAAATTTTGCCTAAAGTTAATCATTCATGAATGTGATACAGATTGTGAGCACACTCAGTATTGAAGGTCACTTTTTTTTTTATTTGATGAAAACGAAAAAGGACCCTATCCTTGAGCAAACAGAACACGTTGGAGTTCTGGACTATACTTTGTGCCTGATTTACTCCAACCAAATGTAGCATGGTGACAGATGATTCAAACTTCAACTACAGATTTCATCTGGAGGATGATTAAGACATTGGAGTGGAGCTCTCATCAAATGATTATTTAAGCATTTAAAAAATCTTACTTTCATTTTTTTCAGTTTAGTTTATCTTTGAGCTGTTCGTGTTTTATTTTTTCTTCTATGCTTATATTTACTGTGGTTCATTCATCATCTATTTGAATGCTTTCTGTGTGTTGCAATGCGCCATCACAGTGGGTGGCGTCTAGGTGATCCTACTCAAACTCATACATTAGGGCCTGTATTCTTAGCAAATATTGCCTTGGGATCTCTAAACATCAGCCTGCATTCTCCCTATTGTAGACCTAAAATCATGTTTCAGATCGCAAAGAGGTCAGGTTATATTTAAGCTTCTAAAAATGTTTGGCACAACCTTTCATGTAATTCAGGTTGCATTTTTCAACATAGCTATAAAAGTCAGCACAGGTTGGGGGCAGGTTTATACTCAGTGTTTTGGACGACCTCCAGCAGTGTCAAAACCAATCCAGAGAACATTATTGCTCAAAACAAAAATAGAAATACATTAATGCCTATTTATATTCAAGTAGATATTTTATATGACTGTTTCATTTGGAGGTTAGCTACATGATCTGATGCTCCATTTTTTACTGATGTTTTGGTAACTTACACTGCAGGTTGTAGGATGTCCAAACAATTAGACAAGCTGAAACCATAAGTAATATTTTCTAGCACGCTTTTTTGTTTGTAATAGTTTGTATTTATCTAGAAACTTTGACTGAAGCTTCGGAGTAGAAATTATCTGCACTGTTTCTATGCATTTCTCACTGGCTTCTTTTCTTTTTGTCTTAGGAATATTGAATTGGTTAAGTAAGGATGCATATCAGGGTCTCTGTGCAAGCTAGGTGGGAGGCGCAATTCAAATTCCCAGCTGTTATTTGCGGGAATGTGTTACTTAGAGTGATCACTTTCAAAGCACAGCTTTCTATGGTTTTAAAACTTAAACAAACCTCAAACCTAGTTCCTGCAGAAAGGTTGTTTTGCTCTGTATCGGCACATTTACCCCTCTGTTTCTCCACCACAATAACAAAGGGCCAATGGGTTAAGCTTGTGATTTGTCAAAATAAAATTAATAACTGCACCCTTTTTCTTCTGGAACGTAATGGAGAAGTGTTTGCTGTGCAGGCCCTGTGGTGACAGTAAACATTCCGGAGCGGTGCAGGAGTTCGGCCTGGCTATTATCCAGCACAGCTGTGACAACGGCGGTTGGCTGCAGGTTTGTGGCCGGCCAAAGCGTGTTTACCTGGAAATGAATCTCAAAAGTAGAGTGACGGGGAATGCACACAAGCCTGACTGGATGGAGGGAGGAAAAAGGCTCAGGGTAGCCATTGAGGTGTCATTCACAGCCAGAGGGGTGGTACAGAAGTTATTGCAGAGAGGCCCATTGGGTCTGGGTGCAAACACTGGCGTAAATGGGCTAAGGATTTCCTCAAATACGCACCTTTTTGATATTGAGAAGTATTCGCTGGGGAATGCCCTGCATTAGGGTCCTATGTGGTCTGTATCCAGGGGCGGTTGCAATACACTCCCCTTGTCATGCTAAAAAGACCTCAGCGTAGTCATGCATACCACAAACAAGGTGGCAATCCACATCCACTCCATATAGGATGACCGGGAAATGCAGAGCTGAATTTACAAAATCAAGCATCTCTTAATTTGAGCTTGATTAAACTAGATGGATGAAAGTAAAAAAAAAAAAAACATTAGGACCATAGAAGAAAGAAGAAGACTTCTGATGCACTCAATATTATACAGTTTAATTCTCTACCATGCTTGACAAACTATTAGCACTCAGGCACAAAATGGCTTGGATTATATCCGTTATTTTAATCCATGCATTTTAATGTACACCACAGCAAAAGTGCAATATCATATAACCCTTCATTGTTATGCATCAACGAGGGAAACGCAAAGTCAACACATGTTTTAATTACAAACTGAAAGCAATTAAATGTGATGGCAAGCGTCAGTATGCTAATTAAGCCGTGTCCTCCCGTGGGAAGAAGAGTTCTTAAATATTACCACCATCAATCCAGATCCTGAAGCAGGAGCTGCCATCGTTCACACTCAGCTGACACATTTTCACTTCTCAGCTGTCACCTCTAAAGAAAACACAGGTCTGAGTGAAATTAATTCATTAGTGAAAGTCATTTAACTGTGGTGACAGGAGTTAAGCTTGCTGTTAACAGAAGGTTAAAGTTATTTCTCTCTTCCCTTTTTAATAGAAGAAGGATGAAATCACTGAAACAGCAATTGGAATAGGAATTCGATTGAATGAATTCAACTACTGGTAAACAAGAGTCAGTAATGACTTTTATGTTTTACATATGGTTCCAAATTTTGTATTTTGACACATATTACCAAAAGTATAATTATTATTCAAAATCATCAATATTCGAATGATCATTAAATCTAAAAGTATGCCAGCTGAATGAAATGTGTGACAGGATATGCATAGGTAACTGGGTTCAGTGTTGAAACCCAGTTCATATAAAGTTCATATAAGGATTAGCAACAACCTCAAGCCAAAGCTGTTTAACATGTTCTGGATGAAACTAAACAAAAATAATAGAATAATAAGCAAAACACAGCTTTATCTATAGCTCTTATAGAATCATTCTGTCCCTATGGTAGTCCTTTACAGATGTTAATATTACCTGATGTATCTTTTGCACTTTGACATATATCTGGACAGGTTTTATGTTTATGCAAGAAAAATTTCTCTATCCAATAAGTTACACACTGAACACTGAAACTGAAATGAAAAGAGGGCTAGGGCTAAGGCTATATTTTTGTCATGTGAAAACATTCCTCTCTCCAGCATTTTTTCTGGCTTTTAAAATAAATATAATTATTTATTAAGTATACTATTAGATTTTTTTTGCATTCAGAATTACGTATTTATTAGGAACTTAACAATTTTTTTGAGTTCTAAAATATTGTTAGAATCTTCAAATATACCTATATCTGATTCCTAGATTCTTTTTAGAAACTGCTCACGTCTCAGTTCTACATCAGTCGGAAGACATTTCACTGTTCCCATTTTCCATTGTTCCTTATATTTGTTCTTCAGTTGGCTTATCTGTAGCCTGATGGAGTGATGGTATGTTGAGGATTACTGCAGTCACCATGGCTGCTTACCTGCACCTGCATCACTCAGGCACTACCATGACCATTCATCTGGCATCTCCTAAAGCATGCCCGTTTCTTGTCACACCATATATAATTTTATTTAGCCATTATGTATATTATATCATTGTTTGTGTTTGGGAATTATCCATGTCTCTTTTTTCAATTGAAAAAAAAAAACTGTCTAGGCATCCGACTGGAATTCCAGACATCACTGACGAGAATCCCATTGCCTATTCTCATGTCTCATCCATATGTAGATGTCCAGTTTGTTAAGTTTACTGAAAAGCAGCAGGGAAGCAGAAGACATCCTCATTCCTCTTGTCATGCCAGTCTTTAATTACCAAAGGCCTCTCGGCCAGTCTGCACGTCCCATCAGTGACCAATCTGTGTTTACTTACCCGTGAAAACCCTTGGCAGGGGAGCCCATGAATTCAGGCTCATTTTTACAAGCTCTGACAGCTAACAAGCTAGCCTGCTAACAAGGAGGCTTCGGTAACACTGGCCACTCAACAGATTAACACCTCATCAGCCTCCTGTGGCTAAGGACAAATATGGCCTTCCCACCCATAAAATACAATAGGACAGTCAGCAATAAACAGCGCCTCAGTGGGGGTCCAGCTCCCCCTTACTAAACTTCCTGGCCCTTCCCCTTCTCTTATGCTCACAGCTGGTAAAGGCACCCGACCCTGCTCCAGTCCCAGGCCTCAATTGCAGAGTCATGTGTATTTCAGGTGAGCAAATATTGCCACTTCTTTGAGAGTTCAGTGCCTGCCCCTTTTAGAAGTTGTGTATTGCAGTAACTCAAAGGAAGTAGGTGTGAGGACATGGGAGCTCCTCTCAGCACAGCTGGAGCTGTGCGATCTGTCCAACCATGCACCATGTCCTAAACAGCAGCCACTTTGTTCTGCAGACAAGGGTTTCCCTTCCATACACGGTCTCTCTTGTGCATATGTCTGTGCTTTTATACATTGTTGCATCCCCCGCAGCTTCAATGAGCTTTGTTTTCATTTCTTTTATATGTGACAGCTAGTAAAGAAGAATTGATCTTGACAGGCACTTGCCATTTTTTAAGCACTTTATTGTCTGCAATATACATTTACAAGGGGTGTCAACTGCCCATCATGATATTAAACTCTCACCTGGGCCTTAATGTGGAGAAAACAATTGGAGGACAAACTGGCCATGTGCTCCACATGAATTCAAATTAGATAAATACCGGATCCTAAAGGCCCATCTCTGTTTATTTTCAGCAGGGCAGAAGTGTATCAAAAATGAAAGCTTTTATGAGATTTATTACATATAAAAAGTGCTCTAAAATTATGATCTACAGTAGATTGAATATTTGTGCACCTAGGGTTAGGGTTGGGGTTAGGATTAGGGTTAGTCTTCATCCACTCTGTAAAGTGTGTTTTTGAAATGAAATTTTTGAATCTGTGCAGTTAATTCACTATGGCTTTTCTCACACAAAATGAAATGTTTTATTATGTATTATGACATTATTTAACAAAAATATATGTCGAAGTCAAACTGGCACTTGTGATTTAATTTCTCGTGAATGAAAGTGTAACATTTACATGAGACATTAACTGAAGACTTCAAGCACAGTGCGGTGATGAGACTCTTAGCCGCAGTAAAACATTTGAATGGTGCAAATGTTTTAAAGAAGGCCATGCCTTCTTAGCTCAGAAGGTCCCTGGTTCAAATCCCACAACCACCAAGTTGTCCCTGTTGGGCCCTTGAACTAAGACCTTAACCCTCAGCTACTCAGATGTTTAATGAGATAAAACATATGTTGTTCTGTATAAGGGCGTCTGCCAAATGCCTAAATGTAAATGTTGTTAACAATGTGCAGAAGAGACTTGTCTGTCTGCCTCAACTGTACACACAATCATTCACAATCTCACTTGCACATTACAGGATCTCCGCTGGGAGTTTTTGCCACAACCTCGTACAGTCCTGACCTCACTTCAAGCCATTATCACATGCTTGGATTATTAACGGAGTTCCTGGAAGGCCGTGAACCAGGCGATCTGGTAATGCCTCTCGTGTACTAAGGAAAACTTTCTACGATATGTTTGTACGATATGGATATGTTATCCAATCACTAGTAAAATCTCTGTAATAAGTGCATTGGTGTAGCAGAGGATTATATAGAGAAATATAGGTAGTTTTTACTCTCATAACTGTTATTCTGCACAATTAAGTCTAGGTTTGACTTGAACTTTCCTTGTATAAAGAATAAGGACATGAAAATTATAATAAAAGAGAAAGATATTGTATAATTTAATTCAATAAAATTTTATTTGTACAGCACTTTTAACAGTGGTCATTGTCTCAAAGCAGCTTTACAGAATCAAAGGAAAATTATGGAAATGTGTATAAAATGTGAGAAAATATGTGTGAATCAAAATGATCAGATTGTCCCTGATGAGCCAGGCAAGGGCGATGGTGGCAAGGAAAACCTGATATATCCCCACATATATGGCCAGGTAATAATATTCCTTTAATTAAATTAACCTGTCACTCCAAAATGCTGATGCACAACAGGCTCATTTCAGAGTTCCCAAAAATGCAGTATAGCATTTCTCTCAGACGAAGTGTCAGAGGTGCCCAGCTGGAGTGGAACTGCCTCAAGAGTCAATCAAAGAAGGCAGTAGGCAGCTCTAGTGGGGGTTCGCCATGAAATAGATCCAGCACTGCAAATAGCTCTCGCCCATCCCAAATCAATCTGCTGCCTGAGCTCGTTTGCTTTTTGTGTGTTTGCTTGTTTGTTGGCTTGTTTGTTTGCCGTAATTCCTGTCGGTAGAGACTGACTCGAGGAGGATACATCACACAGACCACCCCAGAGCTGACAGGGGATTGCAACCTGATCTGCTGTTCAAGGCCAGACTGAAAGAAGAAAGCACCTGACTGGGCACATCTCCTGGTTCTCACACGGCTTAAAGAGAGTAAAAATTGTGAGGAATTTCAAAATGTACAGTATGTAATTAAAATCTATATTATATTGTACTGGACACAAGTTAGTGGTATGATTTTTAAAGTATCTACTTTTTAAAAAGCCATTATGGTGCAGGTAATAGGAAGCCGATATCAGGTCCGGAATGCCACCTAGTGGTGCAAAAGATAACTGCATCACTCATCTGTCCACCTTTCAAGACACATAGTAGAGATACTATGGGGGGGGGGGGGTAATAATTATTTTTTTTAATTGTTCTCAAACAGTTTTGGAGTTTTACTTATTATTATTATTATTATTATTATTATTATAGGACTAGTAGTAAGGAGGATGTCTATTTAATATCTGTTTTGCCTTTACGCTTACAGTACCAGAGTTGAGCTATGCCTGTATGTCAAGTCACATCCATCTCAATGAAACAGGCCTGAAGCCCATAATATGCCAACATCTGGACTTCATCAGTCATATTTACACAATATGTGCATTTCTGAACCAAATTTGATCTCAGCATTTCTCCATAATCTCTCCAAAATTTTAACTGCCAAGTTTTATATCACACTTGAGGCTCAATCTGCAGTAGAAAATCTTGGCTCAAGTTCACATGGCTGAGCTTATGCCTATATGCCTTTTTTTAATTTTCTTTTGTGATCAGTTTAGCTGTTCCCTAGTATTTAAATATTTTACTATCACCACTTTTCACTGCAGGACAAGAAAACATCACTGGAAAAACAAAATGCTGCACACAATCCTTTACCTGTAGAAGAGGCAGCTGATGTTTTTGCTCTGTGTGTGCTTCTAAAATTTATTTTATTCACCACATTTCATTGTCTTTCCTCATGGGATGTTGCAAAGATTTTTGACTGATTTGATTTGTGTGTAATTAATCATAGCAGACTTTATACAGTTCCCTGTCTTAAATCCTATTTGAGAAGGTTTTTTTCCCTTTTCTTACCCCTGATCTTGGACCAGCGCAGTCATGTCCGGCTCCTTATCTAAATGGTCTATGATAAAACTCAAGACTTCTCCTCACTTCACAAGCTCTGGTAATAGAATGGGCTGAGAGCCAATTTGTCTGCCAGGTTTTCCTCTCTTCTGAAGACGAGCACTTATCAGCAGACCACATGGCACGGTCCACATCTTTAAGCCATTTGAAGAGAGAAAAGATAAAGCAGCTCATTCTGAGTTCAGGCTCAGGGGGGATCTTTCTGAGACCCTCTGAAGTGCTTTTCATTTCACAACTACTTTTATTTAATCTCATGGATGTGTTGATATACAACATTACAGTTGTTTGATGGCATAACATTGCTAAATTGTAATGGTAAATTCAATTCAAAGTATTTTGTTAATCAAATAATGAAAAAAACTATTCCTAACTACACATGGTGGTACTGTATTATTGTATGGTTCTATCATTCAGTCATTAATCCTAATAAAAGTAAATAAATTAAAGGTCATATCTTTACAAAGATTGTTGATTAATCATTTACTTCATTTTTACATTTATGATTTATGAAAAGCTGTTTTGGAAGTTATCTCTGAATGAAATTGCTCAAGGAGAAGAACTCATGTATGTTCTATGTAATGTATGTTCAGGCTATATATTCTCTCCTCTCTCTAATTACTCCTCAGCGTTTGGGGTGGGCCAAGCTGCCTGATGGCCAGTGGTTACACAATTGCATCCAGCTGCTGCTAGTGCATGTGGCTAGTGCTGTCTCTGTGGTCAACTTAACCCAGCATGCATGTGGACACCCACACATATGCTAGCATCATATATCATACCTAAAAACCAAACAAACAAAAAAAAAGCGGGCAACTATTTTGTAAAAATAAGCTTTTGCTCATTTTTGACATTTACATTGGGCCTCCAGTGTGTAGCGTAGTAAAAGTAAAAACTTATCTTAGTAAAAACTGTGCTTGAACACAGCATTCATATTTTTTGATGTCATACACACACAAAAAAAAACCTTAAAAAAGTAATTTGTATAAACCCTCCTCTGGTTCGGTGCTTAGCACATCCTACGATTTTGCAATTATTATTTCCTTTGCATAGCAGATTGAACTGCAGTATGTCGACAGTCCGTGCTCTGTTGTTGGCAGTACAAAAGAACACCAGACTCTCATGTTACTATAAATCCTATAAATAAGTAAAGACACAGAAGATGTAATTTATTTATGGTGGAAATGTTCCAACAGCTATCTCCAAAGTTTTCTATGTGTGTGCTAATCATTTCACACCTAACTTCTTTCTCATAGAGTCAATTCTACACAACTTTATGACTAAAGCTCAAGAGTGGATTCAGACTGTCCGTGACTCACTTTCAGATTTGGTTTGTTAACTAGGTAAGCCTCTTGAACCTAAGCACATGAATTTGGTCACAACACTATCTGTATTGGCCATTAAATGCAATAGAATTAGAATTTTTTTTTTTTATATTTAATGGACAATACAAGTTCCTATTGTGAGCAAATTAATATATTTCATGTATTTGCAGTATGCAGTAAAACTGCATATTCGCCAGTAGAATTGGCAAATTTTTTTTAAAATAATCACACACACTGATATTTGGTTGGACCACCTTTAGCTTTGATTTTGCAATCTTATTCATCTAGAGTTGCATTAGGTTTTGGCTAGGCTCTCATACTGATGACATTAGGGTCAGATCTTGACTGGTTAATGCTATGCTTCTGTCAGTTCCTCGGAATTAAAGCAGAAAATCTTGACTTCGTTCTCATCTTGAGTTTACAATTTACAATTCATTGTGGTGGTGTACGGAGGCCAAAGGCCAAAATATTTATCTTAGTTTCAAAATGTATGAACCTGACTGTCACAAGCTCTAGATTAGTATTTAATTTCTAAATAACATCTAATTTATCACCTATGTGACTCTCATAAAGCACACAAGCTACTATGCAAAAGTGCTAGTGAATTGTCGATAACCTATGTTTTAGGTACACATGAAAATTAACTTATAAATGGAAATGGTGTTGAAAAGGGATGAGGATAAGGATAACCATCAGCTCATATAAAATTTTCTAACATTCTGAAGTCCAGGTTTTGTAAATATTAATGCTTTTCAAACTGGTGGTTTTAAATGAGTAGTTTTTGCCAAATAGATTCTTTTAATGATTTATTGGACTTGTTCCTTGAGATGCTAAATATTGTGCTTTGTGATTTCATCACTTGAATTTCAGAGCTAAATGTCTGTCCTCTTTGGAAAAGTATTAACTGCCTCATGTTCTTTAACATGTTAAACAAGTGACTGTTCATTTGATTTTACCAGTGGCCATGTTTTAGAACTGACTCACTGGAGCTGCCTCACTCACTGCCAATGAGTTCTGCTGTCTACACCAATCAGCCATAAAGTTACACCACAAACCATCTGACGCCATGATATTGGCAGAGGATACTTTGGGTGCTGTGGGTTGCAGGGTGGGGCCTCTATGAATCTGACTTGTTTTCAGGTACATCCCAGGAGTGCTCAATCGGTTTGGGATCTGGGGAGTTTGGAGGCTGCATCAGCAGCCTTGGGCTCTTTACCTGCTGGGTCCTGTGTACAGTGGGCTCTGGTGGCCTGGGTGTGCTGGGGCCTTTCTTAGTTTCCAACATTGGCTTTTTTTGGCGAGTTGTGCTGAATTGGATTTTCTGTGCAATTGGACTAGACGTCCTGGCCTTTGCTCCCCATGCACGTAGATAAGCCTTGGGTACCCATGATCTTGTTACCAGTTAAGTTAGCTTACTTGTCACAATTAGTTTTTTATGATTTGATTAACAAAAAATATTTAAATTTAATGTACCATTAAAATGTAGCTGTATTATGCTATCAAAGGTTGTAGATCAAGGTTGTAGATCTACACGTCATACAATTGATAATTAGTGTTAATGTTTTGAAATTATGGATGATTGGTGTATGTACAATAAATACCCAAAAGTTTGTGAACAACACGAATGTATGAATTTCTCCAATTCATATTTAGTTCCTTTTTTTCTGTATTAATAACTACCACTATTTTGGGAAGTTTTTCCACTAGATTTTTGCCCATTCATCCACAGGAACATTAATGAACACTGATGCTTTTGTCATGTGACAAAGGCTAGGGTGCCTAGGTTGGCATCCAAGTTCATCCCAAAAGTAATCAGGTAGGTTGACGTTTGGGTTCTGTGCAAGCCACTCAAGTTCTTTCCACTGCAACTTTGGCAAATCGTCTTCATGGACCTTGCTTTGTGCAAAGAGGTACTCTCATGCTGGGACATGTTTGGGCCTTTTAGTTCCAGTGAAGGGAAGACATCCTATACACAATTGTGTTTCTACTCTGTGGTTACCGTTCGGTATAGCGCCAAGTGTCCAAATACTTCTGGCAACATAGTATTTTTCAATCCCAAAATCATGA
The DNA here is from genome assembly GCA_030014215.1 of Clariallabes teugelsi. Taxonomy (NCBI): domain Eukaryota; kingdom Metazoa; phylum Chordata; class Actinopteri; order Siluriformes; family Clariidae; genus Clariallabes; species Clariallabes teugelsi. The sequence goes on from JAQMYG010000005.1 coordinate 15,505,050, forward strand.
AACAAAGGCCCCTCACACAAAGTAGTGCATTTAATTCTTTATGTACTAAAATATACAAAACACTTACACCTGCCAATCCAGTGGCAACATGAAGTAATGATTATATGGATTCAGAGGAGCAAACATCCCCTCCTCTCCCAGACAAAGTGATGGAAAATCTTCCATCTCATGCAAACATTAAAAGCAGTCAAATTGATCTGCTCAAAATGGCTCCTTATTCTGTGCTATGGCAAACCTTGAGAACAGATTGTGCACTGTATGCCTAATTGTAATCAATAAATAATTGAATTTGAACATTTATAGGCAAATCTTAGCTGCTCACCATAGTGAATGTTCCATCGCTTATAGTGCACATAGAAGGGGAGTTTATACATACGTACTTACATCGTACTGATCTGAGTGAAAACACCTTGTACTGAAGTCAATTCAGTATTTATGGCTAAAATTGATCATTTTACTCCAGTTTCGGGTGATACTGTGAATACCACTAAGTTATGTTGTGCTGAATCTTTTGGTATATGACCCACCTGAATAAAAAATGCAATACTGCTATTAAAACATGATCTGTAGCAATTATTAATTATTTTGATGTGTTTAACAACTGCACAGTAACACATTGTAGTGCTATTTCAAGTCAGCTTAACTGTGTGAACAACAGTCATAGTCTCTACTGATGGAACCTTTAAAAACAAGAAGGAAAAACAGTATCAGCTTAATCAGAAAAAGTGAAAAAAAAGAAAATAGAAACATACATGATTTGTGCATGTTTTAAATTATGAAGATTGTCCATGTATAATTTCTCAGATTAGTCTAAGTAACTGATGAAAATAAATTTTAGAGGCCATCATTAAAATTTTAAGTATTTTCTATTCCCTATATAGAAAAATTTTTCATAGTGATCTTTTTGGTCTTTCTCCACTTATATTGTAAGGACACATATGGTTCCTAACTCCTCTGTGTGGGTTTTTTTTCCTTTTCTTTTTCCTTTTTTAGCAAAACAGCCTAATATCTTCCAGTTATAGAATACAAGGTTATTTGTGTTATAGGCTATATGAACTTAGCCCTTAAATAAGTCAAATTCATAATACTGACATTTAGAGTCCATTAGGATTAGAAGAAAATGAGTCTTCATCACAAAAGTTCTTGACTGTAAGTTCTGGAAAACCAAAGACTCACACTGCTGTGTGCTTTTGTAACACTTGGCCCCTTCACACATCCCCTAATACCCTGCATCTGCTGCCTCAGCAGAGTCCTGTATTCACTTTAGCTACAGGTCCTTAAGGGTCTAGCGCATTCTAGCAAAAATATGACACTGTCCTCCTTAACAGATTTAGTCCAGAATGTAACTAGGGGTCTTCATCCATGTCGTCTAGGTTTGGAGCCATAATGAAATGTTTGGGGTAGACCAGACTGTGCTCATCAGCGAACTCCTCCCAGCGTGCATCATCGCTCTCGTGGGTAATGTATCGCTCGCCCCGCCGGGTCTCAAACTCCCGCAGGTCTAGCCATGTCTGGTAGTCCTAAAACAAGCAGGGATATGCTTACATAAACAAACAAGGCCTCAAGACTTTTATTGAGAGTGCAGAGGCATCACTGTAATGCCACACTATTTGCTGTGCTGTCTAACCTGGAACCATGGATGACTCAGGGACTTGTCCACGCTGTACCGCTTCCTCATCTTCACTTGAAGAAGGTTGTTGATAAGATCTGTGACTGTGGGTTAACGCAAAGCTCAAATTGTAAAATAGGTTTTAGATTAAATTTATAGTCTAAAGAAAAAAATATCAATAAGTCAGCTACCTTGCATATTATTATAATAGCCTAAATAATGTGCAATAGCATATATAAATTTTGAGGCAATCCTAGGTTATAAAACTAAAATCCTTAGACATCTATTACAGGTTAATTCAGGTCACAACTTTAAAGGTTATGTCGAGTTTGTCATTTCTCAAGTTTATTACTGTGACATAAAGCATCATTTAAAATCGCCACTATCAATCACTCAATCACAAGTGAGTGTTTCTATATAACCACTTCCTCAGGCTGCTTGCTCATGTTTTTATCAATCACAACATCAAAACTTAAAACAAAGAAAACTTTCCACTACGATATAAATGTAATCAAGAGTCTACATGAAGATGATTTATCAATAATAAATGTAATTTAATGCCACCAGTCTGAAAGAGATGGAAATATGACATCAGTTTTACATCAAAACGATCATCTTCTTTGTTTTTTATTACATCGTCTTCAAACCAAGCTCAGTGCTACACGCACATGTGACTAAATGTTATAAATGTCAAGACGATATCAAAATGTCAAATGAGTAATGCCAAGCATTTCATCATGAACAGTATAAGGACCTAGAAAAATTATGAAAACAAAGCTATAATGAATGCTATTTCCTTTAAAAATTATGATGATATTTAACATAAAAGTGTCATTAAGCGAAGAAGGTAAAAAAAAATAGAAAATACAGAAACATGTTCTCTGCCACAAAAAGGAAAATTCAGAGGTGACTCACTGAAGCTGTGAGGTCTGAGATTGTGGTACTATAGACAGACACGGGGGTGAGAAGCTTCACCATGTCTGATAAACACATAGCACCTACTGTATGGTTTTGTGTTTTAACTACAGACCACTGACCTTAATTTTAATATTGTAAACCTACACTCAAACATTAACACATCATACAAGTTTTCAGTTAATGCTAATGTTAGACAAAACCACCTTAATTTAATCTGACTCATTCAGCAACTACATTACAAAGCAAGAGACTATTTTTTAAAGAAGTAAAAAAAAAAAAAAACCTCACGTCTAGACTGCTATGTGCTGCTAAAATATGTTGATGTAAAACATTGGTGCTAGTGTGGATAAATCAATGACTAACTTCTAAAAGTTCCCTTGTCCTTAATTAATGTGGCACAAAATGTTAAGTGACTTAAATGATAAGGTCATTATACCAGTTTAGAGATTTTTCCTTTTTACTAAGCTTTAGAGATGGAGAATTAGATTCATTTGGGGCCTTTATGTAAGAATAACCTTCAGAGCAAGATACCAAGATCCAATATAAATTGTATTATGTGTTCATAATAAATGATTAATGATTCCATATTTTTCCAAAGGTTTTATAACTATTTAAAATAATTATATTATTTTTCATAGTGAAGTTAAGAGGAGAGAAATCTATACTGTACATCAACAGAGATACGTTTACCATTTCTTATTAATACTGTATGTATTAATGTACTGCATTACCATTCAAAATTTTGACGCACCTTCAAATTCCAAGGTCTTTCCTGATTTTGAGAGCGAGTTTCATCGTGGTGCTTGATGGTTTTGCAAATGCACTTGACAAGACTGTTCTTGCAAGAACTATTCGAAGAGCAAAGAACCTTCATTTCTTAAAATAAAAACTGAGTGTTGTTGTTTCTTAATTACCTTATATGTATGTATTATTTCACAGTTCAAAAAGAAATCCATTATTGTTCTAGAAGTTAGAAAATAAATCCAAACTTGTGTCCAATCTTTTGACTGGTACTATATACTGTATAGCCCTAAAATGAAAACCCAAATATCTTAAAAACTGTAGCCAATCAATAGTTGTAATTGTCCTTTTTTAATTAAGCTAATCAAAATACATAATAATTTGCAGCTTTCCTCTCTGCAGCAAAGAAAGTATTAATAATGTAGTCCAGTGTATTCCCTGAATGGAACCTCTGTTCTTACTGTTCAGCAGTTATCTAAGAGCTGTAACCATTGGCCTATATTTACTTTATTTTCATAGAACTTAGACCCTGACAAAATTCTCACCATGCTCATCACTTATTACTCCACTATTTGAAAAGTTTGAAAAAAAGGGGGGAAAATCTGCCAGAAAAAGGCATCAGAAATGTGGTATATATCTGTACATAGCTCTACTTATGTATTTTAATTATTTAGCTACATTACTTAAAAACCTGTTCACTTGACCTCAGGCATTCCCATAAGGCATGTTAATACTGGCACATTAGTAAAGTTGGCACAGTAGCATGTTTAATAAGTGATGAGCACGGCGAGAATTTTGTCAAGGTATAAGTTCTATGGAAAAAGGTAACTGGTTTCGGGTACCCAACCCTTAAAGGAAATGCATGAAATTAAGCACCCATCATGCAGACTGGCCACTGTACAAGCCTCTCGAGGCAGTGTTATGATCTTGGGCTGCTTCAGTTGGTCAGCTCTAGTCTCAGCAACATTATGGAGCAATAAAATGAAGTCAGCCAATGACCTGAATGTACTGAATGACTATGTTATCCTATTTTTGGAGTTTTTCTTTCCTTATGGCACAGGGATATTTCAAGAGGACAATGCCATGATTCATCAAGCACGGTTTGTAATAAAAGTGTTCTGAGCGCATGAGGAATCATTTTCACACATGAATTGGTCACCACAGAGTCTTAAACCTTTTAAAAGTCTTTGGGATGTGTTGGGGAAGACTTTATGGAGTGATTATGGTCTCATTATAAATACAAGATCTCTGCCAAAACTTAATGCAACTCTGTATGGAAATAATTGTTAGAATATTTTTATATTTAATATTTTTGTCAGGTTTTGTTTTCTTACCTTCTGTGGATATCTCCTTCCAAGGCATTGGTGGATACATAAACGCTGCGTTCTGGATCTGATCATTAATATCTTCATCTTCGTTAAAGGGGAAGGTACCACTCAGGCTGACATAGATGATGACCCCCACTGACCACATGTCCAATGAGCGGTTATAACCTTTACTACGAAGAACTTCAGGGGCCAGATATGCTGGAGTTCCCACAACAGAGCGACGGAATGACTTCTCACCAATTATGCGAGCAAAACCAAAGTCACACAGTTTCACCTGTGGAAACGTATGGTCATGATACTGATAAGTGTTTTTTGGTGTTTAATACAGTCAAACCAGTAACAAGATTCTTACCTGAGGAAAAGGCTCTGCTGAGGCTAGGAGCACATTTTCTGGCTTGAGATCACAGTGAACAATGTTTTTGAAATGCAGATGCCTCAAAGCCACCAGAATCTATAACCGGAAAAAAAGCAACGACATACTGTAAGCTAATATTTTTAGGCACATTTACAAATTGAAAATCACATATTTCATGATGGATGCTGAAAACATGTGATAGTTAAATCAAGTTTAATAAAACACACTATTTGTTTTCAGTGAAATATACACCATCATGCACAGTCAGGGGCCTCTGGCCACATCAGAGCTGTGTGTGGCTGCTAATTGGAGGCTGCAGATCCATGGCTAATAGATGAGCCCCTGTTATCCAAACCCCCAAGGGGCCTCTTGGTTCTAATCATCACACAGACTCAAGAATTTGAGCACTTCAGAATCCTGATGAGATCCAGACATGTCTAAACACAGCCCCCATTCAAAACACCACATCCTTCAGAATAAACACAGTTTTAAAAAAAAAAAAAAGGACTGAAGATTCTTAAACAAAAATTGATGAGTCGGATAAAAAAGAGTTAACCTGTGTGACGAGGAATTTTGTGATGCGCTCGGGCAGTCTGCTCTTCTCGCTGGACAGGATCATCTCTAACATGTCCCCATGCAGCTTCTCCATGACAACAAACACCCGCTCTGGGGTCTCGAACATGCACTCCAAGTTGACAATCCCAGGATGCTGCAGGTTCTTCAAATAATAAAAGGAAAAGATTTTATAATCAACCATTACACACTATATGCTTCTTCACCAATTCATCAGGCTGTAATGGTCTCACCTGTAAAATGGCTACTTCATTCCTCAGCTGGCTTTCTTGCTTGGTAGGGAACCTCATTTTATCAATGACCTTTATTGCTACATCTCTGCCTGTCTTTCTGTGTTTCCCTTTAACAGAAAAAGGGTTATTTATTCATGTTGTCTTTGTTGAGGAGGCACTTACAGTGGTGTCTAAGAGAAAAGAAAAAATATTTTACAACCGTACCTCCATATACAATGCCAAACTGGCCTGATCCCAAAACTTCATCAGCAAAGATCTGGTAAACAGAGCTGATATCCTAAAAACAAGTGAAACATAAATCAGTACATTTAGGTTATTACCCGAACAATAGTTTACTGTCCATAGCTAAGCATGCAGATAATTTAGCTATTTTTTTCTCATTGTGTGTATAGCTCAGAACATGATGGTGGGTGTATAACAAAAGATGGCTGTTTTACAGAAAATGTGCTAGTTTCACATTGGTTGTTGTGATAATAATGACTGAAAACTCACTATAGTAAAGTGTGTGATACTAACACTGACTTACCACATTTTCCTGGATTTGACTGTTAGATACAGAAATGCTCATGGACAGTTCCTCTGTAGAGACACAGAACAGTAAAGATAATTCTACAAATGTATTACTTCTAATCTAGATCATCCTTATATAAGGTGCAATCACCAAAATAATACCGCAAGTCAATTAAAAATACATAAATTTGAAGTGTACATAAACCTATGGTGAGCTTATTTAATATTCAAGAAAAACTCGAAGCAGTGGGTTCTTCTTCTGAAAACATGTCAGGCTGCTGTGTAGATGTAAAATTATTTAAAAGTAGTGAAACATTTTTTAAGATTTTGTAATTTGATTCATGCTGAAACATGAGCAAACGCCATAATCCTAGTACAGAAATAATATTAAGCACTGTTTTAAAGAAATGAGTTTATGCTTTAAAAGACGGAGGGGCTATTAAAGGGAATTTGTGTCTCACAATCAGTGTTGGAAGGCAACAAGGAGCTGTTCAGTCTCAGAGGAAATGTTGGAACAGTGTCATGATTGGAGTAATTTTCTCCTAAATTCTTTTGAAGGACAAGGGTGTTCAAGTCAAACCAGGACTTTTGATTGTACAGAATTATAGAACACAGTTATGCGAGTAAAAAAAAAAACTACCTATATTTCTCTATATAATCACCTGCTACACTAATGCACTGATGCCATAGTTCCACTAGTGCTTGACTACTATCGAGGTAAAATGTTTCCTCAGTACACCAGAGCCATGATCAGTGTGCCGACTTCACATCTGAAACACTTTCCTCCCAGGGACTCCTTTAATGGCCCAAACATGTGGAAATCACATAAAGGTCATGCCTGTACAGGGAATGTGGCAATACAGTAACTGCCAGCTGAATTATGTGCAAGTGGTGTTCGATCAAGTGTTCTACTCTCTGAAGTAATTTTCTCCTAAATTCTTTTGAAGGACAAGGGGTGTTCAAGTCAAACCAGGACTTTTGATCGTGCAGAATTACAGAACACGGTTATGAGAGGGGGAAAAAAACGACCTAACCCTTTCTGTTCAAACCCCACGACCACCAAGTTGCCACTGTTGGACCCTTAAGCAAGGCCCTTAACCCTCAACTGCACAGATGTATAATGAGATAAAAATACAAGTCTCTCTGGATAAGGGCGTCTGCCAAATGCCTAAATGTAAATGTTCACGGGAATGACTGCAGTGGGCTCCAAGCCTCTTCTTCATTAAAATGCTTGCACCATTCAAATGTTTTATTGCAGCTTAAAGTCTCATCATTTGATGTCTTCTGTAAATGTCAACTTTTTTTCTCCTTCATTCACAAGAAATGTCACAGTCCCGATTTGACTTGAACGACCCTCAGGCATGCTGGTGATAGTTCAAGGAATGTCAGTCAAACATAACAAAACTTTGCAAAATGCAGTTTTTGGAAAAGTTATTATTATTAGCATTTTTAAACCAATTAATTTCCACCTTCTTCTAAGATAGAATCATGATCATGAGCTTATTGAAGCAGTCTGATGCCTTCTCTTCATTATTTGTAACCTACATCAATGACTAGATAATTTAGAGTAGGTTAATTAAGATGCTGCCTCACAATGATCATTATCAAATTCATGTTAGTCGTCAACGGTATCTGATTATGTTGTCCTATCACTCAGTCCTAACCCATTGTTCTTTAAATGGAACTGTAGTCAATTAACTACTGTAGCAACTGTGAAATGATGAAAAGTGCCATATAAATGAAAAATATTATTAATTATTATTATTATTAGTAGTGGTAGTAGTATTATTGTTATTACATTGACACAATTCTAATCATGCCTTATAGATTTATATACTCACTGTGGTCCTTGCCCTGACCAGCAGCAGCACCCACACTTGGCTGAGGTGTAACTGGAACAGGCATGAGGGCCTGGCGGATCGCCATCTCCCAACCCTGCGCCACCTCCGGCCCCACGCCAGAGGCAGCTAGCATGGGGTTATGCATATGTTGGGGGCCACCAGTGTTCTCCCCAACATAATAGACCATAGTAGCAGTAATAATCTCAAAGCAGTGCGGATTGCCTCCCATAGTAAGACTACTGAAATCCCGTGCTGCCTCCACTTGCAGAATCTCAGAGAGAGGAATCTCCTGTAGGTGAAACAAGACAGCGATAAAAAGTGAGATCCGGGTACAACATGGCTAATAATGAATGAATTAATTAATTAATTAATTAATTAATTGTTAAAACTTGAGACAATATGAATATGAACCTCCGTTTCACAAACTCAAGTAAATTAGTACTACACGTAGCTGTCATAATTTGCGATACAGTTAATTAAACTCAGAAACACAACAATTGCCTACAATAAAAAGAAAGTCACTGTACAATACTGATCACAACCACTGTCAGGAAGCTCAAGACTGGTAAGAAAAAGTACAAACAGCATGTCTCCTGTATCTTATGGCTAAGCTCATACCATACCTTTAACTCTTTCGAATAGAGTACAGGCTTTGGGATCACACAATCCATGGTCTTCATTTTATCCAAAGTGCTCTCAAAATAAGCTCATGTTCTCCATGTCCTCTCTACAAGTTTAACATGATATTAAGCAGGCTGCCTTCTGATGGCATTTGCTTTTTGTCCTCCCACTAGTGAAACAGTAGTTGTGACCAATAGCAGCTTCCTCTGAGCTTCACATCAAGTGTTTGTGGTTAGAGGGTGGACCACATGGCCCAGCCCACTGAGGAGCTCCATAATTACAAGGCAGCAAACCGAATGTCTTCATGACTTCATGCTTGAGTGTGTATGTGTGCATGGCGCGTGTATGTGCATGTGCGTGTATGTGTGTGTGTGTGTGTGTGTGTGTGTGAGAGAGAGAGAGAGAGAGAGAGAGAGAGAGAGAGACCATGCTACCACTGCACTGCGGATGGCCACTACATGGTAAAAGGGGGTGGTCTGGTTGAGGAACAGTTATGTGGAAGCAGGATTGAAGTCCCTGTAGGCCATAAAAGATGTGGGGAAACCAAAAGTACAGGGCTTTTGTCTTCAAAGGAGCATGGTATAATTTCCAAATGTATAAAACAGACGCAGTCTTTCAGCTCTTGACACATGACCATCCCAACATACGGGGTGAACAAAAACCAAGAAAAAAGAAAAAAAACAGTGGTTACTTAATAAAAAGCAAAAAGTGCTAAAACCAAAAGCAAACAATCAGCAGCTCTCAATCAACTGAACACAGACAGTCTGTTTCATTACATCTATCCAGAGGATTCTGAAGAAAGAAAGCACTGTGTGAAAACCAGAGTTCCTGGTAAGGGTGGGAAATACTTAAAACACAAAGGGCATTGGCTGAAACAGACAACTACTGGGCGAGCTGCTTCATACATTAATAATATGCTCTTTATAGGACTCTACAAGACCATACAAGAAAATAACAAATAACACCAATATACTTAGAGGTTGTGGTGGATATACCAGCATGTCAAGGGAAAAGAATTACACTAGTAAATTAGTAAATTTCATTCTAGATGTAAATACAGTTTAGACACTAATTCCCAAGTGTACTAAATAATCAGATCTAATTACATTTGCTAGGTATTTGCAGGGTTCATTATTTTATGCACATTCTTTCAAGCATTTTCATTTGTGTTTGTAGGAGAGATATCAGTCGCCTTTGACTCTGCTTTGGCTGATAAACATTTCCTGCCCTGTCATGAAACTACCCAGTGAAAAACAGAACAAATTTTTGAAGAGTAACATAGTGGTAAATTGTTTTGCTTGTGGTTGAGAGATCACATGCTCAAAGCAAAAGCAAGTCCGGTATTCATCTCTCCCATGTCAATCTGAGCAAATGTTTAAAGGTAAATGAGGACCATTTATATATTGTAGATGTGTTTTGTAGATAGTGTAATAGTATCATAATCTTCTTCAGAGTAAACTCAAAACATGTTAAAAATGTATCCATACAAATAATTTGAATCCCAGTTCAGTCTGAAATATGCAGGGAAAAATACATGGGTGTATATATAGTATTCCTTTTTATGATGTGATATTCTGTAAGAAAAAAAAAAAAAAAAAAAAGAGGAGTAGATTATATTGTTGTACTCTACTGTACATATGTGATGCATATACAGTACTATAGGATATTATAATTGTCTATAGCTATGTGTGAAGTGGAGGGATTTGCAATGTTACAAAGTAAAAAAATCATAATCAACAATTTAAACATAAGTATATTTCTTCATGGGGAAGTCAAACCATGCGGTGTAAAGTTTTCTTATTTGCCACTGAAAGGTTGAAGGGCATAACTGACCTATTAGTGAGCTGAGCTCAAGTGTGGGCATTACTGGTTTGGGTTTTTACTTGCAAGAATACACTTGGTTTTTCAATAACTCACTGTAGTCCCCTCACAAGAAGTAGATCGGGGGCTGCCCACAAAACTAAAGAATGAAAGAAGACATGATGTGTGTAACGCCTACTCTGATCTGTGATGTTACACGACACCAGCAGATCAGAGTAGGCACGTTTAGTTTCAGAGGTTTGTTACAGTTAACTGTCACTATGGTTTTACAATTATTTGAACAGATGCTTCAATATTCAGCAAAATGGTACACAAGTGAAAATATGGTGTCAAATGCATCAGCAGTAGAATACACTAATGCAGTGACTGTTAGAGGGAGCTGTAAATCTACATATTCATGTATATAATTACCATTTACTTTTAACAATAAGTATAAATGTATAACTTTCTATTTATTTATTAAGTACATGATAAAATGCAATTGATTAGATTTCTAAGATTTATTTTTTAAATATAGTTTATCCAAATATATATTAAAAGTTTCAGGACTACAGTTACATACTGTACATATGACATATTAAATACATACTTCACCTTTACCTGGATATTCATATATTATATGATAAAAGACATGAACCAAACATATTTGAACATTAATTTCATATATTCACATAAAATACATTTAAAAATTAAATGTTACATTGCCAATATCTATAATTTTACATTATATGTCTAAACCATATAATGCAAAATTATTGGTTACAAGGCATTCACTATTCCCACTGAATGCCAATTTATTTTTTTATTTTTTTATATTTATATATTTTTTTACCTTTGGTTTAGTTTTCTAAAGCTGTTTAATTTTAAGAACAAAGTAAAATTTTGTTGGACATTTTTTGTAGAAATTAACTTTTTTTATTTACAATCATTCTTATTTATCATTTGTTAAACACAAGGGTCACTATTACCATAAGCACTCTACCATAAATCTGTTGAAATAACATTGACATTACTGTTGACATTACACATTCTTATGGAACAATTTACATGCAGCACTGACATTTTATGTTATCAAAGTTTATAGTTCATTACCATTTTCAGCAAGAACCATTTGAGGTGTCAGAATGACCTCAGATGCACTATGACTATGTCTGAAATGTTTTATATGACAGCTCTTCCACTTTGACCACAGAGAAATTTTACTTCTCAGAAAGTGAAAACAGATAAGCGGGGGAGGGGACATTTGAAGGGCCAGTAACCTTATTTCTATTCAGAAACGCCAACGGTAAGAATTATACTGATCTAAGCAGAATTTGAGCAATTCATTAGAACTGTGGTTTTTGTGTAATGACTAGAGTAATTTCTACTAAAATCTTTCCTGACAAATGAGTCTCTTACCTTGTAGAACTTGGCTCCTGTGTCATTCTGAAACAAAGTCAGGCTTTTGCTGTCCAGCCTCCAATAGTGTCTCTTTCTCTGAAGAAATATTACAACAACTATTAATTATATATTATAAGATCTATATATACTGTAAAATCTTACACACACACACACACACACACACACACACATATATATATATATATATATATACACACACTCAGACAAAAAACAGTTATACACACTTCAGAAAAAGAAAAACTTTTTTATTTATTTATTTTAATACTAAATGTATTGTTATACATTATATGTTGATATATATGATAATATTATTAATACTATATTATTATGCATCATGCTATTTTTCTTTTTTTGAAGTGTGTATACATTTCTTTCCTATTCATCTATTGTACAACTGATTAGAAAAAAATACTGATTTACATTAGGGCTATTCAAGTCAAACCAGGACTTTTGATTGTGCAGAATACAGTTATAAGATTAAAAACTACCTTTATTCCTCTGTACAATCCCTTGCTAAACTGATGCTCTAATCCCCGCGTTTTACTAGTGATTGGATACCATCAAGTTAGAAAGTTTTCTCAGTGCTCCAGAGCCATGATCGAGCTGCCTGCTTCATGGCATCATCACTGGCGAAAAGTTGCCGTCACAGGAACTCCTTTAATGGCCCAAACATGTAAAAATGGCTTGGAGTGAAGTCAGAACTTAGAGGCTAGAGTTTTAATAACTTACAGTCGAGTTCCTGTAATGTGCAAGTGGTGCAGTAGGCAGTATGAGATGAACAAGATGTTTATTCAATTAAATGAATTCCTGGGACATGATGCAGTCTGATCATGGCTCTGGCGTACTGAGAAAACTACCCTGATACTAACCAAGCCCAAGTGAAATGCTGGGTAGATGCATTAGTATAGCAGGGAGACTGATGTAGAGAAATAAAGGTAGTTTTTCTTATAATTTGAACACCCCTTGTATTTATTAAGCTATAAATGAAAGTAGGAGTTGCTGAAGGATCTTACAAGGTTGTCTCTACTGGTGTAGTGCACCATCCATCCCTCCCTGACCATAGTGGAGCTTCTTCTCTTGGTGTGTTTAATGGACTGCACTACACGCATCAATGGGATATTAGTGCTAGTGGATGGGCTAAATAAAGACAAAAACAGAAAACAGTCTAAATCTGATTATATGTTCATACACACTAAAACTGTAAAAGAAAAAAAAACAATCAGTTACTGATTGCAGGGAACAGGACAACAGAGGTATTATTAGAAATGTCATTCATTCATTTATTTATTCAGTTATTTTAGTTTTTTGATTTTCTCCCTAACTTATTCATAGCCACGTTCCACCCATCTCTCTGATAGGCTCTCTCCCATCAATGCGAGAACTACCAACCAGGGAGGGTGAAGACTATCACATGATTCCCCCTAGACAAGTGATGCCAGATGACTGCATCTCTGCGTATTGCTGCTCACGCAACACTGTAGACGGCGTAACACACTCGAGGAAAGCACTATCTGCCACTTCCTCTTATGTAAGCTCACAGATGTCCATGATTGGCTAGTGTCACTATGGCTTATGTGAGACTGCGTGTATGACATCCCTCTGAAAGAGAGAATGATCTAGACTCCCGGCTACAGATGGTTGTAGCATCACAAGGAAACTGAACTTGCGATCTCCAGATGAAGGGGAGAACAAGAAATGTCATTTCAATCACTCTCATATCACAACACTGATTATTTTCTTATTTAAACGGTCAAATTATTTGGTGAATAACCAAAACACAAGGGTTCTACATGCAGATCAATCCACCTTCTGACATACCTGATCTGAGGAGCTTTTACTGGCTCCTCGTCTTTCTCCTGGTCTGAGAAAGGATAATCCCGAAAGATCTTGTCCTCAGGAGTAGAGGGTTCTTCAGAGTCGTCCTGGCCTCTGCTGCTGTCACTGTTGACATCACTGATATCCACTTCCATGGTGGTGTCAGAATCTGGAGCTGGACTAGCTGGTTCTGACATAAAACACACAGAACATATGACATGAAAAACACTTCCTGGCCATGAAGCATCAAAATGATACACAACTATAAACAACTGCTTTGTACCTCCATTGAAGACTACTTCCCCAAGACAGTCTTTTGGTACCTTAGATGCACATCGCTTGTGGCAGTTAAACTTGCAATCTAAGAGAAACAATGGATATGTTTATTTTTTCGTGAATCTATATTTACATGCATATTCCTAGAGGGCAGAACGAGAGGCTCACCTTTGCACTGCATGCCCTGGCGGAACAGGCCTTTAAGCAGGCGTTTGCAGTACTGGCAGATGGTGGGGCGTGTGTATGTGTGGATGACAAAAGTATGTGGCACTTTCACCCTCCCCAGCACCATCTTCTCCATCCAGATCGGCCGACCACTCCAGGATGGGATTCGCTTCCCTGCTTCCTGATGGGGGCGCTGTTGCTGCATATCCCATGGGGGGGGAAAGAGGAAATTATGACAGAATTTTTACAAACTAAGACATGACGGACTGTGACTGTTACATGGCGTTTCCTCAACAGATGTTTTAAATGACATGGCCAAACTTTGTCACATTCACAGGAAACAGTAAATGATAAAAAACCCCAAAGACAAATTCTTTCAACTTCTGATGTTTTCCTGCTTCAAAAAAAGACTGTACAGCTTTAATAAAACCTAACTAAACCTAGTGCGTTCCACATACAGTGTGTCTGGGCACAACAACACAGAAGAATCCACAGAGACTTGCTTTGATTTATTTCATTCCATTTTCATTAAAAAATACTTGGAACTGGATGAACGCCAGATGAATAGTTGCACAATGTTCGAATAGCAGCCAGTTCCAACTAACTTGGTGTTCATTTTATTTGTATGAATTCTTGTGTCCGCAACCAAACAATTAGTAATGTGTTGTATCTTTCATTGCTGGAATAGCACAAATCCAACCTTTAAATCATCTCGCTCTCATACAGACTGGCTGTGCAATTCTTTTGTACTTCAAAATCATCTCACCAGTTTAGGATTGAATTTTAGTGATTTTACAGTATACCTGTATATCAGTAGTCTTCAAGAAACAATGAAGAGTGATTGTTGTGCTAAGCTGAGACATGTTGTATAAATGATCAACTTCTGATCTGACCTCTGATTCAACACAAAGCTCGATTCATCCAGGTCCACAACCTATGTAGACTATACACCGAAGGGCTGCTAATGCTAAAATGTGTTTTTTTTTTCCCCGAGGGAGCTAAATATGCATGATTTCCACAAAAAGAACAGCTTAGCAAACTTATGCTTACTGCATTGTGTAAACTAGTAGAAGTATAAACTAGTAGTTTTTAACATGTTAGATTGATGCCATTTTGTCGGCCTGTGCCAAAACAGACACTGGTGCAAACCTGCATTTCCTAAAAACAGGGAAATGTAATTCCAAGGACGGATCCCATACAGAGTGTCAGTAGAATTTACATTACTCAATGGACAGTGAATGAAGTTTTTAATCCTTTCCTTCTCTTCAGTGTCAAACAAATCAAATCAAGCATTCCTCTCAATTCCACAGAACAAAAACATCTATATTTATTGCTTTATATACAAAACTAGACACACAAAAGTCGAGGAAGTAATAAATGTAATACAAATGACTACACTCAGGAGAAGAGTTGAAGATAAATCATAAAGACGCATACTGAGACTCCCTTACCTCCTCCAGGGTCACCACGGCATTTTCTGCGGGTAGAGGCCGAGGGATGGACAGTGATGAACCGGGAAGAGAAACATTGGACAGGCGCCTCTTCCTGACTCCGCTACAGTTGTTTGGGATCTTAAAGGCGCATCGCTTGTGATAATTCAGCCCACAACCTGATAAATAAACATGACACATGAATGTCAGGACTACCGCTAACAAATTTAGACACATTACATGAGAGCAGATATGATTGCATGGTTTGTTCTTTTTGTCAGTTCTCTTAAACGTCCACTAGAGAGCTCCATAAACACTCTCTCACTTCAAGTGGAAAAGAGAAACAGCTTAGGTAAAAACAGAGAGCTCATATCACATTCGAAACCATTTAGATAAGGATTTAGTAAAACTTATGCATCTATATTAAATTTATAGACAATAAGCAGCTCTTGGCATGACTTAGTACTTTAGTATAGCAGCCTGTATCCATTAGCGAAGGATATTATAGAAGCAAACGTTGAAAGCCACATCCAACGCTTGGCAAAGATACACTCTGCTCCAATCAAAAAGCTGCTTTATTGGGCTTCAAAGACTAGCTGGATAAAGTCAAGGGGAAGCCAACACAGCATTGAGACATCTCACTGCACGACATAGTTAGCCTGAGCCAGAGGCACTGAATCAGTGTGCTCGGCGCTGTGTCTGGAAAACACTTGATGCTTTGGCCTTTGGTGTGCAGACATCCACAGCTCTGAGGCCCATATGGTGCACATGTGTAATGTATTGTTCTTATGTACTGAATGACCACTCATATGAGTTTGTGTTTCTATGTAATCGAAAGATACATAGCAAAGTGTTAATAAAATCATTACCTTCACATTTAAGGCCTTGTCGAACGAGACCCCACAGCATCTCCCCACAGTAGTCACAGAAGGTAGGGGCCTTGTATGAGTGCACATAGAGGGCGTGAGGCCGAATCTGAAAGTCTTCCACTGTAGCCTGAGCTGTAATTTAAGAGTAACTTAAAAATGAACTCAACCAAAAAATGGACTTGATGAGAGTAAACAGCACAACCCAAAAATGAAATGAAAAACAAAAACAAAACAAAACAGAAAAACATTTATTTTTTACATATATATTTTTTTATTATAATAAATTTATTTAATATTAATCACTTTATGAATTAGCCCTGCGATGGATTGGCACCCTGTCCAGGGTGTGCCCTGCCTTGTGCCCTAAGTCTCCTGGGATAGGCTCTAGGGCCCTGTGTACAGGATAGAGCGGTATAGACGACGATGATGACTTAAAGAAAATAAAAGACCTGGGCACTAGTGAAATCCAGTAATACATTCTGAATTTACAAGCATTCTGAATTGGATTTGGATCTGACTAAACCAAACAAGATTATATTTTTTTATCATAAGCACAAATCAGTATATTTAAGTGCTTCTTAGTGATTAATACACATAACACATTTATTTAATTTATATCTGTCCTAGATATGCAACTGTAAATATTTTACCAATATTATGATTCTTTTTTTCAGAAGCCTAATTTGTGCAAATCTGCTAAAGGCTAAACCACAAACAGTACAGTAAAACATTACTTTAGTCAGGAAAAGTGATTCACAGATATGATTCAGCGGTGAGTCACAGCACAGTGTTGATGCATTTTACAGCACTGAAAACACTCCCTAGTGGTTACTTTTAAACAATAGTGAAGTCATCTGGTTGATTCATCCATCAGGTCAGAACTTGAAGAAATGATTCCAAATTAGAGGATGATGTCCTCATGCAGATTAAGCCTCATGATACACTAAACTGCTCTTAAGATATAGCTGTTGTAGCACCATTATATAGCATATGTAACTGAGTAAATTGGGAACAGAAAAAGGAAATTGCAGACGCTATTCTACTAGGTCAAAGTGAAAGAGACAACGATGAAATAACTGTGAAGATGTTTGTGCTGAGTATAAGTAAATGCTGAGTATAAGGCCGAATTAACTGGCTGAGGTCCATTAACTGTGTGAGATCAATCTAAGCTTTACACTGTACTTCAGCGCTATAGAAAAGAAGAAAAAAAAAACAGGTGAAGTAGACGTAGCTTGCTTTCAAGGACTTTTGTTCAACCATCTGTGCTACACTGATGAGGATCCCAGAACAGCTATAGAGAAGCAGACAGAAAAATCCAATTGACCTGTAAAGTTTAATGGTAAAAGTCTCTTTTTGTGACTGGGGCATGGAGAAGAAAGCACTGATGGTGTACACCTGCATCTTCCATATAACTGGAATGAGTGTACAGTGGGAATTACTGCGGTAACGGAAAGTGAGATTAAATGCCTAATCTTCAGATTAAAGTCTTCTCATCTGTATCACTCATCAGAGATAAATCAGTGAAAAAAAAACTTGATAGCAGTTGGGAGTGGTTTCCTTGTGGATAAAAAGCCAGGAACACTCTGGTGCTATGCACCCTTTTTCAGACTATCTAACAAAATCTAAAGCACTTAAGAGTTTATGGAAACGCTATACATCATTTTCTTTGCCATTTTTTTGTTGCTCCATCTTTTACCATACTATACTAGAACATTTTTTAAAACTTATACTCTGGACTGATTAATGAAACCACAGAATGAGTTATAGTTTTTAGAGATTTCATTTGGCTGGCATACAGATAGTAAATTAGAGAAAGAGACACTGATTCTTTAGCTAGATAACATGAGCCCTGCATGAGTGAGCTCCTCTCCATGGATCAAAGGCATAAAGCTGAAGACTGAAGCTGCCAGCAAGTCACATGCCAGGCAGCAGTACAAAGCCTTGGCACAAACTCATAATGAGGCATTCATGAAAACACCACATCGCCCACATTATGTAAAACCATAATTCAAATGTCCAAGAAGTAATCAAATGCTCACAAAGGCACCTAAATGTGCCAACACACAATGGCACATAGCATGGAAAATAAAGCAGACAACCTGGCAAAGTCACAGATATAGTAAAGAAATATTTTGACCTAATATGAACTTCCATTAAACTTTCATTACAAGTGTGTTTTAAGTAAGAAAAAGTTTTTCCATTCTTTTCTCAGTACATGCAACTAGAATAAAATGTTTGGTTGTGGTAATATAATAAGAAGGTTGTCTGTGGTGGGCGGAGCAGCGGGTAGCATCGCAGCCTCACAGCCTCACAGCTTCACAGCTTCAGTGTCCCTGGTGAGATCCTGAGGTTAATGTGTGCAGAGTTTCTGTGCATGTTTGTGTCTGTATCGCACAGAATTTCTGTGCATTCTGTGACTTTCAGCTTCTCTGTTATTTTTTCGACCCCCAAAAACATAGCATAAGGTGAACAGGCTAAGATTAACTGCCCCAAGGTGTAAATTTGTGTATGCTGCCTTGCTATGGATTGGCAGGCCACCCAGGGTATGTTCCTGTACTGTTCCTCATGCACAGTGTTCCTGGAATAAGCTCAGCTCCACTAGCCAGGACAATTTCAATTAATGAAAGTTAGTGAACGATGGCTGTCTGTAGTAATTCCCTATATGCTTGAGAATTATTATTTGTTGTTTTAAATGCTAAAGGCCCCAAACACACACATATACCCTTGACACTTTAAAGTAAACATTAACAGTAATGGAACACATGACACGTTTTTTTCTCTGTTTCATTTTCTTTTTTTCAACAGATGTGAAAAGCAAACTGGCTGAAATGTAAGTCATCCACAAACACATTCCTGGATAGTTGAACACACTTAAAAGGACAGGATCAAGATGGAATCACTGTAGAAGTCTGTGGAATCTCACATGAAACTAAGGACTGAATGACCTCCTGCGGATCCGGAAAACTCAGGTCCTGCAGTTTTCTCATGTCCCCGCGGCACTTCACAGCAGAACCACTACCGTCGTTTACTGTAACAAAAATAAGCTCCTGCCTTTGAGCTAAACGCCAAGTCAAAGCTGTCCTCCTGTCTCTCTGCACCGTGTAGCCAATTTTCCATCAAAGACATTTGATGACCACAAATGTTGCATAACAGGAGACTGTCCAGACATAAACAACGAAGGGCTGTGAGAGACGTGTCTGTTCGAAATACCTAGCTATGGTACGATAGGTTAAAAGTGCCATACGTTTAACTTGTAGTGTGATTCATTAACGATGAACTCTTCTTTTTTTCCAAAGAAAGGATGCTGCTTAGAGTTTTGGTGTGATTACAGGACAATACAAAATCAAGCATGAGTGCCAGAATATGATACTAATTTTTGCTTGGCGTATGCGTGGCGTGGAGGATGTGCGAGGCAGGTGTGCGGTATTACTCCCCTGTGGAGATGACATAAATGACAGGAAAATCAGTGCTCACAGAGCAGACTCACAGTGCAGGATGCAAAAGCCATTTAGGACAGGAACAGCCCATAAACATTTCCCAGACACAGAAGCCTACTGTAAATCCAAAAGCTGTTTTTTTCCAACGTGCTTTAATGACTTTCAACTAACTGATTTTTACAGAGTGTAACAGTAGACTAGATTGTTTAAATATTACGGGCCAGTATGTCACCCTCCCTGTCGCCATGAAAGAAGAGAAATCCTTGAGTCTACATGTCTGGCTTGAATTTTCTCAACACGCACATGCATTAACTTGGGGCTTGGATTAAAATGTATTTTGAATGGTCTTAACTGTTTTGCTCATAGCTGGTCAAAGATAATTAAGCTTTTACTGATATTCTGTTGATGAGGAATGTGGTCTGCCAGTACCAGCACAGTCTAGAATTATTCTCCAGTCTCATCCAGTTAACACTAGTCTGTTCCATATCAAGCTCACTAGCCCTGACCATCTGTTTGAAAACATGAAACAGGATTTCTGCAGTTTCCTAAAAAATGCCCTTGGCAAAGCTTTCAAAGAACTTCTTTCCTGTAGATCAAGGTAAAAACTCATAACCTACCTGAAAGGACCACCTCAATAAGGTCTCCCTCATGGATATCCTCTGCTGACGTTAGCCGCTGCAGAATGTTGTCAGTGTTCAGGTCATGGCGGAAGAGCAGGATCTTGTCATACATACCGAAGAATCCGCATTCTGGGAACTAAAGACAACAAACAGTTTTTATTAATAATAATAATAATAATTCCAGTATTCATACTCACACTTACAGCATGCTAAAAGGATTGTCCCAATCCATTAGCGATAATGGATAACAAATCGATTCAGTGACGTACCGCGATTCTTTCAAATCCAAAACCTGTTTTTTTTTTTTTTTATTGGTGCCACCCCTCTATAATCCTACAGGCGGTGCTCTAAACTATTCGCACATTGATTGGCTGCGCGACATCCTGTGGGGTAGGAGCAAATTATCTCTGAAGTTTATTTAGCATTGTAACAACATTTGAGGGAAAAAAATTACATTGCACTAGAATATTTATAAAACCATGATACTTACAGTATAGAATCACAACACAAATCTAATCGGCTGTTAGGTATTGGGATAACATCGTATTGAGTTGTGCCTGGTGATTTCCATCCCTACAGTCCAACCTCCTAAAATCCCAAGTGAAGAATAAAATGGCCAAATTAGATGTCAGTACATCTTTTATCTTCAGAACAGCATGAATTTGCTTTGCCTAGGCATGTATTCTACAAAAGACTTGCTGCTAATTTTATGTCAGCCTTGTTATGAGTAATCCTGGATCCTGGATGCTTGATAGGTTTGAGATTCAGTCTAGGTACAGGCCAATAAAATTTAGAAAGCTTGGCAGAATTATGGAATCATTTAGTCATGATGCTTTGGAATATGATGCATGCTGGAAGTCTCCTTCCTTCCAAATGAGGGCAAACTGCAGTGATGAAGGTAATTGTAACATTGTTCAGATTGACTCAGGGGATATCAGGGTGTGTCAGGAAAATATTCCCCATCACAATCACACTGCTACAACCAGCTTTACTTATGATACCAAGGGGACTCAAAGTACTCATGTTGCTTGCATGAAATTCTATTTAGATTCAGTTCAATTAGAATCATGCAATAAGGTTCAAGATTCATCCAACTAAGTATCTCTTCAAAAATACAGGTTTAATTCCCACTGCCCACTAAAGATGGGCTTTCATGTTAATGTCACTTGGGACCAATTTATATAAGGCCTGGAATATAAGGAGCCAGCAACATAGTCCAATATACTCTTCTTCAGACTAATGTCTAATGAAATTTATACTCTGCACACTTTTGACAGGTAAGATCAACAAAGCCATTTGACTGTGTGTATGGCCTGCTATCCAACTGTAACGGCAAAATGCTATAAGTACTTCATTACCTTTAATATATTTTTCTTTTACCACTCCAACATTAGCACAAATTATCACAAATTTCTATTTGGATAAGGATGAATTAACAAAATATATATACTCAGCAAAAAAAGAAACATCCTCTGACTTTCAACTGTTTTTATTTTCAGTAAACTTAATGTGTAAATATTTGTATGAACACTAAAAGAGTCAACACCATAAAACATAAACTAAAAATGTTTCACAATGTGTCCCTGAATGAAGGGAGGCTCAAAATCAAAAGTACCAGTCAGTATCTGG
>JAQMYG010000005.1:15536730-15547373 GCA_030014215.1 Clariallabes teugelsi
TCATGTTTGTGGCTGTAATGTGACAAAATGTGGAAAAGTTCAAGGGGGCCGAATACTTTTGCAAGCCACTGTACATAGTATAGTGTAAATTACCTTAAGTAAGTAGTGTAAGTAAGTAACTTCAGAAGTTCTAATGTTTTTTAATTTTTTATTTTAACTTCTAGTTAATGTGTGTGTGTGTGTGTGTGTGTGTGTGTGTGTGTGTGTGTGTGTGTAGATAGATTAATGATTAATGAAACTTCTTTTTGGCCAGGCAGTGTGCATGTGTGTGTGTGTGTGTGGCCTGATCCCACAGGAAAGCCAAGGCTGGCAATGACAAAAGGCACCCATACACCCAATGCACCACAGCCCACCTCACATGGGGCACAGCAGGCAAAGAACCCAAGGCAACCAAGCCGGGCCCCAAATTCCCCAGATCCTAATACTATTGAGCACCCATGGGATGTGCCAAACAAACAAGTCCGATTCATGGAGGTCCCACCCCACAACCCAGAGCACCCAAAGGATCCACTACAGGACACCCCCAGGTCCTACAAAGTCATGGCCCAAGAGGCAGAGCGCCCCACTGGTACAAGGCGAACTCAAAACCTGTGTGGTTTTATGTTAATTAAACATGCAGAAACACAAACATCCCCCGGTATTAAGTTTGTATGTCAATAATTAAATTTCAGATGGACACAGGTCCACGGCTACCTTAAACACAATGGCAGCTGTTGTAATATGTACTATTGTATTTTAGACAATATTGAGCAGAATTAAATGTACTGTATATATTACTGAACAGCTAAGGTATGAGTTAGACCTAATGCATGTAAAGAAATACATTTTTCATTCTGTGTTTTAACTAAGATGGATGACAGTTTTTTGGCAAAATGTTTTACTCACTGTCTTTCTGCATGACAGACATTTTCATGCAAAGCATTTACTTTTAGTTACAACACAAGACACATTTTCCTAAAATGTAGCAAACAGCTCTGTGTGACACAGGAGAATTTAAGATTTAAACTGTACCTGCTTCAATATGTAACGCTGAGCAAATGTCTCTGAGCAGGTTTTCTATAAACAGAGATGTAGCAAATCATAAATGTGTCTGGTTATTTGAATTATCTTTTGTCCAATTTTTTATAAATAATGTACTATAACAGAAATGAAGCACAGATGTTTCCACATGTGATTTTGATAAGATGGTTGGGAAAAAAAGGATATCTATAGGTTTAAATTCATCTTACTCACTCAATTACTGTTTAAACTAAATCGATTTATGTGCAAGTCAATTCACTCCCTCTTTTTTACCTGCTGATGGAAAGGAATTTTCCATCAACATTAACCAGCAGTCCAGAGAAAATTGCTCTGTGTTTTTTCTTTCAACACCCTTTCAAACTTCCTTGCTTTGGAGCTATCAGTTCAGCAGATCACTTGAATTAACGGTCAAGCAGGAAAAGCAAGGCTAACAAAAACACCTCCACGAGACGGCTTTGTCAATCTGTCCAATCCTTGCCGATCGATAGGAATTAGCACCACAAACTCAGAAGGCTGAGAAAGGCCAGGCCGCCATATGGATTTCATTGTAATAACCTGCTGCTATTAACATAATTGTAGGAAATCTCTCTATTTTTGAGTGCTAACAGTGGCTCCATTGTTGTGTCTCTGTGACATCTGTGCTTTTTTTGGGTTGGCAAAACTGGTGTCATAGAAGCTGTAAAAAGGACCTGACAAATGAACCCATGCAGGAACTCTTGGCTTCTGCTTACTCATTTCAAACAGCAAGGGGTCAGAATCCTGAAACGGTGCCAAGCATCTGCATGAACTTTTAAAGTGTCATGAGGAAAATCCTTTATGTATGGTGTGCAACTTCCAAAGGGACTCCTACTGGAAAGACTTACATACATACATCTTGTTGCAGAGACACCAGCGAGGTCACTGCGGCTTCTGCTGTGCAAGTGAAAGTTAAAATTTTGATGTATTAACTAGGTCTCATACTTGCTTGTACTAAGTGGTGAGCTCATCATTACACCTTAACCATTTGTTTTTTCTGTTTTTGTTTGTTTAATTTTTTTTTATTTTATTTTATTTTTTTTTATCCTAAATTCCTGGATGGTCTGTATGCAACAGTATGTCTTAACCCTGCTTTCAAGCCTGTCATTATGCATTACCAAGGATGAGACACAGTGAGTGATCCTTTTCATTTCAGCCCAGAAGAGCTTGTGAGGTGCAGTTCAAGCTTTGGACTGATGAACAAACAATTTGTCTTCAATTGTTTTTATCATCCAGCCATGAAAGGTGACTTAACCTGTTGACTTCCTTGTAATAAGCTTGAAAACCATAGAGTCTTTAAAGCTTATGATCTCAATCAGCAATGTTCAAGCTATTAATCTCTCTTTGAGCTATAACTGCTCATTTTGTAACAATCTACTAGACAAATTAAGCATTTAAAATAATTATATTAATATATCAAGCAAACTGTAACAACAGTGACTCAATAGTTCGGGGTTTAGGAAAACTGAGCACTAGGAAAATACTGTAGCAGAACTGATCTACAAAAAATAAAAATAAAAAACACATTCAACACTAGTTTTCAAAACATGACCCACTGCAGCTTCTGAAGCAGATCCACTGTTGTAACTTGTGTTGTAATGCATCGCCTGCAGTTACATACGTTATTTATGGGAGAAACAGTTTTCACCCACTTTTACAGATTTGCTATTTTATTTTCCCACTGGTCAGATCATTGAAACAATAACGTGAATATGTGGTCTGGACAAGAAAGATTGTATTTAATCTTCACACATAGCCTATGCTATGTTTACATTTATGGCATTTAGCAAACACCCTTATCATAAGCGACTTATTTACATCCCACCCTCATAAAAAAAAAAAGTTTTTAAACATGGAGGTACCTGTAAAAGTGTCATCTAAGAACCTCTGTACCATCTAGGAACCTCTATAGTCCAACTAGGGACCGTGGAGGCCAATGGTCACCACTGTATTTATTCTTATTTGTACGACCATTAACCTTGACCTCCAGTCAACATTCACACACTATGGGCAATTTGGAATTATCCAATTATGATGTCTTTGGACTGTGGGAGGAAACTGGAGAACCCAGAGAAATTCCATCAAACACAGGGAGAACATGCAAAATCCATGCACACAGACCCGACGCAGGAATCGAACCCAGGGCCTGGAGGTGCAAGGTGACAGTGCTAACCGCCTTCCACATACAGTACTCTAGCTTTAGAATATCAGCTATGTTAACTTTCGGGTTCCGGAGATGAATCCCAAATAGCATTCAATGCAAATCTAGTGCACTAGGGTGTACAATCCATTGTCACACACAGTAAGCAGTGCCCTTGATCAGTGGCTTGGAGAGCGCTTTGGAATTCAGCCTTGTGTTAGGAGTTAGTTAGCTTTTAGCCATAAATAAAAGAACACGGATGGCTCATCAAGGTGTTTTGGAACAAAATAGATACAATTATTAAGGAGACAAAGTGTTTTCTTGATGAAAGTGCTTCTGGGACTGGTTTTGAATGTGGTTTTTGGCAGGCAGTTGCTCTGTACAGACCTACTTTCGCCCATGCCGTGCTCGTCAGTTAGTGTAATTAACGAGTGTAAAACACCTGGGACACGGAGTGATCAGTGATCCTGTCAGAACTAACTGTTGCATAAAACTAACTCAAGAACTTTCCTTTTATTTAAAACTGACATTTTTACTTAAAACTAGTCTGTGAATGTTTACACAAGACAACACAGCAATAGACAAACTTCAGAAAAACCTCATTTTTAATTTAAAGACTGGCAAATTCCCCTCATCCTTGTGCCCTAGTCAAACAAGTACTGCCAAGGAAAAGAAATCCATGTGGCGGTGGTGCAGGCTATGACTCTGACCACACACACACACACACACACACACACACACACACAAATACACACACACATGCACACACACATACACAGGGCTCTGGCCTGACACAGAGGGTAATACCAATCATCTGCACACTCAGGCAATCATACACACCCTGCCTTCTGATGAGTAAGGCTGCTATGATTTACAGTATTTCTGACTAGTGGGAGTGCAGTTTCTCCAACTGCTCTACTATGCACTTGAGAAGAAGCAGCAAAAAAAAAGGCAAAACTGCAGATGGTACAGATTAGGCTACTCTCTGCAACAGAGAGTACTTCCCCTCAGTGCATAGTAGTTTTTATAAAACTACTGTATAAAAGACGTCTAGCCCTGTCTATCATAAATCATGTAAGACCATTGCTTACAAGTTAATTGCATTTAATTTTTTTAATTATCGATTCCCAGCCAGGTTTTATTCCTGCCTCTGTGTGGATGGAATGTTCTCCTGTGCTTGGTGGATTTCCCCCGGGTACTCCGGTTTCCTCCCACCGTCCAAAGACATGCAGTGTCATTCTCCAAATTGCCCATAGTGTGTGTGTGTGTGTGTGTGTGTGTGTGCGTGTGTGTGTGCCCTGCGATAGATTGGCACCCTGTGTACCCCGGCTCCTGGCATGGGCTCTAGGCCCCCTGTGACCCTGTATACAGTATAAAGCGGTAAAGACAATGAGTGTGGGAGTGAGGGAGTAAATTATCAATGAAACAACTATAATTATTAAGCGTTCTTATAATTATAAATATAAAACTCAATAAGTTGCTCTGTGCACATTTCTGCTTTTGCCAATAAAACAATTTGCATGCATCAAACCATAAACATGCTCTGTTATTCACCAAAAACATTTTTTTGTCTGAGCTTGAATTTCTACTCAATATCAAGGTGAATGTTTTTTTTTGTAGCAGTATCCTTCCATAGGAGTAGGCAGATGCTTGCTATATGGGTCTTTGGGGTCAGGCTTGGGGGAATTTATTTCCTGCTCATTTTACGGTTAGTTTTGGCCAGGATGATGATGGCACACTCCAGTTTCCATGTGCTCCCCGTCTTTTACTCAACTCTCAAGTTTTGAGCTGAGCTCTCAAGCTGACTTTTCAGCTCTGTGTTACTCTGGTAACAATTAAATGTTGACTGCTATCCTCCCAATGAACTTGCAGGAGAGGAATGATGAAGTTCCACTCAAAGAACAGAAGCCAATTAGGCAGAGAACCTTTCCTCAGCCAGATCATTTGATAATATTTTTAATGGAAATGTAAAAATCCAGATGTATTAAAAGCTAATACATACTGACTAAACATCCAAAATGACTGTAAACTGATTAAACCTTCGGCTTGGGTTTG
Organism: Clariallabes teugelsi; assembly: GCA_030014215.1. Taxonomy (NCBI): domain Eukaryota; kingdom Metazoa; phylum Chordata; class Actinopteri; order Siluriformes; family Clariidae; genus Clariallabes; species Clariallabes teugelsi. The sequence goes on from JAQMYG010000005.1 coordinate 15,541,961, forward strand.
TGTGAAATCAGGTGTCTTATACAGTGGGGAAAATAATTATTTGATCCCCTGTAGAATTTTGATAAGTTTGCTCACAAGAAAATTATAGTCCTTTAATTTTTATCATTTTTAAATGACAGCAGAGCACCAATCACAATCCAGAAAAAAACACCTTATATAAATGCTTTATATTTAGTTACAGTACATTTCAGTGAGTAAAATAAGTATTGATCCCCTACCAACCAACAATTATTTTGGCTCCCACAGACTAATTATGTGCTCATGTGGAACACTGTTGTATATATAAGCCACCTGTTCACAGAATCTCTATCTTTCAATCAAACCTGATCACCATAGGCAAGACCACAGGGCTGTCAAAGGATGTCAGGGACAGGATTGTAGACCTGCACAAGAATGAAATGGGCCACAAGACCATCAGCTTAAAGCTTGGTGAGAAGGAGACAACTGTTGGACAAATGGAACAAATACAAAATAACCGTTAATCACCCTTGCTCTGGAGCCCCATACACGGTTCTGCCTCATGGGGTAAGGATAATCCTCAGAAAACTGAGGGGATCGGCCCAGAACTACATGAGAGGAGCTTGTGAATGATTTCAAGGCAGTAGGGACCACAATCAACAAACTAATCTTTCATAACACAGTACGCCGCCATGGATTAAAATCCTTCAGGGCTGCAAGGTCCTCCCCCACCAAGAAGGAACATGTACAGGCCCATCTGACTTTGGCCAATCAGCAGAGAAGGATTGGGAAAAAGTGCTGTGGTCAGATGAAACCAAAATTGATCTCTTTGACATCAACTCTACCTGCCGTGTTTGGAGGGAGAAAAATGCTGACTATGACCCTAAGAACACCATACCTATGGTCAAACATAGAGGTGGAAACATCATGCTTTAGGGCTGTTTCTCTGCTTAAGGTATATGCTGAATTTGCTGCATTGAGGGGCTAATGGACGGGGCCATGTATTGTAAAATTTTGGAGGAGAACCTCCTGAAGATGGGCTGTGGATGCGTCTTCCGGCATGACAACGACCCCGGCAAGGCAACAAAGGCATAGCTCAAGAAGAAGCACATTAAGGTCATGGACCTGGCCTAGCCAGTCTCCAGACCTTAATCCTATAGAAAATTTATGAAGGGAGCTGAAACTTTGCCAAGCGACAGGCAAGAAACCTTAAGGATTTCTAGATCTGTAAAGAACAGTGGACCAAAATCCCTGTTAACCAGCTACAAGGATATCTCAACCAAGTACTAACTTGTGTTTTGCTTGGGGATCAAATACTTATTTTCCTCATTGAAATGCAAATCAATTTATAACATTTATATATGTTTTTTTTCCTGGATTTTTGATTGATATTCTGTCTATATCCTTTACAATAAACCTATGTTAAAAATTATAGATCCCTCATTTTTTTTATAGTGGGCAAACTTACAAAATCTGTAGGTGATCATTATCTTCTGCAGGTGAATAATAATTTTCCCCACTGTATAAAGTAGAATGCTGTGAACATCCAGAACTGGACCTGGGCCATCCTGCCATAGACTATAATCATAAGACGAATCTGTAAAATAGACATTTAAGCACTAGTAAAATGAACAGAACTGTAGATTCAGACCCACCCTGAATTAAGTGACCATCCGACCAGGGCACATATTACTTTTATATCCAAAGCATGCAGTTGTTCATTAAATGAAAAACTACAACTGGATGTACCGACCATGAACATAGAATGAAAGTTACTAACCTATCACACAGTGGGAGAGAGTTCTTACTTGCCTGTATGCAACACATTAACATCCGACCGCATAGTGTTTCCAGCTGCTTAAGTGATTCAAGGTCGGGCACAAGGTTTAGTCTTCATAAAAGTGCCTTCAGAGAGATTTTGTGAAGTTTATGCCTTTTTCCAAAGTATTTGCCAAAAAAGCTACAAACTTTTGTCCTCCAAGCTAGTTTTATCATCCCTTTCTGACAGAGGGGGAGAGGAGGGGGCCTATTTGATCCGAGCCAAAGTAAATCCCCCCTCCTCCCGAATTCACACTGAAATGTAGCAGACTATATACAGTGGTTTCCTCACATCACCACTTATTCAGGATCTGATGCGAAATTCCCAGATTCCACTCTATATCATTTGCAATGGCAAAGCTGACTGATGGAAAACTACTAACCTAATTTTCCAGGCCTCCAGGTGTGTGATGTTTTAGGACCGTCTCATACGTCAGTATGTGGAAACATAAGGCACATCAACGCTTGAAAATGTGATGAATGCTTCTTGTCCACATGGTGAACTTTTGGCCTGCAATTGTGCTCCTGGTGACAGCAGAGGCGAGCCATTGCAACACCAAAACAGGAAGTGCTTCATTATCCGATTGTTATTTCCCTCATTAATCTGTTAAACATCAATTGCAAAATGAAAAGAGTTGGTGCTACAGGCATTCAGTTACTTTACATTTTAGGTTTTTTTTTTTAGATTCCCTTACATTTTAGGTTTCTGTGGTTTTAGTTTTTTTCTTAAAGTTACATTTTAGAGTTTACATCCAACTAAAATACCCCTTGGATAATGTTGTTTTTTGTTTCTTTAGTATCTATGTAAATGAGCTTCTACTTAGCCAACCCCTCCCAGGGAACAGCAGAACCGAGCGACATTCCAGGGGAGGGTATCAACTCATATGAGATCATAATAACTGAAATTTTTTATTAGTTTGTTTAAGCTCTGGACAAAACAAAAATGGAGAAAGATTTTTGTTTGTACACACACCAGGAGACGCATCTGAATGTCTAAAAATGTCAACGAAATGAATTTTGCATAATAGGTCCCCTTTAATTTTAAATGAGCAGCATTTATTTAAGCTGGTTGACCTCAAGAGGTACTGTGCATTGTGGATCTATTTTCCAGTTAACAGCACAACTGGTCTCAAATCAAGTATTGTTCATAAGTAATGTAGAAACACATACCACACTACATTTCTTTTTATACAAGCTTTGTATACAAGCTGGCCACAGGACAGTGATGAATAGCCCAGTAGTGTGGTTTTGCATTCAACAGGAAGTCAAAGCAGCTCTATGTGGTTTGCATAGTGTCTTTCCATTACAGTGACTGCAGTTCATGTGAAACTCTAAACCAAACACAGAACCAAAAAATCATCCTGAAGATGAGATATCATACAAATGAAACACTGTGGTCAAGCTCAGCTGCACTTGAGGCCCTGTCATTTGGAAGCTCTCTAAATGTTTTCATTTAGCACCAATAAAATAATGCATTTTTAAACGAATACTTTACAGATTCTTTACAGATCCCTTTATACAATTCATTGCTGTGGCACATTTATACTCAAAACCTATTAATTATGCTATTTTTATATGGCATAAATATCACATGCAAGCAACTTGAGAATTATTGGCCTTCAGAACAAAACTGGCTAATCAACTTAATTGCACCGAACAATATTTTATGCATTACTTGAGTTGATACACACACACACACTCACATGCTCATTTACACACTGCAGGCAATTCCGGAATGCCAATTGGCCTAACCTGCAAGCATGGATCTTTGGACTGTGGGAAGAAACCGAAGTACACGGAGGAAACCCAAAATGCTGACCACTTCACCACCGTGCTGCCTAAAATACCATACATGAGCCCTTTATTAATAATTGTTAGTAAGTATGGTCATTTATTATGTTATATGGTGTTAATGTGATGGCTGATTGGTGTGTGTGTGATAAAAGGTATTTCTCAGGAGAAGTTCTCTTATATACTATTTATACTACAATAAACTACTATGTTATAGCTGACTATCTGGCTCAAAAGCAGTTTAAACAAATCCTAATAATCCCAGTAAAAGAACAATCCATCACGTAATCGATGGACTGAGCTCATCATGTACGGAACAGAAAATATAAAAAAAAAACAGACATACTGTATAATGAACAATGACAAATGTGTGGCTTGAAATGTCCTGATTCATTGTACATTGACTTGCCCTGGCTATCCACCAATCCTGTAACAGTAACGCCTGAACAGACAACATTTACCCACAGCTCTTTCTAATGAAATATCATTATGTAATACTTTCTGTCATGTTGATTGGACTAGCAAAGAGCAGAAAGTATGTGTAATTGTACTTTGGTCTATAAGCCTGTGCACTTGTATGAGTAAAGATGGTCAGGAGAATGGGAGAAATAAGAGTCATTTTTTCCACTGATATCAAAGCCATATGATCGTGCTAGGCTGGGTCTCAGCGCATGGGGTTTTCAGCTCATCCCATGGGTTTTGGGTGATCCAGAGAAACATAGAATGCTTTCAGACTGACACTGCTTCATGGTTTTTCCATCAGAAATGAGCCTTCTGTTATGATACATATCCACTAAAACTGCATCTACAGTAGATGCCTCATAGAAGAACCTACCTGCTCCAATCCAATGTTTAATAAAACATCTGTGATATAAAGTGAACGAAAAAACAGCATTAAATATATGTAGTTATATATATGCATACATACATATACATAAACAAAAGTCATACTATTGTTAAACAGCAACCTGGTGATAAATTATACTTAAATAACTCCAAAACTCTGTCTCTCTCTGAAATTCCTGCCTTCAAGCCAAAAAACATCAAGAAAATATCAATACTGGATTCTTCCCTGAAGCAAGGTTCCAGATCGCAAGCTAGTGAGTATTCACCACTGCATTACATCCGCCTGAAGGAATGTGAACTTGACCTGAAATGCACTGGACAAAAAATACACAAAGCCACGCATTACATGTTAGTAATACAGTCTATCTGCTTGTGTAGCAGATTAACGAGGAACCATGCAAGGTTGCAGCTTGTCTCTTAGCATCAAGCAGGAGATCACCACATTCTGTTAAAGGGTCATGTCAGTATATAAATGCCAGACTATTCTCTGTTAAAACAGTGCTACACTCTGGATGGAGCTGTTCAGTGTGGAAATGATGTAAAAATGGTGTAAATGGATTAGTTTGTATGTATTGCATATAACAATAGTGCAAAAAGATAATCTCAAACTAGTTGGATTTGCTTAACATAATCACAAAGAAAACACTTAGCCATGTAAAAGAAATATTTTAAATAATAACATTAATCTGTTATAATCAGCAGTAACTTGTGACATAGACTTTTGGTGGGGATAGAACGACATTAATTCTGACAAACATAATTAACTCAATAATAGGTAGCTGAAAGTCAACAATTTTCAGTCATTTAGCATACAGCCTAGAAGCTTGTTTCAAGTTTTTAGACCATAGCCATAACCATATTTTTTTCTCATGGCCTACACAAGAGACTCTGGCAACCTCTTCATTACCTGTGTTTTCTGCTCTAATATACAGTACAGGCCAAAAGTTTGGACACACCTTCTCATCTATCTGTCAATGTGTTTTCTTTATTTTCATGACCA
>JAQMYG010000005.1:15555632-15572855 GCA_030014215.1 Clariallabes teugelsi
CACCAAGCACGGGGAGAACATGCAAACTCCATGCACACAGAGACGGAAATCGAGCCTGGCCGGGAATCGAACCCAGATCCTGGAGGTGCAAGGCGACAGTGCTGCAGCTGACTACCTGAATGTAGTAAATGACCAGGTTATCCCATGTATGGAGTTTTTTCTTCCCAAATGGCATGGGAACATTCCAAGACAGCAGTACAATATTCATGTTTTGTATTGTTTTTGCCATCTTCTTGCAGGATTTATTTTTTATTTTTTTTTATTTTTTTACATATACATACATTGTACATCTACATATATTGCTTTTTTTTTTCATTTCTTGTTGATCCATGGATCATGACCTTATTGACGGGCCTTGTGTTCTTTGCTGAACCTCAGAACTATGTAACCAGTAGCTAATGCTTCCACAGTAGGGCCACCCATGGTGAACAGATCTAAAGAGCGATCAGACAAAGAGTGAACCGAAAGACACCTCTTGAAAGGTACAAAAAAGACCAAATGTACCCTACATGGATTAGGGCAACTGTGACCCATCCAGAGCCAGGAGAGGGGTAGTGTCTACAGGCGAGTAAGTAGGCCACCCACATAACACAGTGAAACTCAGCCCAAAATATCTTGTGGGTTATCAACATTAAGATGAAGGGTGGGGGTGTGGCAGACAGTCTTACATGGAGCTTTGCAATGACTAAACTGTGCACAATTTTTTTCTGTGTTAGCAATAAAAGGTAAATTTTGAGAAATGTCTTGATTCTTTGGATTGTATCTGTGTGAATGAGTTTAGTATAAAGCTCCAGAAGATGGCGATAATGTACAGTAAAGTTGACTTAACAAACCACAAGGAAGACTGATCTGCTTCATGATGGAAACTACAAGAGCTTTGTCCATTCAAGAAATGAACGAGCAGTAAATTAGGGAAGAGGAATAAACATGAACAGCATTAAAGCATGTTTAAAGGTCTTGTTTGTTTATAAAAGGTCCTGTATGCAGGCGTGTAGAATGTAGAGAATGGAAGGTAATGGGGAGTTAATAAAACAAAATAGAAATATTGTTTTTGATTAAGTGACAATCTGTTCTTCATTATTATGTTGATGTAACCAGTGTTAAACTGCTTTTAAGTCACAGTGACATTCTACTTTATGATCGATAACTCTAGGAATGTCACAGCAAGCAGAAGATTTCACTCAGAAGAGTCATCTTCATACTGTACATGACTAAATCAAATAACTACATTGATTTAGATTCAATATGTTTACAACACTTCATATGTAACAAGTAGGAGCTACCTTATTTTGTTTTATGGTAATTGGCCGATTATTTTTCCTTGAATATTTACTATCGGTATTGGTCAGGATATTTATCAGACTAGTCTACACCTGTCCAGTTTTGCTGTGCCTGTGCCCACTAGAACCTCAATTTATGTTCTTGGCTGACAGATATGTACATCATACCCAGTGTGGTGTAGCCCATTCACCTAAAGCCGACAACGTGTCATGCATGCTGAGATGCGTTTCTGCTCTTGGTTATCTGAGTTACTGTACTGTATGTGCTATATGATGTAGCTTTTCTGTTATCTTGGACCAATCTGGCCTGCTCTGGTGATGCCTCTCAACAAGGTGTTCCTGTCTTCACTGGCTGATGATCACTGCATGTTCTTTTTTTGCTTTATTACACCACTCTGTGTAAACTCTAGTGATTGTTTTGCATGAAAATCCAAAGAGGTTATCAATTATAGAAATACTTGAAGCAGCTCATCTGGCACCAAAAATCATAGCACGGTCAAAATCATTTCAGCACATTTTTCCCCATTCTAAGGGGTTGACACGATGATTTTCTAAACCTACTGGCCCATATCGACATGAGTTTATGCTTTGAAACGCTGCCATGCCCTTGCCTGATGTGTACAGGTGTTTCTAATAAGGTACTTGGTAAGTACTTTTTAAACAATTGATGATGTACGTTGATTTTAGGATAAAACTAAGTATTTTTATAGCACTTATGTGTACTATTTATTTATGAGCAAGATGGTAATTGTACAAATAGGTTTTCAGCTGACATACAATATGACTGACTACTTTATTATTGAAAGAAAATTGATTATTTACTTGAAATTAAGAAAATTGTTCATAATAATCAGTAAGGACAGCCCTAGTGGCAAGGCTGCATGGATGGAAAAGATTTATCTAGGGGCATTGAAGAAATTGCACAAAGTTGTGCTTATGTGATTAACACATTTTCCTATTCCTTTCGACCGGAAAATTGGGACAGTGATTTTTTAAATATGATGACTAGAGGTTGTGGTCCCATTCACACTCCTCAGCTTCCCAGGAAAACATTATGTCAGGATTCTGGATTGGAGGCTATGGCAGATAGTTGAATCGAGGACTCAGGAAAAACAGCGTGGGTTGTGCACAGCTCTTTCTCTCTAACAGCCTTGTAATGGGTCTTGGGAGTGTACTAATCCAGTCTACATGTGGATGGATTTGGAGAAGACTCATAATTGATTGCATTTCAACATCTGTTGTGGAGGTACCTCAGGAGTATGTGGTATTTGGGTCAATCCAGTCACTTCAAAGTGCAGTGAGAGCTGTGTATGCTTGCTTGGCATTAAGTCAAGATTGTTTAAGGTGGGTGTCTGGCTCTGTCAAGGGTGTTGTTTCTGATCCTGAGCACTTACAAACAATACTTATACACCAATTGTTTTACACTGATAAACAGAAATGATATCAAAAGAGCACACAGAAAGCTTTTTTTTTCTTTTAAAGAAAACAATTATTAACATGTATAACTTAAAGGAATACAATCCATAAATGAAAGTTAATATTTTGGAAAAGATGGATCAATCTTATTAGCCCAGGCCATCAGGCCTCCGGTGATATCTTTCACAACGATGTGCTCTAGTTCAATTCCAGACATCTTCTGCAGCAGCTGCACGGCCAACTGAGAGTCATTCCCCTGTTTACACACTACATACACTGGCAGAAAATGTGGGAAGGGAGAAAAAAAAAAATCATATCAATATCTCTCCTCTAACAAATGTTTTAACTGTTAGAAAAGTGACTCTACATGAAGGGTGTATAGTTTTCTTGCTACTCTGAAAGCTGAAGGGAAATTTGCATGTAATATAACCTCACCACTAGAGCATATATATTGGGGTTTGTGTATAACTTGGATCTGATGTTTAAATCTTCAGAACACAGCTAACACATATGAAATCCAGATACACTACTGTGTGTCAAAGACAGAAAATAAAAATATATTCTTAGATATATATTGAAAGCTTTTTGCCAGGTACCTGGGATTTCAGAGTTCATCTGCATCTTTAGGTCACTGATCTTCTCCATTAGGAAATGAATGTGGTCTGTCCTTTGATCGTCTAAACTGGACAGTGGAATATCTATCAGTAACAAAGAGCATCTTAATGGTATCATATACCAACAGCTTATGCCATTCTGTAACACTTTCCATGGTGTAAACTGAACCAGATAGAATCAATATTTTTTAAAATGATGAAATCCTTTGGAAACCATACTGATGGAAACTGGCAGATGGCAAATGTCCACTTCCACTTTGGGCCGAACATCAAGGAGGAGATGAGGAGTACCACAGTCCATGATGGATTTATACTCCTAAAATTAAAATGAACTAATATTAACCAGTGGTAACAGATCAGCTTATTAATGTTTTTTTGGTTTAACTCATAAGAAATAATGACTTCATGTAATATACCTGTACAGACACTCGCTGTTCTGCAGACAGTAGATTCAGTCGTCGACACTGGAAAAAGATAAACATCAGAATGATGACTAAACTGACCATTTTAAATTAGTTTACCTTTTTTTTGTTACAGTGGGAATTTATAGTTTCTTAGAACAACTTTTAAGGTCAGATTTCTCACATAATTACACAATACTCATTGTAATTGTGTATTTTATAATTCTATTTTTATGTGCCTGATTTCAGGCAGAACTATAGTGACCTCTAGTGGACAGTTTTTTTTTTAATATTAGACTTACACCAGGAGGAGCAGAAGGAAAAGAAACAATGAACACAGCAGCACGAACACTGCAACAAAACTTGTTGTTACATGAATCTGACCTTGTCTGTTGCAGAAGAGCCGCAGAACCTCTCATAGTCCTGCAGTTCTGTGACTGTGGGCGTCTCTCCACAAACCGCACAGCCTGCCTGCTTGGCTCTCAGCTTTATGCTGCGAAAACGGCCATCCTGAGCATCAAACATCAGCAGCTGTTGGCCAAAGGAAGCTGCATGGGCCAGTCAAAGAGTGCCGCCATCAAATACTGTGTACTACACGCTTAAAAATTAGTGTAACTCTGGCTTTCCGTGCGAGTTTCAGTGAAAGGATACATTTTTGTGCAGAGGCGATCTTCAAAACCTCTAAAGCTTGAAGACAGCCCATGACTCCAACCACTGCAACAAAGATGGGAATGTGATTTTACACTGCTCAGGACAGGTTCCTACACTCCCATAATTAGCCATGGCAAACTGAATCATGAATAGAAAAGTACAAATATTTACATGAGCACCATTTATTTATGCATATCCATATTTCTATAAATAAGTTGCCCTTTACCAGATCAGGCTCAGTGCTAAAATAGAGTGGGTATTATGTAAGACCACTTTTTAAAGTCTACAGGATGTAAGGCTCAGCACCCAGGCAGTTGAGGAACAGGAGCTCATTGTGCAGATAAGGCCTCATTTATAAATCTTTGCTTACATTTGCGTTTTTCTGAAGAAAAGCATGAACACACTAAAATACTCAGAAATACTAACGCTCCCACGCACAATCCGTACCTAATTCAGGAACGTTCATCCTGTGTGTAGGCTTGCAACAAATGACTATTTTTCATAATTTACTTATCTAACATTTATTTCCTATTCCAAAATTTTTATTACAAATAATAAATGATAGTTCCAGGATGTCTGGTTTGACCACATGGGTTATCCTCCATTTCTCCCACCTCCTAAAAACATACCTGAAGGTGGACAAGCTATGCTAAAGTGCACTTACAGTACGTGTGAATGAGTGTACATAATTGTGGTTTGTTTTGTATCGTTTGTGGATGATGCCCAGTGATGGATTGGCATCCTATTCAAGGTGATTTCCACCTCACCCACAGCATTCTCCTGATTATTTCAATAAGCAATTACAAAGTAAGTCTTTGGTTAAACGGTACTAATCCAGTATACTGAACATAATGTGAAAAGGCCAATAAAGTATAACCTTTGCTACACTTTGATACCAGTCCAAAACTATCAATCCACTTACCTGGAAAATTGTGTAATGAGGCGGTCAGTCCATTTTGAGTAAATAGGTGCTAGACAACAATTTATTCATTAATTCATTCCCTATACTGTAGTGTACAGAGTCACTGGAGGCCTGGAGCTCATCCCAGGGGACTCGGGGCACTGGGGGGGGTACACACTGGATGAGGTGCCAATCCATTACAGGGCACAAGTGTGTGTGTGCGCGCGCACACATACATACACACACACACACACACACACACACACACACACACATACACACATACACACATACTTAGTACAGGCAATTTGTAAGTGCCAGATAGTCTACCCTGCATGTCTTTGGACTGTGTGAGGAAACTGGAGTAACCAGATGAAACCCACCAAGCATGGAGAGAATATGCAAAACTCCACACACACAGACCTGAAGATGAACCCTTGACCCTGGAGGGTCTGATATTTAAATTTTAAATTACATTTTATTTGTATAGCGCTTTTAACAGTGGTCATTGTCACAAAGCACCTTTACAGAATTAAAAGTGTCTGAAAATAAATTTTACAGAAAAATGCGTAACCTATAAAAGTCAGGCGAGGGTGACGGTGGCCGGGAAAACTCCCTGAGATGACAACAGTAAAAAACCTTGAGAGGAAACAAACTCAACAGGGAACCCATACTCATTTGGGTGATATCAGATAATATATTTGTTTTCTCATTACTCCATCAATGCCAGTTCCATGTTCTGTTGATTTCTGTTATGCTATACATGCTTTTTACGCATTAGATCCGTATAGACCAGTACAGTTACATGTAATGGCCGCAAGCTTTGAGTTGCACTCACCCACTCCTAAGACTCCTCCATCTGAGCAGTTTGTGACAGTTTCAGGTGGTGGGGGAACGGGATATAAACACCTGTAGCAAGGCCCTCCATCATAATTATACACTGTGAGCTAGGAGATGAGAGAGAAGAAGACAGCCGTATGTGTTTATACGGACATAAAGCTGACATGAAGCTTTATTTATTTTTAATAAAAATAAATAAATCATATTCACTCCCATTCTAAATTGTCCTACCTGGCCTTCCATTCGCAAAGCACTTGCAGATACTAAGGGCTTGCCACTGAAAACACAGGCGTCATTAACAAGGTAACGTGTTGGAACGTTATCTGAACAATCAGCCACGATGTCATACATACAAACACAAGGAGTCAAGGATGCAAACTTTGAGAATCATAACAGCACTTAAAAATCATATTCGTCTGACCAGCATGGCATAAAAGGATACTGTTGGATGAGTTGTAAAGCATTCTCAGAGGAGAGCTGGAGATGATAGGGCACACAATGTGTTGTAGAATTTAACCTGTTGGAACATTAAAGTTGATACATTAAACACAGCCTGGTTTCTAGCATGTATTTGTCTTTATTGAAGAAAAGAAATGTACCTGCTTAGAGTCTGTGCTGCAGACTGGGCTTTGGGTAGACCAAGAGTCCGCTCTGTGTGCAGAACCTGTCTGTGCAGATTACTCAGCTCCACCTCGTCATAATCCAACAGTCCCAAACGCCCTAATGGTGTAGAATGTAGAAATTTATATATCAGGAACTGATGCTATTACATGGTGAGATGATTTCACCCAATTCACATATACTACTGACTTCAGATCAGCCAAATCCTTGCAGTAAGGGATGAAATCATCAACACGTGTAACAATCAACAATCCTGTAATCAACATTACTGCATGCACAGGTTTAAGCATTTGCTTTACATATAGACTTCCCGGTATATAGAAGTTGTCAAATGAGAAGAAGATTCAACAAAGACGAACTGGTTTCGTTTATTTGTTTTGATGGCTTACCTACTCCAGCCGCAGCGAGGTAAAGAGCGAGAGGACAGCCTAAACCTCCACATCCCACCACCAAAACAGACGTGTTTAAAAGACTCATCTGACCTGCAAAGACAAGAGATGTGTCGGTTGTGACTGAATTTGTCAAACGAAAAGTAGAAACCAGATTTAACCCAGATTTTCACCTTTGACCCCGAGCTCCGGCAGGAGAAGCTGCCTGCTGTACCGCATGATGTTATCGTTGGTTAAAGAAGTGTTCTGCAGGTCATCCAAAGGCGATACCTGCTCTTGTAAGTCCATCAGTAATGAGTTATCCTGTTTAAAAATAATAACAAGAGGAAAAGTGTCTCTACCATAGTCGAATAGAAGCAGCGTATCTGAATAAGGTGCTGTATTAGACACATGCAGACCTTCTGGATTTGCTCCAGCTTGTTTTTCAGAGCAGCAATTTCCGCATCTTTTTCCAAGAGCTGTTTCTTCAGACTTAAAACATCGCCATCCATTTCATTCATTTAAACGAAAAAGTGATTTTAAAAACAAAACTAAAACGCTGCGCCGACACGCAGGAGAACTTTACATGCACACCGTGCAATCGCTTCCTGTGTATCTACGTCACCAAACACGTGTGCGAGCTCGATGATCACGTGTTTTTCACTGACCAATCAAAGTACAGGTTATAAGCAGGGTTAAAACGTCAATATACCACATAGGGGAATTACACACACATCGATCAGCAATTACATTATGACCACCTGCTTAATATTGAGTAGATCTCGTCTTTCGCCACCAAAACAGTGATATACTGTGTTCTGACACCTTTCTGTTGTAACCAGTATTAACCTTTTAGTCAATTTGATAGCTCTTATCCGATCCAATAGATGAGTACTGCAGCTCAAATTGCTGAATTGCCATAGAAAGGTGTCAGAACACACAATCACTCATTCTGTGGCAAAAAAGGGGCCTATTCGATATTAAGTGGGTGTTCATAATGTCATGGTTGCTCGGTTATATATTTGCTTGTTTATTTTTCATGTGATGATGCATTTTATATACAGCATACATATATATACAATATATGGAGCAGTTAGGCTGGTATTACTCATCTCACTCTCACTCAACTTCTATAACCCTGTATTCAGGGTTGCGGAGAGCCTGGAGCTTATCCCAGGAGACTTAGGGCACAAGGCAGGGTACACCCTGGACAGGGGGCCAATCCATCGCAGGGCACACACACATACACATACTATGGGCAATTTGAGAACACCAATTAACCAATTAACCAATTACATGTCTTTGGACTGTGGGAGGAAACCGGAGTACCCAGAGGAAACCCACCAAGCACAGGGAGAACATGCAAACTCCATGCACACAGAGACACACAACAGTGCTAACCACTACACCACCGTGCCGCCAAGCTGGTATTAGAATTAGGATAATACAGGGTGAGCATGGAGCCTTTAGATGATTTTACATGTTTTTATGTTACACAAATACTATGCTAAGTACAAGTATATTGTCTATTGCAAAATATATAAAACATTCTATTAAATGGGATTCATAATGCCACAACATTTATGTTTCTATCTTAGTCTTTAAGATATAATTGTACATAACCTAGAAAGGACTTTATTTTCCCTTTTTAATGTAGACCAAATGTATACATTATACTTGTATGAGAAATTTGTTTCTGGCGTTTCACATTAAGGACAAGACATCACAAATACCAGCCTAAATGATACCATCCAGTAGACTTTGCTCCAAACTTTGTTCTTAGATTTAAGGTTATGTAGTCTACAAATTTAACTAGAACGGATATCTCAAAACATTTACACATTTACACATTGTTCACCGTTGCCAGCTTGTTATTTTCCAGATAATTTATTACTTGCCTAAATTGATTAAAATGTTGAATATTTTCTAATTTCCTTCTTTTCTAATCTATCATTAACAGTGGTAATCCAGACACTCCCAGCACCATCTCCTAGAGTTTGGTTTGTCAGATTATGTTGGTTTTTCTTTCCACCTGGATTTGTTGGCACTACATGAGTGTGCGTAAATCAAATAAATTGCTTGACGTGTTTTCAAGTGCAGGCTGTGTGTGTGTGTGTGTGTGTGCACATGGATGAGGCGTATCCCCCTGTGGCCAGGCTTCAGGTCCTCCCTCCCTCCCCCTCCCTCACATGATCTCTCTCTCTGAAGGCGCTCAGAAATAACCGGGGTGATGAGGAGCGCTGTGAGATCCGGTACAGCCATGCGGTTCTTCGCGCTGATCGGCATCTTTTTAACATGTACAGACCATGTCTATGCCCAAATACAGTGGACACAAGAAAAGGTAAATGTTTTCGCCTAATAACATTTATTATTGTGCGTTCTACGCCGGACTGGAGTGTTTGTGCGGATCACATCTGCCTGTAGGCTGAACGAATCACATGTTTACGTGTTAATCTTAGTTCTCGAACTGGAAAACTAAAGTGGTCGGCATCAAGTTTTTCTATTTACATGTAAAATCCAATAAGCGCAAGAATCCCTGTCTATAGATTGTGACAGAGTTGTGTTATAAAGGCCTATATGTTTTAAACTCTGCTAGTCAACGCTTCTCACAGATTGTTCATGGCTGCTTTAAGGTTTCGTTGCTTTTGACTTTTTGATAACAGGTCACACTGGTTCCTACAGCTTAGATGACCTGAGCATGCTTCTTGACCTGGTCGTGTTATGTATTATGTTCTAAGTTTGATCATCCTGAATAAGAATCGTATTCTAATATGAATAGAATTGTGTGTTTTAGGTGGTTTTTGTGCCCAATTCTTGCTTCTATCTTCCTTTTGCTTGTTGCTATGGCAGCACGTCCCCTTCATTGATCCAGCATCTGCCATCGCGATATTTATAGATCTGACTTCTCTAAACTCCATCATTTCCCGCGAGAATATGCTTACATTGTAGCGGGACCTTCAAACATCAAAGAACCTTTAAACATCAAAGAGGTTTCATCAATACACGTATACTCATTTGGCTAAACGTTAAAACGATAACTCAAATATTTATTTAGTTACATCAGTTTGTAGTATATTATGGCAAATCCTTGCCTTAATATATATTGAATATTCAAAATCTTCCAAACATTTCCTAATCATTGCAAAAGGCTTAATTATTCATGTGATTGGGGTTCATTGTAATATTTGAGATCGGATTTTGGCTGACACAGAGTTGAAAAGAAAGACACACAACCATACAGCGACAGATTCTGTAATTTCCACATAGGACAACAATTTGAAAGGTTGTTGTGATCATGCGATTTATCCCCAAAACTTCAAGGCAAATACTTTATGGACTGATGAGACAAAAGTTTAACTTTTTGGAAGGTGTGCATCCCGGTACATCTGGTGTCAAACTAATACAGTGTTTCACAAAAAGAACATCATACCAACAGTCAGACATGGTGGTGGTAGTGTGATGGTGATGGTTTAGGAAGGGACGACTTACCATAATTGATGGAACCATGAATTTTGTGTTCTACCAGAAAATCCTGAAGGGGAATATCCAGCTATCAGTTTGTGACCTCAAGCTCAAGTGTGCTTGAGTTATGCAACAGGACATTGATCCAAAACACACCAGCAAGTCCACCTCTGAATGGGTTTCAAATAATAATAATAATAATAATAAAGTTTTGGTGTGGCCTAGTCAAACTTAAATCCGATTGAGATGACCTTAAACCACCAGTTCATGCTTGAAAACCCTGTGGCTTAATTAATAAAATTAATTAATTAATAAAATTCTGAAAAGAATAGTGGCCAAAATTTCTCCAAAGAGATGTGAAAGACTAATTTATTTTTATTTTTTCATTGCCAGTTATCGCAAACGCTTAATTGCAGTTGTTGCCGCTAACGGTGGCACAAGTTATTGTGTTTATGGCACAACCAGTTATGTTCATTATGTTATGTTTAAGGGCAATTACTTTTCCCATAGGACCAGGCAGGTTTAGACAGCTTTTTTTCCTTTAATAAACATTTTAAAAACTGCATTTTGTATTTAATCAGGTTATTTTTGTGTAATATAGTTGCAATGTAATACATGCCTTACTGTGCTCTGAGTGAGAATATACATTGCATCAGGAAGTTTTTCCTTTATTTATAAAAGGAGGAGAGTGTGGCATTGATGCACATTGTTGTAGTCTGCTGCAACTAAACAGTTAGCCTAAACTAGTGTGTTTACTATGACTGTTGGTTTCCATTCCACCAACTAATAGCAATATTTCAGCCCCTTAAAACTGAACTAAAGCCTGGAATCAGATGGTTTCCAACATAATTGGACAACCTGCAAAACATTTATTCTGTAAATATAAACTAATCCCATGACCTACGCATACTGTGTCATGCATGTACTGTTGGCACAATTCCGCTTTTTCATTTTCAATACAAATATCAGATCTCTGACTATCAGAGATTGAAACACTGGCCTCCACTGAAATGGAGAATGTTACATTTTGTTGTTGTTTTTCTTCTACTTACATGGTTGTTTTGCTTACAGACTGACGACAAACATAACAAGACCAAATGGACTTTGAGAACAAACAAAAGTGATGCTATATCAGTGCCATGCTAAGTCACATTCACACAGTTCTGTGTAAGAGTATTATATTTTAGCTACATTTAAATAAGGATCATTTTAAAACATTGATTCATAGCATGATATGCCTCTTTTATACATGTAACCTACAAATGCTGCTTTCCTTTTCAGGATATTCTTAAAGGTTCTCTGTTGCTATGCATGGTTAACGTGGCCCACATAATTACTCACACAGCATCAGCAGTGTATAATTTTCTCTATACACATAAGCATGAACAGACTCTGTAATAACGCTGTAGTAAAGTGTCAACACCGTATCCCATATCTGTTTATAACTCACTAACTTTGATGTGTTAACAGGGGCATATATGCTATATGAATATTATGTTATAAGTAAGTATATTTTTATTTAGAGCACAACGTGTTGAAAACTGTTGCTTAATGTCAACACATCATTTGTTTTTACTAATTTTATTCTAATGTTTTAAATATATACACATTTTTACAATTTAAAAATGTTTTCATGTTTGTATTGAATGAACTGTGGATGAATACATTCTGGAGGAATATGTTTATAACTAAAACTGGTTTATTTATAATGTAAATGTAATATAAACCACAGACCAGCATCTGCTCATTTAATGACATGTTGTCGATGTTGATTCAAAATAGCTGTTTGATTCTGGTGAGTCACATAACTGTGGGATTAAACTGCAGGCTTCATCTATCATTCACCAGTCAGGATTATGAGACTTAACTACACTGTTGTTGTTGTTGTTGTTGTTGTTGCGCTTTATTTTTTCAGAGAACTTATAATGACTGGAAGAAAACATGGACTTTATGTATTCTCCAACCAAAGAAAACAACAGTGCAATGGAAATAGTCAATATTGTTAAATAGTGGAGAGTTTCAAGTTATGCAATGTTGAACAGGAAGTCTTATTTGCTCTGCCCAGAGTCAATTCCCTATCATAAGCGACTTCTCACATTGAAAAAGACCAAATGTGATGATTCACTTCCCTTGTATTTACATTGAATGAGCTCGAGTAGAATTTCCACTTTGTTCAATTTCTTTACGTGTACACAACATACATTCCTGAACTCCTCAAGGTGTTGATTTGTGAAGGAAAATGTTTAGATTATGTTTTAAAGAAACTAACTATTTTGGCAAGACTAACAAAAAAATATTGTCTATTTAACGACGCGGGTCTCACGAGGGGCAGAACCGCCAGGCAACGCCGCCGCAAGGCAATCAACATGAACGCGCCACACCTGGCGGTGTGTCTATTTAAGGGTCCTGATACCTCTTTCCAGAGCCCCATTCGGTCTGTTAATTTTTGTGTTTTTTGTTTTCTTTTTAAGTTCCCAATTAATAATCCCATGCTATATCCAAATGGGTGATCATCTTTTACTCAATATAAACAGATTAAGTAAAAATAACATATTGGTGGATCCAGTGGCATACATATAATACAGAGACTAATTATGTGAGGTAGAAGAGTTACGTGTGTGTTTGTGTGTGTGTGAGTAGTATGCTGCTGTGGCAGTACAGAAATGAGTAGGTATGTGTAACAGTTGGGAATTCTGGGATTGTATGACACCTAAGATGCTTTCACTGTCTGTCTTTCTCTCTCTCCAGCTGTACCACAAGGCGAGCTCTCTGAGTTCTGATGATTTGTTAAGTGTTCTGGCTCTAACAGACGTTGACCGCATGTGGAAGAATGACCTGAAGCCCATGCTGGTGGTGCGCTATCCTGGCTCTCCTGGAAGCCAAGCAGTGCAAAAGGTCTGTGTCCATGCATTATGTATTTCATGTATTATAATACTTGCACAGTACCATGCACAGTATTATATAAAGTTAATTAATCAAATTACTTAAACTTATTCGTCTTTTTTATATATATGTTTCTCACTTTCTCCTTCCAGCAAATAAAATCTACTCTGAGCTCATTGAAAGCAGGCTGGGAAGTGACAGAGGATCATTTCCAGAACTGGACACCTTATGGCCAGATGCCTTTCACCAACATAATCGCCACTCTCAACCCTAGTGCTAAGCGGCGCCTGGTATTGTCTTGTCACTACGACTCAAAGTATTTCCCTCCTCAGTGGCATGGACGGGAGTTTCTGGGAGCCACTGATTCAGCTGTTCCCTGCTCCATGCTGTTAGAGATGGCCAGGGCACTTGATAAAGAGCTTAAGACACTTAAGGTAAGGAAATATACTCATGAACGTGACAATGGGAGTGTGTTATAAGGGAAAAAAGAAGAGAGAAATTGGAGAATAAAATCGATTGTAATTATTTTAGATGTAGATGATATAATGTCATGCATATAGTTTGGTAATAGAATAGCAGTACTGTATATACAATTAGGTTAATGGTGTTACACATTTTTCACCACTAGATGGCAGCATTTGTATATTGTGGCCTCTTTATGTCTCTCAGGAAACAGAGTCGGACCTGACACTACAGCTGATCTTCTTTGATGGAGAGGAGGCTCTATATCAGTGGACTTCTACTGACTCTCTTTATGGTTCCCGACATCTAGCAACCAAAATGGAGAACACGGCGCACCCTTTGGGAGCTAAAGACACCAACCAGTTAGATGGCATTGTACGTTTTTTCACAGAAACACTCAAAACTTAAATAAATATAAATATATGAATAAATATACTGAACTACATATGTTAATGATTACAATGAATTTTATTGTTAATCACAGTGATCTATAGATCATAATTTGCCAACAAAGTATAAGGCCAATCAGACTCATTGAGAATACAGATGCTGTATGGGTTTTCCATCAGGCAGTGCTGTCAGCGGTGGGGAGAACATGACATCATGTCTGTTCTTAAACAACAGGGGAAGTCGAGCCTTTCAAAGCTTATCTTAAAAGGGATACAAGACAGTACTTTGTCATGACTCATGAAGTCTGTCTTTTGCCTTTGCTTCTTTTGTTCTTTCTTTCTGTCCACCTACTCTTTCCTTTTCAAAATAGGATCTTTTTGTTCTTTTGGACTTAATCGGAGGTCCCACTCCTCGCTTTGGTAATCAGTTCTCCAACACTGCCAGGTGGCTCTTCAAGCTCCAAAATATTGGTGAGTTTCTTTCATTTCATTAAATTTCCGTAATTGCTTTCCTTAGATATATGACAGGCGTTCAAGCCAAACTGGGACTTGTGAAGAAATTGAATAAATAATTGACATTTACAGAAGACTTTGAGCACAGTACCGAGATGAGGCTCAGCTGCAGAAAAAACTATTTAATGGTCCAAACGTTTTTAAAAAGGCCATATGTCCATGAATGATGATCCCAGCCGAGGTGGCTTGGGGCCCACTGCAGTCATTCCAATGAACATTCAGCGAGTGGAAAGCTCCCAGGAAAAAAATGGCCAGTTTTTTTCACCAAAGGCAATATGTTTTTGCACAACCTCTTACTGCCCACTGCACCACTGGACATTACACAAACTCAGCTTCGTAGTTAGTACCACATCCCTCATAGTCCTGACATCACTCTGAGCGATTACCACAGGTCCTGGGAGTTCCTGGGAGGCCAGTGTTTCAAACAGGAAGGAAATAGTTTGATCATGAATATTGTATCCAAGTGAAACGCAGGGTTAAGTTCATTAGTGTAGCAGGGGTTTATATAGAGAAATAAAGTAGTTTTTGCTCTCATAATTGCGGTCTCTTTTTCTGCCCAATCAAAACTTTAACACCTGTCGTATAATACTTCGTCTAATTAGTGTCCAGATGTTATTTAATTGGTAGAACATTCCTACCACAGTAGAAAAATGAGAAGATTAAGAATGTTTGTGAATAGTATTAATATATAGAATAATAATAATAATAGTAATAATTGTATATAATAAAAGTAATAAAAGTGTGTTCTCCTTCTATTAGAACATCTTATAACCAATGGCATTAACTGTAGCTTAATTCCTTAAGTTACTTGGTCATGTGTTTATGCGTTTTGTCGCCAAGTCTATTATTTTTGTTTTGTACTTTTGAATAACTGTGTGGTCAGGAGACAGTTTAAGTAACTGTTTTGTTTATATGTTCTTGTTTTCAGAGCGGCGCCTGCATGCACTGGGCCAACTGCTGGATCATCCTAACGAAGTGCAGTACTTCTGGCCCAGCATGCCTGTGGGTCCTGTACAAGATGACCACATGCCTTTCCTTAGTCGAGGTAATATCATATCCACTGTTGAAATTATATTATGAAGGACTGTAGATCATCATTAGCATGGCAAGCTGATTTTATGCAGACAATAAAAACCTCCCTGTTCCCGTAGGGGTCCATGTGCTTCATCTTATCCCTAATCCATTTCCCTCTGTGTGGCACACATTTGATGACAATGAGGAGAATTTGGACCGAGCCATGATCCAGAACCTCAACAAGATTTTGCAGGTCTTTGTGCTTGAATACCTCAACATGAAAAGCCAAGATCTGCTCACACAGGCAGCCTAATGTTCCTTTGTCTTATGCCTAATCAGTAACAACCGCACTATGAAATCTTGTTACCACAAAGCACCACATCATTTCGTATTTTTGACACTATGGTGTTATCTAGGATCAATTGTGTATTTTTGTGTGTTCATTAATAACTTTATATTGTACAACAGGACAAACTATGATTACTGAGATCAGTATAATCAGTATATTAGTAAGCTTTGACATTCTGCCTGGTGTAATGTGAGTCTTCTTCAATCTGTAATAAATATTACTGTTCTAGGACATTGGAAAGAATATATATTAAATGGATCTTTTACCTGTTTCATTATTTACATTATGTTTAAATATAAATATAAAATTTCTAAAATGAAATTAATTATAATAAAGTCAAAGTTGTATGTGCCACAAAAACTAATTGTAAAAGTTTATTGTAATGTAAGTTACTCTGTGCTGCTGAAGATCAAGTGTGCTTTTTTTTTCTACTCCAAAAATCCTTTGTGCCCAGGTTTATATATGTGACATGAAGACCGCTATTGAAAATGCTTAGATTTTTTTTAATCTAATCTAATACAATAATTGTCATTACAAACAGCTTGAGTAAAATGTAGAATGTTTTAAATATTTACATGATTTCATGTTTTTTTGATAAGCATTTGGCATGTCCCCTTTTGGAATGGACTCTATAAGTTTGTGTAAAATCTTAAAATCTAGTTTTGATGAAATCCATTGGAGAGTTGTCTAAACACATGCTTCAACAGAAGAGATTAAGCAATTAAGCATGAGAAAAGTCTGACCTTTTGTGCAAAGCAGTTGGTGTGGTCAATATTGCAAATTTGCTTACATTCAAATAGTGACCTGGAAATAGTGCTAAGTATTTCCAAATTCCAAAACGTTGTATTTATTTTTAAAATAATAATAATAATAATAATAATAATGTTAGCAGATTTTTTTTGGTGTCACATACACATACACTACCATTCAAAAGTTTGGGGTCACTTGCAAATTTCTTTGTTTTTGTTTAGTGAATTATTTTCTCCATTCTACAACAATACTGGGGATTTCAAAACTATAAAATAACACATATGGAATTAGGTAATTACGTAACAACAA
>JAQMYG010000005.1:15572955-15587026 GCA_030014215.1 Clariallabes teugelsi
TGTTCAAAGGAGATTAATGCATTTTTTGGACGCCTTCAGCATTCTTTTACAATGTAGAAAGAAATAAAAATCAGGAACGATCATGGAGTTAGAAAGTGACCCCAAACTTTTGAACGGTAGTTTATATTCCACATTTGCATAATTTTTCACATTCATGCATTTGTATCCATATGAGACAATTCCTGGAAATGTTTCTTTCTTTCACAACACAGTTGTGTAAATAAAATGCAATAATATAGGCCTAGTGCTAGTCGGTTTTAAATGAATCTAATATAGTATGGTTGAAGGACTTCGGAAATGATATTATTATAAAGATCTTTTATTAATTGGTTACTTTTTCAACCTTGTTTGTGTTTGACCATTGTTGTCCAGGAAGCATAAGCAAACAGGAACTATGATCATGCGTCAGTCACACATTCCCAGCATGCATGCTGAAGACTTCCCTCATCTGACACTCCTATCAGAAGTGTCTAGTTTCACTCCATCTATGTGAACTACAACAAAATTAAGGTTTCCTAAATCTATTTCCAATATCAGTTATATTAATATAATACATGACCTTTGTATGGGCTAAAAAATAATTGCACCCAGAATCTGACATAACCTATCCATAATATTTTATTATAGCTGACTGTAATTAATATCATTGTAAGTTTTATATTATTCCTGTATTATAAAAATATAGAAATGCTTAGATATAGAATATGCTTAGACATAGTCTTAGATGTACAAAAAATAAATCAATCCTCAAACCAGGGGGAGGCTTTAATGAGTTCACACTGGTTTTATGTGTCCAAAATGCCAGAGCTGACATGATCTCCCGGCACCTTTCCTGTTACATGTCAATGATTTGTTTGAAGTGTGTTAAAGCATCAGTTCATTTATTATATTTATTTTAAAAAATAACACTGGATTTTATATATGTTAAATGTTACTAGACTCTCTCACTGGCACACAGACATAGGGCTCAGTCTTCTCAGAAATCACTGTAATAGTACTCTCGCTAAAGCATAGTTAAAAGTAGTCAACTGCTTTAATAATATAGGCCTCTAGCAAGGCTTAAATCCTCATTGTTGTTCACGTTTAATGTGATTGGAAGTCAGATTTTCTTTGCTATTATTTTAACCTTTTGACTTCACAAGTTGCTGCCTGGACTACTGATATTTCCTGATCCTTAATGCATTTCCGTGTAATGCATGAAAAGTTAACTGTGTATGTGACAAATAAAATTTGAATTTGAATTTGTGATTATGTTATTATGCAATTATCTGATATTTGAATATTCTTTAAACAGATGAAAAACACGTTTCACCTTTTTTTTCCTTTTACATGAACTTTAAAGTTTTGTTACATTCTTCAGTCTTGTGGTTATCTTTACTGTCTTTTCTGAATAATTGGAGGCAGTGGTTAATAATAAGGTTTAAGAATGTCACTGAAAAGTCAGATGGAAAAGTCACATGTAAGGGATGAAAAAGCAATCTTGCAATAATGGCTTTGCCTTCCTCTAATAAACAAACTGCCAGAGGAAACAGTTAATTATAGTGTTTCAATTCAAATATTGTATTTTTCATACGTGTGAGAGTGTACCTACAGGTGCAGTATACATTGCTTTCCAGCTGTTAGGCAGGAGTGTGGGATTTATGGCTGAGCATATTTCTGATAAGACATGGTCTTTCTTGTGAAGGGGGGGGCTGACATCTTACAGCACATTGCACCTGTTTCTTATGACTCAGATCATGTAAAATGCGTGTGCATTTCTAAACCTGCCCTGACAAGGAGACAGACCAGTAATCTAGACGCCCGTTTACAGTTACTGTGGGAACTTTATCATAAAACAAAAACAGAAAACTAGGTAAGTAGTTAATACTTTAGCCATATTTAAACGTTAGGGGGCAGCATTGAGTTAAAACGCTTGTCGGCTGGTGTAATCTATATCTCACTGTACAAAAGAAATATCTTGTATTATTGCTGGAGTCAAAAGGGATCTAAAGACTACGTCAAGTATTCAGAAACAAATATTGTAAAGGATGCAACATGATAAGGCATTCACATTCACTCATTATCTATACCACTTTATCCTGAATACAGGGTCGCGAGCGGCCTATCCCAGGATACTTAGGGTACAAGGTGGGGTACACCCTGGACAGGGTGCCAGTTCTTCACAAGGCACACACACACACACACACACACACACACACACACACACACATTATGGGTAAGAATGTGTGTGGGAGGAAACTGGAGTACACAGAGGAAATTCAGCAAGCATAGGAAGAACATGCACACAGACCAGGACCCTGAAAGGGCAAGGCAACAGTGCTAACCACTAAACTACCGTGCTGCCCGATTAGGTATTCTCACTCGCTTACTCATCGTCTATACCGCTTTATCCTGTATTCAGGGTCACGGAAGGCCTGGAGCTTATTCCAGAAGACTTAGGGCACAAGGCAGGGTACACCCTGGACAGGGCGCCTATCCATCACAGGGCACACGCACACACTTTCACTTATTCACATACTACGGGCAATTTGGGAACACCAATTAGCCTAATCTGCATGTCTTTGGACTGTGGGAGGAAACCAGAGTACCCGGAGGAAACCCACGGGGAGAACATGCAAACTTCATGCACACAGAGATGGGAATCGAACCTGGACCCTATAGGTGCAAGGAGACAGTGCTAACCACTAAACTACCGTGTTGCCCAATAAGGTATTCTGTTATGAAAAAATTAAATGACATAATGGTGAGATCCATTGATTATCTTACTTTAGGAAAAAAAACATTTTTGTTTCTACTGAAGTTAACACAACAACTTCTGATTTTCAGATATTTATTCTGTACTATCACTGGATTTTTTTATTATTTTTTTTTTTTTTACAGCCCACGCACAAAATGGACAACTAGCTGATCATGAGGAGATTTGTTGAATTTTACAAAAATATTATTTGATATTTTTTTTATTTAGTTGCATTTAGTAATAATACCACACAGGGATAGTAAAACTTGTGCGTGCGCGTGAGTGCGTGCGCGAGCGCGCGTGCGCTAAAGCCCCTCCCCCTCGCCTTTCTCCGCTCGAGCTACTTGTTGCGGATTGGACGGCTTTCTGTCATTTAATCTGTTCCACTGCTTTCCCGGAGCGACTTTCCTGACCTCTCCAGTTCAGCTGCTCTCAGGGTTCAGTGAATTAAAGCACCAGTGTTGAGTTTAAAGTGGAATACTTTTCGGCTTGGTAGAGCGATGGCACAATGATTATTGCACGCAGTGAGAATCTTAAACAGTCGCGGCAGTCGGCGTTTTGTTTCAACTTCTATTGCATAGTATTTTAAGTGGAGAAACGATGGACCCGATAACTAAGTGGACACCTAAGCAAGTAGTGGAGTGGATGAGAGGTGAGTATATCCGCGGCATATTTATGATGTACGAGTTTATTGCTCATTAAATGTTCATATATTTTATCATCTCTGAGCTCGCGCGCCGCTTTTGTTTACCTTCAGTTTCGTAGAAACTCGGCAGCTCGCGCGCGTCATTCGGGACCGACCGGCTGCTCATTTACTCGCACCATTAAAACATCAGTTTAAACACAGTTTAAGTGACTTTTTTCGTTTCCCCACTCTCATAGTTTCACTTATTGTATTTTCTGAGAGTTACCAACCCAATAGCATGTCTTTGTTCTGTTTTTTTTTTTATTTAAAATAAATAAATCTTCACAAGTCATTTAGTATTTCCCAAAGTATAATTGATATTAACCTGACTAGTTGGTTATTGGTTATTTGCTGAGCTGTAGTAATGTTATTTCTTATCACAAGGAGGCTGTTAAGGTTGACTGAAAGGCTGTAAAATTATCGCAGTTTTTGCCCGATTTCAGTTTTGCAGGTGCATAGTTCAGGAAGCACTGCTTCATTTAAATAAGAAGACAGAGGTAGCAAGTTACCTATTTGAATGGCTTTGCCTTTTCTCTACACCACAAATACCTGCAGTATTGAGGTGGAGGTGGCATAGTGGTTAGCATTGTTGCCTTGCGCCTCCGGGGTCCGGGTTCGATTCCCATTTTGGGTCTGTGCGCATGGATTTCCTCTTGGTGCACCAATTTCCTCGCACAGTCCAAAAACATGCATATTAGGCTAACTGGCGTTCCTAGATTCCGCAGCGTCTCCTGGGCTAGGCTCCAGGCCCCTGCAACCCTGTATACATACTTAAGCGCTACAGACAATGAATTTCCTCTATAATACTACACTCAAAACTATTCACACATTGACAGACAGCAAATTATTTGCTCGGTTTGTTTATAATTGCTATGAAATCTGAAGATTTCAGAATTTCATTTTTTAATCAGGATCTTTATAAAATGGTGATACTTACAGAATCACAATGCAAATTGAATCGGGACCTAAATATCGTGATGATATTGTATCAGCTGGTCCTTCAGGATTTCCATGCCTAGTACGTAAATCTGCGTTACTGTACAGTAGTTAAGCTTGGCACAACATCAACAGTTGTATAACTCAACGTGTTGGGGTGTGTGAAATGTGCAATCAATTTTTATCATATCTTATTGTTCTCTATTTAAACAGTTCTTGAACGTCCCACCCTAATTTGGTCCTTAAGCATCAATTTAAGCAACATATAGCTTTGCTATATGTTTAAACAATGTTAGAGCCTAAATGGATAAAAGCATTTGCTGAATAAGCAAAACTGAATTCTATCAAGACTCCCCAAATGCCTTCACCAAGCAGTTTTTATTAGCAGGCGGTTACCTCACCCTTAAAACAAACAGCATCCCCTGGTCCAACCATGTCATTGCTTGGCGGCTGCTGAACTTTACAAATCTAACGTGCGTATTTTCATCTGTACACTGTTTAAAATGACTGCTTAAGCTTTTAAGCATAGTTTTGTATACTGATAAATTATTAGGTTTTTTGTTATTTGTTTGTGGATTATTTAATTGTTATACAGAATTCTCATCAAGGTAGGTTACATAACCGTTAAATTGGATATATTACTGTGACACTGGCCTTTATGCTTCTGCACATACACACATTCCAACTGGGGGTTATGTCAGGGAGATTCATAATACAGTTGATTCTATTTAAGGAATGTTCCACTGAAAACCGGACAGATTATTTTCACACATACGACTTCTGCTTCTTTTTTCCTGACTACTTGTTCAACTCCCAAATAAATTTTGAGACAGACTTTCATTTCTCTTTTACATCTGTGGCATTTCAAACATTTCAAACAGCTTTCTCCAACTACTGTAAAAGTGCTGCTGAGTGAGTTATGCCAGGATATAGTATGTGGGCCATATCATGTGTAATAGTTAGGTATTTGGATGACCTAAGAAACAGTAGCAACAGCTATTCCCAAGGAAAGCAACAAAAATGCATGATGCACTTATGATGAAGTCACCTCTTCTTGCATAAACATGGCATATAGCCTACAAAACATTTAGCCGTTTTTTAGATCTGGGTTTGTCCAGTATTGTTCCCAGCCAAATGTTTGACCTATTACCCACCCATGCCCTAGAAATAGTGTTGGACCATGGGAAATTCGGCGGGTTTATTTTTAAGGACCAGACACTTGATTAGATGGCTGCTCTTCCAGTGAACTGCATCTGGAGGGCAATGCTTAAGAACAATGTAGATTATACTTCATGCTCTATGACTCATGGGACTGGTTTAGTTACCTGATGGTTTCGGTTAGCATTGTTTAAGCTTTAATGAGATGACAAAAAAGTGTGAAAGTGAGAGCCTTGAAAGCATTGCCTGTTAAACAAGTATAGTTAGCTCAAGCGGATTTAGGACAAATCTGCTTTTAGAGAGACTGATCTTTTTAGATGATGCCATCCATAGACAACCTTTCAAAAAGTCAGAGTTTGATATCTTCAGAGACTTAAGCAGAGACATGCTTATCTGGTCAGCTTCCAAGACATGGAATGAGCATATCTTTATCCTTTCATGCATAAAGCCTGTTACTTCATCATGTGTTCCTCATGATTGACTGTGTGAGAAGGTAGAGTCTAAAAGCATGACTCATTAAACAGAAACTCTGAGGAGTCAATGTTTAACATTGCAAGGTATTTTAAGGAAGTCCATCTCCGCATGGAATGACTTGAAGTAACAGCACACTTTCTGTTGTTCATACAGATCTAGTTGCCTTCAATTTAAAATAATTTTTCAGCTTATGTCTTTTCTGCTAAGGGCAGATCAGTATTGGTGACCAATAGCAAAGTTTATATACATTCTGTGATAATAATATGATCATTAAATCAGAATAGATATCCTTCCTGTTAACCTAAATTCAGAGTAAAATAAATCAAGTTAAGTCTGTTTGAATGGAAAATAATTTCAGACCAAGATGCAGTATAATAATTGTTTAAATAGAAGAATATTTTGATTAGAGTTATATCGAGCTAATTCCACAGTCAAGAATGTTGCATGTGTATTGTCCAGCATTGGTATTTTTGTCATTATGCACCCAGACGAACAATGTAGGTGTTTAAAAAAGAAAAAAAAACTGGTCATGACAGGAAGCAAATGACAACAGAATATTTCAGGACAACATTCTGCCCTTCCCTTCTGTTAAAAGAAAGTATGTACTTAATGTGACCTACTATTTTAATCCTGTAAGATTTTACTAAATGCCTTCTATGCTAATTGCATAAAAATATTTAGTAGCTTGTAATGTGTTTGGGTGTGGAGATTACTCTCCTGGTTAATGTTGCCAAGTCAATGTGCATATAGTGACAATTAAAATGTGTATCGCGAACATCATACTGTGCATTAAGTAGTGTTTCTAGCATCAATAAGTTCTAAAATTCCCAAAAGTTGTACGTAAGTTCTGATATAGTCCAACAGTAAGTGGTTTGAGAGGCAGCCCAAAAATTGTAATAAGGTTTTCACTCCTCCATAATAAGTAAGTTAACATTTGCTAGCTGTTTGTACAACACAATTGTGTAATAAAAATTTTTTTTAATGAAAAACATCATTTGCAATATGATGAGGTTTTTAAAATTATTATTTGCATAGAAAACTTATAGAATACTCATATTCATTATTCAGATTGACAATTCTTTTTCTGTTCCATTGTTGCTTTTAAACAGCCATCTTGACACTAACTGTAAGACTTTTCAGTTATGAAATTTCCATATGGCTCCTGTTTCATCCTCTCCTCTTCCCTTCTTCTTCCTTATAAATTTAAAGCAGATTTTCTTACTAACTTTGAGAAATGTCAAGAAACTGCACCGTGCTTCTGTGTCAGTGCATTAGTTGATATCTTTTGTCCACACAGCTCCATTATTTTGGGGCCAGAGAGTTTGTTTTGGGTACATGCAATAATTCTTAGAAATATATCAATCATTATTACTGTACACAAAGGAGTCTCTGCCAGTGTTTTAGTTATGCGATGGCTTTATGGCATTTAATGTCTATATGACAAGAAATAGAACTTAGAATTGTTTCTGTCTGTCAATTTAAACCTTTGCAGTCCGAAATGCTCGACTTTAAGCTGAGCAGTACACAAAGCTTAGCTTAAAGCTATGCTGTACACACAGCACCTTTCCACTGAAACAGAGTACGTTGACATTTGCATGAATCTGTGCTCTGTTTCTCACAAAGACAAGACATAATAAAGGGTCACCTTGTTTGTGGTGGGGTGAAGTGAACCTGTTGGCTTTGTCTTCAAGCCTGAATATCCCAGTACAAATCTGCAAGATTATTTGAGCTTAGCAAAGCCAGTGTTAGTGCCCCTCTTAACCTAAAAGCACTGGCCTCTTACAAACGCCTGGCATTAACACGGTGAGAAAAATTCAGCCTTAACTCTGAAGCTCACACTTTTACTGACGGGTAATAAATTAGGAACATGGAATGCTCATTTGAAATATAAATGAATTGTAAGTAAGGAGCCTCACCAGCCACAGAATATTTATAAATTCATTAAACACAGCATGATGATGTTTTATTGCATTTAAATGCTTACTTGATGGTTGAATCAAGACCGTATAATACCTGATCATTTCATTCCATGTCAAAATGTCTTATCCTTTTTCTCTTTATTTACATGGTACATTAGGTAAGAGGTTATCACCAGGTTATGTGATCACAGCTGTACACAAACAAATTGATCCACTATGGACATTACGAGTAGTAAAAGCATTATGTGATACCTTTTGCATTTCACAAACAGCATGTCAGAATTCCCAAGCACATTGTCTGCATGCCTGAGTTATCTGATCATATCTGATGATAGCATGTGGGAAGTCCTGTTTCCCTGCTGTTGTAATTCAGTTTGAAATTTTAAATATGTGGTGGTGGTGTTGTCGTTGTTGTAATATGCAGAATGCTTTTGGCAAATGTTGACACAGCTTTGTATAACGAACTATGATATGGAAGAGAAGACTTTTCTATGTAGACTGTAGGACATATTTCACTATGTTTAACTAACCACTGAGGCAGGAATGTATACCACGAGTAGGCCAAACCCTCAATGAGTCAAGAGAGAAAAGTGCTACAAATAGCCTTTTATGTCCTTGTCCTTTGTTCCATGCCACTTGTGGCTTTTGGACGCATTTTTAAAATTAAAGGCCAAATAACCACTGGTGTGTCTACTATATATAACAACCCTCAAGCATTTGTTATTTCTTTCCAAAGGGATTAGCTTGGCTGTAGTTTTGTTAAGGAAATACCTCCTAATTTTGTCCTACCGAAGGTTGCTCTCCCTTTGTCTCCATAATTGGTGCAAGTGGTAAGTTCATGTCTGGAACATGTTGAGACTTGCCTGCACTTTCTACTAGTTACTCTCTGGTTTGCCTGATTAACTTTTCATTTAGGGATGTAATCTCTTTTAGTAGGTTTTTAAGCTTATGTATGTGTGACACCTGCAGATGTTCCTCTACTACTACTAATAATAATAATAATAAGAAGAAGAATATGTTCTTATATACATTAGTTTCTTATACACAAGGGCGCGTAAGTTAGGTGTCCTAACACATGGAAAGCACCTGGTATATGGGATGGGATTTCCCTGTGGCATAGGAGTGACCTATTATCTTAGCATGAAATTCTTAGCAGTGTAATGATTAACAGCAGGTAAACAATAGCCTCTGATGATTCATCAGTGGTCTCCCTGCTGTTTTTTTGTTGTTGTTTTTAAGTTGATGATGGTGAATGGTAAGTTGCATGTAGTGTCCAATTGTGCCGTTAAATTCTAGGTACTTTACTGACCATCGCTTTGGGCTTTCCCTTTCCAGTGGCTGCTATTTCAGTAGAAGCAGGTCATTATGGGTTTTTTGGACATCAGTTCATTCTTGTAATTTGAAATAACATCTTACAGCACAAATCTGTCCACAAGACACGTCAACTATGTCCTAAAGTTGTCCAAACAAACAAATGAAGTCCTGGAAACCTGTACAGTATATATAAACAAGCCCACATTTCCCTTCACCTAAATTTCAGTTACAGTATTGTTCTGGATGTACGTTTGTGATCTGTCTGTTCATCACAAGAAACAATGGAAAAGATGTGGTTCTGTATTGTTGCTGTACTTTCTTTTTTTTAAGTTAAGTTAAATAATTCCCTCAACCAGCACCTGCATGTAGATAAACAAAAGAGGGCTGGTAGTGCTCGTGCACATTCAAAAGAGTCTTAACCACACCAGAGTATGTACTGGGGAAATGCTGCCACTGAATGCTACTCAAGCCCAGCCTACCTTTTGCAAGGAGGCTTAAGAGCTCTTTGTATGTAGTTTTGGCATCAGCATAAATACTGACAAAGCCCAAAGTTATTGAATAAGTGACCATATTAATGTTTGAATTCAGGGTGCAGGTGAGACTTGTTGATGTTTGTTTTTATGTGCGTCTCTTATGCCATATGACTCTTTCCCTCATATATTAATCATTAAAGCACGTTTATTCTATCAAGTCACACTTTAATGTTATGGCATGTGACAATGTTCTATACATTTAGACTGTTGTTACAATTTTTACAAGCTCATTGCGATGAATTTGTGTGCATCCACAGGGAATAGGATAAGTCAACCCAAGACTTCCTAAGCCAATGGAAATATTGATCTATGATCTTGATCTATGATAACTATGACCTTTCCATCTGAAACACTCACCATTTTCGATGTCAGAGTTTTTTTTTTTTTTTTTTTTTTTTTTTTTAAGTCAAGGGTGACTCCAAACAGACACATATCTTTTCGTTTTCTTCACATGAAGAACTTTGTAGAAAAACAGGTTTCCACTGCCAACATGTGCCAAAATGCATAAAACATTAGATCAGATCGAAAAACATTTATTCTGCCTTAAGGGTTATTTGACAAACATTAAATATAATATATTTTTCACTTATTTATATGAATCTGTCACAAACTTGCAGTAGTTTGGCTGATGGGTTATTATTTATTATGATTTTAAAAATGAAATGAAAACAAGCGGTTTTCTCAGAATAGATCTGTATATTTCAGTATGTTCCAACACACATTCCGTATCAGACTTTGTGTTTGGGTTTGAGGTTAGAGGTTGTTTAGTTGCCATACTAAGGACTTTGTTGGTTTGGGGAAAACCTGAATTCATTATATGTGATAAAAAAATTCCATCATTACAGGCCTTTTTTTCTGTAAGTTGTATGTAAACAGTAGGCTATAACTAGTGTCGTACATGTAAGGTGTCCCCACCTCCGAGTCTGAGACTTCTCTGTAATTGTGGTTTTGCCTTTTGGGCATGTGGCACAGACGAGAGTTAGAGGGATAGGTTGGGGAGTGCCTGATTTTCAAACCACCTCTGATTACACATCTGTAATGAACCTGTGTTTACTGCATTGTTCAAACTTATCAGTAGTGACAAAGTCTTAGTATAGCTTTTAGCGGTTGTAGAAATGTCAGACCCTCAGGCTTCAGTGAATCCAATCAATGGCTAGGGTTTTTGTTTGTTTGTTTTTCGAGAGAAGAGTGTTTAAGTAATTTCAATGATCAGATCTCATGATCTCTTTGTCTGGCTTGCCAAATATCATATTATAATTTTTTTTGGTATAAAAACATATCTGGATTGTGCTAGAAAAATTGAAGATTGTAAATGTGTGATTATGCCAAACAGTATAGTAGACCAATGTAAAACTGATCTGGTGTTCACGTCTCAGCTTATTATTAACTAATAATTAATCCTTCCTCCCCCCACTTGATCTTTTCATCCCTGATGCAAAAATTGCATGTGAGCGGTAGCAAACCTGTCGGATCAGTTTTTTTTCCCTGTGGCTCTTTTTGCTATGTAAAACCTCCTCCCCCCCTTAGCATCTGTCACATGTCAAGGCAACATGTGGGTCAGCCTGAGCACCTTTTGGCTTTTAGTTTTGTCTCTTCTAGCTTAGAGCCCCCGCAGTTGTATTATTTATCTACTGTTCATTTGCTTAAGATAATTCGAGGTACCACTGAGTTGGGTTTTGGTATTAAGAGTTTGTGAGATGATTAGAAAGTTGTTCAAGTAGTGAAACTTGAGTCATCTTTAAAGGAATAAATTGCCTCATGTCATACTAAGTCCATCATAAATTCTTATAGAAGGGATAAAAATTGTTAATCAGCTGACAGTGTTTTGTTCTTCTTGCACAAAGCTTTATGTTGTGTAATCATATGTTAAGATTTATGGCATAACACTCAGGTTTTTATGTTCTTTATTTTCTGTTTTTTTTTTTTTTTTATGCGAGTCTTTACAAGGCTTGTTGTGTACTGAGGGAATGCCATTGTAGAAATCTGGAATTCCCACAACAGGAGCTCTATGGAGAACAATGGCCATTTCTCCAATCCTCACAGGTTTGCCCAAAAGTCTAAATAAAAAAAGAAACAGTGGCAGCCACTATTGTACACAATGTGTTTTCCACTCCTCTCCCATGGAGGGCATGGCCAGCACAGTAGGGAGGTGTGTGCGTGTGTGTGTAAGTAAGTAAGTTAAGGGAGGTCAGATAGGTTCAATCTCCCACTGGGAGGCTGTTCACTCTCTGAGAGGTAGAAGGCTTTCTTTCTCATGTAATCAAATCTCTGAGAACCAAAGGCTGCTCTTCCTTTTTCACAGGGCCTGTCTACAGTTGAGAGCCTGGCTACAAGAAGGAACTCCAACAGAAAGGAGAGGGCTTAGAGGGTGTTAATTCCAAATAGTACAAGGGTCGGGTGGGGGTAGGGGTAGTAAGAGGTTTGTGCTACTTCCTGTTGGAACAGATGTTAAGGTCACATGATAACTTGACACCCTTTAGTGTAAGCTAACAATTTAGAATATGAAATTCTTTCTGGGGTGGCAAAAACAAAAACCAGGATCTAAACTTGCTGATCTAAAAATGCACCTACACCAAACAGTTCAGCTCTGATAACAAACAAGATCCTAGTACTATCCGTATCCTGGCAAAACATGTGTTTCTCAGTTTCTCGTTACATAAATGTACATGTGAAAGTAGGATTGATTTTTCTGGGGGTTGTCATGTAGTGACTCCATTAGTATGATTAGTAAAATTCTGCTTGAAATTCAGTAAGTGATTTGGAAATTAAACCAAGAATGTTAATTTGATGTTCAGAGAGTATGTACAATACTGTTTTAATTTAATGTCGCTGAAAAGTTCTCCACAACATGCCGCCTTCACTTGCGTTTGGTAATTTACATAAGGCGTGACCGTGTAACACAACAGTGTTGACGCCTAGTGACATGTAACATATGCGTCAGAAATACCATTCCATTGCTTTCCCAATAACAAGAGCAGGTGAACTGTGTGTTGAGGTGCATTTGCTAGCCATGGATCATTTACATCATGCGCCAAACGCAACGATCTGCTTATGGGTCTATCTCCCCAATTCGCTGCCATTTCGTTTAACTGTGCTAAAAGCATCCAGTGTTAAGGTCTCACATTCATGCTCTGGGATTGGCTTACATGTCACTGTTGTGATAACCTAAACACTCCTAGACAAAACTATTGTAGCCACTGTTCTGTTCAAAACGCAGAATGCGGAATTTGTCGGGAGAAAGTCAATTTTTACATCTTACTGCATCTCTTAATGCTACAGCAAGCCCAGTGCACTTCATAACAATTAAATATTAATGTGAGACTGCTAATCAGTCTCAATCTCAGCTCCTTCAGTTCATTGTTCTTGATGCACTACAGCTTTACCACTACTTAACTGCAGCACATACGTCTGACCCGCTCCTATATAAGATATTAGTGGTTTAACTGCTAACCATTTTAAATCTGCCTGATGTCAGGTCACACACACATCACCCATCTCAAAAAACTTCAGACACTTCCGTTGAGAGGGGTTCTCTCTTTGACACAGATCTTGTCTTGTGCCATCACTATTTCTGCTTCTGGCTTAAAGGCGTGACAACAGCCACTGATTCCTTTCACACAACACCGAGACACAATCACACTCGGGGGACAACTCGTTAATATTTTGTGAAAATAAAAACAGTATACTTTAGGACACAACGCTTTTGGATGCTCCTCTACACTAAGATTAATTATAAATGGCTAAAAAGTACATTGTACAGTTCTTTAATTAATAAAACAAAATGATAGCATTAGCAAATTGCTGGGGTATAAGAGGAATATATAAAAAATAATATTTAGGGTTATAATTTCATTCCGTCCAGCTGTTGTTGATTATTTACCTTTAACATTGCCCTGAGTTGTTTTATTTCTTCAGTAGGTACATTTACATGGACCCCAACATTCCATAATCAGAGTAATGGCCTAATCAAAATAAAAATGCATCATATAAGCACTTCAGTCGGAACAGTCTAATTCTATCCAACCTGATTTTTCATTAGGAATAACAGGGTTGGTGTAAAGCTTTGACAATCCGGTCAACAAGTAAATATTAGCCAGGTAAACACTTTATCTGATAGTTTATCCCTTGTAAGAATGTTTGCTACTAGGGATGCACCGATACCGGTATCGGGTATCGGCCTCAATACCACATTTTCTAAAGTACTCGTACTCGTTAAAAGCCCGACGATACCACGTTCTGAAAAATGTCTATTTTTGAGCAGCGTGTAAGGGGTTAATCACAGGCGCCGAGTGCCCGCCCCCAGGCCCCGCCCCCA
>JAQMYG010000005.1:15607998-15620615 GCA_030014215.1 Clariallabes teugelsi
TTCTTCAGTGCCACTGTCTCTAAGCCATAGAGCATCGCTGGTCTCACCACTGTCCTGTACACCTTTCCTTTCATTCTCGCTGACATTTCAGTAGTTTCTGATAGTGGTAAATTTGATAAATGTACATTACGAAGATCAGTCTTGTGATCAAGTAGAAAACAATCAGGGTGTTCTGTGTGTCGCTATGTAATATATTTTTCTTTCAGTATATACAGTAATATAATCGGAGATGTTCTCTTCCTATTCGAGCAGGCAATTTGTTTGATTCATGTTATTATAAATGACCATAATCAGAGATCACTTAAACGCTTCATCATAAGAAATTAAGAGTAAAAATTGCAGCTATGTTTAATAGTAAAAGTAGGAGCATTTCCATGTGCACAATGCCACACACAGGTTCGGGACTAAACAGCTATATGACCATAAGAAAACCACTTGATTGTGAGGCTAATTTTGAATTGGATTAATTGAAAAGGGTCATGTGGTCTGATAAGTCCAGATCATCCCTACTACAGAGCAATGACCAATTCATTGTAAGTAGGGAAGCACATGAAGCGATGCACCCATCATACAGAGCGCCGACTGCACAAGTCCCTGAACATTATGATCTGGGGTTGTTTCAGCCTTCAGGCCTTGGCTCCACAATGTTATGTTGCTATAAAAATTAAATCAGCTGACTACCTGAAAGTACGAAATGACCAGGTTAACACATTGCTAGTTTTGTTTTTTTATCCCCTGATGACATT
This sequence comes from Clariallabes teugelsi, assembly GCA_030014215.1. NCBI lineage: Eukaryota > Metazoa > Chordata > Actinopteri > Siluriformes > Clariidae > Clariallabes > Clariallabes teugelsi. The sequence goes on from JAQMYG010000005.1 coordinate 15,608,745, forward strand.
GGTATATTCCAGGATAGCAATAGAAAATTGATCAGCCTCAATCTGTAAAAGAGAGGTTCTGGGAGTATGATGAATCATTTTCACACAAGAAGTGTCCACCAGTGAAATGATTATAAATGTTATGATGTTGCATAAGGCTGTCGAAACAATGCCATATCTAATGCATGCCGAAATCAAAGCTAAGAGTGGTCCAGTAAAATTTTATTTTACTAATGTTTAGACAGCAACATAATATGGGCAGGGGCCAGAATGCATTTATTAATTTTTTTGGTAACAATTATAAACAGAAAGCTTATACACTTAGCTGGTTGCTTAATTTCTGTAGATTGCAGGTAAATATCAGTTCACAATTATCAAATAACTTTGTTACTTCTACAAACCCAAAGCATTATCTAAAGGACAAAGTGAACTTTTTTTTTTTAAACAAATATTAGACCATAATCATTTGATTCTTAGGCACCACCAACTTTTTTTAGTCCCTTTATGTGAACAGTTTATTTCTGATCACTTTCAAGCAGGAAAATAGCGTTGTAATTTCATAGTGTATTATTACTTTTTTTATGAATACATTGTAGATACTGTATCATTCCCTACAGGTCAGATCTAATCATTCTTTACATTCGATAAGCCTTACAACTATGCCTCTGTCCTGCTTGGAATTCTCCACAGACTCCTCGTGTGTCATATCGTCTTGGACTTTTGTCCTGCTTTTTTAATTCTGCAACTGCTGCATTGTTGTGTGTAAGTCCATTTCTCATATATATATATATATATATATATATGAGTAGACCCATCCTTCTTTAAACAGGAAATACACCAGTCTTTTGTCCAAACATTATCCTGGTCATTACATTTCTCCATCAAACTGTGTTTAAAGATTTATGTAAAGATAATCCCATTCAAGACCTGCATTCTTAGACAAATGTAGGCTTTTGGAGCTGCCCAGGCCTGACTCTATTGCTTTTTGGAGACAAAGAGCTGTTATAATCCAGCACTCTGGTTGGCAATAGGATATACCTCCTCCGGTATCTCCGCACCTTGTTCAGACACCATAACAGCAAGCCATCACACTCTTGAAGAATGATCCTTAAATAACACAGCCTCTGATTACTCACAGGCCTCTCTGGACATGTTAGGATCATTTTCAGTAAGGGGTATAAAAATTTCAAGTGGCAGATATTATATTTCCGCAAGGTTGCATTGTACCTGGTGTGCAGACAGATTACCTGATGATGATTCAGGAAGATGATTTCTTGTTTTTCATCTGTGGTTATGTCAGTCAAAATGACAGCGCTTCATATTTATCACAAAGGTAATGTGCTGCTCACCAGACACATTAAACTCTTGTTTCATTTTCATTTGAATCCTCTCTGTAGTGCATCTACGCCTGTTATTATACCTTACATTCTGGCAGTGCCCCATTGCAAACCACCTGTTTTATTGTTTATTGTCCTGTGTGTAACTCTAGGAAGAGAATTGTGTACCTGACCCATTCATTAGAACATTCAGTTACAGCTGCCTTCAGACGAGAAAATGTTTAAGTCAGAAGCCGCTTAAAAGGCAGATTATCGTTAAGAAATGAATGCTGGAGATAATGCATGAAAAGGAATTTTGGGAAAGGCAACACTGGAACTTCAGTTATTTTAAGTGTAAAATCATACTCTTTGAATGTATGATCAGTCTTCCTTTAATCAGAACAGAGTTGGCATGTGTATTTACTGTGTCATGTTCTCCAGAGCTCCTCGTCACCCAGTAAAACCCAGTCACCTGACAGCAGCAATGGATCTACCAGCAGGAAGCAGAAACCAGCCATCTTGGACTTGTACATCCCCCCTCCACCATCAGTGCCTTACATGCCACGGTGAGAAACTGAGAGTGTAGCAGAGAGAGAAAGAGCTTAAGAGACTTAACCACATTCCTGTGGGTTAATTGGTATACCTCAGTATCCCCTCCCTTAGTCACTAAAGCGTTAAACCTCACTCTACATTCCCTTCCGCTTTGCTTCCTTTCTTTCATAGGTTACTTAAGCCAACACTCAGCTAGCATGAGTGAAAAAATCCCTCTTATCTTCCTTCCATTACTTCTGGCAATATTTATGTTATATGACTTTAAAGCCTTATGTACTATTTTTGTATTAAGCAGTATATTACATTCCAGCTTTTCTACTGCCCTGTTTTTTTTTTTTTTTAAAGAAACATGAAACACAATGCTCCTGATTTATCACACTAGTTAACCGGATTATTCATTCCCATTGAATAAGTGAAGCAACATTCTTTTGCCCCAGGGATGCAAGGACCAGTTCGTTCAGCAACATTAACAGCAGACCTAAAGGCTCAGAGTCACCCAACTCCTTCCTGGATAAGGAGAGCCGCCGCCGGTTCACCACCACAGACCAGGACAAGCTGGCGGCCTATCCTGTGGAGGCCAACGTAGTGCAAACTCGCCTTAGGGAGAGAAACTCCTCATGTGGTTAGTATCGAAGTTGTTCCATGGTATTTGTTGTTTTTAAAACATTTTTAGAGCTCACTATATTAATAATTACTCTGGCTTCTACCACGAATATAGGATTTTATGCTAAATATTGTATTAAAAACCACTATTAAACACCTAACCTCACAATAATGGTAATTCTTGGACTAGACAGTTCAAGCTATTTTTATTCTTATGTACTGTATTTCTGCAACACAGGTAAACCACGGCCTCTCAGCATGCCAGCCGAAACATGCTTGAGTGTGACAGACCCTTATGCCAGGCCCTGGACACAAGGAAGAAAAGGTATGAGGCATGCAGAGACAACAGCATTCATTTGTTTCTTGTCAGTTTAATCAGTCCAGCAGTAAACAGAAATGCTATAAAATATCATGAAAATAAAATATAAAATAAATTTAAATTAAAAATAGTTTTAAAGAGATAATAAGGTGATTGTAATGATCTGAGGGAAAATAGTCACTTTTATGTTGCTTTTCATAGCATATGATAATTTTATTCATTTCATGATCATCATGACTGAAATTTTCTTGGATAACGGATCAATTTAAATAATAAAACTTATGTTTACTTGCCTTACCATTTCTCATGTTGTGTAGGTGAGGATCTTCTGTACAGATACCTCAGCAATGAGCGCATACCAACTATAGCCGAAGAAGTGCCTGCTATGGGACGCTCGTACAGATCTCCAGAAGAGCGATGTGTACGAGGCGTTGATCGTGTGCGGAACAGCCGGTATCTTGTAAATGTAGACCTCCACAACAACGCCACCATCCCTTATCAGGAGGACTTTGCCAAAAACGCTATGACGTCCACTCCGAAAAGGCCCCCTGCGGAACCCTCGCTACTGGTCAGTTGGATCACCAGGCTAAAGCTACTGACTCATTAATGTCACCTTGATCTGCTCTTGCTGTCCTTTTTTTCTTTTTACTCATTCCTACGCTAAGTCTGCTAACTAATGTTTCTGCCTCAAACTGCGTTTTTCACTCTTTAACTTAGCTGCCTTATAGAATGATAGAAAATGGCCATACTTACACAAAGATTTTCTTATGAATGTTTGGAAACACAACAAGAAATGCTTTTGCAAGAAACAAAGGGCTGAAATGTTATTCATGCAGCATTTTGTATTATTATTATACTTTGTACAGTAAGCCTTTTGCAATACCTATCTACCTCCATAACATTCTGTATGTAAAAACATTGCAAAATGTTTATTCATAGTCTGCTTCATTCATGGTATTGTAACTGTGCATGCTTAAAATGTGTTTCCAAACAGTCGCTATGTGAACTAAAACTGATTCTTGTCATGAAATACATTCATGTGTCTCTAATATCATAACATTTCAATGAAAGGGTGAAGATACGTGGTTTGATATTCAGTTGACCCACACACATTTGGTCAGTCAGACTGGCAAAAGAAAATTCTCACATTTCTCTTTATAGTTTGTTAGTCTGGTTTCTACAGTGTTAGATGTTGGAAAGTATATTCCTTCTCTCAATATTGGTTTAAAATGGGTTTTATTTCATTTTAATGTTATTAGGTATTCTCTTCTCCAATTGGAGGGAATTTTTTCAAATGTTACTTTAATTTTTCTTTTCTCCAAATATCTTGAAATAAGTGTTTGTTTTGTTGTTGTTGTTTTTTTTAACAGTCATTGCGTATGTAATGGTTGCCTTTATATTTGCAAAGGTATAGTTTACAATAAGGTTGAATTATAAGGCCAAATTTTCATTAACATTTTCTAGATTTGGGAAAATTATATACAGTATATATGAGAATATAAATATCTTGTTGCTGTGCGTCGTCTACAGAGCAAAATTATCATTTGGTCTTTTCTCAACTGTAAGCAATGTCTGGAGTCATGGAGAATTTCTCAAGACTTGCCCATTTAGGTGAAAATACTTTTTAAAAATTACCCGTTCTTTAAGTTTTTTTTTTTTTCCCCCACATAATTTTTTTTCTGGAAATTCTGCAGAAAATGGAAAATGTTCACAAAAAAAAGTGACAATGAAAAAAATCTCTTTAATTTCTGCAGGCAGTTTACTCAATAGGTTCAAGCAACTTTTAAGGCACATAGGCTACTGTATGTATGTTGCTTTTGCATTTTTGCAACTAAGGTAAAAGCAATAGTTTGAAAGTGCAACTGGTTGACATATTTCTACTGGTGTCTTATTTTTATCAGTAATCTGGACTATAGGTCACTGACCGAACCTGCACTGTCATGTTTGATTCTGCATAGTTTAGTCATAGGTTATACCATGAGAAACCATACAAACCTAGCATTAGACTGTATACTGTTTATACTGTCTGTGGAGGTAAACACTAATCAGTCAGTAGGCTAGCTACTGTCCAGAAAATACCCTTTAATGGTGGAAAGTGGACTATTAGAGTGGTTGAATTAAAATGCTTTATGCATTAGGTGTCTAAATGTATACCAGATTCTTTTCAATTCTGGTCTTGTGTTTTTGTTTTCATTTACTAAAATTTATAGATCAGCCTAAAAACGCTACAGCACAGAGGGTTAAACAGTATTAAAGATTATAAGATATTTATATTGCATTTGGGAATTATTTGTACTTGGCTTTTGTACTTGATGTGTATAATTAAAAGTGCCATGTCACATCTGTTTTGTATTGTCTTTATTTAATTATATATTACTTAAACTCTGGAATAACCTTATAATAAGGGTATAGATTAAAATCTAGGTATCAGATTGAAGGCAGGCTATACTGAAGCAAATAAATATGGTTTTAGTAAGTAAACAACGAATAACTTGCCCAGGGACTTAAAAGCATTTAGATTTTAGCATTTTAACACCTGAGCAGTGGATTTCAATAAATGTGGAAGCACGAAATGAGTGTAAATTATGGTTTCTGGTTGTGAATAATGTTCCTTGCAAACAGTACAAACAAAAAGGCACATATTAATGAATGAAAGTGGAAGACTGTATATATGAATTATTTACCAATAATATGTGATCAGAACTTTACACTATAAAAGATACTAACACAAAACACTTTGAAAGGCCTTTTCAACGGAGGGTTAATTATATGACATCTTCATCTCTGTTTCTTGTCTGCAGTGCCATTGCCCTGTCTTTCCCTCACCCTTTCCGCCTCTATGCTCTGCTCTGCTCTGCTCTGGCTTGTCTGGGAATTCTCAGCAACTCCACTCCTACTGTTTAGGTTTCCTCTGAGCCTTTGCCTTGCTTTATCTTCTCTAACAATGTCCTCAAAATCTGCAAAAGATCTGATTTTAAAGAGTGTTTATGTTTTCCTAGCAAACTGCACTGTTCATCTTTTTGTAAATTATCCCTGACAATTGAAGAAAAGCTTTTAATGACTAGTTAGAATGGTTGATTTCTTTTCATTTGCATGAACAGATTCTTTCACAAACAGCTCTTACAGAATGTAATCTCTGCTCAGCTTTACTTTAAATCCTCAGCTAAATATGTGAATGTCTTTATAAAGTGAGCCATCTAGATCTTTCTCTTCATACATTTACCCATACGTTTTCTAACACAAAACATTTCTGATAGACCATTCCATGCCTTCATTAAAGTTAAGAGATCAAAGAAATTTATATAAATAGTTCATGTTTAATTAAGTTTTATATATTTTTAATTGAAATTCAGTGGTTCGTTGTTCTCCCACTGTACTATAGCTTATTCAGACAGTGTGGGTGTTAACACTTTGTCTGTGTCCCACTGTAGGATTCGGACTGGCCATCCAGCAATGCATTTATGAACAGGTGAGTAAGTGGCTATTGTACTGCACCTCTGAAGCACACCCCATACGTCTCCTCAGACTGCATATCACTTAAACTGACACTTTACTGAGAGCCTCCAGGCCAGACCTCACATAATTTGTGGTGTCAGTTGTGTGGAATGCATGATGGGTAGATTGGGTGCTGATTTGCCGACACTGACAGCACACAGTGAAGCACAAACAGATGGACATAATACATAAACATGAATCTATGAATCTTGCTATCATAGAAACAAGTATCATTCACACAGGAATAACCTTCATGAGAGTGGATCATGCAAAAATAGCATTACAGTGCGTGTCACTAATTAGATTGATTCAGCATACTTTCTACCAGACTCTACTTCTATAACCACACAATTCAAAACTATTTTTGCAACAAATGAAAAGTGCAATGATTCTACATTTTTATGTTTGATTTGGATTGCAGTGGATTTTTAAAGCAAATATCATGCATATACCTTTTAGTTTAATCACAAACCCATAAGGATTCAGCCTTCACATTCTGGCCATCCAATTATATTAAAATTACAAAATTTGTTTATATCTTACCTTAGTTGTCATGGAAAATATCTTTGAATACTGCAAACATTTTTTTAAAATAACAAACTTTGGATAGCATGAGTGAGGGTCTGCCTCTACAGTACCAGTTAAAAGGACGCACCTTCTAATTCAATAGTCTTTCCTGATTTCTATTTCTTTGTACATTGTAAAACAATGCTGAAGGCATCCAAAATATGCAATAATTTCCTTTGAACAGTTGCCGTTGAAACGTGTCCGCTACGTATGCTCTGTAAAGCCTTCATAAAGGCTCTAATCTGATGTGCTGTAAATTGTGTAAAACTGATGTGGTGATTTTTTGAGGCTGGTAACTCTTAATAAACTTGCAGCAGAGGAAAGTTTTGGTCTTGCTTTCATGGGAAGGTCTCCATGAGAGCCAGTTTCATCATTTGCTTGATGGGCTTTGCAAATGCATTTGACAATACTGTTCTTGCAAGAACTATTCCAGAACAGCTGACCTTTTGTGTCTTCAAATAACAATTTCTTAAGCTGTTACTTTATTACATAATTCCATATGCGTTATTTCAGTTTTTAAATCTCCCTTATCATTTTAGAATGTATAAAACAAATCACTAAACAAAACAAAAAGAACATTGAATTAGAAGGTGTGGCCAAGCCTTTGACTGGTACTGTATGTGTAAAGTCAACAGAAATATCTGATTGAAAGCTGAGCCCAATTGTTCAAAAGGATTGAATGCACACAAAAAATGTCATCAGAAGACACAAACAAATTTTTTTTTAAAAATGTGGAGAACATGCACTACATTACTTCCCTAAAAACTGAGCAGTGCTTATAAAATTTAGATAAAACTTTAAATGTTAGTCTAGATTGCATGTATTTTAACCATCTGATATACATACTTTACATTATAGCAGTTGATTAAGCCTTTTAAAACATTTCTATTGCTGCTTATATACATTACGTTTTACTGGCCTGTCTTTATTAGGTACAGCACCACAGCAATGCGAGCCTGGTCATTCTCTCAAGCGGTAAGAACCTCTCTCTTTCCCCCAAATGAGCTGTCTGATGCATTTCACTTTTCTCTTTCTCTTATCTGTGTATATCATGCTTGTCTCATGGTGCAGCAAACTCCTCAGTGGTCGGAAGTAATTATTAATTCTAATTAATTCACTAATTCTGGACTGTCTACCATCAACACTTAAACAATGGCAGACACCTGAAATATGCAGTCATTTTAGCTATATTCCTATACCTTAAACATTTTACGCACACCTTGATGTGTTCATTTTTTCCCAAATCACTTGGGATGGCTCCCAAATGATGATTATAATAATATTTCTATTAATAATACTTACTTATATTTCTAGTATCAACTGCATGATTTAAACACGTTAAATATTTTACATAATGAGAATTATGCATTCAAACTTTTACCTTTGCTAATGTGAATAGCTTATACTTTGTAGCTTAAAGCATGTACGTTTTCTCACAGTGGTAGAAGGTGAATATTTGATTGATTTAGAGTGGACACTTTTCCGAGCAAGGCAGGTGTTGTTCTCAAATTCCCTGCTTACGACATGACTGGTTAACACATAAGACCCTCTCAGTCATTTTCTCACGGTTCCCTCCCCACACACTCTTAATGTCCATCTGTGAATACTGTGTCTGTGTCTATATGAACCTCAATTTGAATCCCACATAAGAGTGGTAAACCTGCTTTCTACACTCAGCTGATCCTAGTTTTCTACAGAAGTGTCAATATTCTCTTGTGCAATAAGATAACTGTAACAAATCCATCTTAATACCCATGTGTATTTGTTTACATTATGACTTTCCGTACATTTTAAAATTTTTCCTTCAAAGGGATGTGCTGTATCTAAGAACTCAAGAAATACTATATAAAAAAATAAGAACTAACTAGAATTTATAAAGTGAAAAATTCATAATAACCATAAAGAGTGTCTCATAGGAAGCTATGAACTGTAGACTATCGCATGACAGTAAGACCTGAGATCTCTAATTCAGCATTAGGCACATAATTGGAAGAACAAAGTATGGCCTTTCTGTGTCTTCTCCCTGGAGCCAAAAAAAAGTAATAATTTTTAAGCATGTGAGATTTGATAGTTTTTTTTTCTGAACTGGTATAAACAATGCACCTCGTCATGAAATCCACCAAAGCATTATGGGAACGTTTGACAAAGGCTTAACTTATAGTAAATAGTGAGTATGTAAATGAAATTGCAACAAAAAAAAAACAGTCTACTGAATGTTTCATTTAAAGAAGTTGTGTGCACTCATAGTTGTACAATTGTACTACTTGATCCTACGTGTCATTATTATACTTAAGAAGTTGGTTACGAAAGACGTGCCCATATATTATCATCAGGACTGAATCATTTTAATGATGTTTTGTGTGTGTGTGTGTGAGTGAATACTGTTTTGGCTACAGCTCCAACAGTCTGCTGATAAGTACAGTGATTCTTTTAAAGAATGTAAATAAAGTGACAGTTCAGTTCAGTCCAGCGCAGACATTTAGACATGGTCAGTACTGGCTTTTTAAAATATTTTATTATCTTATCAGTAATCATCTAATCTTGTTCGGTCTATGCCAGGAACAATAAGGTATGAGACAGGAATACACCCTAGATGGGGGACCAGCCCTGCACGAGGCACCATGCACATATATTTAAACACTTATTACTTAAGTGTGTTTATTCTACTGGCCCTGTTTTTGTGAGGTGAGAGGAAACTGGAGAACCCAAAGCAATCCCATACAAATAGATATGGGAAGAACATGGGTAGATATTTCAGACAGAAACCAAAGCTTAAGGCCTGAATCAGAGACCCTGTGTGGGGTGAAAGGTTTTATAGTGACTACTGTAGTGACCTCCTATAGTATAGGGTCCATAGTTTTAATACAAATTGAATTATTTATTCACAATAATATTACAATTACTCACTCATCGTCTATACTGCTTTATCCTTTACCCTTGATGGTGTGCCAAAGCATCGCAGGGCACGCGTGTGCACACACACACATTCCTATGCTCATTCACATACTACAGGCAATTTGGGAACGTTAATTAGCCTAATCTGCATGTCTTTGTGCTGTGGGAGGAAACCGGAGTACCCGGAGGAAACAAACCAAGCCTGGGGACAACATGCAAACTTTAAGCACACACACCAGAGGTGGGAATCGAACTGGAGGTGCAAGGTGACGGTGCTAATATTTTAATCAAAATGATACAAGTCATTAAATCTGTTGAATAACAGTACTAATTAGTCATAATAGACCTCTTGAATGATCAGAGTTTCGACAGTGATTATTTTTTACCAGTTGTGACCCACTCCATATTTCTGCCTTTAATTCCACTGGGTAAACCTCACCTCACCTTTTCTTTTCCTTGTTTAAAAAAAAAAAAGGATTTGAGCGACACGTAGTGGTTATTCACAGAACTACAGCTCCGTAAGTTAACGCTTTTGTAGTTGTGTTGGGGAATTTTAAACACATGACGAAGCCCATGCGTGTTATATCACTTCTTTTAAACAACCCGCCATCACTGGGTACTCTCTCAGACAGATGCGCATCCGACCGTTGTTGCCATGCTCTGTAACTTTATTAACAGACTACAGAGTATTCTTGTTTCCAATAAATATGTTTTAAACCCAAGGCTGCGATCAGTGAAAACCCGGATCCAGGTAGGCTATATGTTACGGTAAAATCCTGGAAAAGAAGAAAGAGACAAAACAAGCGAATCAAACCTCCTCCCGTGTGTGAGCAAAACGTCAATTGAAATATGGCGCTTTTTCAATCCACACACCGAAACCTGAACTTCACTTTCACAGTTCCTCTTTCTTTTGTCAACACTGGGTTTAAATATCAGGTCACACACCTGTAGATATCCAGTGACTAAGGAAATAGAAGCTGAAGTGTAGCACCGCGTATTGTGGTAGTCTATATAAAATTTTAGCGAACTGTGTGTAGTGCGGCTTGGTGGCGCGTGCTTGTTTCCAAGAAGCACTGTGTGTGTGTGTATGTGTGTGCGTGCGTGCGCGCGTTCGCTACAAAAAAAAAAAAAAAAAGCCCGGAAGAGCAATTTGGACGTTTTAGTTTTTGCGTAACACGAAAGGACTTTTCACAAGTGTGTGGAGTTTGAATTCGTGTCAGTTCTCGCCTCTAGAGGAGAATGTTTGCTCAAGACAAACCTGAAGGTTTCTTACCTTCATCCAGTACAAGTAAGTCCACAGTTACTGGAATGTCACTTGTGAGGGACTTTGGGGGTCTAACCAGCTGTTTTTAACGTATGTATGATTGCAGGGTATTTCACTTCCACAAATATCCTGTTTCATTATGCAATAAGTAAGATTTTTGTAACTTTCTTGTAACATTTTTAAAAATTGCAAACTGGATTTTTTTTTTTTTAGTTACTCTGATAGACAAGTTTATCAGATGCATCTGTAAGTCTAGCACCTTATAACTGGCAAGAGAAAACAGTGCAGTTTAGTTTTTCACAGGTGTAACTGACATCACTTAATTTTTTTAAGAACTCGTTTTAATTATTGATGTTCTTGTGAAGCAATAGGATGTCAGTGGTATGCATTATTGACTATTAATTTCGTTAACTATTATAAGCAGGATATGCATATGTCCATGTATTTATATTTTTAAAAAATAAAATGTCCATGTATTTTATTTTTCTTCTTCTCTGTTGTACCATCTCACTACCATTTAGGAAATTCTACACTTAAAGACTATAATGTCTTCTATCAACATTCAGTCTATTGAGTATGGCTTCAACATTTACATATTAGCCCTGACATATAGATATTTGTAGATATAATTGTTCAAATTGCAACAAAATGTTTGTTTGACCATTAACTGAATTATACAGTTACACCAGAAAGGAGGAACTGAAATGAGTTAAGGAAATTGAGTAATATGACTCTTCATTTTGCTTGTGTTGTCCAGTTGCATTAATGAATGCAGCCTTTTTTGCTGGATACATTCAGATTCAGACATTCTCTGTTATTTAATATTTCTCAACCCACTCTTCTGAAACCCTAAGTAGTCTATATTTTCCTGGCTCCTATCT
>JAQMYG010000005.1:15652624-15664531 GCA_030014215.1 Clariallabes teugelsi
TGTCCATATATTATTTTGTCCAGACAGATCCTACACAAATCATATAAAGTTATCTACAAGCTATATAGTACTGAGTCATTTGTGAATCCACTGGAAACAAAGGGCTCTTTAAAAACCACATGTGCAGCATCCTTTTGGCAACTGGACAAGCAAAATTAAACTAACCCTTCAGTGGAATGTTTGTTAGCTCATAGTATATTCAATTTGTTTAAGCCAAGAGACAAGATGGAATTACCTGAGTAAAAGTACTTCGGGGTGAACTCTAATCAGTGTGGACAGTCAAAATTATGTTTTAAAACTTATCAAGCCACCTCTTGCTTTTACTTTGATTAAATGTCACTTTTTTCCTACATAAAATAACCAAATTTTAGCTTGCTTGTTGGCTTGGTGGCAAAATTTGCTGCAAATAATTTATTATAGCAGACATTCTTAAACCTTTTAAAACCAAAGACTTTTTAGCAGCCACAGAATTGTAAAACAAACAAAAGATCTATAGATATCCTTAGTACATATTTTTGTTGTTGTTGTTGTTGTTGTTGTTGTTGTTGTTTGTTTTGGCTTGTTTAATTCCTGTAATGTAGAGACCATTTCCCAAAGTCCAAAGACATGCCCTGTAGACTGATTTGTATTTAGATATCTTCCCTTTACAGCAAAGACCACTGATGTGAATTTACAGATAATTTCTGTTATGAAAGTTGCATATTATACAAATATTTATTTACTTATGCATGATTGAATCACCATTTAACAGGAGTATAAAAACAAATGCTTGAAAAACACACACACGTCTATGCCTACATATATTAAATATTTACAAATACATATTTCCCCTCACAAAAAAAAAACATATAATGTATGCCTAAATATACCAAACAGCCATAATATTAAAACCATTAAAATTGAAAGCACTTTTGGTGTGAGTTCCTCTTACATGATTCCACAAGCCTTCTGGGGGGGTTGTTGTGGTGTCTGGCACTGGGATGTTGGCCACGGATCCTTTGGGTGCTGTGGGTTGTGGGTTGGTGCCATGGATCAATGCCATTGAGCATGGGTGCTCAATCAGATTGCGATCTGAGGAGTTTGGAGGGCCAGGTCTGCAGTCCTGTATTTTTTATTTTTTGCTGCATTGGCGTTTCTGTGAGATTGGACAGAACTTGCTAGCCTGAGATCCCTGTGGGCATGGGTGCCATGATCCTTTTACCAGTTTACTGGTATATAATTGATAATCAGTGTCAATACGTTAATGATGTGTGGTGTTAATGTTATGGCTGATCATTGTAGGTATGCTTATTTATGAAGTTATCCTAATACCAATGGGTTATGAAACACTAGCCAAAACCTCATGCAATGTTCACATAAAACATCAGTGACTGAGGATTAAGTGATTCAACAGACTCTGTCCACAGTACAGCAGAGGGGAGCACAGGGAGCAGATCCAGATTTGCCCTTTGCCTCCTAGTCAGGGGTTTTACAGTTCCCAATGAAGTGGCTGGATATCCAGTTTAAACTTTTCTTGCGGTTCTAGTATATTCTTTCTCATTATTGAATTAAACAATTAATGTAACAGGTATACTGACCACAAAGTGTAGTGTTTTATAGGAAATAAACAGCAGACATGTTAATTGGAGGGCATACGTTATAATGTACAATTATATACTTATACATATAATTCACCAAACATATTGGGCCTATAAGCTACATTTTTGGTTAAATGGAAAACCTATGTAAAACTGTGTGTCTGTAATCTAGAATCTGAATGCCTTTGCAGTGGCTAATGAAGAGTGACTGTATTCCACAAAGGAAAGGCTGAGGCAGAAAATACACAAAAAAAAAACATCTAGGAGGGGTTTCCTTCCTGTTTCAAACATTCCTTTAGGCACAAGAGTGCATAAGGTTTTGCATCTCAGCATTTTGGCTCACACATGAAATCAGATCCTATAGAGTAAACAGTGACCTGGAGAATGGATTCCTACAGATTACTTATCTTATTTATCATTTCAGTCTCCTTCCAAGTTGGACATACACTACGTTGTGCGTGCAAAGAAGATTTAAGAACTTGTACAAGTATTCATAACATGCAAGCCAACTTTAATACCGCCCAGAAGATCTGCATGGAAAGTGGAGGTAAATTATTAATGTCATCGAGTATAGATATGGACAGTTTTCTTTTCGACAAAGCAGGAAACTTCTGGATTGGTGAAGAAGGGGATTGTTTGGGCAGCAGCAGAAAATCTCGAAGTAATAATGTGACTCTGAACAGAGGAGGGGAAGATACATGGTGTTCCTCTCGGTGCATGTCAGTTTCTAGCAACGGGAACTTAACTGAACGCTCGTGTGTGGAACAGGCTGACGGCTTTTTGTGTGCCGGGATTCAGTGGGAAACCTGCTGGGAGGAGAGGACAGTCGAAGTGCAAATTCTGAACAAGGCAGGTTGTAGACTTAATCCATGTGAAACTAAGTGTAAAAATGTTCCTGGAGGCCATATGTGTTCCTGCGATCCGAAGTTTAGGCCAAGCCGGAAAGAACCTGAACGTTGTGAGTACTACTGTGATTCTGCCCCATGCTTACGGCAGTGCCTCACATGTGACTGTCCTTATGGCTTCATCAATGACGAAAAACAATGTGCAGATATAGACGAGTGCAAATCAAATCACAACAACTGTGAGCAAAAATGTAGGAACATGATTGGACATTACAAGTGCTCTTGCTATGAAGGGTTCATGTTGGTAAACAAATCTAAATGTCTTCCTATTATAAAACCTACTCCATTAGCTGCCGCGTTTGTTACTGCATCTCTAAATTACACATTAAATCATGCAGCTTTTGCGACTCCAGGAGGGTATATTGCTCTTACACTGTTTATCATGCTGACTATATGTGCTTTGATCGGACTTCTGTATTATTTGAGAAAAAGAAAATCTTTTTAAAAAATAGCAATGCTCCAGAAGTAGAGTTGTGAAACTTCTTCTTGCCTTCATGCCTAGTAATAAGTGACTTCTTAAGTGACATTGTTTCATTTTCAATTTGTTTGTCAATTTACATTTTTGCAGTTACATCAAAAAATGTGTTGTAATATTTATGCCATATTAAAATGACAAATGATGGATAGTGCTGTATACCAAAGTACCCAGACATCATATAGTATTTGAATAAGAGTAAAGGATACTTTCCTGAGCAATGAAGTGTATGTATGTAAACTATGTATTAATCCACATCCCAGATGTTCTACTATTGTTAATTACACTAACTATCTGTTGCAGCACAAGTGTATGTAGGTCTGTACGGTCCACCACACTGAGGAGAGAGCAACTGCCTGCCAAAAAACACATTTAAAACCAGAAGCACTTTCAGCAGGAAAACACATCTGATAATGTTATGTCATCTTTAAAAAATAAAGATAAGTAATTCCAAACACAAGGCTGAAATCCAAATCACTCTCCAAAGCCTGTTCAAGGATGTATGGATGGATTGTACACCCTAGCGCACTAGCTTTCCATGTAACACCATTTGGGATTCAACCCTGGAACCTGGAAGTTAAAGGAGCTGATATTCTAAAAAGGGATAAATGGAAACATAAAGAGAAACTTATTTATAGTATTGTCCAATACCTGCATGTTTTCTTCTCTCCCAGCTTAGTTCCAGTAAGAACCTGTTAATTACATTAACTGTTGCTCAGTAGCTCTGCCAGTGTTGGCAGAGCAAAGTAACTGCTTACATAAAAAAACAAATCATAATCTGTTGATAATTAACAGTGTTTGCAGAATCGTTGTAAAAAGAAATTCAATGTAATAGTAAAGGTTGTGCTATGTTGCTGGATATAGCAGGGCTGTGATGCCTTCGGCATAGATCACATCACAATACATCACATGCTATATTCAGCAGTATGGCACTTCCTTTCATGTGATATTGCTTAAATATATGATCAATTCGCTTACTTTTAAACTGTAAACAAATTTTTATGCCAAACAAATATCATGTTGCTGTAGCATTAAACCTATGAAAAATAAAGATGAATACTGAATGAATTTCTATGAGCCTGTATACCATTTAAAAAATTCCTCACTCTTGTTCACTGTATACTTGTATTGACCCATATTAGTCATACTGTGGAGATAGCTTTGTATAACAACCAGACTTGCATCAGGCACTTAAGAAAGAATGGAATAACTAAAACCACATAGGCCACATTAATATGATGAATGCAGTATGAAATGATCATAATCTAGTTAAATGAGAAGAGTGCAAGTTATTCTAGAACTCACTTTATCAGGTAAAGTCGCTTTCTACTCACTACAAAATACTTCATTTGCTAAAGGAACTGTCATGTTGCCTAACCCAGAATATGATGTGTTTTTCATCGCATTAAGCTGATACATGTATTAATTCATGAATGAAGCATAAATATATAATATCAATATTTAAAAAATACACGGGAAAGAAGCATATGCACACACAATCACCCATACATCAATATGCATACACATTTGCTAATTATTCATAATGTTTATTGTCATGGTAACAAAAGAAAATCTGCAGTCATCCAGATAGACATGGTCAGATCATTAAGGAGCATAATGTATAAAATTGGACATAGTGAAAAGATTCAGCTAATGTTCTCATTACAAGAACATCCTCTCAACCACTCAGCACCAGTGAAGTGTACAAATGCCCCACCCCATACACATACTGTATTGCTGCCAACCACATAAATACCTTCCAAGGCCACTTCCAGCTTTACAGTGTACCATGTTGAACAACACATATTGTCCCAACCCGGATCCAGAAAAATAACAATTAATTCAGTGTACTTTAATGGTCACCAAGTGTTAAGGCTATTTCAAGAACAAAGGTAGCTCGTCCCCAGTGTCAAGGATAAAGTAAATGGATGAAGCATGAGTAAGTGAGCAAGCAAGCAAAAATAAGTGCTGTATGTGAGGTTGCATGGGAATATAACAATGAGTCTGTTTGTGTAATAAGGGGGGAGTGTGTTAGCCTTCTTAAGTCACAGTCTGAAGCACTGGTAAAATGTCATTAAATTCTGTCCAGCTAGTTTTGCATGATGCTGTGACAAAATCTTGCTGGACAGACATACAGACATATTTACAATATAGACATACAGAAAGAAAATTACTGAAAATGGCCATTTCTCCTTTTATGTTAAATTAAAAAAAAAAAAAACATTTTTAAAAGTTTTTGTTTTCATTAAAAGCATGGGATTGTTCCATAGTGAGGTACAGATGGAGAGAAACTGTGATTACAGAGTGTCTACCAGGTGGTAGACAATGCCAACAGTATAGTATAGACCTCATTTGAATTTCTGATGCTTCGACTAATTTTATTAAATTTGTCATCAGATCAAAGAAAAGTGCAAAAAAAGTCTTTATGTCTTCAGGTCAGTGACATTGTATACTTTACATTTTATATAGTTACATTATATATATAAATACTAGCATGAGTATCTGTTACCTTAGTTTCTGTGTCTTGCACATACTCTGTCTATACATGGTAAACTATTGTTTGGCTTTGCTGTGTGTCACATACAGCTACGCCCATCTCGAGGGGAAAAGCAATATTTTCATCCAAAAAAGCTCACTGCAAGTCTCAAGTTTGCTTCATTATTTCCTACAGTTCACTCCTCTGTTAGTAATCAGTGACTTTATTATATTAACATCCTTGACAGGGACAGCCCTTATTATACTAATATCCTTTTTTAAATTTTCTTATGTCGGTTTCCTATTTCCCCTAGACATCGTGAGCGAGAGTAACAATCGAATAGGAAAACATAATATAGGCACATAACTGCTCATAGCTTCCCTTCTACTCGACATTTTGATTTTATGGCGCAGGTTTAACTTCTGGCAAATTCCAAAGTACTGGTAAAGTTTCATCAAATTCTGTCCAGACAGTTTTGCGTGATGCTGTGACAAAATCTTGCTGGACAGACATACAGACATACTTATAGACAAACAGACCATATGAATCGTAAAGATATCATTGAAAAGAGCGAGTTCTGACCAATGGACAGACAAAACTTCTTTTCTTTTATTTATATAGATACCTGTCATATTAGGCTTATCTTATTGCAGAAATTTTACTCTGTCCTCCAGCATTCCACAAACCTAGTCAGAAATAATAAATAAGCTTTATATATCCCATGATTGTTTTGTTAAGTTATTTATACTGTGTATCAAAAATTTAAGTGGTCTTTAAAACTAACCTATTTTTAATAATTCAGATATACATGTGGTTGGTTATGCCATTACTCACTCATTATACAAGCCCTTTCCTTGGCTTTCTAAGCAGACCGGGATTACACAGACCTTAGATTAATAAGTGAATCAAATAAACAAACAGAATCAGGTTTGCAGCTGATGCTGTAGGACTAACTTTGGCATACAGCAAATATTAGAGTATTGATTGTGAACATTTTTGCGCATCTTTTACATTAAGAAAATTAATACCCCAGTACATAATAATGCTTGTGACTCCAGTTTCATCTCAATTACACAATTTAAAATATTATTTGAGTTTTCTTATTCATGGAATTAATAATAATAACAGAATTTTAAAAAATTACATATTCTAATATTCAATTCAATTCAATTCAATTTTATTTGTATAGCGCTTTTAGCAATTGTCATTGCCTCAAAGCAGCTTTACACAATCATACAGTATAATATATAAAATAGTACAGTATAATACAGCATAAATTAGGCAATAATAAAAATAAAAGTGAACATCAACTGCAAACATGCCTGGAAGATAATCCAAATTAATTTTTAGGAGGATGGCAAGAGTGGCAAAAAACAAAAATGCCTGCAAAGGGGATTCAGAACTAAAGCACAGACAGTTGAAGTGAAATGGTTGGGAGTTCTAAGTTAGCTTTTGTGAGAAGTTTATAAAAAAATACACATACATTTCAGATTTCTTGAGCCTGAATAATTATACGGTGCTAACGAAATGGAATATTTAAATTACTAAAAACTAATGATGAACAATGTTGTACTACAAACACCATATTTAAATACCATTGGCCCAAACCTGCTAATTATTGACCTTGCAATAATTATTTTTAATTATATAATAATTAATATTAATTATATAATTATTGAACTTGCTAATTATTGACCGCAACTCCATCAAGCAACTTTGGAATGAACTGGAATGGAGATTGCGAGCCAACATCAGTGCCTGACCTCATAAATGCTCTACAGAATGAATGGGCAGAAATTCACACAGAAACACCTCATAATCTCATGGACAGCCTTCCAAGAAGAGTGGAAGGTGTTATAGCGGCAAAAGGGGGTCAACTCCATATTAAAGTATAGGTATTTGGATACAATGTGATTGCAGGTTTGGCCAAAATATTTTGCCCATATACAGTAGTGTACTTTACTAAAAAAAATATAAATATATATACTTATATTTTATATACAGTATCACCCCTAAGCTTTCTCATAAGCTGTAAAGAAAAAGGCTGCCATTTCTATGACAAACTACTGTTTGTATACTAGAAAAAGCTAGACTATGTCTGAAAGAGCAAAAGCTATTTTCAAAATCACTCTTATTCACCATATTCTTGTCTGGCTTTAAATAAAAAGAAGCACAAGAGCAGGTCACCCCTGGCTGAAAAGAAACAAAATTTGAGTTTGGAGTTGCCTAGTCAAAGCCCTGAATCATGTAAGTCATGTTCAAAAGCTTTAATATTTAGCTGCTTTAAAGGGGTTGTTGCTATTAAATGTGGCAAAAGCAGGTTTTAATTTTAGGCAGGTCACCTTTAATAAATTAAAGACAATAATTTAAAAATCACTGTTCTCCTCATGTTCTCACGTATGAAAATCGAAAACTATTTAGTGTGACAAATATAGAAAATTTGAGGAAATAAGGAGGGGTCAAATACCTTTTCACAGCACTGTATGCATCATAATTATATGGAATGTATTGTCACGCCAAATGTGTAACCTTCCTAAAAAGTAGACAAAGCATCTGTCATTTTTTCTCATTCAAGGTTTCTAAGTCAGCTTCCTGTATGATGCTGAACACACTTCCTTATACTGTATGATTTCACTTCAATTATGTTATTTTTATTACACACTTCCACTGCAAAGGTTTTGTAAAATTGGTATTGGATTGGACTCATTAGGCCAGAAAAGAAATGCTGCTATATATAAAATTGCCTCAATTTGCCTTACATTCTAGTTCTGGCGGTACGGTGGCTTAGCGGTTAGCACTGTCGCCTTGCACCTCCATGGCCCGGGTTCTATTCCCGAATTCTCGATTCATGGGGTCTTAGTGTATGGAGTTTGAATGTTCTCCCTGTGCTTGGTGGTTTTCCTCCGGGTAGTAGTCTGGTTTCCTACCACAGTCCAAAGACATCCAGATTAGGCTAATTGGCGTTCCAATATTGCCCTTGTGAATGTTGACGTTGACCAAAGGTCCTACCACGGTTGTAAATGGAAATAAATACAATGGTCACCATTGGCCTCAATGGTCCCTAGTTGGACTACAGAGGTTCGTAGATGGATGGATTGATGGATATTCTAGTTATTTATTTAAAAAGTTGTAAAATGTCTTCTAGCGTGATTTTTTTATACGATCTACATGGTATGTACTTTGACCTGTCACGAGGTAGTGTCACCTGTACGAACAATACAAAAAAGTCTCAGCGTCTGTTTTTTTACTAGTATTAAAGAAATTCAGAAGGCGGGCAATAATTATTAAAAATATATATATTATCAACGACAGTGAAAGTGAATACGTGATGTTTAAGGAATGCAGTGTTAGGTAAGTGCACTATTTTTTTTTCTTTTTTCCTGAAGAAGCCTGTATGTGTAATTTTGTTGTCTCTGAGCTTGAGCTTCAGCAAGCTGACGCGTTTTCCCTCACAGACTGTCTGCGCTACGGAGAGTAACCGCACAACACGCAGCTTGAGCTACAATAATGATAGAGGCTAAGGTCTAATAATGCGAAAATGCCTTTTAAATTTATCATAAGGCACTGCTATTCGAGACCTTTGGCATTTCAGGCGCGCTATGGCGCTTTACCTGCGGTCTTTCTGCGCTATGGACAGACAATGCTATACCGGAGTGATTAGCCGACTCAGAGCGGATTTCCGACCGTAGCCTTTTCCTCGCTCATTGTTCTTTTCTCATCCGTTTTTTTTTAGACAACTAATATCCGATTGATCGGAATTGAAAGATGAATCATCATGAAGGTAGGCAGAAAGACGTCGCCGTTTGTCCGTACTGCAATCTCCGGTCGTTTTCTTGTGATATTCAGCATCTTTCCTCTCCAGCTGGTCACCGCCTTCCCAGAAGCTGCCATAGGTAATAAAAAAAATAAATAAACAGGCTCTCTATTGCTACTCAGTGTAAAGCACTCAGCTATGGACTCGCAAAATGAGCGTTAGAATTGTAATGATGATACACTGCAAAGAAATGTTAAATAATTAGGCTACCTACTTATTTATCTGCATCATCATACTGCATACTACTCCTTAGTCATGCAGTCTTTCAGTTTCAACTTTAATCATGGTAGGTTTAAACATTACAATCAAGCAAAGAGTTGTCTAGTCAATGTTATGGGTCATTTTTTTTTTTAGCAGAGCAGTTTTGTAGAGACCCAGGTGTTCCTGAGCATGGAAACAGAACACCAAGTTTTGGTATGTTCTTCGAGAACGCCGTGGCCAGATTCTCTTGTTCAGAGGGATACAGACTGAAAGGAGCATCAAAGATCACCTGCGTTTCGTTTCAGAACAGATCCATGGGATGGAGACCAAGCCTTAAACCAGTGTGCCTTCCAGATGGTGAGTCAAGGAAATAAACAGAGTTAAAACAATAGGAGTGTTTGTATTAACTAATACTGATATTAATGCGAACTTTGATCTTTGTAAGATACAGCTTTGTCTAATCAGCTACCAGTCTCTGTTTTACTTGAATGAATTGATCAATGTTTATTGATCTACAGTTTAACAAGGTCAACCAATGTTTTGGCAGTTTGTAGCTGTTCAGACTAAACTGGATTTTTCATCGGGGAAAAGAATCATACACTCAATTTCCACCTTATTAGAAATATCTGTACACCTACATGTTCATGCACTTATCTAATCAGTGAAGCATGGGGCTGCAGCGCATTGTGAAAAAAAACATGCAGAAACAGTCCAAGAGCTCCAGGTAATGTTTATAGGATTGATCTCTTTGATGTTTGATCTCTTTGATTTTGATCATGGCATGGGCAGCTATATTCTACTATAAAATAAAATAAGTGCATATACTTATATGACAATATTTATCGATTAGTTCTGTGATATTTTGGACTGTAACTTGTGTTTCAAGGAACATGTACAAAGTTTATTCAAGCTTAAAAAAGAGGTTTAATTCAATATTTTTAAAAAAAATAATTTATTGTTCAAAATTTAACATCCTCCAGTTTCTGTCTGGCTGGATTTGTGGCACATTCAGCCAGTCATAGTTAGGTAACAAGCACTCCAAAATATTGTAATTCCATGTCTTTGACACTTATATTACACAAATTACTTTCTTCTTTAGCTTTGCAGTTTGTTTTGAGTGAAATTTAAGGACATTGACAGCTTTGAGACATTTTGAAACGTTTATTTAGCCACATTATATGAACATGCATATTATTGCTCTGTTCCATTAACATGTACATTTTATATATGTTTTGTTAATGCTTAACGTGATTTTTTCAGAGTAGAACACTGTATGTATGTTAGCATTTATTTGTATTTCCCTTCACTGTCTGGTGCCAGAAGGAAAGGATTGTTATTTTTAACATCATATCAGATCACCAGTCAGTCATGTGACTTTCAGCCCTTAATCTTATTTGATCTTATGATTTATTGTTTTCCAACACATGAATGTTGATCAGCTATTCTTCTAAATGATTTTTTTTTACATGTTTATTTGTGATTATAAACTCCACTTTCAAATTATGGGTAAATGCCATAGATTTCTTTTAAAACTAGGTAAATAATTATTTTTAAAAATAAATTTCTATTGTCTCATAGGCCTATAGTGGTGCTTCCTTCAATGTAACAGTCTTGGTCCGGGTGCATCGATCGTTGCTTAATCTGCTTATTTTCTCACTTCCATATGGCATTAAAGAGAAAACAACTCATTCCTTGCAATCCTAGTCAGCACTACTTGTTTTCTTTAGTGCATCTGATTTCAGTTTTGAATGATTGACAGTCATTGTAAGCCTAGTCAGGAGTGATATTGAATAATGAATGAAAGTTTTGGTTAGAAAATAGCTAGTAATTTTGTTCCAATCCAGTGGAATCAATCACTGTGATTGTAAACAGCAGAGTACACATTGTACTCATCACTGAGGTTCTTGTTCCAGTAATTGAACACAATGGTGGTCCATTGTATGTACACACTAACAACTTGAGGATAGGCAGGCCTGCTGATTACACTTGCAATCAAGTTAAAAATAAGTTTTTAAATCCTTATCTTTAGATTCACTGGCAAAAACATAAAGACCAAGAGTTATTTCTGAAAGAATGTTTTTTTATCCTCACTTTTCTTTAGACTCTTATAAGATACAGTATATCGTTCTAGCTATTACATATGAAAGTTTAACAACAGTAGAACAGAGATTATTTGAACTTCTTCCATGTACTTATGCTCTTCCTGTTCATCTTCTCCTTGCCAGCTTCTGGTCACCAAATGAGGCACAGGTTTTAACTGCAGAGGAAAAGTACCACTAAACCACAGGCTGAAACACATGCTTAACTACTTTGTGTGTGTTTATATATTCAGATCAGGGCATGACATTAACTTTTTTGCTCACTGGCCAATGTGGCTAGTGAATTTCCGGAGTCACTAGCCATTCAGCCTTTTTACTAGCCACAATTTTGTTACCAGAAAATCGCAGTTTTTTCTTCAC
>JAQMYG010000005.1:15680797-15692009 GCA_030014215.1 Clariallabes teugelsi
TGACTAAGGCCCTTCTCCCCCGATCACTCAGTTTAGATGGCCGGCCAGCTCTAGGAAGAGTCCTGGTGGTTTCGAACAGGTGTGTTTTTCCAAATAATGTCCAATCAACTGAATTTACCACAGGTGACTTCCAATTAAGCTGCAGAAACATCTCAAGGACGATCAGGGGAAACAGGATGCGACTGAGCGCAATTTTGAGATTCATGGCAAAGGCCGTGAATACTTTTGTACATGTGCTTTCTCAATGTTTTTATTTTTAATAAATTTGAAAAAATCTCAAGTAAACTTTTCATGTTGTCATTATGGAGTGTTGTGTGTAGAATTCTGAGGAAAAAAATTAATTTTATTCATTTTAGAATAAGGCACATAACAAAATGTGGAAAAAGTGATGCATCCGGAAAGTATTCACAGCGCATTGTATATATACCACTGAACTCTGTAGTGGTGACAGATAACATTACACACCTTTATGTTTTTGTGCATTGGATTGCAATATTTTTCTCTTCCTGGATTAGGTGCCAATTACGCCGACCGAAAGTCATTGAAATATTAGCATATCATCCTCTCCAACCTCAAAAAGCACTTTGAGGTAAGTTAAGATTGATTTAGTGCAGCTAAAGTATGTGATATTTAAATTTAGGGAGTTGGTTGGTTATTATCATAAGCCTGTTCAGGTATCAGATATCAGATATGTTAGCTAAGGTCTGATTTTTTTTAACTACACAATATTATGATTTTCTATAAAATAGCCACAATAAAGTTAATAAAAATTCTAACAATATTCCAATACTTAATGTTGAGATTTCATATCATAAAATAATTTTTAATACTTAAGTACAGTAAATATCAGATACTTTAGGACTTTTACTCAAGTAGACCATTTAGATCAGTACATCTTAAATGATTTTCGTCATCTTTCACAGTAACTAATATACATAATGCCTTGCAATGGATTGGGTCCAGGGTGTACCCCGCCTTGTGCCCTAAGTCTCCTGGGATAGGCCCAGGCCCCCTGCGACCCTGAATACAGGATAAAGCGGTATAGAAGATGAGTGAGTGAGTGATGTACTGTACATAACACAATCCACTCTAGAATTTTCCAAGTGACATACCAATGTGATTGCAATCCTAAAATGATTAGTAAAATAATCTCTTAAAAGCTTTAAGACTCTTAATATTCTGTAGTGGGATGAAGGTAAAATTAAGCAGAAAATTCTGTTTTCTAAAATATCTAACTATAATGCAGATGTGGATTAAACTTAATGAGAATTTAATTAAATGGAAATAGCAAAACCATGGTTGACAGATTTTTTTAGCCTTCAGTGTCAAATATGAGACCTTAGATTTTTGTCTTAGGCCCTTGGCAGCAAAAAAAACCACAACTGAGGTGTACATCATGTTCTGCCCCCAGTGACCTACTGGTCAGAGCTATTTTTACTTTTTCCATGAATGTGAATATCTATAGCCAAGATATGGAATATTGCAACAGATGCTGCCACCATGGGGAGGCGATACAGGCATTTGTTGCAGTGGCACTCCTTCTACCTTCTGTTGCACTGTCATGCGGACCTAATAGCTCAAGGCAAAGTCTCAAGCACGAAGCGCTTTCTCCTTGGCACATGAGAGGATGGCACACTTGCCCGTATGGGCCAAACACAGCCTGATCAGCAAGCTGTGTATGAGTCAGAGGGGAATACACAAGATACTGTGACCAGATCAGTGCTTAAAAACAGAGAGACCTAATACAAAGCAGCTGTATTGTTTATAACCACTGATCTAAACAAAAAGTAAAATTTGAACTTTAGTCATTCTGATACAGTGCCAAAAAAAAAGAGTCTTTGATGTTTGCGTCGTTTTTGATATGTGGTCAGGTCATGGGATAAATTATTAGGAGTGTGTGATTTGTGCATCCACTTTTACTGAGGCTAACCTTGCGCTACTCATCATCACTACAACAGACAGAACAAAATGCTTGTAGACATTTATCATCTTGCATCATCTTCAGTTTTTGTACCTCACACCATGCAACTCTTATGAGGTTAAAATACAGTAACTGTCTTCAAAGGGGGAAACTATTCTTGTCTGAGGCTGGACAGAGCAACAGAAGTCCTGTTGACACGCCATCTGGATCAGTGATTATGGTGTAGGTGTTTCATTTTCATGGTGCTCGTCCAGTGTTGTGCAGTATTAAAAAGGGATTCTACACTTTACAGTTTTTTTTAATCTACAGTACATTTAATTTACAGTACATAAAATGTTTTTCGTTGAATTAATATCATAAGAATCAGCCCATTTTAAACAGAATATAGTTGCAAAGTTGCTTATAGCACATTGTGCAGCATAGAAATTTCAAATGAATGTGATTAAATGATGACACCACACAGATATAAAACCTGCGTTCACAAAACAGTAAGAACTTGACTGACACAATATGTGATCATTAATTCGTAATAAAATTTGAGGTTTGAGAGATAATAAGGTATGCTATTGGTATTGTCTTAATAAAGCACTGCTGAAATTATGTTTTGCACATCATATTGCACCATGTCAGGGAGTATAATGTAAATATGAAGTAGCACAAAGTCCATTATTACTTTCTTTAAAGTTTATATGGTCTCAGGAGGAGACAATTAATTTCACACACACGTGACACATGTAAGAGGTACTGTGTCCTTAAGACACGATAATTTCCAAGCTACTCTTCAAGGGCTGTGCTCCAGCATCTGTAGTCGAATGCATGCATGCATAGCAAAAACATACAGTAGCAGTGTATTTTCAATTTCTGTCTATCATCTGCCATCACCCATGCTACACATCTAAACGGAGCTGCGTCTCTTGGAAAGCAGTCTGTAAGGGGAGATGCTCCTGACATCAGTGGACACAGTGCTAATGGCTGAACAGCGCTGGGAGCTACACACACAGCCTGTGGAGTCCGGCTCAAAGAAATTACCCTGCTCCATGAGCGCATCACTGAATGACAAGTCCTGTGGAAGCATCACCATCTTCTCTCGACTCTTATACCACAAGCAGGAGCAAACTGTCTGGAAATGAAGGACCTCGGCATAGACACTCTTCAGTCCTTGCCTCTTAGCATCCTGCTCCTCTGTCTGTAAGGTTTGGAGGTTGGTGTGGCGAGGAGGATGCACTTTCTTCTTGTCTTTGGAGAGTAGAGCCCGTTGTTCTGCATCCCTCCTCTCATCTTCTGCATTCATGGTCATAAAACGCAGCACTACAAGGTTGAGGAAGGCACCAATCACAGTCAGTCCCATCAGAATGTAGACAAAGCTAAAGGCCACGTAATGGGGGTCATTGTGGAGTGCATTGTCCTTTTGCAGGGCCACATAATCCCCAAAACCAATGGTTGTCAGAGTAATGAAGCAGTAGTAGAAGGCGTGGAAGTAACTCCAGCCCTCATAATGCGAGAAGGCTCCTGCCCCAATGCAAAGAGTGCCAACACAAGAGAAAAAGCCGATCGTCACCATATTGGCCATGGAGACCTCTGGTCTTTTCAGACCCACACATTTCTTGGCTTTGTGTAGCAGAAAGCGGACAAAGGTGTTAATGCGTTCACCCAGACTCTGGAACATCACTAGAGTGAGTGGGATGCCCAGAAGCGCATAGCCCATGCAGAACGCTTTCCCTGCATCTGTGCTGGGGGCAGCATGGCCATAACCTGACAGAAAAAAACCATCAAAGTAATTCTCATTCATTTTCACATCAAAGGCAATGTATAATTTTCTCGTCAGAAACCAGAGAACACAACAAAATGTAATTAAAATGTATCATTTTAAATTTAATAATTTAAAGCTGAGATTTTATGCACCCATGTTAAGTACAAATATGTAATTGTTTCAGAATTACACAAATGAAGATGATTATCTGATTAAAAAAATCAAAATAAATATAATTGTTGATAAAAAATTAGTGCATTTAGCATTTATGTGACCAAAAATGTGATAAAAATGCTACATATAATTCTGGTGTTCCTAAATTAGTGGTGTAATAAATCATTTCTGACTCTGAAAATTTCACTACTGTGTAGAACATAACCTACATTATGTAAAATACTGTATAAGGAAATGACAAACAATAATACAACTAATAAGGCAACTGTCTTAGTTGCAGTCTTAAAGTCTTCCTTTAGGAAGCCAAGCTAGATTAGTTTCAGACAGTCCTCGCACAGTCCATATACTGTACTTTATCTTCTATCATGGCAGAAAAATTCAGCATCTACCAAAAAGCCTTAAAATGGTAACAACACTGCAATTAAGCCAGATGTTGCTGGTAATCATCAACTATGGAATTAAAAGTGAATGGCATAAACAGACTAGTTAATGTTTTCAATGTTTATCACTAGCCTATGGCAAGAGACTAGTGTGTACCCCTGGCATATATCATCTACTCACTTTGTTTGGGAACTGAGTAAATATTAGTACAACCGTCCATTACACTTAGCCTTCACAGTATTATAATAATGATGCTATAAATTTTCCAGATCGGAGCAAAGCAAACCATTCGATTTAGGATATGCGGCTGATCTGTGTACTTTCCTCAGTGTTCCATGTTCAATGTCTAAACCTAAGAGTCCTTAAAGCAAACATCCGTAAAGCAAACATTGTTCATCAACATGATAAATCATACCTGCTGCAAAATGCCTTACTTGGAATAATTATGGGCATGAATTAAAGTAAATGTTATATTACGTACATGTTTAATATACTGTATATGCCCTGGTGTGTCTATTCTACATTCTACAGCATTATGTCTGGTAGATAAATTGAATAAAATAAAAATAATAAATGGTATTGCGTAAATGGTATTGCGGTTGTTACTCCATGTAGTGATTATGTATGAAATTTATACAAACACAAACTATAACTTGGTACTACCTAAACTGTGTGTTATTTCTGTTCAAATGCAATCATTTTGGTGACAGTAGATTAAATTTAAACTATTAAAATATTTCTTATGCATTTAACTTTGTGAGTGTGTCCATTTTGTTTGCTTTAATAGTCATGGTGAAGATTTGGAAAGGTCAGAAGCTAATATGTTATACAGTATCTATATTAGGCGGATGTTCCATCCAGAGAGGATGGATGTTTTCTTTACATTTTGGCAATAATAATGATTAATGATATATAAAATCAAAAGTAAAGTTTAGTTACAGTGTGTTAATTTGCTATATATTACCGCTAAAATTATTTTTAAATGTCAAAGCTAATATTTAGAAAATTATTGGAATACAGACACTAGAAATATAAAGAAGCAATACTTACAATACATTTGGTGTACATTTGAAAATGTGCCAGGATGTGTGCGTGTGTGTGTGTGTGTGTGTGTATGTGTGTAAAAGCAGTAATAATCTATTAAATATAAAACGCATAGGTACAGTAGGCATCCTCACCTATGGTCGTTATCACAGTGATGGCGAAGTAAAAAGAGCCGGCGAACTTCCACTGGACTCCGGCTTTGTGCGGCTTCAGAAGCAAGACCACTTTCTCAATCTGCTCGTAGTCGTTTTTGGACAGATTGTACCTGCTCATAAGCTGAAACTTGCGATAGTTCAGCTTTCTCCGCTGGCTTTTTTCTTGCTTCGACTCCAGCGCGTCGAAGACTCCCGCTCCAATTAGCAAATAGGACAGGGTGCAAATAATTAAAGCGAGCGTGCGCACGTTCTGCCTCTTCATCATCTTAAGTTAGCTAATCAAGTACCGTTCCGTCTTCAGAGCTAGATCCGGTTGGTAAGAAGAACTTTGGTGATTCATGTCTTTGCAGAGCCCCTCGTGGCTTCACCGGTGGGATGATCCCAAAGCGGACCCGAGAGAGAGCAGGATGCAGACTGGGAGATGTTCCTTCCGCACCACCCACAAGCAACGGGAGGAGAGCGACCTTATATGGTCATTGGTCATTAAGGTTAAATTAGGTAACTGCCTATAATGCAAGCATTTGGAGCTTCAGGTACACACTGTGCCTAAAGTGCAGGTGGGCTGATAACACCACTATTATAACACCATCTCCAGCCTTGGGTTTTTAATGTTAACGATTCCTTTACTAAATCTACTGAGCTTTAGCACACAACTATTTTTTTTTTTTGGCAAATGGTATTATATAAGCATGTAATACATTAAATGGTTATTTATTAAATAATAATAATTAAAGGACAATAAACAATGTTGTTAACCTATTTAAAAAGTCATGGTGCTCCCAGCTGACAAAATACAGAAACAGATCATCTTTACCATTTGGTGAATAGAATCAGTTTTTCTCATCCTCTTGCCTTTTACATTAAAAAAAAAAAAACTAACACAATGCAAGGCAATGAAAAAATCTCAAACATTTATTGGCAATTTTAGTCAAATAATCAGGAAGCTGTGAAATAACTTAAAAGCTGGCACTGATCGTATACAAGTTTGACCAACTCAGATTTGTTTAGGCAACTGGTAGACTGATGTCTATACAAATTTTGATATTTAAAAAACTTTTGCAGCAAATTAGATATCCACTAGTTGTTTCTTTTCTATTTGTGTTTCTTTTTTCGCTGTAAATAATGGGGCTCAACTTTAATGGGTCTCTGGAATGTTACTTCCATGTAACTCACTACAATGTACAGTTCCAATCATTACCCAAGCATATATTTAAACATGATATGGTTTCCAAGCATTTTAAGTTGTTGTCTAGCAACACAATTAGCAATGTGGTCAGTGAGTAAATATTCCATCAAACAATCCACCTTTTAACTCCAATCCTTCTTCAGCTTACAGCGGAACAAGTGGACTAATAAATTAGTCACTGATTTACCACAGACAACCAGTTTTTTTCTTCTTAAACTGAAAGGCTTTTTAAATAGCAATTTGGTTTAAAAAAAAACATATGGCTTGTGTTAATTATTTCTTTAAAAATGGAGCATGGACTAGATTGTGGTTCTTTTTATTTTATTTTATAAACTGTACTTGGCCCACATCGAACACTGAACATTTGACACTGATGTGGTAGCAATGCGTGTTAAGGCTTGTTTGAATGGCATGCTGAATTCAACCCCATACCAGTATGGCATTCCAGGATTTTAAAATATGATACAATTCTAATCGTTTCTATTTATATTAAAATCTCACATAGAAATATATACTCAGCAACTAGATGTGTTGTGATTCATTATTAAGATTTATCAAAATCAAAGGTAGTGCGAAGAACTTAAAATGGCAAACAAAGTCCAAAAACATGAACAAAAATGAATTCCCATTCCTATTTTGTTCCTTTCTATTCCAACAATATATACAGAGCTAAAATTGAATGCATTCGATCTCTTAAACAGGAAGTCTAATTTTACAGCTTGATGTTTTCCCCATAAAACTCTGTCTATCAGCACTATTTTACAAAAGAAAGAACAACAAAAAGGACGGGAACTTTTAAATTATTCTGTTTTAAGAAGTTATGGCACAGTTAGCATAAATATGTTCTTGGTGGAAGGTCTCTGGCCTAATGTTCTAAACCCCATAAAAAGTAGCGGTTAAAAGTTACTAGATGTATTTATGGTGAACATAATGTGGTAAGTATATTGTGAGATGCATTTCAGTGGATTAGGGCTCAAAACTGGCATGTAGGCTGATTGAAAACTAAGACCTCCTGTAACCATGATCATTGTGCCCATGAGTAAGGTCTTGATACCAAATTGCTCCACTTCATAACACCTTATCCAAGAATAGAAATCTATAAAAATACAATTCTGTCCAATAAACCTACCATGATTAAATAAAAGTAAGAAAGGCTAAATAACAGGTACTTGGACACCAAATGGAAAGTGAGAGCATTGGTGAGCTAGCAGGATGTTTTGTTTTAGTTGAGGTTATTCAGAGATTATATCAGTCTCTACAAGGCTTCAAACTCATCTATTCTCTGCTTGGTGTTGCCCATACGAATCTGACGCAGGGTCTTGTACTTGTCTCTCCCTTGACGCATGTTCTCCATGTGCAAGATGTCATTTTGAGTCTTCTTGGTATCATCCCGTGCGTCTGCCAGCTCAGAGCTCAGGGCCTGCACAATATTTGGTCAATGTTATTTACCAGACTAATTGTTAAAGCCCAAGAGTTTTTAAGACAATTTGGCACTAGAAAGGTCATGCACACACGTATATGAGTGCATATACACTGTAAGCACTAGTGAACATATTTGAACATGCTCTTTCATTGAATTATCCTAAGCAAGCATTTGGTAGCAATGTAGTTTATAAAAATCATGCAGATGGAAGTCAGGAGTGTCACATAATTTTTATATCAGACATCAGAATGCAGGAAAAATCTCAGTGACTTTGACCGCTGCCTGGGTTTTGGTGCAAGTTGTTTATTCCTGCTGATCTCCTGGGATTTTTATGTAAAACCTTTAAATAGATGAACAGACCACATTGAGTTCCTCTCCTGTCAGGAAGGAACAGGAACCTACAGTAGCCAACGACTCACCAAAACTGACCAATTAAAGCATGGAAAACCATTGGCTAACTTTTTTCCAGTCTCAGGAGATTTTTTCATTCCTTGGTGCAATAACAACAACCAATGTTGTTCTGATTTAACAGACCCCAGGATAGGCGTCTTCGAAATGGTGAAATGTCGCTTCATGGTAAAATTATCAATAAATTATAAATTATTTAATATAAAATAAAATCAGAAAAAGTCACATAAAATGCTATGCACATTTGGTGTGGTTTTGCAAAAGCAGAAATGTTTTGTCCATTGGATCGGCTTTATTGGATCGGGTGTGCTACATACAAGTTGTAACGGCATACTACTTAATGTATATCGTTTATTTTTTACCAATGGCGTACCTCAGCTGACTGGTAGAGATTGCGCATTCAGATCTAGTTAACAATTTAGAGCAGAACTTTAATTGGTAAAATACTTGGCCAATCTGACATGAATGACAATCTTTACTGAATTCAGTAAAACTATTCTGATTCTTCTTCTGATTTTTGATGTTAACTGACCTGTATCTGCATGATTTATTGCACTACTGCCACTTGATCGGTTAATTCCAAAATTGCACAAATTAGCATGTGAACAATTGTTCCTAATACAATAATCACTAAGTGTACATTGTATGTCTTACCATAAGCTGCCTCTGCACACGCTCATTTTTCTCAGCCTCAGTTAGACGATCCTCCTCATTGCGGTTGTTCCGAATTCCCTCAACCTGGAACTCAGCACTGTAGCTTCTCATGTTCTCATCGTGGTAATCATGGTCCTCCACATGGACTTCATCTGCAATGACCATCGGCGGTGGTGGTGGTGGTGGTGGTGGAACTGGAGCAGCCATCATCAAGTGCAGCTCCTCACGAGTTTTCACCAGGTCATTTTGTGCCTCCTTAGCCTAAGAGTAATATGGAAATAAGATTCACACTACAGATAAGGTGATGCAAACAACGACATTTAAAGAACAGCCTCAATATATGGTAATTAAAAACAAATATCATCATCACACAAATCCATTTTACAAATTTATTGGCCATGATAAAGGTGGTAATCACCCTGTTCTGCCATTGGTTAGCCTCTTGCTCCTTGGCTTTCTTGGCATCCTCCAGCAGGGAGATCCTTGCAGTGTACTCAGCAAGTTCTGCAGCCTTCAAGGAAAAAATATATAAAAATATATAAATATATAACATAAAGGAACATAAATATAGTTAAACTAAATTAAAGCAAGTGAGACTCAATAAGACAGACTAGCTGGTAGTTAGCTGCACCTGGAGAAGTTTTAATTCTAGGCAAATAAATGGTTTCATGAAGCATCATAAAGGGCTTTTTGGTTTGTCCGTTTATGGGAACCCTTAAATAGTCTGTGTAGAACTCGATAAAAATGGTTTCATTTAGTAGATTTTAAATAGATCACTTATGAAAAGAATCCTTAAATTAAGCACTACAGTAAGTAGCCATTTATTGTAAAAGTGTACCAGCTGTTGTTATTAATCTATACACCACTGACTCCTTTCAGTTTGAGGAAACCCCAGTGCTCACCAGCTGCTCCTGGTTCTTCATCTGGCTCTCAGCCTGTCTGGCCAGCTCTTCTTTAGCCAGCAGAGCTGCCTGTCTCTCAGCCTCCAGACGAGCAGCCTCCTGCTCTACCTTTCGCCTCTCGTCCTCCAGCCGCACTGCTCTGTCCAGTTGCATCTGCAGGTCTGTGCAATATGCAAAAGCCATCAACAGGGGGCAGCAGATAATTTGTAATAGACCAGAAAGCAGTTTCTGTCAGAAATGCTATCAATTTATGTGGCAAGTGAAAAATGTTCTTGTACCTTTCTCTGCTTTCTTGGACTTCTCCTCGAACTGGGAAAGCCTCAACATCATTTCTCGCTTCTCTCTCTCCATCTGCTCCTTTTCTTTCTCAATGTTTTCTCTCTTTTTCTTCTCAGTTTCAAGCAGGGCTCTAAAAATTACAAGTATCCACTATTAAAACATAAAATTATACAGACTTCTTAATTCAACAAAGGTCAACAAAGACCACTAAGTGTACATTGTATGTAGTATGTACATTGTATCATGTATGTAATACAAGAGTATTTCAGAAATCCTTTCCATGTTGGCAAAAGACTGCTGTTATGCTCCATTATCTGTCAACTGTTGGTCTAAAATGTTGAGAGAACAAACAGACCTCTCCATCTGTTTCTGGTGTTTCTCCTCCCTGGCCTGTGCCTTCATTTGTTGGACCTCGATGGTGTCAGGCTTTCTGCGCTGCATGTACAGCTCATGGTTCCCCATGCACAGCAAAAGGATGCGCTTGTTGATGCGCAGACGAGGAGCGTAGAATACAAAATCCTAAGAGAACAAAAATTAGGAGGAAGCTTTTAATGACAGTGATTAATATGCACTCCAAAGGTCAGGACATTTTTAGGTTCCCGTTACTGTACGTATATCTAGGTTGGAAAACTGCTGTCTTATTGGTTGTTAGGTAGATTGGACAAGACTCTGTAGTCATCATTAATTATTAACTGTGGATTGAGTCAGCCATTATATAAAGGCGAAGTAGTATCTCAAAGCCTGGCAGCTATAGGAGAGGCTAATCTAAGATTATGTGTCATCTGACATCACAGACTTCTTGCATATAAACAAATACATTTGTATTGACAACAATTAAAGGTGTGGCTTAAAACAAATCAATGAGTCATACTTATATATATATATATATATATATATATATATATATATATACATACACTAACGTTCAAAAGTTT
>JAQMYG010000005.1:15692109-15704901 GCA_030014215.1 Clariallabes teugelsi
TTTTGAAATCCCCAGTATTGTTGTAGAATGTAGAAAATAAATCACTAAACAAAAACAAAGAAATTTGCAAGTGTTCTTTTGAACGGTAGTGTATATATATATCCCAAATGTAAAATTACATCACACAAGGTGTGTTTTAGGTTTTGTTAACTACGTAAAGTCTTTTCTTGATATAATTAAGCGTTAGGCATATTACTGAGGCATGACTATGAATTACTAAGTAATATACAGTATACAGAGTGCAAGCCTGAACTCAACCATGGGTAATGTATAAGAAAGTGTGTATAAATCAGCAGTAAGGGGAAAAAAAGAAGTAACACTCACTGGAGCCTTTTTGTCAATTGGTTTGATGACAAACTTCTTGTCATTGAAAGATATGTTCCTTATTTCACTCCAAGGGAATCCAATCTTTGGTGTCAATCTATTAGACATTAGAAAGATGTGAGATCATTCTCAAGCTTCATCACAGTTGTAGTGAAAACATTAAGTTCAGTTCAAAGATCTTTTAATAGCATGTGATGATGTTTAGCTGCAGTACAGATCAACAGAAATTGTCTATGTTATTCCAGGGGTCAATGACTGAACGGAGAGTAACTGCTGTCAAACTGACCTAATACCTGATTTAAACTAATATCCTAATGCCAAGTGCTATTCATGACCAGGTGGTCAATGGTTTTGCTGACTTATATGATTATATAAAATCATTATATAAGAGATGCCTACTTGTCGTCCTTCTCATAGATGTTCAGTCCAAGAGCATCCACACCCAGCCATAGCTCTGTTCCTTTTTTGTTCTTGATGTCAAAGTAGTTAACTCCATACATTTCCAAATCTTGTGCAATTTTTAAGTACTCCAGCATAGCATCTTCCCTGAAGACCAGAAAGTACATTAGTGGATTTGTGGTGGCAGTGGTGGTGGAGGGGGTTGCATTTACAATAATAAAACCACTTGACTCACTTTAACATGCCACTGTGCTCCTCATGCCAAACCTGGATCCTATCCTCCCACTGACCTTTAGAGAGTTTGTGCTGCTCAAGCACTCTGTGGAGTCATAATAATGATGGATTTATGAATGACATTTTATATTTAAATATAAAAGAAAACATTTACATCTAAAATTGTCCATTGAGTTTAAAATGGTGGTGAAATGTCTACAAAGATGGCATAACATGTTTAGAAGAAATGATGATCCACTCCAAGATATGTTTCCAGTTTTGGGTAGAATAAAAGTTGTGAATGTATCCTTGTTAAGGTTAGATTGCCCTAACTGACCTTTGGGGTAGCAAGCGCTCTGATGTAAGATAGCCAGACTTGTGGCTCTCCTTGGTGAAATCTCCATGCTTGGCCTGTACGGAGTAGGACGCCAGTAGCACAGCTGTCTCCGGTGGGCAGTAGACATTGTCACTCAAGATGTCATCTTTCACCTGAAGGAAGAATAATTTGCGTGTGATGTCCTGGATCAACTCATTGTCCACATCCTCAGGGAAGTACTTAGCCCGGAACATAAACTGTAGCGGGGTCTCTCTCTTTACATCCTGAGATAACACCTGAGGCGAAACAAAAGAGACAAACATAAATGTGGAGTAAAAAAAAACATGTTAGTCTTTGTCTGTTTATATGTGTATATAGTGGAGCACATATTACAGACAGATTAATCTAGCCTACATTAAATATAATAACAAAAGAATAAACACAAATATGTGGATCTGTGTTTGTACTTGAAGAGCTGGTTTCCTGAGCACACAGATACCACAAAGTATTTTCAATGGACACTTACCATTGACATTGTAATTTAGTCAAAGACTAGGCTTAATCTGTGTCTGGGAAACCAGCCAGGATAGCTGACTAGTCAAGCCACGTGATCATGTAACAAGAGACGTGAATAGATGCTGTACTGTAGGCTCAGGCTTTGTTTTCCATTTTTAAGTTTTCCCTTTAGATCTTTGACATGTTAAATATGCAATAAAGTGGCAGTGCGATATACAAACTATTTGTGACACAGGTATAAGCATAAGTAAATATACCTTTTTCTCCAGTTTCAGCCAGGTAAGATATCCTTTGTTGTCCATATACTGCAGGCCAAAGTACCACACTTCACGCAGGCCCACCGTTTTGACGACCTGAGGCAGAGAAACTTTTTACATTGCCATTTTACATTAATGGCCCTGCTGTAAAATTCACGGTAAAAGCTGAATAGTGATTGGGTTGTGTTGAAAATTATCTTGGGATATCTTATTCTGTTTGGCACGTCATGAAAAATTACTACGGCACTAGTCACACCAGCATCAAGTATAAAGGGTGGGGCTCTAGTTGAAGGGTTGGTTATTGCAAAATATATAGACGGGTGTTCCCCACTACACTTCTGCGTATGACAAACGAATCAATATTTTCTATTACACCATCATCAACTATCAACAGTGAAACTACCCCTGCCCTTCATCACTGCTTCATCTTATCAGTTGCCTGGAGTTGCTGGAGTCCCCCACCTAAAGGCCTTATATCATGTGACCTCACATGCCATAAACTAGATGTTGCCAGGAGTTACTGGACAATATTTGTGCGAATCATTTACTCTCTATGACTGCTGCATGGCACACATAATGCAGCCACTAGCAATATGTAACTATGTAATATTTGTCCAGCATATTCCACTTATGTTACAAATTTCTTATTAATTTTATATTCAACATACAACCGTCCATTTTGTCTAATTTGGACTTTCACTTGAGTGGCTGTTCAATTGTTTGACAGCCATTACAATGCAGACAAATAAGCTCAGTAGAATGGAATTTACAGTGTAGTGTTTGAGCATGGATACAATCAGATATGTGGTCATTCCAAACATACTTTTTTGAGTAACGTCAATTAGCTCACAAATATCTGCTTCTGTTTTCAGGCCTGACATGGGACCAATGAAGCTCACCTGCTCAAAGAGTTGTTTGCCTGTGGTGACAGTCTGGATTGCAAATTCCAGCTCGGCGTCCATTGTAGTGACGCGGACATTGACCTAAGGAAGAGCAAACATATAGTTAGGATCCTAACCAAGTGAAGTGTAGGCAGGGCACTCTGTGTCAACCAGTTGAAAGGAATGCCACTACACCAAGATAAATGATAAATGCTGCAGGTGACGTCTTTATACCTGTATGTGAAATATGTCAACTACATGAGACAAAATGGATCCAGTTGATCTAGATTCACAATACTTCTCTGGTCATTAATTGGCAATGCTTTACAGGATTTTTGTTTGTTTCTGGG
The DNA here is from genome assembly GCA_030014215.1 of Clariallabes teugelsi. Classification (NCBI taxonomy): domain Eukaryota; kingdom Metazoa; phylum Chordata; class Actinopteri; order Siluriformes; family Clariidae; genus Clariallabes; species Clariallabes teugelsi. The sequence goes on from JAQMYG010000005.1 coordinate 15,695,366, forward strand.
AAATGCAGAGTTTATATTAAATCACCTACAAACTAGCATACCAGAATCATGTGTCATGATAGTCACAGTGCTGCTAGGTCTAAGTCTAAGTACATGTATACAATTCCACAAACAAACTCTATTCTTTGTTTGGAGTTTCATGGAAATACACTATTCAATGTCTTTCTTCCTTTACCTGTTATTACAGTGGTAATGACTGAAAAAGCTGACACTCTAACTTGTGTTACACAATGGTTCATGGGGTCTATCTTTACAGCACTGGAGTAAGTTCATAAAGAAGTTGTGTAACCTTGGCGATACTGCTGAACCTCTGTTAAGGTTCACTGGGCTGTTATAAGCTGGCACATTTTCTTCTTTAAAAGTTGTGAGTGATCATAAGATAAGGCTTAAATGTTTTAAATAATTAATATTGCATAAATATGTCCTGAACTCTAATATAATTAGATAAGTCAGAGAATTAAATATGATTAAATATAATTAGTATGAAAAATGGTTATAACCTTAGTATGTGGATTTGCTGTTACTGGGAAAGTCTTATGAGTGCCATTGTTTAATCAGCATCTCCATTGGCAACAGCAAACTATTTATCAGAGCTGCAATTTATTTATCTGGCCACAGGACTGGCCTAGTCCAGGGTAGGGGTCAGTATAACCGCTATACAGTGGTTAGTGGTTTTCTGATTCTCCAGGAGCTTTCATTCGCACCCCCCCCCCCAACACACACACACACACACACACACACACACACATACACACACAAAGCACAAGTCATTTTGTACACACTACTTCACTCAAATCATTTCCACAGTGTTTGCTACTAACACAGGAACTTTTGTTCCTTTTCATGATTGTACTTTGGGTGATAGGGTATCTTTGGAATCTGAAACCTAAACCTCTCCAGTTCAGTAGTATTGCCTCCAGAGAAAACTAGGCCTGTGTTTAAGTTAACAGCAGGGTTTTTAGTACATTTGTTAATAACTAATACATTTAGGTGTGTATTCCAAAATTTCCAGATGACCAACACTTAGACAAAGTATAAGAAAACATTAATAAATGGTAATTTGACATCATATCCATACATTCAAAGATTGTGGCAGAGATAACCTGCTTAGCTAATATTTTACTCGATTCAGCACTCTTGAATATAGTGTGAGTGTCTAGTTAATCTGTAAAACTACACAAGGTGTGTTAAATATATACTTCGCTTGTTAGATTCTACTTTGGACTTCGGGAGTCAGTCTCATTTCAAAATTGCTGCTCTGTATATAATTCAGGCAAATTTTCTTAGTGTCAGTTTAACATTGCTGAAAAGCTGACAAGGAAATGGCCATAAAGCAGCCATTTATCAGTTTACAACTAGAAGTCAGTGTCAGATATGCCACATTAAAAAAAAAAAAACTCATTTTCTCATTCTCAGTCTAACGTGTGGAATTTAGCTTTCCTGAGTGCACAGTGTTTCGTTTTTGAATTCAATGGAATGTTTAAATGACAACCAAAAACCTGTCAGCCAGGCCGGCCATGTATGACGCATTTTTGTGTGGCTTAGTATCACAGGTGTAGTGATTCTCTCGACTTTTCACACGACAATCTACTAACCTACTTTTGTCTACATAATCACGGTGTAATTAAATAATTCCTTCATTTATATTCTATTCGATTCTATAGATTTTGATGTGGTTAAAAGACGAAATGTGTTGGGGTTAGAGGTCAGGTAATAGAAGTGTGTAGTCACGAGCGTGTTTCACACGTATGCCGACACATTTAGGGTTAAATCAGAAACTTCCGCATAACTCAATCATTTGACACTTTTCAAAGTACGACAGCGGACAAAGCTTATTTAGTCTATTAATAAATACATATCATTTGATTATGTGGGGTAAATAGCCATAGTAAGTTATGACCTTTATTTATTAATTGTGATATGTAATTTATAAAGTTGCCTGTAACATGCAATTTATTTGTTAGTACAACACTGCCACCAGGTAATTAGCTAATTGTTTTTTTTTTTTTCTTTTTTAAGTAACACGCAAAAGAAGATTTAAAATAAATAAATAAATAAATAAACAGTAACTTACTGGTTTAGGCATGGTCCGTCCTGTTGTGTGTGTATCTGCTTAGAGGAAAAATAAAGGTGAGCTCACACACAGAACCGGCTTTAGCTGTTGTTGCTTGAGCGTGCGCGCGCGCGGAGAAGTCTGAGCTCAGAAAGCGAAAAGCGCGCAGGTTGAGGTTCATTTCTGACTCATTGTCAATAGATGGTGTCAGAGCCTCGCCCCGATAATGGCCACGATAAAGTCTGAGCGCGTTCCAAGTTAAAGAGTGCCAAGTCTCCACTTTAACACACAATTGGCGACTTTTGCAGCACCTTGAGAAACGCGACCTTTGTTCCCTGACCGAAAAGAAAAGAGTGTTAGTCGACCTCATGCGAGTAACCCGCATTAAAAAAAAAAAAAAAAAAAAAGCTTCATATGCTCTTTGACAGTACTGGGCCAAAGGGGCGGAGACCGACAGGTGTACATACACACACCGAACAAGTCCTGAGCAAGTGAACAAGTGGCTAGGCTAGTTCCTGCTGAGGAGTTTCTACTAAAACATGACACAGTAACACAGTGATAAGGTGACTGACAAAGGTTTATTGTGTACAATTCCACACAAGTGCTATTAACATATATTTTACATGAACAGTTCTTATATTTATTATTTATTTGTTTATTTATTTTTTGCCATGGGTGTGTATCTTGTCGAAATGTGTACGGAAATCCACCCTTAATGACTATTTCATACCTTTTGGGCGTGGTAGTATCGTACCAGTTTTCATAAGTTTCTATGTGGTATGCGCTTTTCCTCGATCCATACTGAGACGTGTGTACATCTGACTGATGGTGTGTAGTGATGACATTTTCTCAAAGTGCACTTTGCTATCACTTGAAATCAGCATTGCAGTTTTACCCTGAAGGAAAGGCTCGACTGATATGAATGTGAACAATGCAAAGTAAAGTGTCGATGCAATACAATTCATAAATCACAATAGTTCAGCAAAGCTGCATTTTTTATAAAAAATTATATACACAATTACAGACTTCTTAGAAGCTCTTGTTATTTCACAGATACATGTGCTTTAGTTTTTTGCTTCAAAATACATAGGTAGAAAAAAAAAGTTCTACAGATTTACAAAACAGAACATATCACACATATGACTCTCTGACATTCAAAGTCTCCAGCGGTTGTTGACTACAACAGTGCAACTGGCCATTGTTGGGTTCGCCAATTTTAGTCTCTGATGCAGTCTCCTGCTGTGATTCTAGTAGGGTAGATGACCCAGTCAATACATCATTACTCTCTTCATTTGAGCAACTGCTATGTTTCACTGAGCAGGAATTTGACGGTTCTGCAGTTGGGAATGTGGTCTGACTGCATGTGTGCCTTGACAGACACCTGGCAGCATCAACAGTCAATGGGCTACAAAGTGAAATCGCAGTGTGAGCATTGTCTTGAATTGCCTGCTCATAAGAAGGAGGATTATTCAAAATCCTACTATCCACTTGCTGGAAAACCTCCTCGCTAGACAAACGTCTGGGCTTTTGTGAAACAAGGAAGGTCCTGTCGAAAGGCAGAACATCAGGGAGAGTCTGGCTGTGGCGTAAGGCCTTCTGGGCCCGTTTGTTAATGCCACCTCGAGAAAAGCTGATCTTATTCCGAGAATTTGTCACTTTCATTGATTGGGAGCGTTTCTTGGTGGCCTCACTAAGCACCATCCCATGTGTTGTTGAACGGCTGGGAAAAGACAGTTTACGATGGACAGTCAGTTTCTGATTGGAGGATGAAATAATTGGGGAGCTAGTTTGGATGGAGCTTTCAGAGGCACTTGAGAATGTGCTTTCCAGAGAACTAGAGGAGCAGCATGAGCAATTTTTAGAAGTACCATGGAGAACCTCATCTAGAGATGAAATATAGATTTTCTTATGCACAGGGAACAAACTTTTCATCGCCCCGAATGAAATACAATCATCCAAGATCTGTTTTCCCAAATTTTGTCCATAAAAGTCCATGTCTGTGTGACTCCTGGTTAGGGCAGGCTGGTTTTGAGCACTTTTTTTGAAGACAATTGTTGGCTCAGAGCACCTGCGAATAAAAGGTTTGCTAGTTTGTTTCACCACAGCGTCAGGGGAGGAGGACAACTGAAAGCAATCCAGAGTTTTCTCTTCAGTATCTGAATGGAAGGCGTGCATTTCTGTGTAGCTCCCTTTATATCCATCCACGTCAGGGTCATTGCTGTCATAGGCAGAATCATGGTGGAGTGACGACTGTGAATCTGACAGAGGAAACAAACAAATTTGGGATTTAATTAAAAAAAAAAAAACATTTTAATCTTTGGTGGAGAAATGAAATTTTTTTAAATACAGTAAAAGTATATTACCATGAGTATCACTGAGTTCATCTTCATCGGGGTCCCCAAGAAGTGTTAGTGCATCCTTTCCATATATTTCACAACAGTTATCAATGAGGAACTGAGTTAGTCCAGAGACCTAAATGGTAGCATGATTGGAGTTAATAACATTCAAAACTGAACAAGAGAAATTGTTGATATTACAGCATATCATAAAAGCAGCATACTCACATTTTTCATCATTTCAATGTTGTCAGTTTTGAGCAAATTGGGTGAAACGCAAACAGCTAAACTGCTGGAATCCATCTTGTTTCTATCTGTATTGGCACTAATGTGGTACAGCAAAACAATTACGTGTTTCAGGAGGACAATGTTTGGCTCTGGAAGTGTATTAATCACCCTGAAAGGAAATAAGCACAGAGGTAAGATTAAATTAGGTTTGTTATTTGTTACCCAATCATAAAGGAAAATGACATCATTAATACAATTAAAAATCAAACTTACAGTTTGAGCTCAGTGCATCTTTCATGTAAATCTTGCTTTTGCATTGCAGTCATCCAGGCCTTGTAATGATCCACCATTAGCAAACTACCAGGCAGGTGCCTCAAGAAATCCTGTCATTCATCAAATTAGATTTATGACATTAGCATACTTAGATATCACCATACATGATTAAAAATAACTGATATATGACTCTAACATCATTTTATACTGGCAAATACAATTTAACTGAATATGTCTCACCTTGAGGAGATCAGCTAGTAAGATCACATGTTTATTTTTCAGATCCACTTCCTCTCCATGATTGAGTTGTTCCTTGATCTCTTTTAGAGCCCTGGCATTGCCAGCTTTCCTGAACACTCCTTCTGTGTATGGACCCATTTTGCACAGCGCTAGGAGAATCTCCTGAAGAACAATTGGAAAAAAGGTGAGGAGGGGACAATAGGGTTATGTTTAAAAACTTTGCCTTTGCATTTTGACATTGCAAACATATATTAAAAAAAAAAAAAACTTTACTTTTGATGTTGCATTGTTTGATAAATTTAAAACATACCATAATGGGCTTTGGGGGATTGCCATTTCTTTCACAAACATCTGACAACGCTTGTCCAAAAAGTGAATTCCTTTGAAGCTGAGTAGCACAACCAGGCTCCATCTGTTTTCTTTTTACCCGCTGCAAAAGGCTCCTCCACCGCTTTCGGCTGATATTGTCTGTCAAGGCAAATAAACAAAAACAAATAGAAGCCTTTTAATTTGAATATGAATTTCAAATGTAATGTTGTTAGACTTTTGGCTGCTCCCATCGAGGGGTCGCCAAAGTGGTCCATCTGATCTGCACATAACCTGGCATAGGTTTTAAAATAGCCAAAACCAGTTATAACCAGTTTCACTGGTTATAACAAATCAGTTTGAGAAGTTGTAAATATTGTTACAGGTTTGAAATGATAAAAGTGAAGACAAATTTTTAGAACTTACCAGTGAGGGAGGAGTTTGCCAACTTGCTCTCATATGTTTGCTTATATTGGGGGAGTCCCATATTCATATGAACCTAAAAGCAGAAGAGCAAAATAAGGATCAGTTAAAAAAAAAAGAAAGAAAAGAAAAAGAAAATTCTCAGTTTTGTCCTATACTAAAAAACGTTGTAGATAGTTATAAACAAATCCCCCCCAAAATTAAAGATGTCCTCAGCATTCCTAACTAAGAAAGATTAAATGTACTATCTTCTGCAGGTGACAGAAAAGGACAGAGATTCCAGCCCAGCCTCGTTCCATTTGCAATTTTATGACCTGTATCTAATTGTTAAAGGTGTATTGGCTAAGGCTCTTATCAAAGTACTGTATGCATAAGCTGATGAGTGCAAAATACTTACAGCTGATGCTGGCATGATGAATAAATCTGTGCTGCCCTCAGATTGGGATTTTGTCTAAAACCAAAAAAGAATTCAAGTGTTATCTTATCAATGAAATGACACAAAGCAAGGCAAACAAACATACACTAATCAGATTCCCTGATGTTATTAGGAGACAATAGGTATGTGGAATGACTGGCTAAAGGTGAGAACTTACCACAACGTGCCCACCCAACACCTTCATCAGTGCGCTATGGTGAGATGTCCACAAAATACTCTCGTTTGTCAGTTTATCTAGGAACTAAAAATGAATATATATGTTTAAATCATCAGCATGATGGTATTCAATTCAAAACATATTTTATTTTATATAATCTAGACTTAATGCATTGCACGGTTTGTGAATATACAGTATACAGTACATTTATATAACATGTTGTTATAATGTGTTTTGAATGTCACGTTACACAATTAAAACAGATGTATGAATTACACTACATACTGTACTTATTTAGGTAATCATATAATTAGAAAGTACTATCATGAAAAAGTACTGGTCTTAATTAAAAACATGACTATTAGTTCTAACATAATTCACTAAAAATATTCCTACAATATCAAACTCTTCCAGCAAATCAAACACAAACCTACAAAACACTGAAAAACTTTGTCACAGTATAGGTTTCAATAAATCTAAACACAAATAATATGAGTAGGTTTTCTTACCTTTAGTCTCTACTTCAATTCAGAAACTGTGAAAGCAGTTCTGTTGACATGAGAGCAGCATGACACCAACACACGACAGAGACAGACTAACTTAGAGCGACCTAGTGCACGCCACAAAACTAAAGTGGGTGGGCAAAAGGGGAAATTCTGATGTGCAATGGAGACAGGAAGCAGCATCACGGACTCCCACTACTAACACCCCCTTTTGATATGTAGAGCAACAACACATATACTGGTGGGTGGAAAGTGTGACATGCATCACTATAACATGTGAGTAAAAGTAGCAGGTAACACATAGGTGAAATGGAACAGTGGTATTCACCAAATGCAATTCAAGATTAAATCTGTAGCTAACACAAATGGCAATGTTTAATCAAAAATAAAGAGAACATCTAAAAAGGTGGCTTATCTTTTTTACTCTTCCTAAATTAATCACAAACTAGAAAGCATACTCGGAAAACACATCCCTTTAGTTTCAAAAGCTGGACCATTTCTGTGTAAAAAAGATCTACTATTTACTTTACAGTAAAGATGTTTTGGGATAAGTATTTGCTGAGCAAGCATTTACTGTAATAGAACTTATACAATGAATCATTGTACAAGAGCCTACAGATGTGGTGGGAATTTTTAAGAAACACAGAAAATCATTGTGAGATTCAACATTTGACAGTGCTTTGCTTTTACTGGCTTACTGTCATTTCATGAAAAACAATCAGCCCCCATGTTTTAGCCATGAATGTTAATGAGTTTGAATTTGAATGAGTGAGAATTTGCTGTTTCTTGTAATTGGCCAGCTACCTGTCTGGTCTCCTACAAAGTACAGTCTCCATGTAAATCCGTTTCAGATCATAATCTCTTTGGTTAAAAAACACTGTGTGGGCAGTTTAAAGCAAGATAATTCAGCTGGCCAAATATGAAAGTGTTTCAGGAAATAAGACACTGTGAAGTGTAGTGTGATTCATAAGTGTAAATTACATGCCCAGTTCAGAAATAACAATTTTATTAATAGGTTATATTATATTGAGGAAAGAAGTACAAGTTTCAAACCTAAAAGTACCTAAAGATTTGCAGTAGCATGTCCAACAGACATAATAGTGTTCAATTTCTAACATTACAGAATAACAACTTTAGCAGTGAGTCACCAAACTTTCCAAGTCATGAACCACTAGATAATGTGAAAGTAAAAGGATGCATGTGAAGAGAATTAGGTAATACACAATTACAAAAATGTAAACATTAAAAAAAAGCTGTCAAACTAACAAGAATCTACCATGTTTTTAATCACACAGGTGGGTGAACTATTTCAGTGACCTTCAAGGCATCCCACCAGGGAAAAACCTTCTTAGTATATGCATCATTCGTTTACTCGAGTGTGGGCAGACAGACCACCAAACGCACAAAGTTAATCCCACCAGACACCCCCTATCCACCCCTGCCATACATCCATGTACAGTACACTGGTGCTAGCTGAGAAATAACATTATTTTTCTCTAACCGGTAAACAAAATCACAACAAAAAAAAAGGTTAGGAAAGGATTAAAAGACGATCTATTTTATTGACTAGATGAGTGAGATATTTTTTAGGCTGTTCTAGTTTCCAGTAATTTTTATGTACTCATAAGTCATAAGTCTCTTCACTGAAAATATTTATAAAGACCATAACATAGAATCAAGAGATAAAAGAATCATTTTGAAAAACCAACTAAAGAGTAAATTCAGTCCATTGTGGAGAATATTTATAGTAGATATTTAAATCCAACGGAAATCCCTGAAACAATTACATGAGAGTTTTATTACAATACCTTTGTGTTTTTTAATTACCATAGTCAGAGTTGAAAATGTAAAAATATTTGAAGAAATTTAAAAGATATACAGATAAGAGACCACCCCCCCAACCACCACCTCCAAAAAGAGTGGAAATTAAATCTTGTTAGACATGAGGTATTTCTCATATTGTCTGATAGTAATAGAATTCCATATGAAGAAAGCTAGAATTAATCAGCACAATATCTATAACTACTACTACTACTACTGAATCAACCAAAATGTTATATATGTTTCTTTTTTTAAGTATCAAAGCTCATTTTTGATGGTGAAATGAGGTTGATCCTCTGGTTTGAAATCTTCATTTGGGCTGCCATCCTCATTGAGAATGCGTCTATGGGTGTAACCCACTATGGGGTACTTTGATTTGTATGTTCCAGTGAATACGCTCTCAAGAGACTCCAGCTCCTCCTTAGTAAGACCTGTCTAACATGGGGAAAAAAAGAGGTTTAGGTAATTTGTTAAATTGTAAACCCTCCAGCAGACTGCTACAGTAAAAACAGCTCATCAGAAACTCACTGTATCATGGGTCAGATCTTCAGGATTAAGAGACATTTTAGCCACAGCTCGGGTTGAGTCCTTGCCTACAAGGGCATTGTAAGAGGCGCCCTTGCCATAAAAATCTGTGAAAACAGCCAACAATGTAATTTGATTAACTTTATTCATATAGATATTAGGGATGGGCATTTTTGTTCATATTTCATTTCGAGTAATCCACAGGTTTGAGAACGAGTACTCGATTAATTGGGGG
>JAQMYG010000005.1:15705001-15718515 GCA_030014215.1 Clariallabes teugelsi
ACCAATCAGAAAGAATGAAAGTAGTTTAATTTTTTTTAAATGCATTTTTAGAGCCAATCGATCGTCAGTTTCACACTCGATCTCGCTGATGGGTTCGAGTACTCGATTAATCGAGTACTCGTGCACATCCCTAATAGATATATTAGTCTTTGGTGTCAAAAGTGATCATATGAACCAAATTCAGGTGGTGAATTAAATAAAGTCACTGGCTACATACATTTGAAACCAGAAGTTTACATACACCTCAGCCAAATATATTTAAACAGTTTTCCACAATTCTTGACATTTAATCCTAGTACACATTCTTTGTCTTAGCTAAGTTAGGGCCACTTCTTTATTTTAAGCAAGTAAAATATCAGAATAATTTTTTATTTCTTTCATCGCATTCATTCGCTTCCTAGTGGGTCAGAAGTTTACAGTACATAACTTAGTTGCCTTTAAATTGTTTAACTTGCGTTAAACGTTTTAGGTAGCCTCCAACACGTTTCTTACAATAAGTGGCTGGAATTTTACCCCATTCCTCCTGACAGAACTGGTGGTACTAAGTAGGGTTTGTTGGCCTCCTTGCTCGCACACACTTTTTTTTTTTTAGTTCTCCCCTCAATTTCTCTGTTGGATTGAGGTCAGACCCACTCCAATACCTCAACTTTATTGTCCTTAAGCCATTTTCTCACAACTTTGGAAGTGTGCTTGGGGTCATTGTCCGTTTGGAGTGACAATTTGTTTTAAATTATTATATATTATATACAATATTATTATATCGGTGCAAAGCATTAAATTCATGCATGTCTTGCTTCAATATATCCACATAATTTTCCAAACAGTTACATTTTTGTTTCATCAGACCAGTGGACAATTCTCCAAAAAGATCTTTGTCTTTGTGATCCCATGATGTTTGTACAGATCAACTTGGTACCTTCAGGGATTTTGAAATTCTTCCCAATAAGCAGGAAGCAGATTTGTGGAGGTCCACAATTTTTCCCTTGAGGTCTGGGATGATTTCTTTTGATTATCACATAATGTCAAACAAACAGGCCGAGTTAAGGTAGGCCTTAAATACATCAAGAGATACACCCCTAATTGACTCAAATGATGTCAATTGGCCTATAAGAAGCTTCTGTAGCCATAATATGATTTTCCGGAAGTTTCCAAGCTATTTAAAGGCAACTGAATATACTGTATGTAAACATTTGACCCAATTATGATATATTGAATTATGTTGTTATATATTGTATTATGAATACAAGAATAGAATAGAATAAAATAGAATAGAATATGAATTCAGTGAAATCATTTATCTGTAAACAACTTTTGGAAGAATTACTTGTGTTGTGGATAAAGTAGATGTTCTAACCAATTTGCCAAAACAATAGTTTGTTAATCTGAAATATGTGGAGTTCTTAAAAATAATTTTAATCACTTGAAGTGTATGTAAAATTTCGACTTCAGCTGTAGGAGGAAGCAGCACACTAGCGTACTACATTGTGTTATACTACGAAGTACGTTAGATTTAGGAGCTAGGACGTGTCTACAACAAACTTTTGCCAGATGTAACGTCAAACACGACTCCTTTCACGGCCATGTAAATGGGCTGGCCGTCCTGGGGAATGAAGAAGAAGAAGAAGAAGAAGAAAAAAAAACAGTATTATTATTTTTCCATCAAGAAAAACTCTCAAATTTTGGAATGTAGAGGATTTTGCGGCGTAAATCGTCTACCTCGCTTCCATCGTATCGTTTCAACTCTTCATCGGTGAATAATCTCACGGGTTTTGACGCAGGTTTTACTTTTAATTTGAGCTCATCCGCCAAACAGATGATCATTAACGCAAAAAGCATCAACGTAAAAAGTTGCGAATGAAACATTGTAACATCACTGTTCACTGGCGTGCAAATCAATCCGCTGTAAGTGTCCTCTAATTTTTAAATACTAAAATTCCACTGACGCATTTGAACGCTACAGGAATAAAGTACAAAACCGGTTTGTTTGATACAAATGATCTATTTTCCTTCAAGGGTGTGTATGGAAACTGTTCTTGTTGCGAGTCCAAACTTCCGCCTTACTTTAAGGCTTTTGTTTTGAAGCTGGAGTTCGAGACCGGAAGAACACACACGGTATCGTCATCCGCGCTATCTTTTTTATATATTTACTTTTTAAATCTACAAGTACTACTCAAAATTACATTACTGTAGTCAGACAAATCAAACATCTTTATTATTATTATTTATTCCTAAATAGTGGAAACAGTTGTCTTTCAGTCTATAGGCCCGCATACTCATCAGTTTTGCCTAAATGTGTATCAGGGCGTGCTTTATAATACGTTTTAAAAGTTATTATATATGTGATATAATATCTGTTTATATGCTCTCTTGTACATCAAAAGCTTAATTGTTACATTGTCCGTACTTTAAATTCCTGCTCACGTGCATATCACGTCCATAGCACGGGCTATGGTGCGTGTCATTCAGTGTCATTCATGTTTTATGTATCTTGATGCAGTTACTAAAATAGAAGAAGAAAAAAAAAGAAATATGGACGCTATGTCAAATATCAGGCATGTGTAGCACACGTATAGATGCCACACTGTTGTATTTTGAAGCTTAAACATTTAAGTGTTTTCAGCTCCATCCTTGTGTTCCAAACCCAGGCGGTATGATGTCAGTGCTGGGGGCGAAGCGGCGTAAAGATCCATGTCAAGTTCCTGCGATATGTTCATTCATCCCATGAGAACCATCGCATGGACTGCAACTATATTACTGTAACACTGTTGACAGCAGTACTGAATCCGTGAAGAAACATGCTACGAAACGAGACATCTTGCTGCTACCAAGAGGTGAACAGATTCATGTATAAATATGATTAGAATACGTATCCTGTGTGTGTGTGTGTGTGAGTGAGTGAATCCTGAAATTTAGTGTAACCGCGCATGTGTAGGTTATGATATGACATAATAGTTTATCAGAAACGGATGGGTAATTGAATTCAGGCTGAGTAGTCATGTGATAGCAGCTGACCACGTAATGTTGTGCAGTGAGCGTACTACACATAAGACTATATACAGTTGTAGTTAGTTATAGTTACAGAATCAGAAAAAAAATTAAATAAAATACTGACCTGTACCTTTACGTATGTTTAAGGTGGTACTATCAGCACTATATCGTTTATACCTTTTAGTGTCTTTTGCTTAATGAAGTATCTGCCATTATCTGTATTTTATCTTTTGCTTAATGAAGCCTGTAAAAGTAATTCAAGTTAACTGGGCATTAAGTATCAGTCGGTGACACAGTGGCTTAGTGGTTAGCGCTGTCGCCTTGCACCTCCAGAGACCGGGTTCGATTCCCCACCAGGTTCGATTCCTGTCTCTGTGTGCCTGGAGTTTGCATGTTATCCCCATGCTTGGTAGGTTTCCTTCCACGGTCCAAATATGCAGATTAGGCTGATTGGCGTTCTCAAATTGCCCATAATGTGTGTATGCGATGGATTGGCACCCATTCCAGGGTGTACCCCGCCTTGTGCCCTAAGTTTCTATTTCTAAGTTTCTAAGGACTATTCTTCAAGCTCCCCGCAACCCTGTATACAGGATTAGGCGATATAGATGATGAGAATGTGAGTGAGTATCAGTCTTGTACCTTTAAATGTTTAGTTTTCCATGTAATGTTTTGTTTTAAGGTACAGTAAATGCACCTTTTCAGGTAAAAGTGTAGGCTTGTTTTTTGTGTTTGTTGTTTTCTTTTAGCTCTTGACAGTGTAGCCACATGGTTTGGCATAGAGAAATTTCTCCTAAAGGTGGTACGGTGGCATAGTGGTTAGCACTTTGGTCTCGCACCTCCAGGGTCGAAGGTTTCTACATAGATAATGGATGGTGCAGCTGATGGGTGATTTAATACTGGCTGTCCCGCTGTGTAGTCATGTGAGAGCTGCTGACCAATGCACTGTGCATACTCTTGAGTCTATACAGTTGTGGTTAATCATAGTTAAACAGTACTGACCATGTTTTAAAGGTGATACCATCATCTTTTATGCTTTTAACTTGGTAATGTGAATGTAGCATGCCTTCAAAAAGTAATTTAAATGAACTGGGCATTAAGGATCAGTTTTATACCTTTAAATATTGGGTTTTTATGTAATGATTTGTGTAATGCTTTAAGGTACACCACATGGTTTGACAGATAAATTTCTCTCTAAGGTGGCACAGTGACAGAGTGATTAGCAGTTTGGCCTCACACATCCAGGATAGAGGGTTTGATTCCTGCCTCGGGTCTATGTGTATGTGCCCTGTGTTCGATTGGCACCCTGTTCAAAGTGTACCCCACCTTGTGCCCAGGGTCTCCTGCAACACTGTACAAGATAAGCGGTATAGAAGATGAATAAATGAAAATAATATTTTTCTTATATTAATGTATGTAAATGACCATCAAGCTGGACATGTAATAAATTACAAATATTCCTTATCTCTTTGACATGTACGCACATACGGTTGTGCACAGAAGTACACATGACAAGGTGGCATCCCTTATATACATTTGAATGCATACATACATCAATTCCAGGGTATTGTGCTAATTGGTAGTGTATATAAATGTTACAGTTTAATGATGAGGATTGTTCACGAGAGACTGCACCCTACCAGCACGATGAAGATGCTGCCGAGGATCAAGATGAAGCCAACGATGATGTCTTACCAGGTATGGACATAAACCTTTTCTTCAAAATCTGACCTTATTAACCTTTCGTTCTGTTTTTGCAGGATAAATATATACTGTAGGAATCTTCCCTAAGATTTGGTGTGCTCTCATTGCAGATGAGGATGTTATTGACAGTGGTCTGCACTCTACAGCTTTCAACAAAACTTGTTTAAAAAATGTCTTCACGGTCATTCTTGTTCTCATCTACCTTCTGCTAACAACTGTGGCTGTATTTTTGGCCTACCAGACCATTTCAGACTTCTTGGAGAAACTCAATCATCCTGTAATGTCTGTATCATTTAAAGAGGTTGAGGTGTTTGCTCCAGCAGGTGGGCTTTATATACACAACACTTTTGTATCTTTTGTATGACTTTATATACACTGCTTTTTGTAATTCACTACCTTGGTTCTTTAATAAAGATCTGAAAATTCAACACGTGGAATGGTGTTGCATAATATTTTTAAAGCTCTTTTTTCCACTGCAGGAATCGCACTGTATCCGGGAAAAGCTCGGTTGTTAAGCTGTCGGCACCACTACCATGATCACATTCCTTCTCGCTTGTTGGCAGGCCAGCAAGAGGACAGTGACTGTGTAATAAAGGAAGTTATTTATAATGACCCGTACACAAACCATACAAAAGTAAGTTTCCTCTGTACATAAGTATGATTTGCTTGTGATTCTCTGTTATTTAAAATTGTTTACAGAGTCATGTATGTAAAATTTTATTTGCATACAGCTTGTTTTAAACCATTTTTGTTAATGGGGGTATTCTTTTAATTGAAAGTTGGCCTGCAATGTTGTTTAGTGTGTTGCAACTGACTTACGTGGCAAACATGTCTCATCCTGTTTAATTGGCATTTGAATTCTGTAACAGGAAATAGGTGAACTATTTTTTGGCACGAGTCTTTCAACATGTTCAGTTACTCTATACACAAGGTTATATCAAAATCCCTAAAGCGAGGAGTTCCAGGACTGCGTCTCTCGAGGGATTCTTTGTAGATCCAGTCCTAGAGAGTCACTGTCCTCAGTCACTGTCCTGTATTTAAAAGCTGATTAATGTTAACTTTTGGAAATTCTGATTAATATGATGCGCAGTCTACAGATTACCAGTATTTTCTGTGCTACAGTCCTTTTGGGAAAATCAGCCCTTTAAAGTAAACGCTGTAGAAAAACTTGTTTACTTACCTGATGAATTAGGTGTGTGGAAGACATCATGGAAACAGTATTAATAACATGTTATGTAATATAAATGATATGCTGCATTAGCAAGCCCTGGTGGTTGAAGGTCCAACAGATGTCAGGAACCGAGAGCTCATATTTCTACAGTTCAGTCAGAATGAAACCGAAGAGGACTTCAGTGCCATCAGTTACATGCTGTTTGCACAGTTCAGTGATTTGGTTAAAAGGTAAAAAAAAAATATTGCAGGGGGCACAAATATCACCTTGTTTGATTCTTTCTGTTTTGTACGGTGTTTTAGTTAATAGTATTTACATGTACTACAACTTTCTTCTGGCCACCAGCACAGATAAAGCTGAATTCATGAGGGAGTGTGAAAAGAACTACTCAATGTGGACTTTCTCTGGCGGCTTTCGCACCTGGGTCAAAATGTCCTTGGTTAGGACATCTGTGAAAGAAAATGAATCTGTCGAATTCAGGCAAGAGGTAAATCTTTTTACTTTACCCTTAATCGTAACTTTATACTGAAAGTTATGATTAACTAACATTCTAATGATAGTGTAAAATTGTAGTATAATCTGTGCATTATTTTGAAGTCCAATGTAGTGAAGTACAATGACAGGAGGCCCCAAGAAAACCAAACTGATGAGCTTTTCTTTATTGTGTTTCAATGGCGAGATCCATTTATACAACAAGTCAAAGATGTAAGTTTTAGATTCATGTTTTCTATACCACACTGATAATGCTAGTCATTTAAAGGGGAGCTGTTCATGTGAATACAGTTTATTAAATCTGCCTAAAACGTCAAGGTAGAAAATTCATCTTTAATCAATTAAATCTTGGTTTTGCCAACAGATTGTCACTGCAAACCCATGGAACACCATAGCCATTTTGTGTGGGGTCTTGATGGCTCTTTTTAAAGCTGCCAACTTTGCCAAGCTAAGTATTAAGTGGATGATCAGAATTCGCAGAAGACACCTAAGAACAAAAATAAGGGAACTGAACCAAATCAGTTGACTGACAAATAAGACTCCATTGATCAATATTCACTATCAACACTTTCAGTGTTCACCAAAAAGACTTTAATGTTAAAGATGTTTTATTTTTTTATAACTGATTTCAACACAACAGATTATTTTATTGAATCACTATTTTATAACTTGAAATTTCAGAATGACTACTGACATTATTTTAAATATTAATACTAATATTCTTTACAGTAGGGCTGGATAAGGATATATCACACTGGCTTTAACAATGTATAGAATCTTCTATAATTCTTCTCTAGTCTTCTTGAAAACATTAATGGCAGATACTGTCATCTTATTCTCTTTGTCTATGCACCAACTTTAAAATGGACTTAGGGCTTGATCTCTGACAGCGAAGAATCTGTTTATGTTTCACCACTGACTGTTATTTGTGACCAAATCCAGTTGCAACATAATTTAATTTTACATAATCATAATGGAAAATTGTGTAGAAATTTAATTCATTATGTTTCTGTAATGTCTGTTACTATTTCTGTGAATGTGTGTGATCGACAACTTTTGAAGCAGCAAACACTCTTTGACAGATGTTTGACATGTGTATCGTATTGGGATATTCAATATATAGTAGTTTATTTTTTGTTGTTGCTGCTCTATTTCTGTACTGTGCTGCCTGATCAAAATATTTCTTTCACTCATGTTTAGCTTTGATTACAGCACACACTGTGGTGACCAGTTTATGTATGAAAATGTCTCCTCATCGTTCCAGAACCACATTTTCACTATTTGGGTCTTGGAATATGTTTGTGTCATCACAGAAGAAAAACATCATTAATGTGATAACCTGTTCATTCAATACATTCTGGTAATCAGCTGACTTTATTTTAATGCCACATTAGAGGGTACCCGCATGCAGATCCTGACACCTGCATGCTACCATTAACTGCTAATGGAATGTGCGGTCAACTCGCTGGCGCTCCTCAGGCTCCTCCAATGTTTTGGCAGCCCTTACTTCTGCCTGCTGTATGTGTCGTCACCATAGACACGTCACTGTTGGTCCGGGGTTTCAGTAGCTATGAGCTCGGCCTGACGTATCCCTTTTTGCTCCTATTCAACCCTTCTGAAGTGGCCTTTTTTTTTTTTTTTTTTTTTTTTTTTTTGACCAGGCAGTGTATTTGGTCAGTATCGTAAAGAGTACTTTGTATGAGGCTCCATGTGATTCAATGACTATAAATGTTAAAATTACCTTTATATAAAACATTATGGATTTATTTACATTATTTCATGCAACACTAAGAAAAAGAAAGAAAAAAAAAACATTGCTGTGCTTTGTGAGTTTAGATTAATGAGTCCACATACTACTATTAATTTTATTAAAGGCATTTCATGAAATCATATCTGTTGGTGAGTTCCTCCCCCGCCCCCCCAAAATGCATGTTACGTAGGGACTGTTATTTTGAAAGCTGTGTTTGGTGCCTTTTAAAACGGAAAATTCACATCTGGGGGTAGGTAAGAGCGTTTACGATGGGCAGAAAGTTTTAATAATACACAAATGGAAATTCAAATGAAGGTTAAACTCCGCTTATATTAAGGGCTGCTTATGAAAAACTATTATTTTCTCCACGTGTTTGGCGCGCGTGCAGTTCCGGTTGCTAAGCTGCACAATGTGCTAAAGGAGCTAGCTGTGTTGTTAGCTAACTTAGTTTTGAACAAAGGGTCGCGTTTTTTCCAGCTTTGTTTTAGCGTGCTTATATGGTTTTAGTGTCATATATATTTTTGGATTCATATAGACAAATAGCAAAAGTGTTTGTTACCCCATGCGTTGGCTTTACTACTAGCCCAGGAGTGTTTAGCCTGGATGGCGGGTTGTGTAGAGAAGTGGGCGTGTAATAATCTCACTCTGATTTAATATTTCGGTATCTTAACTAATGTAAAATATATCAGCGCTCCATCAATAAAACAACATTCTGAAGTGAGAACTATTACATATCACTTAATTATTACTTCCTTCTCATAAACATATATTGTCTAATTGCTTTTTAATCACCCACATCCACCCATATTTATCAGTTTATGCTGTAGAGTGAGAGACGGCAATTTGAGATGACGTCATAAGATTATATTAAGATCCTTCCCTGTAGGTCAGAATTATTTCACCTTATTACACACTTTATACTGAACTCTTCCTCCTCTAATGTCAGTTTAGCCCTGTGGAGGTCAGATGTAAATGTTTATCCTTTTTGACTTTGAGAATGAATGTGTAAGGAATAAATCTAACAGTAAATGAATGCTGGCTCGAGAATAAAGCTACTGCACAAGTGTCACAACACTGCACCTTTATAGCATTGTGATTTTTTTTTTTTTTTTCTTGTTAACATGGAGTAGTGACACATTTCACCTCTTTTCTACAATAAAACTCTTATTTTCCTATATTCAGCTGATGATACTTTATAACTCCAATAACAAAAAAAAAATAAAAAAAAAAAAATATATATATATATATATATATATATATAAATCAAATAAAAATGTTGTATTATAATAGGCATTTAACATCATACAGTAGACTAGATGTTGTACTAGGACTGCAAAATATAATTTTAAATAATCATGATTATTTTGACTCCCATTGTAATTTAAACTGATATATTTAAACCAGAAATTCAGTTTGTTTGTTTGAGCGGTGGGTGGTATTTGTGGTGTTTGCACAGGTAGTTCTGTCACAGGCGTGTCACAGGCGTTCCTCGCTGAATGTAGGCAGCATCATCAACTTTTTTGAATCATCAATTTTTATGTCATACCTTGAGCGTCACAGGCGTTCCTCACAATGTAATGGTACATCAGCTCGAGCTCATAATTAAAGCATTTTATGGGTTGGTTTAACCAAAACATGAAAAAGGAGAAGATTTTTGTGTGCAGGCGTCAGAATCTGAATGTGAGCGGAGCCTTGGGTAACCTGTGTTATTTAATGTACCACTTTGTATTCAAACATATTTAACACCAAATACTTTGGCAGATGATTTTGTTCAAGCAATTGCAATAATAAATAAATAGAAAAAATTGTAATTGCTTGAATGAAATCATCTGCCTAAGAGGATTATTAAGAGGATATTTGCCAATATTTATCTCCTGAAAATGAAAGGAAAAAAAAAAAAGAAAAATTATTAACTGTGGATTTTACCTGCAATAAAATGCAGCCTTTTACAATGAAATAATCAGCCACGTCCATATTACAATTTAGATTTTTATTAATTATGCAGTATGGCATACACTCACAAATTAAAGGATAAGGAAAATCCTTTAATTGGCTGGAAATGGCTGGAAAATGTTTTTTTCTTTAGGCATTAGGCAACATGGTGGTGTAGTAGTTAGCGCAGCGTCCTCGCACCTCCAGGGTTCGATTCCTGCCTTGGGTCTGGGTCCAGTCAGGTCTGGTCTTGGTGGGTTTTCTCTGGGTACTCCAGTTTCCTCCCAGAGTCAAAAGACGTGCAGATTAAGTTAATTGGCATTCCCAAATTGCCAGTTTTGTGTGTGTGCCCTGTGATGGATTGGCACCCTGTTCATGGTGCACCCTGCCTTGTTCTCACTCCAGGCATAGGCCCCAGGCCCCCACAATTCTGTACAGAATAGTGAATGAATAATATCAGTATGAAAGCTCGGGGCATTGAATGAAACCTCTTACTGATCCAAAACTGACATCCTCAAGCTATCTAGTTAGGTCAGTTGAGTAGTTAGTAGTGTGGTTTATCACAAGGTGTTGTGTGTTCAATCTGTGTGTAATATGTGCCATATAGTTGAGCTTCATATTTAATCTTAACATCAAATCCAATTCCGACTCAGCACTTTTAGCAAATTTCAGTCTTGTATTAAATTCTATTACCTCTAATAATTTCACATTTTGAATATGATTTCAAAATGTTTCACCTTCCTATGGCTCATGGAGAAATTAAAACTGTTGGAATGGACAAGCACTTAGCTGAGAAGTCATATGGTATATTGAGTTGGGTGGTTTCATGCTGAACAGGCACTGTGTGACCCGCTGTTTAAGGAGTTTTCCAGAACACACTCCAGGGCATCAAACTTGCCCAGACACTCTAGTGGTCTGCATTTAGCCCGGTGAGCAGCATTTACTCTCATGACATTTATACTGGTAATGGTGCTTCAAACCCTGACCTCTTGAAGCTTTTCCAGCTTCATGCATACTGCCATGTCTAAGCTGACTCCTTATACGTGTGCCGATGTATAATTAGGTAGATAAATAAGTCAGGGTATTTGCTGTACAAGCAACATGACTGGGAAAGAGCTCCTTTATTTGACTTTGTTTATTTGGAGTTAACCCCCTACCATTTCATTAGATCAACACTATTGGTGTTAGAACCTTTCAAAATGCAAATATTTTAAATGTAACATGACTTGATAATAACTGCAAATATATAAAATTTAACAGCTTGCTTTTGCTCAAACAATAATACATGTTGTTAACATCTTATTTTCAGATAAGCAACACGTATCTGTCATGGCCTAAAACATACTATTATAACCATCATGGGGAAAACCCAGACCTGCATTTTGTGTGAAATTGTCTACAACTGCAAACAGGTAAAGCTGGATTTTTCGTTCTGTATCTTCTTTCCCCATTCTTGTAGATATTTCTTAACTGTGAATAAATAGAAACATTTGTAATTGCTTGAATAACTTTGAAATGGTTCAGTATCACATGTACAACTTGGAAATAAAAAAAAATAAAAAAAAGTTGCTCTCATGCTATAGTAGGCATTTTATTGTCTTATCTTTGGTGACCACTTGTCTCATAAGAGATAAATATTCCGTCAGTGCAGAGTTATCCTGACCTTTCACCTTTATGATAAAACATTTCTATGCTGATGAGACTGGTTTCTCTAAACCACATACTATGGTCATTGCAGTCACTAGGTCCTAATTTATTTTTATACAGACAGGTAATACAGTTAATATTCCCTAACATCTTTATCAAAACACTGACTCAGAAGGATTGTGTTCATCTGTCTGTTCAAAAATATAAAGAGTCTATGATAAGGTGCTGGTGTGGCTTTAGTTGCTTTATCTTTTCATTTTATTACCCGTCTGTATGAATTACATCATCAACCAGTTTTCAAAATTTATCTGGACCTCTGTTTTAAATAAAGCGCCTCTTCATAGGTATGGACCAGCTTCATTAAGGTCTAACCTTTTCCTCATATCTTCTGTTTTTCCCAAAAAGGAGATGGATGAGCATATGAGAAGTATGCTGCATCATCGGGAGCTGGAAAATCTTAAAGGCCGGTAAGTGAATGGCTTTATATACTGTTGTATCTTTGCCCACTGAAATGTGTATTATTTATACCTCTTCCAGATAGCTTTAATGAATAAGATTTTCTTTTCTGTATGTTTATATTACATGTTCAGCCAACTCCAGGAATGTTGGCTTGGCTCACAAAAGAATGTGCTATGAATTTCACAATTATTGTATTAAAAAGAGCGTTACACAGTAATTACTATTATAACTGAAGAATCATTCTTCTAAAAGAAAGGACTTATGAACTTGATTAATGAAAAAAATGTATGAACAAATAATTAAAATTATAAACAAATGAATTGAGTCTATTTTTTAAAAAGCAACAAAAATTTACAATGTTTATTACTGTGGCAAAATTATTGATATATTGATAATTAATTGTACCAATTAGAAGCCAGATGGAGTTTTTCTGTGAAGATCTTGTTGATTCATTGTTATTTCTACTAAGTGGTGTAGCATTGCTTAATGTCAGGTGAATACAAATTGCTGAGACAACTTTTCGGCAATCAGTGTGTAAGCTGCATATGCCTTGAAGTATTAACTGAATGACCGTTTGATGCGTCCATTCAGTTTTTTTTTTCTTTTTTTTTTAGATTAATTTGTACATTTGCAGTACATAGAAAGGCTTTAATTGTTTATTGCATGCATTACACATTTGATACATTTGATACGTATAAATAAAAATCTGTTTTATTCCCCCAAAAAACTTAACTGCATTAACTCGTAGCAATTTTGGCACTAGTTGCTCTTTTATAGAGTAATGGCATTGAGAAACCTGCTAAGCATGCAGTATGTTTATTATGCGTCACAACCTAGTTGCACCTGCTAGGAGTTAAGATAAATTCTCTCCAGGGTAGGCTTCATCAAATTTGTAGCCATTGTTTTGCAGGGGGGATAATAGCAAGCTTGCTAATTAATCTGGATTCCTAACCTGGAAATATAAGATGAAACTGTGACTGATTTAAGCTTAGTTAAGAGAAAAATCCTTATAAAATAATAATATTATTAACAACACCACACATCAGAATTATTAGCACATCTGCCTTTACTTACACTGCACACAAATTTGCCATTTAAGAAACACAAAAAAGTATCAATAGATTGTGGAATGGTGAACATCCAAACTCTGACATGCAAGATGCATCTGTCTAAAGTCTTCTTAAGCATCGTCTCTCCATATCCTCTAGGGTCTTAAGTAACACAATATAGATATTGTGTTTCAGATATTTCAGATCCACTTTCAGATATTTCTATATTTCGATATTTCTATATTTATATATTTCTATATTTCTATATTTTGTAATATTTTTCTATCATGCCCTTATTTGTACAGTTTATTTTAATAGTTAAAGT
>JAQMYG010000005.1:15725603-15748284 GCA_030014215.1 Clariallabes teugelsi
CAACCTCTGTTTTCTTCCGACAAAGAATAAAAATTATCGAACGTTTTATCGAACACATTTTTTATTGATATCGATCATGTGTCTATCGCGATACATATCATTATCGTTTTATCGCCCAGGCCTATCATACGCACACACTCAAACGGAAACAGTGCTCTTGTCAGGAAACTTCTTTAACAAGGAATCTCTCTAATGACACTCGTGCGCGCGCACACTAACGGAATCACTGCTGTAAGGTAAACATATGTGTGTGCGTGTGCATGTATGTGAGAAGGGAGGGGGTTACTGTGTAGGATCACTTTCATACACAAACGCACGTGCACACAAACACACACTAACGGAAATGCTGCTCTGTCAGGAAACTTTTGTAACAAGGAACCGAACCTCTAATGACACTTGTGCACACAAACACACTAATCGAATCCGTGCTTTTTGACAGAGACTCTGGATCTTTAACAAGGAACCTCTCTAATGACACACGTAGTCACAATGTTATCGTAAACAGTACACACGTGCATGGATGTTGACTACTGTATATGAGTGACGTGCGCGCAACGAGACTGAACATGTGAGACGATTAGCCATAATTCCACAGAGCGAAGGAGAGTAGAACCATTGGCTCAGTTGTGATAACATGATGCTCAGCAGACAAAGCACACTCATATCAAGACCTCACTTGTTTATTAAGGTTAAAATTTATTTTTAAATTTTGCTCATCTTGCAAAACACTCGCAGACCAAGTTACTCGCAATCCAAGGTTCCACTCTATTTTGTTGCTAGTTAACTCTAGAGTAATGATCTATTTTCTCTCCTGCTGTTTGCCACAGATGCTACTGTAAAATGCAACCTTAATGTAAAGCTGTGTCAGAAAAATATAGAATGTGCCCAGGATCATGGGATACAGCTGTCTCCTGCCCATCAACCTCATCCTATCTCTCAGGAACATACTCTAGACCCGCTGTCATCCCCAAACTCTGCTAGCCCCTCACATAACCCAGTCTCTCCCAAGTGCTCTCCAATGCGTAATAGCACAGAAACTAAGGATGGGAAACGTATAAAAAGAAAGATGAAGAAAAAGAGGGACCTGAGAAACATGCAGGGAAGCAAGGAGTCTGACATAAGTGATTCAGAGCTAGATGCCAGCAAACCCTCGCGGCCTGTCCGCAAGCTCCGACCCCGCCGGCACAACAGTGGCTCTTGCACTTCATCTCCTCCTGCTGCTGCTGCTGAAGAAAAAGAGGAAAGCATGGAAATAACAGGTACACCGGATTCTCCAGAGACAAAGGGACCAGCACCGGCTCCTGCCGGAAAGGAGACTCAGGACTCCGACTCCTCAGAGTTGGAGATGGTGGAGCTCCCCCAGGCTGTACCTACAGAAGTGGTTAATCTGGACTCCTCTGACCCAGAAGAGGAAGAAAAAAATCTTCCTCAAGTCTCCAAGGAGTCTGCAACAGAGATGGCACAAACCCAGAACGTTGCATGCAATGAGGTCACCTCCACCAGTGAAATTGACATCAGCAGTGTAGTCACAAGCTGCGAAAGGTAGATAAAAAATGGTTGATCATAATTATAGTTCTAAGTGATATGACAAAGTCACCATTTGTAGACTGAAGGCATGTAAGCTTAGATAGTGTCATTACTTGTCAGACAGCTCTTTTGCTCTTCAGGAAGGTTTTAAATAGATGTCTTATGATATGCAATGTCTTTTTTTTATAGTGCTCAGAATGTGACTCTGGCAGTTATGAAGGAGTCCAAAGCATCTTCCGGTAGGCATTTCAACTTTACACTGTAATATGAACTTAATTGTAATTCATAAGATACATTGTATAGATTATGAATACACTTTTCTTGTATTGGAATGGAATTTAACTGCACACAGTTAAATTCCATGCACACAGTCAAATTCCATGCACACAGTTAAACTATTATTTTAAATAGCTCTGAACTTTGCAATGGATGGGACTTTTTCCACAATGTAGTAAACAGGACATAACAAACCTAAAATCTACAAGACTTCAATTAAAAAAACAAGACATAAACATTTAAAACGAGTCCACCATCCAAGTAAAACCTAGCGCGCGCATATATCCATGGTATATCTCAGGAAGGTCAGTGGAGTCCACATTGCCTAAATTAGAATGATAATGACAAAAATAGTTTACCAGCTCCCTAAATTACTTTTTAAGGGCAAGGTATTCTTGGATGCCTGTGTTAGTTGGGGCCTCTGACTCCAACAGCAACTGTTGCGATAACAGCCCATGATGAACCACATAGACACTTTCTTTTTTGTTTTAAACGTTAGAAATTTAAATAAGCATCTCTCGCTTAAAACAACTTCGCTTGCAGTCTTAGTTAATGATGTATATTTGATTGTGCATTTGGAATAAAGTTACTCTCATGATTTTGAAAAGTTGCTACAGGAAAACTATGTGTATATTGTAACTGGGTTTCCACATAGTCACTGTCTCATGCTGTGTTTGTGTCCTTTACTAGAAGCATCATCAGATGCTGGTGAAGAGGAGATGCCAACTGAGGGCTCATTTGAAGGCCATCAGGAGGCAGTTAATGGAATGCAGATCCATAATGGCTTGCTGTACACCTGCTCAGGAGACCGCACTATACGAGCCTTCAATCTGATTGTGAGCCAACAACACAACACACCCCCACAAAGACTGTACACACAGAGAAGGTCTCATGAGCCCTTATATCACATTATAATGTGCTGAAATTCTTTTCACAAAATCAGAGGTCCTGCAGGTTGAACAGATTTATAGAATAGAAACAGGACAGTCGTGTAGTAGTTAGCACTGTGCCTTCAAATCTCCAGGGTAAAGGGTTGGAGTCTTGCCTTCAGGTCTGTGTGCATGTAGTTTGCATGTTCTCACTGTGTTTTGAGGGTTTCCTCCACGTACCCTGGTTTCCTCCTACAGTCCAAAGACATGCAGATTAGGCTAATTGACGTTTTCAGATTACCCATGATGTGTGTGTATGTGTGTGTGTGTGTGTGCGCGCGCGCGCATACTGTATGCTTGTGCCCTGCAGTGGATTGGTACCCTGTCCAGGGTGTGCCCTTCCCACAGCCCTGTATAGGATAAGTGATATAGAGAATGAGTGTGTGAAAGTGAGTGAATAGAATCGTTCATTATTGTGTTTTCTTTACATGTTATAGAGTCGTAAGTGTGTGGCAGTCTTTGATGGGCACAGCAGTAAAGTGAACTGTTTGGTAGTGTCATCTGGACCTGGCTTGCCACACCGACTCTACTCCGGATCTAGCGACCAAACCATCCGCTGCTATGATGTCAAGGTGCGTCTGTTTACCTCTGCTTCAACAAACTTTTCCCCTTTCTTACTGTTGGATTATTCTTGATAGCACTGTTGCCATCTCTGCACCATCAACCTGCATTATTTCAAATCTGTAGGCTGGTGAAGGTGGTATAATGGTGTGGAGAACATTGTTATTGAACACTTTAGGTTTGTTCATACCATGAATCATTGAAAGCCTCTGGGTATTGTTGCTGGCCATGTGCATGTCTCAATGGCCAATTTATCTATCTTCTAATGGCTAATTTCCAGCATCTTAATGCACCACATCACAAATCAATAGTTGTGTAAAAGTGCTTCTACAAGTGAGATGTATTTTGTTCAGTGGCCTTCCCAAGTACCAACTATAAATCCAAGTTAACCTTTGGGATGTTTAGGAACAGGAGATCAACTTGCATTTCAGGAATTGTTTGATACAACCATCATGGACCAGAATTTCAATGGGATGTTTCCATCATGTTGTGAAATCACAGCTATGAAGAAAATATATGTTTTTGAGAGTATAGTGAGGCTCTACACAATATTAATGTAGTGTTATTGTTATTAAAGTAAGATTATTTTTTTAAAACGTTCATTCACAGATTTTTACTTGACCTAGGCTTGTTTATTTGTGGAATCACTATATAAGCAGGACTTCACTCAAGATCAATCTCAAATTAAAGTCTGCATTATTGTTGCTTCTCTCAGACCAGAGAGTGTGTGCAGCAGCTCAGCCTCCCCGACCGTGTGCTTTGCCTCCATAACCGTTGGAGTGTGCTCTATGCAGGGCTTGCCAACGGCTCGGTGGTCACTTTCAGCCTCAAGGTAAGCCTTGTTTATGTTCCCAATCCAGGAGCACATTAACCTGCACATGCTTTAGCTTACAATAAGTTTACAATTTGTAATTATTTTGTAATTAATTGTGTGTGTGAGTTTATTATATTACCCTTTAACAACCTAAATGTGCAGGGTGTAGTGTTTGATTTTAGGGTACTTCGCATCCAATGTGTGCTCTGCTCTGTCTGTCGATCCACCGAGAGGCATTTTGTGTTGGTCTTTAATATTTTATGGTGGTTAAAAATCATTTCAGCATTAAGCATGTGTTTGACCGTTTGTAAGTTTTATTGTTTTTTTTAAAATCTGTTATTGCAGAACAACAAGCAGTTAGATGTGTTTGAGTGCCATGGTCCACGGGCGGTGAGCTGCTTGGCTACAGCACAGGAGGGAGCGCGGCGCGTGTTACTTGTTGGCTCTTATGACACCACCATCAGTGTAAGAGACGCCAAGAGTGGCCTGCTGCTGCGTACCCTAGAGGGGCACACTAAAACAGTTCTTTGCATGAAGGTTTGTGTAACTAATTTTTTTTGTTTCACATTGGTGGTTTAAAAAATGTAGATACATCTTGTGTGCATGCACATGCAACTGCTTTACTCTGTATTTTCTTTTCGGAGGTGGTGAATGATCTAGTCTTCAGTGGATCCAGTGACCAGTCTGTCCATGCACACAATATACACGTAAGTGTTCTTTTTTTTTTTTTTTTTTTTTTTTCCTCCACATTTTTTTTGTTATACAAATTGCATTTCTGTTTGCGTTGAAATGTATAGATGTCGTGGAAAGATAATTGTCTTTATCACTACGGTGTTTGTGCAACTTGTAGACGGGGCAGCTTGTAAGGATCTATAAGGGCCACAGTCACGCTGTCACTGTTGTGGCCATACTGGGGAAGGTGATGGTCACAGCATGCCTGGACAAGCTAGTCCGTGTGTATGAGCTACATGTAAGTATCTCGCAGTCTGTCGTGTTTCAAGAGTATGATTTTGATGGTTAAAGTTTGACATTGTGTTCACACAGTGTGTTTACGTTGTTGGTGTGTCTGTCAGTCTCACGACAGGTTACAGGTGTATGGAGGACATTCAGACATGGTGATGTGTATGGTCATTCATAAGAGCATGGTCAGTATATGAGAATATCTTACACCTCTCTTGTTGCACTTTTCCTTGACACACTTCGATGATAAATCTCTGGAAATCTCAGCCTTATTTTTACTGTCCTGTTAGATCTACACAGGTTGTTATAACGGGAATGTACAGGCTGTCCGGCTGAACCTGATCCAGAACTACCGCTGCTGGGTAAGGGCCTAGTGTACAGTGCTGTGGAATTATTTTGTGCTGACATTAAGTTGGCGTGTGGTTTTGGTGCAATTCTGATGTGGTGTATTTCCGGTAGTGGCATGGATGCTCACTCATCTTTGGTGTAATGGAGCACCTGCAGCAACACCTGTTGAATGACCATACCAGCCACACGCAGCAGATGCTTAAGTGCCGCTGGAGGAATTGTGACTCCTTCTTCAACTCCCGCAACGGCTTCAAACAGGTTACGGCCCAGACGAATTCCAAGCTAGTTAATCCAAGTTATCTTAAAATGCATTTCTACATGCCTGTTTTCTTCCTGAAAAACATGACATACTGTATGTAGTACATGCTGTGCACTAAACAGTTATGGGTGTCTATGAGCGCATATATGAAAGAAAAAAAAAAAAATGAACATAAGGAAGTACATGCTACAGGTTTGCTATGTGGGACTCGGGCAGAATTTAATCGTACAATATAAACAACATTTTATGCTTGTGTCATTTCTAGCTAACTTGTTAAAGTCTCTCTAGACATTTTAATATGTTTATTTCTTGTAATGATTAACAAGCTTTGTAGTCTATTCATGTGACTGGTACGCAAAGTAGTACAGGAAATAACAGGTATGAACTGAATACTTGGATTGGTAAAGTTTTCCCAGCTTGGGAAACAGTTCCTAATTTGGGTTGAATAGGATTGCTGTACGTTTTTTTGTTTGTGGTGTTTGTATATTCTCACACACAGTGAAGGGAAATAAGTATTCCAACCTTTTTTTTTTTATTATTGTTTATTATATTATTGGTTGGTCAATTTTTCTGTACCAGTTTAGCCTTTTAAACATGTTTTTATGCTTGTGACTACATACCTTGTGTTCATATTTACAAGTATAAAGTAAAAGACATGTGTCAATTCGAAATGGAATACTTATTTCCTCTTACTACAGACGGCCCAAAAAATGCATACACATCTTTAGAGGAAACATAATAATATTCATTGCTGCCATAATTCAATTAGAGATTTAAAAAGGGCTCATTTATCCACTGGTAAAGTGTGTATAAATTTTTGCACCCCCCATTTATATATGAACATTTATGTACCACCCTCCATTAATTTTACATTTTTCCTCTCTTTATAGGCCGTGCAAGCTCATATGCAGAAACATGCAGAGGAGGACAGTAAATTGGAGTCTTGAGGGGTCCTGGTAAGGTCAACCTAGACGATCCAAATAGCCTTCTCTTCTCCCATATTGGGAAGATCTCATCTACATCTCAGGATAGGAGCTCTTTCCTTGCAAACATTTTCCTACATGTAATCAGATACCAACAGCTATCATGTTAGAAGGAGAGGACAATCTACTGGGACAGTTCTAGATGACACTTCTGAATACTGCTTTGTAGGATTTTATGTGAAGTTGCATAGAAATTACAGACAGTAAATATGTTAACATATTTTGAAAAAGCGAAAAAAGCAGGCTTTTTCGGTGTCAATTTACTGCTCAGTTGATGTGCAAAGGCTTTTGGCATCCAAAGGTTCTTCACATTTTTTTTAGCTGTGTAAGTCCTTCTCTTTTACTTGAGCTGCTGGTAATCTGATGTTGCCAGTTAAACCATTTTCTCGTTCCTTTTATCCATCAACACTGTAATCTTATCTCTTTGTATGAAGATCGACTAAACACCATATGATAATTCTGTCATCTTCAAGGAAAAGATAAGAGATGTACAGGTAATGGATAACCGATCTCTTCGTATTCTGTACTCACCTGATTGTACACAGTATTATCAGCTCTGGGAAATAATGACCAAATAACGACTAAGAATTATAAAAGAACTTTGTGAAAGACAAAAAAACTGTAAGAAAGTTTTGGACAGGCCAGAAGAGTTGTTGCTGCTGCCCCCTTCTGCCCAAAAGCACACCTTTTTCATTACATTTTATGGCATGGGTTCAAGAATGTTTTTCATTTCAAGTGTTTAAAGGTTTAATAGCATGTTACTCCTTCCTTCTTGAGCAACAAGGTTTCTTTTCTTTCTTTTTAGATTTCTTTTAACTAGAGATGTTTTATCAAGACCCCCATTCTTTATAATTCACTCACTGGTCAGATAAGCACATTGTTTCATAGTTATTCTACACCAGAAAAGGTAGGACAGTCAGGATTTAGTGAAATGTGCTTACAATTTATTAATATTTTGGAAGAGGGTGGTCAGTTTTTTTTTGTTCTTTAATTTCTTTTTCCTTTCTTTTTTTTAAAAGTCACATTTACATAGTCCTATATTATGTTTATGTGAGGTTGTTTTAGTTTGATTTTTTTTCCCTCTAACTTTTCACGTGGTATGGTTGCTCGCTGAAGTTTTGGTACAGTGGAGGGACTGATTGTTTGCTGCAACTGAATATTGCTGTTTGAGGAAATGTGTTTGCCGTGATAGTGACAGGTCCTGGAATACTATTTGATGGTCAGAGTGTATAAATCACTGTGATCTGAATGTGTGGGAGTGTGCTTATGCCCAAGTATTACAGTGCAGTATTTCTGGTTTGACTTGGATTTTTTCTTCCACAAAAAAAATTCTCACATAGTCAAGAGAATTTTATATTGGGCTATTCCCTCTTGTGAAACTTTATGCAGACATTTATATGGATGTGGGTGGAACTGCATGCAACTCTAAAACACACATTTGTCTGTGTGTGTGTGTGTGTGTGTGTGTGTGTGTGTGTGTGTGTGTGTGTGTGTGTGTGTGTGTGTGTGTATTGCAAGTTGTTTAAGTGGTTAATGTGATTAGGTGTTTTATGGAATGGAGAGTGTAGTAATAGAACCCCTCTCCCATGCCACAGAACTCAGCACACAGAACCGCACACAAAAAATTATTTTCATTTCAGCAATATGACTTAAAACATTTGAAAACATTTTAAAATCAGGACTGTGATCTTTCTTAAAGTCTGTGCCCCTTTGATCTACATTTTAACTATCCTACCCACTTCACTGAAGAGTTTTGATATACAGTACTTTTTCTCACCCTTGGTCGCAACAGCCGTACATATTTCTCTCTGACAGTAGCGGGTAGCATTCGGGGCAGTTTGTCAACATCTTATCTGGCCTTCCCAAAGTTGGTTTGTTTGTTTTTTGTTTGTTCATTTCCACTGAATATCTTGTTCTAATAAAAATACATTTACAGTTTTGTCAACCTGGCATTTTGTGTGTCCATGCTTTGACATATTTCACATATGCACTCCAGTTGAATTAATGTTTAATATTTCTGAACATATTCAAAAAGGAAAGAAAAATATTTACTTCCAAACCCAAGTTTAATCTCCACTTATACATTGGAAACAAACCCTTTTCTCAGTTCTGCATTTGAGTGGGTTCCTCTTGCTGTTAATGTTTTTCCACCAAACAACATACTAACAGGCTCGTGGAAACAAAAACTGAGGAACATTCCGACAACAAATAGCTCGAAATGTGGCTGTTGTGAAATGTGTGTGAAAACAGATATTTAGTTCAAGTTTATGGATTTGATTAGCATAGCTAGTGGATAAAAAAGTAAAAAAAAAAAAAAAAAAAGCAGAGGTATTTAAAGAAAAATCTGAGGTATTGTATTGTGACAGGAAGCAAGAGGTTTCCGTTGTGGGTATATATGTACAGTAGGTGAAAGCGAAAATAAGATGGGCCTAAGAAAGAATAAAATGAAGAGTGTATGAACTGAAGCAAAAGGTGGCCTGACACCTTGAACACTGCAGTAAAGGAAGGAAATAAAGCATTAGAGTTTAGCTAAAAATAATATTGTACATGTGGCCGTCACAAAATTGCTTTGTAATGAAAACCAACGTTGGTCATGAGCTTTGTCCTCCACCTACGGCGACACACTACTCCAAATGATGGATGAGCTGGTGGAGACCATCTTTGAAGAAGCCTTCGTTTTGGCTCTTGATGAAAAGTTTCACCTTGTCATCGTCAAACACCTGCCACAAAGTGATTTCTTTAAGTGATGAAAGAGGAATAAGTCACTAGGTGCGAGGTCAGTGGAGTAGGGGAAATGAGGCAGAATTTTTGGTTTCGACTCTGGCAGCATCGTACGGAACTATACTGCAGGTTTATTCAAGAAAATATTTTTAATTATTTCTTATATGATAATATGAATTTTATGAGCGCCCCTGGGGATGAATGGTGCCACTAAGTAGATGAAGGTGAGTCTCAGGACACTTGGGAGATATCAATCCTGCAAATCCTCTAACCTGGTCTAAAAGCTGTTTTAACCTGTTGAAGAGAGAATGCTGTCATGCCTATCCACTACATCACTGCTATATCACCTGTCCTGGAGTCTCCAAAAATGCATGTGGAATGGTGTTATAACTATTTTATGTGAAGACTGTGAACAGTTGTGGTTGAGGTAAAGGCTGGTGGTTCTGGTCATGTACAGTAGGTTCATCTGGATCCTGGGTGTGTTTAGGCATACAGAGTCAACTGGAGCCACTGTGAGAGAGCAACAGTTCAGAGTAAACATGTGAACAGCATTACAGTTCAGTCAAACAACTGATGAAAATCTGACAGAATCTCTATGAATAGTGAAGGTGTCTGCTGAATTGTATGTCCTCAAGCTACTTAATGCTGAGGAACATCAGTCAACAAATTTCTTTTAAAAACTGGTCGTTGAGTTATATACCTCCAGTACAGAAAGCTTAATAGTTCCATCTCCACCCTGATCAAAGGCCTGGAAAGCTCCTGTAAAGAGACCAAGTTTTGCACAAAATGTTATAGTTGTTATAGTATTAGAGGAGATATTCTCAAAATGATTAACTGCAATCACACTTTAGATGGAAATGCATAAGCCACTTACTGAACATCCCTTCCAAACGCACAAGGCAGTTGACAAAGCTGTCAAAGTCGATGTTCAAGCTCTCGTTGGCATAACGCATTGTGATAATGTTGTACAGTGGGTTGTTGAGATGGAATCCTGAATGACACATAACACACATGACTGCACAGTGACAAGTCCATTAGAATTAACTCAAGTTTCAAAACCACTTCAACAAAAAAATCAGTGGATATGTCTGGAGCATTATACAACAGTTATTTCCAGTCCACTAATCTGATTGGACAAGCAGTGTTCCAAGAGTGCTTATATGTAGTGTAATCACACTGGGAATGGGAATGTTCATGGTTTATATCACTGTACTTGTCTGGATTTGCCATAAAATTTCACATCTAGTTCTGTTACACTGAAACCCTTACTACGGTAAAGTAAAGTAACATGAATATAACTTTTGGCTTAAAATAGACCTTTAGCTGTGATGTATGAATCAGTGTGAACTAGCTATAATGTGAGTGTAGATTTAAACAAAACATTAGGTCAAGCAAGTAAGGGTGTGGTTATAAAGGGATATTGGCCCAACTACGCTTACCTGTGTTTGACTTTGCTTCATTAAGAACTGTTTATCTGTAAATACTTTTATCTGCATTGTTAACTACTGAGATAAAAGTGAACGGAAATGAACTCCAGGACCCATAACATATTTATAAACACCAGAATATTCACCTATACCTTATTCATTTAATTGGCTTGGTCTTTGGCGTGTTCATTATTTTTGCTATGTTTGTGTTATTATTTAGGTGCTTGTATGTTATAGTAGTGTTTCATATCTAGTACCACAATTTCTAAGAGTCTTAAAAACTGAGCTAAAGTCTAACACTGGTGTTACAGAAACTTTGCAGCAGAGTAGGTCTACATGACAGATTATGAATCACCAAAATGGAAAGTTAAACAGTGTTAATATTAGAAATAACCAAATGACTCTTACCTGCATCATTGATTGCATTCCTCATGTCATAGCTGCTGATGAAGCCAATCTGCTCAGCTTCATAGTGCTTAAAGATTTCCTGCAAAAGAAGACTCTGTCAGTCTGTGCACTGTGTAGTTTGCGCAATCCTTTGAATAAAAGATCCCAAACCTGCCACTGCTTGATC
The DNA here is from genome assembly GCA_030014215.1 of Clariallabes teugelsi. Taxonomy (NCBI): domain Eukaryota; kingdom Metazoa; phylum Chordata; class Actinopteri; order Siluriformes; family Clariidae; genus Clariallabes; species Clariallabes teugelsi. Next base: position 15,736,983 of record JAQMYG010000005.1, read on the forward strand.
TTATTCCATAACTGTCTAAACTCTTGTAGATTGAGTCTGCCTGTTCCATCCATCTGAACATAGTCAAGGTCAATATATAAGGTTATATTTCAGATTTTCCTAGAAAAACATAAAAACTGGCAAAGTGGATCAAGATACACATTTAGGTTCTAATCTAGCACCGTAAAATCTTCATTGATTTGTCCTTCAAATCTTTTAAGCATAAAGTCCTTAACGTGTGTATCTAAAAGTACATTCTTGAGCACATGCATCATGTGCAGATGTTTTATTTTTTTCCCAAAGGATACATCCATAAAGGCAATCATGCTACGGCAACTCTCTAGACTGAAGCTTTCTTTATTCATGTCCCAGTCTGTAAAGGTGGAGAAGGTTAAAATGCATTTATGTATAAATGCATGTAATCATAATCGATGATAATCAGAGAAATATACTTACGCTCAGTCAATATCTTATTCAGGACTTTTTTCAACTCGTTGGCTGAGATCTCCTTTTCCTGTATGATCAGGGAGAATTCACTGACTAATGGATAATATTATATTGCTCAGATCAGTAAATATGATGCAAATGTTTTCAAAGGAAAAATAAAAAGTGTATAAGGCAGGCAAAATATACACTGCCTGGGCCTGAGCTTTAATTATCATGTGCAGTGTGGTGGCCAATTAATGTGTGAAAATCATTCCTCATACTCCTAGAGCCATCTTTCACAATTTCAGTCATAGAATACACCTGAAAGTATTAGCTGGTCGTTTAAGACTTCCAGATCATTTTATTGCCATATAACATTCCTGAACGTAGACCTGACCAACTGAAGCAACCCCAGATCATAACACTGCCTCCAGAGGCTTGTACTATGCTGGCACTATGCATGATGGGTGCATCGCTTCATGCGCTTCTGTTCTTACCCTGACACACCCATTACTCTGAAATAGGGTCTATCTGGACTTATCAAACTGTATGACCTTTATTCAGTACTCCAAAGTACAATTTTTATGCTCCCTAGCACATTGAAGCCTTTTCATCTGATTAGTCTCAGTAAAAAGTGGTTTTGTTATGGCCGCACAGATGTTTCGTTTAGTCCCACAGCTGTTTAGTATGAGTTCCAATGTCAATCCTAATCCTCATTGTGTGGAAATTCTCTAACTTAAATTATTAATTAATAATTACTAATTAATTACACATAGCTGTTTTTACTGCTACAGTAAAGCTACAACTAAGCTTTCAAGATATCTCTGATGTCAGTCATTAGTGATGCCTTTTTTTTCTTAATCACATTTCTTTCACAAAGTTGAACTTTATTCTTACAGACTTTAATAATGCATTTGACAATTAACCCAGTTGCATTTCAAGTAGCTCCTTAATTATTTTCTTTGCTTGAGACAGGCCCCTGTGAAACAGCAATGTTTTTCCCCAGGCAGTGTATACATACATTATTGTGTATGTAATTATCACTAGGGTTTCTTTCTTTCTTTTTTTTAACCAGTTGGTTCCCAACCCAGCACTATATTCACTGTCCCTCAGAAATATGTCTAGCTAGTACTTACATCCCCGGCTATATGCTGAAAAATGTTGTTGAACTGCTGGTCCTCCTCAGTCTCATCCCCTGCCGAGGCTGGAGCTGGCTGAGTTAGCGTTGGAGTTAAGTGGCAAAGGTAAAAGTATTGTCACAGACTGGACACTTTTGTCATTGTATGCTCACTACATGAAAACCATTATTCATAAGTTCATTTTCTGAGGATGCTTTAATAAAAAATGTCATATGATTTGAATGGTGAATACATGAAGCAATCTGATAATAATGTATAAAATAATAATAATAATTTAATAGATGCTTTAATTTTTATAAAGCAAATAACTTGTTCCATCCGGTTAGAGCGAATACTATATAGAGATCAAGGCAATGAATGAGATGACCAACTCCTTCCTTCACCCTTTAAGAAGATTTTTATGGGTTAATTAGACGTACACATGCAACACTCACCACTGGATGATCCGCTTTGATCCTGTTCTCTATTTCCCTAAGTGGAAATCAATAAACAGTGGTTACTAACATTTTAAAATTGAAAATAAATTAACAACACGACTCGACCTGATAGCTGCTCTATGACTATTTTCAAATTAAAATCATGTCGACAGTTTCTGAAGTGGTGTGAAGAAAAAAACACATGGAGTGACAGACAGTTCAATACACAGTCATCTACAGTAGTACCAACATCCATGGCAGAGTAAAAGTCATTGAATATTTTCTTCATTCTGATGTATGACGTGAACATTAACTGATGATTAACCTGCATCTACATGATTTTAAGCATTGTGTTGCTGCCACGTAATTGGCTGATTAAAAAATAAAGTTGTACAGGTGTTTGTTATAAGTGTATAGTGAGTACAGTATGTTTGTACTTTACTTGAGTATTAAGGAAATTGAATACATGAACTCCTGCTTAATTACATTTCCAAGAAAAAAAAACCTTACTTTTTATGCTTTTACTTCATTTTTTAAAGTTACAACAGATAACACAGTGGGTCTCAGCTCCGGTCCAACATTAACTGTTTATATTTGACAAAGTTAATCTGTTTTATTTGTAAGTTTATGTTATTTACTTTGACAGTTGAGTTTTCGAATAGCTTTGTAGGAAAATTATAATATGGACATAAGAGTCAAGATTCTGGTTGTGCTGAACAACACAAAACCCACTCACTCAGAGATGTTCTTCTTTTCGGAGAAGACACGCAGGAGAAACTCGCCTTCCTGGTGGGGCTCATAGGTAGAGGGAACAATGACATATTCCCCAGGGCTCAGCTTGAAGCGTTGTGTCACCTCCCGCAAGTTAATGTAGGCCTTACTGCGAGCCTTAGACGAGTTTGACAGGAAGAATTCTTTCTGCATGTGCTGCTTGTTACCATGCATCTAACAAACAGACAGAACAGTACAAAACCATGCTCCAAATTCCATCAAAACAGTGTAATGTTTTTAGCTGAGAGACACAAATTCATAAAAAGGATTTGTATTTCAAGTAAAACTGGTAAAAGAAGAAGAACATGCACACAGCAATATAGACAATGCACACTACTCAGCCTCTACTGGAGAGAGAGAGAGCACTCAGGGGCCCAAGCACTTCTCTCCAGTATTTTTCCATACCTCCTTTGGCACCTATGGACAAATTGGAGGGAAAACCACAAAATGAAACTTGATGTATTCAGATTATCAAAATCAACCAAAATATATAATTTTTTATATTTAACCGTCACAAGGAAGAAATATTTCAAACAAATACTTCATAGATGGAAAATCCAATGGTGAATAAATTTCCACCCAGTTTGCGTTCTTTTCTTCTGTTTTTCTGCATGAGAGCCACCACAAAGGAGCAGGCCACCTCATTGTTCTCCACGTCGTCATCCTCCTCAAGAAGGCGAAGACGATACTGTGGATTTGTCCAAAAGGTGTCTATACAGAGTGAGAGTAGATATAATGTCTTTGTATTTAATATTGCCCTAGGCCAGGGGTAGGCAAGTTCTGTCCTGGGGAGCCGCAATCCTGCAGAGTCCCCAAATCCCCAAATCAAACACACCTGAACAAGCTAATCAAGATCTTCAGGATTACAAAAGCTACAGGCAGGTGAGTTTTTTTCTTTCAGGTTTGAAGCTGAATTCTGCAGGACTGCTGCTCTCTAGGACCGATCTTAACTACGCCTACTATGAAAATTCTAATAAAAATTTTTTTTGTCACATACACAACCATGCACAGTCTGCAATGCAGTGAATTGCTAACATGACACTTTGTGGATTTGAAAAGGAAAAAGGAAGTAAAATGCTAACAGGGAAGAATAAAATTTTAAATCTACAATTTTGTTACAATAAATTAAAATAAAGCAGAATGTAGAAGTATATAAAAAATGTTAGTATGTAAAAACGTAAGAACTGTATAAATAAACTGTATTAATTATGTGGAGTGTACAATGTGCAGACAGCAGCAGAACGTGCTTGTGGTCAAGAGTGTGAAATGAAATGATGAGCAGCAGTGATATTGTCCATCTTTAAACTGCAGTAGTGCAATAGCAGTCCTCTTTTGTATGTAAACGTAACCAGAAATGTGCAACATATATGTTTTGTGTACTTCAGTCCTGTCCAATGTGCAAATGTTCAGTGTGGTCTTTCATTTTCAACCTGCTTACCTGCATAATTCCTGCAGCCTCCAGCAGAGCAGCCTTTTACCCACCGGCCCTCGTTCACAGACACCGTCCACTTGTGGAGCTTATCATCATCCAGAGAATCAGGGGTCAGATTACAGATTTCAAGCTTGGTGTAGTTCTTCATGAAATCACTAAAGGACATCCTGTACAAAAACAACAACAAAGCCTCTTTGCTGAACGTCACTGATGATTTAACAGATAAAGGTCTACTCTCTGAACAGTTTATCCTCCCAATTCATTCATTCATCTTCTATATTGCTTTTATCCTGTATTCAGGGTTGCGGGGACCTGGAGCCTATCCCAGGAGGCTTAGGGCACAAGGCAGGGTACACCCTGGACTGAGTGCCAATCCATCACAGGGCACACTCATACACAACCTCATTCACACACTACGGGTAGTTTGGGAACGCCAATCAACCTAACCTGCATATCTTTGGACTGGGGGAGGAAACCGGAGTACCCGGAGGAAACCCACCAAGCACGGGGAGAACATGCAAACTCCATGCACACAGAAACGGGAATCGAGCCTGGCTGGGAATCAAACCCGGACCCTGGAGGTGCAAGACGACAGTGCTAACCACTACACCACCGTGCCACCTCCTACCAATTCAAACAAATGTAAATTTATTCACCAGAACTCTCCATCTTCTGCATTCTGTAGATGCAGTTTGTCTTTCTCTTCCCTAGAGATGGTGGTCCACTCCTTTGAACTAAATACATCCACAGGAGATTAGTAAAACTGTTTTGAAAGTGATTATTTGTGTGAAGTCCATCCTAAAAGTCACTTACTTATCACTCCAAGGTCCATTCCACTCCACTTGACCCCAAGGATTACGAAGACGTACCAGACGCACTTTAGATTCTTTTTGTGTGCTGTGTTTACACTAGAACCACAGTTAGTGTTAATGTGAACAGGTTCAATCACACTGGTGCCTGTTAAGTATTTCTACAACAAGCCTAGAGGGGTTGTAGAACAATATAATTTCATACACTCCTTTTACCTCATCCACAGCAGTTACAGAGTAGGCATGACCTTTCACTAGCCCAGTTGTAGTGCGAGTCTCCAGGCGGGCCGGGACCAAGGCCTAGGTTAATGAAGGAAAAAAAAAAAGACTCTATTACAAAAATCATTCGTAGCAGGATTTGTCAAAAGAGACGAAATTTTTATTTTATCCAAGGGCTAGCAATATGACTATATAATATCAAAACTGTAATAATAATAATAATAATAATAATAGTAACAAGACACATACATAGGTATCCCAACCATTGGTCAGAATTTGATTCTGATTAAATGTTCATTTTGTAATTGAACAGTTTTTATGGTTTACTAGCAAATCTTTATGCTGTAATATACTATGTATATATTGTGTATAGTAGAAACGCCCTTACAATTTGTGATATCATGTTTGTCATATCGCCCACTGCGAGTCCACATTTATATGTGTAAATGTTTCTGAATGGAAATAAAAATAAAAATAGAATTCTATATTCGGGGTTTAGCCTACATCAATAGAGCAGCCCATGAGGGAGCCTCGCTGCAAGGCCTTCTTCATGATCTTGTAAAGGTCTTTAGGTGCCTCCTTCATTTCATAGAACTCAGTTACTCCTCCAGTGAAGTCTTCCATCCCCTCAGCAGTGTTTCCACCTTTCAAAGCCTCGTAAGAACCATGAAGTCTACAATAAACCACCAAAATATATTTGAAACAATGACCTCTGAGACAGACAGCACATCTTATAATTATATATCTTTAATGCTTAAGTGACATGGTTTTGACTGTGAGAGTATATACTGTATATGAACAGCATGAGGAAGAAAATCAGTGACAGTCTTACTTAGCATATGCTTTCTCAAGGAGAGCGCTCCAGAACTCATTCCTCTCGGCAGACTTGGTGAACACCAGTTGGTTATTGATGGTAGGGATCCGATCATCAACCACAACATCCACCCAGTCACCGTAACGCCAGAACTTCATCAATAAACAAGGTGAAAGTATGTTAGCAATTTCACCACTATAGAGAAATTAATAATGATATTGTTATAGACCAACTTAATTGACTAGCACAAACCTGAAAATGAAAGATCCCTGCATAATTGTCAGAGAAACTCTGCTCTTGAGGAACAACCCGGTAAAGTAGCTTTTCATTCAGAGTAAGACAAGCGATGGCAGCAAGCAGCCAGCAATCTCCTGTAAAGACCAGAGATAATGTGAAATATGATATTAATTTATTAATTCATTTGCCTTTGCTGAATCCTTTATCCTAATTAAAGACCGGATTTTTATTCTAATCCTGAGGAAACTAGTGCACACACACACACACACACACACACACACACACACACTAAATTCCCATATTCATACACAAGGAGATATTTGAATTACTAGCATGTTTTAGGAGGAAACAGGAAAACCTAAAGGAAACCCATAAGGGGCCCAGAGTCAACACAGGAAAAATGCTCAGGATCAAACCAAGAATTGGAGATTTATTTGCCCAGAATATATTAATAAAGATGGCATTAAAATCTGTGATAGCTATACCAAGATTTACAAACTGGGAATTTCAGTGTTAAATTCTGGAGGTGTTTAGATTGTCTACATAGTCATATATTATAATATCTAACCAGGTATTTCACTTTATTTTATTGAGCCTTAAATATATTCCACTATGTGGCACTATTATAACTTGAATGAAAGGTAGAATATTTTGCCCTGCATTTTCTTAGTATGCAGTATATTGACTTATATTTACTTTACATTAACTTTCTCATTATATTGAAATTTCAGCCTTATACCACACCCAAATGAGTATGGGTTCCCTGTTGAGTCTAGTTCCTCTCAAGGTTTCTTCCTAATATCATCTCAGAGAGTTTTTCTTGCCACCACTGCCCCCAGCTTGCTCATCAGGGACAAACCAATAATTATAATTTATATTTTTTTCCCATATGACTTTTGTCATTTATTTCCAGATTTTTTTTATATTGTAAAGCTGCTTTGTGACATTGACCATTGTGCTTCCATTTGGATAGTGACCTAAAAATAGAATAGAATAAGAAAAGAATGATCTCATTAAACATTTTCGTTCATTGTTTTTAAGTTTTTAAAATCCTAAAAATACTAATATACTAATTTCCAGTTTTGAATTAGAGAAAATTCCTAGAGTTTCCTCATACTTCATACTTCACTTAATATGTATACAATATTGAGAGCAAAAACATGGGCCAACAGTGCTGACCTCAGCATTTTTTAATTGCACAATGGAATGTGCCATGTACCTGCCCTATACACAACCTTTGTGATTTTAGTCTCTTTTTATTGCTTTCATAGAGAACACAACAATGAGAAGTGCTGCCAGCCAGATTCCCTTCACTAAAGTAGTCACAACATCAAGGGGCCCCTGCTGGGCTGTGAGTCTGCAGGTCAAAAAAGCATCCATTAAATTATACTACGGTCCAGACATGAATGTAAACCTGTGGCACTGGTCAACAGGGTCATTACAGAATTTTCTGTAAGCACTTACATTTAACTGATCTTACCCAAGTCTCCCTGACAGATGTCTGTTCTGCTAGCACCTCCAATGATGAACTGTGGATTTTCACAAATATCCTGCAAGGCAATTGAGTACAATATAAATACTAAAACATAGGGAAAATGAACTAACATAATTATACTCATTAGTGTATATGTGCACTGTTAGCAGCACAGTCTACTATCATTTTAACTTTTTGTCATACCTATGTATTTTAAACTAACTACCAACTACTTAGAGTAACTAATATATAATTTATTTTATGCATTTCTGTATAGATGGCAAATACATCAATTGCAATCTGTTCATGCAGGCAACATCCATGTGACTGTAGAAGGTGTGCTATATAAATATAACATTAGGATTCAAATAATGATGCAATGGTATGAAAACGTATGTTCTCTGTACCTTATTACATTACACTATTTTAAAAAGAATTAAATGTAATCTTTGCTCTGTCCATCTCTGCCACATGGGTAAACTGTGATGAAATGATGATTTATTATTAAGCCTGAGCATACACTGCTAAGAATCTAATTACACACATTACATATATCCTGTAAGAATTAAATATAAAAAATTGTTCTATTTTTCTAACATTTATTCAACGCATATATTATTTATAACCTGTATTTTGACTAGTAACCCCTGTCCACTCGTCTCCATGCTTTTCCCTTCCAGGCCTACCTTAGGTCTTTTCCAGACAATGTTCTTAACCTTGCTGGCCTTGTGGCCCAGTTCCTTGTAACCCAGGGACTCCACAGTGGCTGGAAAGGTATCATCCTCAAATAGCACCTTTTTCTGAAGACAATTCTGTTTTAGGGTCTTAAAGTCCTGATCACTGAATCGAAGAGGTTTGGTCACAGATCCTTCACCATCCTTTCTCTCTCTTTCCCGGATTAGCCGGTCACAGAAAAAGCCTGATGGTGTATATGGCATCTTGTCTCACAAAGATGATTACTCGGTGTTGGAAAAACAGCCTTTGGTTAACTTTTAGGCCTTAGAAGCCTAAAATCTCTGGCATAAATCCAAAACGCTGACTTGTGATTGGGTGTCCTGCTAAATGACTTCATCTGGTCATAGAGTGGAGGCCAGGGTTTGGGGAAAAAGTCATTCATGCCACATGCGTACCATGCATGCTCACATGCATACACATAGCTAAAGTCTTTCAGACCATTCTCATTGGCCAGAGAACAATGAGAACCCATGCTCTCATACCAACATTGTGGGGGGATACAAAGGTGAGTGGAGCGAGCTGCAAAGAGTCGCTTGTGGGATGGCCTGCCTCAGCAGAAGGCATTCAAGCTCCCTAAACCTGTTCTCAATGCAGCTCAGCATTGAGCAGTCTCAGCATTACAGTACTAGAGCTCAGAAGCACTGCCTGTCTACCATGCATGTGTACAACTATGCCAGAGCAAACTCAATCCAAGGTTCATAAGAGTGTGTACAGAACAAATGACTGGATTAATCTAAGTAAATATATAACTACTGTCCTTAAATACAAAGCTTGAAACACAACTATTTTGATGTGCATTTCATGAAGGGATTCAATCTTTCGCTATAAGATGCTTTTTTTCCCCCTCAGGACAAGGTTACAATAAATTCCTAAGATTTAATCATGTTACTAAGAAATGATCCAAACCTGAAACTTTTAGTTCCAGAATCCTTGTTGTATCTTTATTATGTGAGGAATTTTATGGATACCTTTTAGAAGACAAAACATTTGTCATGCATCCATAAGCTATACTCAAATGCAAGTCTTTACATTTTACATTTTGAATAAAAAACAAAAACACTAAATATTATGTATATATCTGTGGAATTGTATGAACAGCATTCTTCCATTACTTGTTCTAAGAATTGGTCTTTTGATGATTGATGATGATTATAGTGAAGAGTGTTGTGTAACATGTCGGTACAAAATCGTACAGGTGTCATTAACTTTAAAGTTGATTTGTGGTGATGGTGAAAACCAGGTTATATGTTTTAATATATATAATTTTCATACGCATCAATCCCAAGTGCACTGTGGCTGGGGACATTCCCTCCTGGAGAGGTCCACTCTGATTAAGATTGAAATGTGATGTCATAGGATGAAGATGATCAGACAGAATAACAAGGGGACTTAATAGTAAATAGTAAAAAGGTTTTTTCAGTTTTCCTTTGAATGTAAATGTGTAAGTTTTCCTTTGAATGTAAATGTGTGTTGCACAAACTAAAACAAAAAACAGTAACAGACATATCTAGTACATATCAAAAGTCAGAGACACACCCCGGTTGCGTTCAGAAATTCAGAAATTTAATTGCTGATTTTATACTTATTTCCCTTTTCCAATTTGATAAAAAATAAATAATTTTTTTTTTTATTAAACAGATTTATTGTTTTTATAACAATTGTAGACTACATTAATTTACAGAAAAACTGAACATGCACAGAGAAGTCCGTAAATTGTTTTCCTGCTAAAGTTTCATAAATTATCTTCCCTACGTAATTAAATTCTGATTTCCCAATCTGTGTGTATCTCCAGGTCCAAACCAGTGATCCTCAAGAGACCTTGCTTTGGTTCAAACTGAAACATGACTGTGGTCTTCCCTGCAGCTGCATTTAAACAGAGACTTAATTAGTACAGTATGCACAGAATGAAGAAAGTAATACAGTCCAAAATACTGCTACATGCTTGTAAGTGATTGCTAGCTTAAAAACACACTTACTGGAAATTATATTTAAAGATGTGTTAAGTCTGTATTTTTAATAAGCACAATCATATAAATAAGTCTCACCTGACTTTAGAGTAGGTTTCCTTTTCACACTCTTCTGACCCAGAATCACCACGGACTCCAGTTTGCCACCAGAGATGTAAAGCGCGTTCTTATCTGCACAGCTGAATAATATTTATACCCCAGGTACATAAGATTATCCCCAGACTGCTGTAATTACCACTGATCACTTTAGTGGCATGAATACTGTATATATACTGCACCTACAAACACACACACAAACACGCTACCTGCTAATGAGTCTGCCAGACTGCATAGACAATTTACGCAAGCAGAACTGCCTTTTGTCCCTATAGCCGAAGGAGTGTCCATCATCCTCATACAGCAGCCCTTCAGCTTTGCCCTGTAATGCAGGAAGTCATTAGCGCTTAAGGAATGCATTAATGATAATCTTAACTCAATTTTTAAACATACAGTACTGTATATAAGTATAAGTTTAAGTATTAGTTTCCACAGCCAAAGTCTAATAAAGAAATTTATTTCATAAAGAGACATTTAGCTGGTTAGATTTTACAAAAGTGGATAATCACAAGTACGAATAAAATAACAAAAATTGTTAGAATTTATCCATGTTATTAATAGAAAATTTTATTTTAAAATTAGTTTTAATATAAAGTTAGTATATAGTTTTCTGAATGTTTTTAAAAAATGCTTTAGCAGATAAATAAATTACAAAAAAACTAGGGTTGTTCCGATTCCGATACTGGTATCGGAAATGCTGCCGATACCACAAAAAAAATCTGGCATCGGAATCGGCGAGTATTTGAGTCCACGTACCGATCCGATACCATTTTCCTAAACATAGCCTA
>JAQMYG010000005.1:15770945-15787117 GCA_030014215.1 Clariallabes teugelsi
CTAAATGTAGGAAAAGTGAAAATGGTCCCAATCCACATTTTAACATCTGCTCTTACAGTCTAAAGTGAGTCTAAAGTGGTGTACAGATCAAGCCCCTTAGGATTCCACACTAAGACCTTATAATTACTTTTTTTTTTTACTGTGGAAACACTGACTGAGTTTGAATCTATAAAGTATTGTAACGAATGATTAATAAACTCTGTTTATAGATGTTTGTTTGAACTTTAAAGTTTAGATGTATTTAAACTACTTTCTTTGCATTTGCCACAGCATTAGTAGTGAATTGCTCAGCACTGTAGACTGAGGAACACAGCGGTCCCAGCAGCAGCTTAAGCACATAAAATGGATACTAGTGTTCTTTTCCTAATGTTCCTCAGGCTGCACTGCCAGTTCCAAGTTTACGTTAAAAGTCGGGTGGGGACAAAAGCAGACAGAGTGAGAAAAAGAGTCCAACAAAGCATACTCAATGTCTTGAAATGATTCAGGGCTGTGTGACATCAAAGAAAGTGAAGCTGCACAGGCCAGCGAAGCCCCTCCATATCTCTTGGACTCTGATCGTTTCCAGTGGTACACTTAAGATTGTGCTCTGTAGACATTTTATAGCGTCAGCTTTTCCTTTACTTGTTTGTGTGTGGGGGTGTGTTTGTGTGTCACAACCCACAGAACTTTGTCTATTTAGCTTTCACTAATTAACAGATTTCTTGAGCATTTCATGTGCTCTGGTACATGGCAGTGAAAACACGCTTAACACTGAGCAAGTGAAAGCGGCGAGTATGGTGGACTCAGATGGAAGACAACACTCTAACTGACCAGACTGCACTGCACTGGCACAGACGCCTTCTGTTTCTTTTGCAGCTAGGATTGCTCTACTGCTGACTTATCCGTGTGTGTGTGTCTGTTTAAATTCTGCTCAGCTTTGCACAGCCAGTATTTGAATGCAGCTTGTGTGAGAGGAATTGCTCTGTATTGCATCTATTTGTGTCTGTGTGCTGATCTTAGCCTCCCGTTGTGTTTGTGGTGTTTGTGAGCAGGCAGCACAGGGCCCTGATGCCAAACGCAGATTCTTGCTGCTGGATTTAGAGGAAGAGTTCGGGGCAGAGCGGAACCAGGATGAGTGGAGGACAGGAGCAGGCTGACATCCTGTCTGTCGCTGCACTGGTCAGGGAGAGATGGAAAGTGGTGAGTGTCTTTGCCCAATCACAATTTACTCTTCTTCAAATACACGTTAATACATATTTTATAATGTCTGTTTATTAAATTCAGAGGTTCTAGACTTTAATGTTTTTTTTAAATTACTTGCACATGGTAGTTCGATGGGCTTTGTAACTCCATCTGTTATAGGTCTATCTATTGTCCCTGGTTGCTGACTTAAACACTAGAGACACAGTTGTGTGTAAAGTGAGTGACTGCATGCATGTGTGCTCTCCCAGTGACAGGTACTGCCCTGCTCCATGCCTCCCTCACAGGCTGTGTGTGTCTCTGTGTGAATTGTGTACAGTGGCTGCAGCCAGTGTGTGGTGTAAGGTCAGCACTGTTAGGTCTCCTGCTCACATGGGTAAAAGTACTGCATGCTAATCCCAAGAGCAGAGCTGCCACTGTGCCTGGAGGCGAAGGTTTGCTAGGACATTACATGAAGTCCTGACTGTGGTATCAGAAAACTGGGACAATGAGAAACAGTCGGAATTCAGTTCTGTACATAACAACACTCAGACTAGAAAAAAATACAAAAACAAGACAAAAGGCCTGATAGTTTTGGATGAGGTTTACATGAGGATGTGGATCACTTTTTTTCCAGAGCATCACTGGGATTTTATTCCAGTTTGAACTTATCATGTCACTAATTACTACAGAGTGAGCGTGTAAATATTGGCCTTAATTTGATCAGATCTGAAAAAACAACCCTAGGTCACATTTTTAAAGACATTTCAGGGAGGAGCCTTTTCTCTTCTCTTCTCTTTTCTTCTTTTGTTTTTTTTTAACTAAGTGAAAACAAGTACAGGCAGATTTAAAACACATAACGTTAAAAAAGAAAGTAGATGAGATAAGTTAATGAGTTTCTTGCACAGGTAAAGATTACATTATGGTTGTTTTTGTTGGCTGAGAGTGCACTTGTGCAAACCCCAGTGGCTGGAGTTGGTCCCTTGACTGGAAATCAAACCATGGGGTGAAAGAAAGCACCATATGCTAAGCACTAGTCCACGAGAGTCACCGTTATGTACATATCATGGTCATGTGACCAATTAATGCTTAAATACTCCCAAAAGTCATGTATAAAGCAGCTATGAAAACATTTTAGTTAAAATACGTTGTATATGTGGAACACGTTTGTTTTTTTGGTGTCACAACCATGTATTCACTTCCATCTGCATGATTTATATACAGTTTGTAAATTGATCATAGTTACTACAGATCTCTGGAAACAGAAATATTCATTCAGAAATCTTTTCCTATTTGGATAATGCTGGAGCTTACAATTCAAATGACCGAATATACTCCAAATGCCATGAAGAAACGAATTTGACTTCTCTGAAAAAGTTTTTATTTCGCCATCCTTCACTTTTTAGATAAAGAAAATTGGTGGCGGGGGCTTCGGGGAGATCTACGAGGCACAGGACCTGCATACCAGGCAAAATGTGGCTCTTAAGGTGGAGTCGGCTCAGCAGCCAAAGCAGGTGCTCAAGATGGAGGTGGCTGTGCTGAAGAAATTACAGGGTAATTACACGAAGCGCGTGCTTTTTCTTCTGGTGTCTTTATGAAGAGTTGTTAACTTGGCCAGGATTATTAAAAGGAAACACAAAATTAAACTCCATACATTTTCTATATTGATATAAAAACTCTAAGGATCCCTATCTCTCTTCATATAACAATACTGATCTGCTCCTGATATTCCCACAGTGACTACAGTTTGCTACTGTATATTAAGTGTTTTATCTTTCAGCAACATAGCATAATCATGGCAGGAGTACGAATCATTTGATTGACTCGGGAGGGGGAACGCTAATAAGGGGATTTATGTCTGTAATATGTACAGTATATAATGTATAATGAACAACATCCAGTATTTCAGTTGGATTGGTATACATATTGGTGTTTAATATATATCTGTGTGTGTGTGTGTGTGTGTGTGAGCGTTTGTGAGAGTATTCAAAAATATACATCTGTATTTGGGCTCTTGACAAGATAAAAAGGTCTTCAACCTTTTTTTCTTCTATCTGCTTTAGTAGAATATTTATGGATATGGATGGTGTTTGCTTTTAAACGGCCTAGTCTTCGGATATTGGCTTTTTCTTTTTTTTTTTCTTCCCTGGGGAAAAGAAGTGTAACCAGAGATCTTTCCCCTTTCCAACCCCCATCTAAGCAAAAAAGACATTAACAACGAACAGAGCCTTGAAAACACCCCAGGCTTATACAGTATGTAGACGTATAGTGATTCATGAGTAAATATTTTGTGTATAAATATCTGTCTAAAATAGATATGAGGGGTGAATAAATTAGGAAGTAGGAGCTGGTGCTGAACTGAGCTAAAGCAGACTTAAGCATGTCTGTGAACAGGGTGTGGCAGTTCCTGAAAAAATATTGGTGACATTCAGCCTTCTTGCACTGTCCCATGCAGGACAGTTCATCCACTCATACTACATCTAAACCTTATGTACCACCTTTAAAGGATGGTAAAATGAGATACAGCTTGCTTTGTATTTATGAATCACCATGGTGAGAAATTAATATTTAATATTTTGAAATCTGCAAACGTGTTTGAAAGATGTCATGTTCTAATAATCCCCTTGTCCTTTGTCAGGTAAGGACCATGTGTGCCACTTTGTGGGATGTGGTCGCAATGACCGTTTCAACTATGTTGTCATGGAGTTACAGGTGAGGTTTTTATACATTTACTAGGTTTAGTACTTGTCATAGACGGGGAAAAGAGTTTTTAGAAATAGTTAAAAAGTTAAAGCTAAATATAAGCTGATCTGCCTTAATGTAATCAGTGTCTGCCTGTCTTTCTGTACGGCAGAACTCTCTGCCTAACGTATTAATATAAAGAAATAAAATGTTTAAAATTGAGTATCTTATGCAGGCGGCATGGTGGTGTAGTGTTTAGCTCTGTTGCCTTGCACCCCCAGGGTCCGGGTTCCGTTCCCGGCCAGGCTTGATTCCCATCTCTGTGTGTATGGAGCAGATTATGCTAATTGGCGTTCCCAAATTGCCCGTAGTGTGCCCCCTAAGTCTCCTGGGATAGGTTTCAGGTCCTCGCGAGCCTGAATACAGGATGGGGAATCCATGGGGAATGGGTGGTGCAATCCATGCATTTTAGCACATAACACTGGGCTCTCAGTTTGGGTATTTTACATGCCATTACCTCGGACTGCTGCGGATATGTTTGCACTAACAACCCGTTTTTTATCTCACAGTGGTGCTTCACATTACTGCTTGTTATTAGCACCTTAGTTTCAGAACATATGAAACAAACATACATTGATTGACCATTCATCTTTGAAGGTTCAATTTTTATAGTTCACTTTCCTTTTTTTTCTTTTTTTTTTTTTGAGTAAGCCATGCTATGTCACACTTTCGTTTCTGTTTCTTGAGGATTTTTGCGGCTTGTAGGTGTATTGCGGTCTCGGGGTCTTCCTCATATTAACCGAACTATCTATATGTCTATGTCTATACACACTGATTGGCTTCTCCCACCTCGAGGAAAAAAGTTCTAAATTGAAAAAAAAAAAAACTGAAATCCGCTAGATGCTGTGACGTAACCTGGTACATAACTTCTCATAACTTCACTTCTAGTCAACATTATTATTTCATTTATGGCACAGTTTCACCTCAGGCAAATACTGCCAAGTACTGCCAAAGTTTCGTTAAATTATGTCCAGTTTTGCGTGATGCTGTGACAAAATCTGGCTGGGCAGACATGCATAAAATTTTCTGAGACTAGTGTCCTCAGTGTTCTAAATATGAAAATATGATTGAAAGAGTGATGATTACCAGTGTACAGACAAAACCTTTATTTAAGTCATATGGGCAAATATACAGCAAATTGTAAAGCTTTAGTTTTGTGGTAGTAAACATTGGCCTGCCAGATAAAATAAAAATTCATGTAATAATTTATTTAACAAACACTCAGTTTGTACATGCTGGCAGCACGGTGGCTTAGTGGTTAGAACTATCACCTAGCATCTGCAGGGTCCAGGTTCGATGACACCTCGGATCTGTGTGCATGGAGTTTGCATGTTCTCCCTGTGCTTGTTGGGTTTTCTCTGGGTACACCGGTTTCCTCCCACAGCCAAAAAACATACAGTTTAAGCTAACTGCCATTCCCAAATTCCCAATACGAAGTGTATGTGTGTGCCCCAGGCCCCCCGCGACAATATATACAGGATAAGGCGTACAGATGATGAGTGAATGATGACAGTACATGCTTTAAAAACTTTAATCTTTAAAATTGATAAAGTGGAGCTTGTGATGATCTTAGTTTGAGTTCCTTTGTCACTTCAGGGTTGTAATTTGGCGGATTTAAGGAGGAGTACAAACCGTGGGACGTTCACTGTCAGCACGACGCTCAGACTAGGCCGGCAGATACTGAAGGCTATTGAGAGCATCCACTCGGTTGGCTTCCTGCACCGCGACATCAAACCGGTAAGTCAGCGCACCTTCTCACAGCCTCAGAGGGACAATTATTAAGGTTTTCGATTCTTGAGATCAGTCTTAGAAACATTTCTAATTGCACAATTGCTTTAATCAATTTAAGTTCATTAGTAATCACTTACCAAACAGTGAAATATTGTTAAAGCACTATTTTTTTTACTATGCTGTGTTTTAAATGTCTTGCTGTATGTATTACAGTCCAACTTTGCCATGGGACGCGTCACCTGCACTAGTCGGATCTGCTACATGCTGGACTTTGGTTTGGCACGCCAGTTCACAAACTCGACCCAGGAAGTCAGACCAGTCAGTCTTTTTTAAATATATGCAAATATTGTCTTTTTTGTGCCGGGTATTATGTGCTGTTTATGTGCTGCACAATGAATCATTTATATTCAGTATAAATAAGTTGGTGCAATTCTGTATGTACATAGTTTATACTGGGCTGTTCTTGTTTGTTCTGTTAGCCTCGACGTGTGGCAGGATTCAGGGGCACAGTACGATATGCCTCAGTCAACGCCCACAAGAACAAGGTGCATACCCAGCTTTTGCTCTGTTATTTCTCCTTTGGTCCCACCTTTCCACTGGTGCCGTGTCTGTGTATTCAATTTAAATTTTGCTTAATTTGGTTGTTAAAATGACAGGAAATGGGAAGGCACGATGACCTGTGGTCTCTGTTCTACATGCTGGTGGAGTTCTTGGTTGGTCAGCTGCCTTGGAGGAAAATCAAGGACAAGGTTGGGGCTACACATACGAGAGAGCAAAACCTTTAGGCCGATTCTAAAGTCAGTTGAATTTAACACTTGTTTGTTCATTAGGAGCAAGTGGGGAAGCTGAAGGAGGCGTATGATCATCGCATCATGTTAAAACATTTGCCCTCAGAGTTCAGCATCTTCTTGGACCACATTAGCAACTTGGACTACTACACCAAACCCGACTATCAGGTGATGGAGAATTATGAAGCATATGTACTGTATGTTCTAACAACAAGATAAAGCGGTATAGACGATGAGTGAGTGTTTGTTCTAAAATTATTTCATTGGTCATACAATATATGCCCATTTATTCTTTATTAAGGCAATAGAAACATAACTGACAACAAAATCAATGGGCTTTATTGATCAATTTTTAAGTAAAGTGTTTGTGTAACCCAAACTGAAAAACGTTTTATGCAAGATTTACAAAAGTGTTGTGAATTCAGATTTTTGCACTGGTGGTTGTGTGTGTGTATTTAACACCTGTAACATGCAAATACATGTTTCAGACTTAGCTCATTTGCATCTAGTGATGCACACAAAACTCCAACTTGCAAGTTGTATGGACAAAGCATGAAATGTTTGATCCTCGAAAACAGAAGTGGAAGTTATTTTAACTCAAATTGTATGATCATGGTAGAGGCAGAAGTGGAAGTTATTTTTTACTCACACCTATGACAATGAAAATATTTGATAAGGTATAATATTAATAATAGGAAGTGTGCACTGAATCTTCTGTCAACTTCCCTTAGCAATGTGCAGACAGACCAGACCATCCTCCGTAATATAGGGTGCCATTTCTTTTGTCATAATTGAATATTTAATTGCTTTTTTTTATGTTTTAAGGTTTATGTTAGTTCACTTAACTTAAAAATACTTAAAAAATAAAGTAACACCAGTGCCCTGTGGCTTAGTGTTTAGCACTGTCGCCTTGCATCTTCAGGGTTGATGGTTCGAATCTCACCTCCAGTCTGTGTACCTTGTAGACTGATTGATGTTTCCAAATTGCCAGTAGTGTGTGATTGGGTATATGTGTTTGCTTGTGCCCTACAATTGGTTGGCAGCGCATCCTAGGTGTGCTCTGTGTTCCCTACACATAGTCTACACCCCAACTCCAAATTGGACGGATGTGTGGAAATGAATGTCAATAACATAATGACTTGATGTGACTCTCGTCCTTGTCTTAAGGGACTAGCATGAAGATACTGTACGTTTACATTTACATTTAAGCATTTGGCAGACGCTCTTATCCAGAATAAAGTTTTCGTCATTGGATAGATACTTGCACTGGGTTACTAAGTTACTAACTAAGTGCCATTAATCAAACACAATTGGGAAGATTTTTTTTTTGGAGGGGGGAGGTGGGTGGGACAGGGGGATTAGTCCAAGTATTGAAGAAACATACGTCTTGAGATAGAGACTTCATAAGTTGCTCTGGATAAGGTTGTCTGCTAAATGTTGTAAAAGCAATAAGAATAAACAAATTTAATTGCATAGCATAATCCATATAGGAAAGTGCATTCATCTGTGCATCAATCTGTGATTTTTACTGATGTTTTTGCCATATGTTAATAAATTATAATTAGCTAAAGTATCTTATGTGTATTCCCTGCAGCTTTTAATGACGGTATTTGAGAACAGTATGAAAACTTATAACGTAATGGAAAACGACCCATACGATTGGGAGAGAACGGGCACAGATGGTGCTCTTAATACGCCTACAGCTGCCAACGTGCCTCAGCAACACACACGCTTCACGCCAGCCTACATGGGGTAAGCAATGTTATTGCGGCTAGTACCACATTTGTGGAGTTAGCAAAAAATGAGAGTTGGTGTGGGCAGTTTGTTTTGGAAGTACATCTTTAATAAATGGGGTTGAAAAGTTGAGTGCGTTGTGCCAAATGGTCGATGCTTTGCTCTGCTCCAGGATGGCCAATGCCTCTGTTGTGCATGGAGACCTCTTGAAGGAAAACACTGATGAAGTCCTGAAGGATGAGCAGCTCAGTGATGGTGACAACAATGCTGAGCCAGAGCACCAGTCTGACTCCCCTGCCCACCACCTGAGAACCCCGGAAGCTGACGGTTGGGAGGACCTTGATCGCAACAGCAACCTTATCCGCTTCCCTGGTCGGAAGGTATACTATTTTAAGCATATCACATTAGTATACTTCTCTCAATTAACGAGTTTGAATTAGTAATCTATACTGCATTGGTGTGCACCTTCAGGGCCACAAAGAAGAGGAGCACAGTAACAAGGGCAACGCAACCCCTCAGGCTTGCCCCAGCCTCGGCTCTCCTGTCTGTTTACGCTCTGAGGTGATGCCTTCAGACAGAGAAGCTCCTCTTGTGAGGAAACTACGCAATATCCACAGCTTTGAGCTGGACAAGCGACTAACTTTGGAGCCCAAACCCAATACAGAGCGATTTGTAGAAGCATGGTTAGTTTCCTGTGATCACAGTAATCTCATTCATTGTACTTTAGAAAGTGTTAAACTAAAACCTACTTGTGTTTGGTAACAGTGCAGGGAAGCAGACGCCCGGTTTAGCACTGGACCAGGAAGGTAATGTTGGTGCAGTCCCAGCAGCTGCGTCTGTTCGAGTGTGGCACTTTGATGAAGAGTTCCTCTCAGGAGATGCATCGCCTAAACTGGGCTCCCCAGCCTCTCTGGAGCTCTGTGACGGAGCTGCCAGTAGTGGCTTTGTAGCAGTAAACCTGAGCACAGACCAGCAGGACGCAGACTTAGACGACTGGGTGATGGTGGAACGTGTTTCTGACCAGCAAGAAATTCAAGGCGCAGCCAGTAGCAGTCCAGGACCAGAGGCCAAGCTGACAAGCAGCCCTTCATATGAACCAGAGGTGGTGCGGCCAATGGATGAGTCTCCTGATAAGGAAAGGGCCACCCCAAGCTCCTTCCATCGGCACACTAAGACTACACATAAAGTAGAGAGACTTGAACTGAGTATGATGCCATCAACAGATCTGCTCCCCATTACACCCACGAGTCCTGCTGAAGCACTGGCAGAAGGAGTTCTCTCACAGGTAGTGGTTCATCACTAATGCAATAACTCCACAGTGGAGAAGCACAATACACTATTTTGGCATAAATCTTCTGTTCGCCTGTTATTTAGTTAGGTTGAGTTTAGATTATTAATAAATGGCATTTTCACATTTTAAGAGAAAGTGCGCGAGCAGGAAATATGATTTTAATGACTAAAGGAAAATTCCTGGTCTCTTTTTAAAAATAATGAACTATGCTCTAGTTTCATAAAACAGACTTGTATGACCTGTATGTAGCCAAGAGCCGCCTATTTTCACAAGAAGCGGCAATTTGCTTATCACTGAGGGCAGCTAATCACAGAGCTTTCACAGATTTGCATTTGCTCATTTGTTTGATGCTCTTGTTTAAAGCTACTTATATTTGAGATACAATACAACTGAGCTGTGGAGGATAAGAGGCCTTAGATAAGTACCCGATAGTAGGAAATTGATGATGCTGCAATTTGAACTCATGACCGTTCTGTCTGTAGCCCGAAGCCTTAACCACTGATACACCACTTTTATTTTTCCCAAAACATGTTTTCAAAATTGTGAAAGTAAAATAATTACTCACTAGGAGAAGTGGTGGCTCAGGCGTTTGAGGCTCTGGGTTGCTGATTGGAGGATCAGTGTTTGAACCCCGCCACCACTGAGTAGCCACTGTAGTGCCCTTGGGCAAGGCCCTTTACCTACAGTATGCCAATATATAATACACAAGCATTGAGATGTAGGGCATCCCAGTGCCAGTCCCAAGCCTGGAGAAATGAGTGGGTTGTGGCAGGAAGGGCATTCGGCATAAAACTTGTGTGGTGACCCCTAGAAAGTGACAAAGACCAAGGGGGAAAAAGAAATTACTCACCTTTAACCAAAAATCTTACAGGAATTAAAAGATGTATAAGTGTTTAAGTTTGTTTTCTTGATGGAAGCTGGTGGTATGTCTGTGTATATGTGTGTAAATCTTCACAGCCCATGAGCTGCCACCTCCATGTATCTGAAGCTTGTGGTCAGACAAGTAAACAGTAAATATTAGCTTCTGTGTGGGGTTTTGGGTGGAGTATCTAAGCCTGAGGCTTATTGTTAGTATATTAAATATACTGGTACTGTTTCGCCAAATTGCTTTCTGTCAATTCTGTAAGAAAGTCTGAGATGCGTATACATAATACATAATACAGTACATTGAACGGTCTTAGACTAAACAATCCGCTGTCCTTAAGACTGTATTGCAAAACATCATGTTTGGTCCCGAATATTTGATTGGTAAATTTGGACAGTTGTTTCAAAAGATTGTTAGTGTACTCAAAACTTTTGAGTTGCATGTGAAACATTTTACTCCTCACTTGAGTTGGCCAGTTGTGTAATTATTAACTGCTGCTTCACTTCTGCTCTCTAAAGTGCTAAACTGTGCTAAAAGGCTGACATTTTGCTTCACACACATTAACACATCAGGCCTTCTGAGGGCTGCTTCTTCGTCATCTGTGCTAATGATAGCTGCTGAGTTTCTCCTCAGCCTGTGTTATATAAGATCTAATGTTATTGAGCTCACTTGACACCAGATTCAGCATGTTACCTGAACCACTGTTCTTATGGACCAGGTCAAGGCACCGTTCAAGTGAGGAGCTATTTTTGCCGCGTACATACCCATTTGCATGCCCGAGTTATTTTTAGTAGATGTGTGGGCAGAGTGTGTGTATGTGTGTGTTTTTATAAGCGGCTTTCTCACACATGCTATTTTCTGTATCCACATTTGCCACCTATCCATTCTTGTCTTATCACTTTTTCATCTCTGTCCTCCTTCGTTTCCACTCCCCTGCCTCATGTCTGTCCTCCTCCTATTTCCACTTCCAATTTTTTAGCTCCCAACCTCTCCTGCATCTCTACCGGAGGAGATAGTGGCCCGGAAGCTCCTGCGCTCCCCTAGCCCTCATGCATTCCTGAGCACATTGTCAGATCCCCTGCACCAACGCTCCCCACCCACTATCCGCCGTAGCCAGTCTGCAGAACACCATAACCAGCACCGCTCTCCCTGCTCCTCTAGCTCCCAGCCCCGCATCATTCACAGAAAGCTGCCAGCCATTCCACCAGGCGCCTCCAGCACCAAGATTCCTTCAGTAATCCGCATCACACGCGCTCAGCTGCAGCAGGTGAACACAGTTTCCAACCACCCGTGCTTCTAGGGCTGCTACGCTTACCTCGCCCTTTTTCCTCTACTTAAATATTGGCTTGGTGTGTTAACTCTTAATAATTTAAAATGTAAGAGATTGGGATTAGCAATGGTAATGGCCAAGATGTTTTTATATTATACAGGTAACATCAAAACTACCTGCACATCAGAACTATATCTTCTACACCAATCATCTTGTGATGTTCTGGGAATATTTATGTAAATTGACCCTTTATTTTACAGTGCATCCAGAAAGAATTCACAGCGCTTCACTTTTTCCACATTTTGCTGTGTTACAGCCTTATTCCAAAATGGATTAAATTTATTAATTATATATGGAATTTATTATTTTCCTCAAAACAGCCAATACTCCATAATGACCATGTGAAAAAAAAACACTGAAAAAAAAAATCACATGTACATAAGTACTCACAGCCTGTTCCTGTTTCCACTGATCATCCTTGAGATGTATTTACAACTCGATTGTCCACCGGTGGTAAAGTCAGTTCATTGGACATGATTTGGGAAGGTATACACCTGTCTATATAAGTTTCCACAGTTAACAGTTCATGTCAGAGCACAAACTAAGCCATGAAGTCCATGGAACTGTCTTTAGACCTCCGAGACAGGATTGTATCAAGTTCTGGGGAAGCATTGAAGATCCCAAGGAGCACAGTGGCCTCGATCATCCATAAATGGAAGAAGTTTGGAACCACCAGGACTCTTCCTAGAGTGGGCCGCCCAGCCAAACTGAGCAACCGGGGGAGATGCTACAAGATGGTTATTCTTCTGGAAGGTTCTCCTCTCTCCACAGAGAAACGCTGGAGCTCAGGCCCTTCTCCCCCGATCGCTCACTTTTGCAGGGCAGTCCACTCTAGGAAGTTTCCCAGTGGTTCCTAACATCCTCCATTTACGGATGACGAAGACCACTGTGCTCATCTGGGCCTTCAGTGCTGCATTGTCATTATGGGGTATAATTTGTAGAATATTTAGGAAAATAATTAAGGCTGTAACATAGCAAAAAGTGAAGATGCACTGAAAACTAAAAAAAATAACTTTGTCTCTGTGCTTTTATTTAAGATTATTATCTTATCAAAAACTACATCCTTGTGCTTTAAATTTTCTTTAAATAGCCCTTAATTATAACTCACTGAGAAATAACTCAGTAAGCAAGTTGCTCCTGTACATGGCAAGCTAACAACTTTCTCTTTCTCAGTTGACAGCTCAGCGTCCCTCTGCGCGCTCGCCCCAGTCACCCCCTGATAGCGTGCCACAGTACCCCCTGCTGGAGACTCAGGACACTGGCGAGAAAGACATGCTGCCACAGGATTTTACAGTGAGCATCCACTCACCTCAGGAGCAGCCTCAGTTCCTACACTCCGGTCCCTCCAGTGCTGATGCAGAAATTCCCATAAATAAGAACGGAAATCCAAAAACGCCCAGCCCAGTGCCAAGCACGGAAAACTTACCCCAAAATGCCTGCAATCCAGTTCTGATAAACAGCCATGATGAGTCTGCATCAAGTGCTCAGAAGGCGCTACTTTCTGAGCTGAAGGACACCAGGAGAGACTCATTTACAGAGCCTGAGCAACTCCCTGCACCGAAGAACAATATAACATCCTCTGTTGAGTGTACCAATCACGCTACATCCTCTCCAACTGCTGTCCCGTGCCGAGATCCCAATCGCCGTCTTAGCCGCATCCCTGTCCTCGAGCCATCCAGTTTGCTGCAGGATGTTGCTCCAGGCTCAGCTAAGGAGAAACTGCTGCAGAAACGAGGCCAGCGCCTTCCCACCTCGCCCTGTGCCTCACCCTGTGCTTCACCCTCACTTTCCTCAGTCCAGCGTGACCGCTTTTCCTCCACGTCAGCCTCTGAGCGCTCGCAGGATGAGGAGTCCATACATGGATTGAGACAAGGTGATGATGCCCCGTCGCTGTCCTCCTCTTCCAGCCCACATTCACACAAGAGCAAAATCCCCAGACCTGTAAGCCACTCTTCTGTAAAAGGGGATCTCACAGCCCAGTTTGTGCCTCGGCCACCTCCCGGCAAACCTCCCAGTCGCACATCTGCAGATGGCAGGTAAACCAAACAGAGGAACTAGTATAAAGCTTATAAATCATACAGCGATGCCTCATTGGGTGTGGGGTTGACTTGATTTTTACTTTAATGTTTATAAACAATACCAGACATCCCTCATATCACCTATTAAAAGCCATTCTAAAACCACTCGCCATTTATATTATTTAACACATTTTTGAAAAACATTTTATATTCTAAAAATTCATCCAGCGAAGGTCCAAAATAAGGATTTTAATACAGAGGTGTTGCATAGTTCTTTCATGTGTGTATAAATGGGTTTTTAAATTTATGGCTTAACACAAGTTAGATCATCTTCCCATCCACATGTTTTTGCTCTTCAGGCTGCGGCGTTATCGGATCCGAGCAGGCAGTGCAGGCGACTCCGAACTGATGACATGTCTGGCTCAGCTGATGCGAGGAGGAACCAGCCGCTCATCATCTTTGCATTCTCGCAACTCGCCGCAGCACGGTGGCACCAGGCTTGTGTGTATCAGCCAGTCTGGTATCTCGCATCACCATCACCACCATCACCAGCGCAGTTCCAGTGCTTCCCCCCGTAGCTCCTCCTCCTTACAGCGCTCCATCAGCTCCTCACCCTCCCGTCATGAGCACCGTGTCGGATGCATGCGTAGCCACTCTCCTCCCAGCTTCTCGGGGTCCCCGCCTTCGCGCCGTGCACATCCTCATTTGCAGGAGGGCAGCTGTGGCCACAAGGCCCGGCCCAAAGCTTGCACTCGGGAGCCCAAGTGCTCCAGCAAGCTGAGCAGATAGTTAAACAATACGTATGTACGCACTCTAGTACTGTATGTTCACATAAATCACAAGCATACCAGCAGGGGGATGAAAAGGCTTGCAAGATGCTTGTTTTTATGCCTGACTTGTACCAATGTAGTAATCCAGTCTTAATTCTGCAACTACACAGTATTCTGCTTGTTAGTTTTGCACCCACTTCCTGTTTGAATCGGACGATAAGAGAGAATCACGTCTGACAGCTCTCTAACGTATGTTCTCTCTTTATTTATCAATTTTTTTGTTTTCAAAAGCCGTGAGTGTAATGCTGTTAGGATTTTTATTTTTTTTTTCAGATGAGTTGTAGGATTAATATTTTGCTTTGTTTTAACTTGAAGAGAAATCATGTAGCTAGAGCACTGATCTAGTTAGTCGAACCCTTGTTGCATGGGTTTGTGTATTTGCATCGAGCTCTGTAAACCTGTAATATAATATTTATTGAAATATGTACTTGGGGTCGGATGCATATTGCGCCCTTCTAATCCGTGCAGTGGCAGGTACACTGACAGATCGATGCCATTGTTTTTATCATTTCGTTCTTCGCTATTTTCAGCCCTCATTCTAGCTATGGCAGCTTTTTTGAGACTGCAGAAACATTTGCAGAGTGTTAATGTGAGGACTAGTGTTTCCTTTCCCACGAACCACTGAAGCAATCACTGAGATTTCTTATAAGCACTTTGCTATGTACCTAAGGAACTTTTGCTTTTAATTATGGAAGAGCAAGATACAAGCTTTCACAATCAGCTGTTTTAGTCCTTTCTTTTGAGCTACAGAGATCATGCTGCTCGTTTAAAGGCACATTCTTGCATCATACACACAAATATACAGCAGATATACAGTACACACGTGCGTATGAGGAAGTCGTATTGATATTAAAACTCCTAAAATCCATCTTACGTTTAGCGATTGATCACTCTGTCCAAAGGCTCCACAGGCTGAATAAGCTTCAAACAGCATTCAAAGGGAATGTTTTATATCTTATCCTGTACAGAATAAAAAAAAAACATCATTTATTCATGTTAAAGGAGGTTTGAGAAAGAAGAGGTTAGCACATAGTACTGTGGTGTGATGAACATATACTAGTCGGATTGCAAGAATTATCCAAATTGAAAATAAAACCGATGATTGTCGGGTAGGTTTTTGTTAATTTGTCAGCATTAAAATCTAAAGGATAGCAGGGTTCTGTAAATTCGTCAGTTTGGTATAACCTATTGTTTGTCACTTTGGCTGCATTTTGGCCACAAAAAGAGATAATAAATCAGACCTCAGTTTTAAGTAATCATAAATATGTTTCACGAGACATTTTACTTTATAATCTTGTCCAGTGTGGCTAAGTGGTTAACACTCATGCCTCACACCTCCAGGGTTGAGAGTTCAAATCTGGCCTCCTGTCTGTGTCAGGGACTTTGCATATATTTCCCTGTGCTTTGTGGGTTTACTCCCAATACTCCGGTTTCCCCCCACAGTCCAAAGGCTTGTGTTGTAGGGTGATTGGTGTTTCCAAATTACCTGAAGTGCTTGGTTGTGTCAGTTGGTGGTGTTGGCACCCCATCCAGGGTGACTATTGCCCTGAGCACTCTCATATAGGCTTCACCTTCCTGCGTCCCTACACAGGAAAAGCAGTACCGAAAATGAACTAATGAATTAATCTTGTCTAGAATATTCTTCCTCAAATGTCGATTAATGAGTCTAAACCTACCTGTTTAAG
>JAQMYG010000005.1:15792022-15808885 GCA_030014215.1 Clariallabes teugelsi
TGATACATGATACTCGGTGCTCGTAAACCAAGACAATACTCGTTTTTCAAGTCAAAATTTATTTAAAATCTTTGCTCTTCTTGCAGAACACTTGTAAACCGCGTTACTCGTAATCCGAGGTTCCACTGTATTAAGATAGGAAAATACTCTTGATAATCTTAAGATTATGTAAAACAATGCATGTTGTGTTCTATAAGCACAATACTTTGAAAAGTGATCATTTTATAGGTTGGCGGAACTTCTTGGTCACACGTTTGTGCTCAAGCCTCAGTACGGCTTTATGACCTGTGATCAGAGTCACTTGTGGCTCCGCCATAATAAGGTGTCAGCAGCTCTAAAGGATGAAGAGATTCTGAGTGCATCATGCCCACTTTCAGTGACTGGTGAGTTGAAAACTCAAGAACATCCTAATAAACATGGCTGCTCTTCATATCACACCTGTTCCTGGGAATCACCAGGGGGCCACCCAATATGATATTATCACGATACCTAGGTGCTAGTTTGATTTGCTTTACACTTTGTATTGTGATTCTGTGTCACAATTTTATAAATAGCCTGATTAATATAGTTCTTCTTCTACTTATTATTATTATTATTTCAGATTTTGTTACAGTTATAAACAAATTCAGCAAATAATTGGCTCCTACCACATAGGATGTAGTGTCGCCTGCCAAGGATTATAGAGGGACTGCAACATATTACCACCTCAAATGCAAATGTAAATGCAAAAACTAAGAAAAAAAATTTTTTTTTGATTTTGGAGTCAGTGTGGCAATACAAAAGTACATTGATACATAGTTGAATCGATTTTTCCCCATCTCTACCTGATTTAATTAGTTGTGTATTTAATTGCAGTGCTTTTGTTTGCATTGTCTCTGACAGGTGGTCTCTCCTTGGATCAGAAGTGGGTGTCTGCTATGTTATATACTCTCCTCAATATGTGCACTGCTGAGGGACTGAAGGCCACTCAAACCCTCCAACTGCTCAATGAGCTGTTTCAGACCACAGTCTCAACTCTCACCATGCAAAGCTTTGTCAATTCATCCTGGGCATCATCACTTAATAACTCTGACAAGTGGGTGCTTTATTAGCTGGTTTCTTCTGAAAATACATTAGAAAATACTTAAATTGCTATAATTCTTTATTGTGCTCATTATATACTGTGTATATACATTTTATTTACTGCTTTATGTATTGCAGGCCTTTCCCCTGGATTAACTTGATTGATGTACAGACAAAACAGTCTCCTTTGACTTTTTGTCTGTCGAGATGTAAAAGTTTACAAGACTGCATTTCTCTGATGTATCAAAAAACATTTTCTTCCTGAATTTAATTTAGAGAATTAAAGATTAAAGAAAAGAATACAGTGTAAGGACCAATTTATTGACAACAGTTTTATAATTACAGTTAATATTTGCTATATATGCAAGTGCCACAGTAGATCATGTATAAATCATACAGTATGTGTTAAAATAAGGTTAGGATAATTAGGCTCATGAGAATAGTGAGAGTCTCTTAGCAGCCTTAAAATAGTTATCTAGCTCTCTAGATATTTATTACCATTTGGGGCCTAATTACACTGACTATGCATCTGCACAATTCATTTGTTTCTTTGTAAATGTTACATGCTAAGAAAACTGAATGATTCAACATGATTTTGTTTTGCTTTTGAGACATGCAGAATGCTATTTATGGACACTTTCCTAGACAGGGTTTAGATTACACCAGAAGTAATCCCACTTGAGACGTAATCAAGGAATCCAAAATAACTTATATATCATGGAGAATATATCAAACCTCAATTTAACATTAATTACTTTGTGATAATTTAATCTTAAACTAAATTTATTTAGCTTAAGGATTGTCTTCTCATAGCTCCATGGTGTTTCAATTCTAAATTCAGGTTACAGTCTCCATGGAGTTTCACATAACTGTTTCAGTTTTGTGGAATTTCTGATTCCTTCTCACTGTTCAAAAACACACCCCAGAATTTAACTGTAGATATGAATTGTGCACCCATTAAGAGTGTACATCACCCATGCACCCATGTTTCCCAAACGATTTCTAAACAGATATGGTTTTACATGGTTTGACTTTGTCCAGCTGGAAAATACAGGGATGTCTCTGAAAACGATGGTGTTTGGCTGACCGCATATGTCACTCCAAAGAGAACATATTTTTCTGCATTAATGGATTCACAGATATGTCATTTACCCATGTCATGGCCATGGGCACTGGCACATCTGCTTACCATAACTGATGCTGGCTTTTTGACCTAATGGTGATAAATAAGTTTGGATTGTCCTTTTCCTCTTTGACACAGAGAACACGGCGGCTGTTTTTTCCAAAAACAATGCTGCAGTGCCTTTCTATAGTGGCCAGCAGTGACTTTTTTTGTTTGGTGACTTGGCTTTTACTGTGAGATTGGACTAGGTAGGCTGGCCTTTGGTTCCTGGGTGAACCTTTTGCATGCATGCCTCAAGTTTACAGGTATATAACTGATAATAATCAATGTTAATTTGTTAATGTTTTGTGGTGCTTATCTTGTGACTGACTTGTAGATAGATATACAGTAGTGGATTTATTTTCTAGAACAATACTGTTTTTTCCCCTCAAAACTATGAAATAATACATACGGAATTAAGAAACAACAACAACAGTCAATTGTCATTTTAAGACGGTATTGTCAAATGCATTTGCAAAGCCCATCAAGCACCATGATGAAACTGGCTCTCATGAAGACCATCTCTGGAAGGAAAACAAGACCAAAACTTACATCTTCTGCAGAGAAATGAATGTCCAAGTCTCAGAAATCACCCATGAACAGCACCTCAGATTAGAGCCGTTATGAAGGTTTTACGCTCAGAGCATAAAGTAGCAGAAACATCTTAATGTTAACAGTTCTAAGAAGATTGTTGCATATTTTGGATGCAACTTCAGCGTTGACAATGTAGAAAGAAAGCAAAAATCAGAAAAGCCCATGGAATTAGCAGGTGAACTTTTGACACCTCATACACACACAAACACACAAAAAGAGCTTTACATATTATTTTTTTGTTGTTGTAATTTACGACAATTTCTTCATAGTTAATTGTTTGGGGGTTGATTAAAAAAATTAAAATAAATCTTTACAATACTTTTATCGTGTAAAGCGTTTTGCGTGCTGTTCGCCCCCGTCTGCCGGCTTCACACGCCTCTTCTCGCCTGCGTGTTAGGTTTGACGTCAGTCCAGGTCTATCTGCTGTCGAGCTCATTTTCCTTTCATTACACCGCGGGATCAATCAAGGTAAAGATGTCCTCATTAACTCCGTCTCCACAACCTGCTTTCTTCTTTTATATGACACGGAAGTGAAAGCAGCCGGTGGATTCGCAATGTTTTGGTCGCAATTTTCACTTAGACGCTAATAACTAGCTGCGTTTAGCTGATGCAGTGACGGGCGGAATGAAATGTTTTTTTTAATTTTTTTTTAAACAATGATATTTGTGTAAAATATTGCTGGAAGGTGCGCAGTGAGGTCTTACACGCTCTGGTCGTGTTCATTTGGACACGTGTTGAGTGTGTGAGACAGCAGTGCTGCTGCTTTAGTCTTTTCCTGCGGAGTGTCGGAGGAAATGAAGCATCAGCTGATGGGATTCTGAGCGCAGGAGAGGTTTATGCGGTCTGTGCATCGCTGACTCTGTGTGTGTGTGTGTGTGTGTGAGTGTGTGATTTGATTGTCATGTTTATACAGATGGAGAAAGCAGAGGCCACATCCGAGCTCCAGTCCAGACTGTCGTCACTGTCCGTTTCGTCTTTCTCCGGCATCGCGTCCAAAACCTGTGACTCCAACCCTCTGGACAGGTACAGATTATTCTCAGTTTATTCTCTATACTGTAGTGTAGAGCTTACGAAGGAACAGTTAACAAATAGATGGATGTTAACTTGAGTGCAGCGCTCACTTTTTAATGTAGGTCTTGATGAACATCTAAAACCTTTTAGTTCCCCTGTTCTGTCATTTCTTTCCCCCTAATGTGTCATAAATTCTTACCAGTAACAGAAATGTCTCTGTGCCTGTACCTGTAGTTTAGTTTATAGTGGTTATCACTGTCGCCTGGCACCTCCAGCGTCCGGGTTTGATTCCCTCCTCGGGGTCCGTGTGCATGGAGTTCTCCTTGGTTCTTGCTTGGTGGGTTTCTTTCGGTCCACCAGTTTCCTCCCACAGTCCAAAGACATGCAAATGAGGCAAACTGGCATTCCTAAATTGCCCGTAGTGTGTGTATGAGTGTGTGCTTGGCGATGTGTTGTCACCCTGTCCGTGCCTGTTTACGATTTTGGAATGATTGTAGCACTGCATAAATATAGTAATTTTACTAGGTTAGGTTAGGATGAATTTATAGAACACTGCCATTCATCACTTCTCTCTGAGACGATGGTTTAACTGGAATTATTCCCTGGTTTGCATCAGGATGATGGATTCCCTGTTTTGCCTGATATGAAGGTTTGACTAAAGTGATGAATTGGCTAGTTTGCCTAGGTTGATGTTTTCACAGTTGTTTTTGCATTATGAATGATTTATTACAGTACATATGCCACATGTACTGCGTGCATCAGTGACTTGAACCAACAGAAAGGGAAAAGCGACTGTCAGCATTTATTCTATGAAATCTTGATGTCAAATGAATAACAATACCTGCTGCGTATGTATAAAAAGCTCAGGCTAATCTGGGACTTCCCTAAAACAGATGTTTTCCATGGAAACAGCCACCACAAGCACCTCCTGGGGTAGGGAAGCGACTGTGAGCTGGCGGGTGCACAACAGACATGACAAGTAAAGAAGCAGAGAGAGATGGGAAGTGATAGGAAGTTACTTATGTAGAGGGTTAATAGGATCAGGTGTGGTCTTTTTCTTGCATCTAGTCACTTTTCTTTGTGTGCATGTGTGCCTGTATAGTATATCATCGCTCACTTTCTATCAGGAAATATTAGGTGCTTGCTGATTGGCTAAAAGCATGAGAGCTTTAAATTGTTCAATGTGTCAATTACACCACCACAAGGCTGATTTCTCTCAGCCTGGGAAACAGCACTGGCACTGTAATGAAAAGGAGTTTGCAAGGTACACTACTGATAATAAATAGCTAATATTTATCAAACTGTTTTTAAGCTCCCTCGTGGAGTTTTAGAACTTATAGCTATTTTGTTAACTTCTCCCGTGGTAAATGGTTGGGCTTTTTAAGCTTTTGTAGAATCTTCATGTCAGTGTGTTCCATCCACTAGTGAAAGCAGCAGGGAAGGACAAGGCCTCTTGAATGGCCACTTCAAAGCCACAAACATGACCCTCTGATCTGATCGCCGAATTCTGTACAGTGTGGGCGGAGTCAGCAGTTGACGCAAACGTTCGATGAGACCATGATACCAAAAAAGGTCATGTTTATATCCATGGCAGCAATGTCCTCAGGACCACTAATCACTGCAATGCAATGCAAATTGTTTTGTGGGCAACCGTCATGTATGTGTTCTTCATGTGTGGGCTCCATGGGACACATCTATCCGAGTGGCATTGGAATAAAGGAGTAAAATAATTATAGTCATTGTCGGGCATTTCAGCACCTTTACAGTAGGTAAATACTTATTAGGCTGCCTCTACATTTTTGTTTAGAATACATTATGCGCCAAAAATATACAGTACTGAAATGAAAAGACGAAAGATATTACCTTATTGTCATCTGTGAGTTTATTTCTCCTGAAAGCACTATTAGCGTTTTGATTTACCATTGTATGAGTAATGTAAGTGTCGAAGTGTGTGTGCACTGCCTCACTGTAGACAGTGTTCATATCGTTTACGCAGATTCTCAATCCGGATTCCCAGAACAAAGCTTGCTGCAGACTCCTCCATAAGGAGACAATTTGCTCACATAATGCAGACATAGTCCTTGGCGGATCTTCACAGCTGAACACACTCTCATTTAACATTCCCCACAAGTATCAGGTATCAGGTGGTGTAAGCTCAGGGGAACAGGACGGGTACGGGAAGGAATTGTTCTCCCACCTTTTTAAAACTCGGTCCCCATTCACGACCACTATTATATGAGCAGAAATAATACTCAACTATTAATACTTTTTTCTCTGTCGAGAGATCCATTTGCAACAGCAAATGCACAACACAACTTTGCCGCATTGACGGACGCATACGCTCGTCCGAGATGTGCGAGTTTCAGTACTGTATGTTTTGGCCCATACCGTATTTCCATATCTGGCCGAAATAAAACATTTTTAGCCTGCAAGCTTTATTCAGTACTAAATAAATAAAATGTTAACTCATTTGCATAATAGACTGGATCATTGATGTCTGTTTTTTTGGTATGGTTTACCTAACCCGCAGCAGTTTTATAGAAAGGCCCACAAGATGTGTCTAGCTGGGACCAGCCAATACAATGTTATTACGATATCTAGGCGCCCATTTAGTTTGTATTGTCATTATCTTATTATCACAATTTTATAAATATCTCATTTCGATATTAACATATTTTTTTGATTTTTTAATTCTAAATGAACTTTATTTTACTCTACCACAGGATGCTTTGCTACCTGTCGAAGTGTGAATAGTTTAGACTGTGCCACCTGTAAGATTTTAGAGGAATGGCAACAATTATTTGAAAAAATTATTTTAGAGTGTTGTGATACCTGAATTGCAGCACAAAAGATTTGCGATGCATCACTGAATCTTTTTTTTCTTCACCTCCGGTGTCTAGTGTTTAACCATAGACAATACCAATTTAGATATTTGGTGACTAGCTCACTCCACCTCACCTGTTGCTTCTGCCAAAGTTCTTCTGGTTTTGGTGTAAACACTGCCCAGTGACGACATGGCCATCACAAAGCAACCATTGTATCTTCAAAGAAACTCTAGAGTTTACTGAAATGCTGATGTCTGGGCTCGTCTTGATGTTAAAGCAAGCTGTGGAAATGTTTTTTGTCATAGCGTTTGAGTTGTGGGCTGACACTGTTCTGGAATAGAGAACACTGAAAGAAATTCATAATGGTTCCTTCTGCACAGATCCCTGGGTTGCTTGTATCTTCTAAATCACACCATGTGAATAAAATTGGCTTTATAATTAGCTTTTGGTGAGCACCCCCTGTGAATATTGGTTTATAATTTGTCATCAAGTAGACCGATCAGCAATAACTTTTGACCACTCTCCTAATATTGAGTAGCGTCACCTTTAGCCACCAAACAGGCATTTAGGGTGTGTTCTGACACATTTCTTTTGGAAGCAGCATTACTTTTTTGAGCAATTTGAGTTACTGTAGCTCTTCTGTTGGATTGGACTACATGGGTCAGCCTTCACTACCCACGTGCATCACTGAGCATTGGCTCCCCATGTCCCTGTTGTTGGTTTTCCTTCTTTGGACTACTTTTTGTAGGTCCTGACTACTGCAGACTAGGAACATCCCACAAGTGCTTCAGTTTTGCAGTTACTCTGATCCAGTTGTTTAGACATCACAATTTGGCCCTTTTCAAAGTCATGCAAATCCTTACGCTTGCCTGTTTTTTTTTTTTCTGCTTCCAACTTTTATACTTAAGAAAATAAAGGTTCACTTGCTTCGTAATTAATCCCACCCACTTCCAGGTGCAGCAGTTGTAATGAGATATTGAAACTGTAGCTGCTACGACAAGGGCCATATTGTGGTCCAAAGAAGGAAAACTGGAGGACCGGTATCAGGGTCATGGGTGGCCAAGGCTCACTGATGCACATGGGTAGCGAAGGCTGGCTTGTGTAGACCGATCCGATGGAAGATCTTCAGTAGCTCAAATTGAGGTAAAGAGTGATGCTTGTTTGGATAGAAAGGTGTCAGAACAAACAGTGCATTACTGTTTTAGTGGCAAAAGGCGATCTACTCAATATTACGCGGGCGGTCTTAATGTTATGGCTGATTGGTTTATATGCGTGTGGCCGTGGTTGCGTGTGTGCATGTGTATTGTAGTGTTAAACCATGATGTCGGTGTCAACAACTAGACAAATGTGTACAAGGCAAAATTATTCTCGACTTTAATGAAATGTTTTGCTTCATCAAGACTTCAAAGCACAGATCTTTCTCAACCCGTAACACACCCTGACAACCAGAGCCAAATGGATGACAACAGCAACACCAGAGAATTACAGCAACCCACCAAGGTATAGTATCTCAGTCTGAGCAGTTTCTATAATGTTTTGTACTTTATTTCTTAGGATTTAATGTGCTTCTGTATGATTTCATAAGGATGATCCAGCTGCAGAAGGAGACTCTGTGGAAAGCAGCACAGCTGAAAAATCCGCTGCAGAGAGAAAAGGTTAGCACACCTCTTTCCTCCCTCCTTCGCCAACTGCTAGAAACCTTGTCATCATCTTTCATCATGGTCTCCTGAGAGGCTATCTTGAAAAGATATCTTAGGCATGTTCCCTCTCAGGAATTATAGCAGATAAAACAAACTTTAGCAGACGCTTATTAAGAGCTTAAATAGGAAGGTCTGTACTGTACATTTGATGGTTCATGCGATTTTCCAGTTGGCTAACCATGTGGCATCAGCGCAATGTGTAAAAAGCTCTAGATATAGTGTTTCGTTTAATAAGCATTTATAATAATTTGTTAAAAATTACTTCATTTAATAAGCAGAGTAGCTTTGTGTTGTGCTGCTGCCACATGATTGGCTGATTGTATAGCTACCTAAATAACCATATGTAAATATGTCCTATTAAAATTATTTGTAAATGTATTTTTGTGTGTGTGTTGCCGGTATATATTTTTTCATTGTTGTTTTAAGGTTTACACAGTTCAGATGAAACCTCTAACTAACCATAATTAATTATTGTGGATCTAAGAGCATGCTGAAAGCTTTCAAAGGACACAAGATATATTTTTGATCAATGTACAATTTGATAAATTGTAGCTTGATTTTAAAAAAATGTAAAGCATTTGTTATTTTACTAGATTTCACTAGAAGTGCAATTCTCTACAAATTATTGTCTAAGCAAAATAACATTTCTTTTTATTGACTGCATTAGGGCTGTGGCTATCGAATATTTTAGTACTCGAGTACCAAAAATTTTATCGATTAATTGAGTAATGGGATAAAATGTACTTTTGCTTAATTAAACAGCAATGTAAAATATATAAGAGAAACAAAGATTTTTCTTTTAAAATGCATACAGCATTTTATGAAAAATAAACAGTGTCATTATTCACAATACGAGTAACAGCTTAAAGTTGACTGAGATGAATTAAGTGCATTACAGAGCTATACATTCTTATTTTAAAGCCTTTTCTCAGATGCAAAAACAAAAAAAAAAAGGTATTTCAAATGACTTTAAGTATAAAAAAAAATAAGGCACACATTAAAATAAAGAATTATACAAAAACAGTTTTAGTTGTGCAACTTAACTTTCGTAAGGCGTAACATAAGCCTTTACTGACAATTTCTGTCGTTTTCTCTTGCTGGTTTCTTCATCTCTTGGCTCGCTGATAATTTTATCGTTCCCTTCCATTTTGCAGCCCACAACAGAACGCTCCCTCAAATCAATACACAGCTAACTGTTTGTGTCTCCTTCTGCTTTTTGGGTGACGTAAGCGCTTCTTCTCCGTCTGTGTTTACTGGCGGCTTGCATCCGTGTCATGCCAAACATATAATTGCGCAAAAACATAACACAAGCTTTTAAAATTAATTAAAAGAAGCTTTGATGCAGAAGATTTTGCCTCAATCATTTTTTGTAATCGAAGTACTCAAGTTACTCAAGGAATCGTTTCAGCCTTAGACTACATAAATATGTAGTCATAACCTTTGGAATCAAACACAACCTACCTTGTATGCATTGAGGATGTTATGCAATCATTACTTTATATTTGAGA
Organism: Clariallabes teugelsi; assembly: GCA_030014215.1. Taxonomy (NCBI): domain Eukaryota; kingdom Metazoa; phylum Chordata; class Actinopteri; order Siluriformes; family Clariidae; genus Clariallabes; species Clariallabes teugelsi. Next base: position 15,801,885 of record JAQMYG010000005.1, read on the forward strand.
ACCTTCTGTTTTTCCTTGCCAGTTAACAAGCTTTCTTTTCATGAAACTTCATTACGTGTAAAACTACTGTAATTTAAATGAAAAACAACCCTCTTGCAGCTTTACCGCCTATGCAGCCAGCCAACACATGGACCGCTTCGTCTCTGAAAGAGCTGAAGGCTAAGCTGCGTCAAGAGAAGGACTGCATGGTCACTATTTATCGTGGAGACATCATGACGGTCAATGTACCCACCATCCCTGAGGCCAAGCGCGTGTGCTGGGAGTTTGCTACAGATGGCTACGACATTGGGTTTGGGGTATACTTTGACTGGACACCTGTTACCAACAAAGCCATAACGGTGCACATCAGCGAATCCAGCGATGATGAGGATGAAGATGATGAGCTTGAAGGTCAGGAAATATCTCATTTCTTTGTTTAGAATTGCTAGTGGGAACGTTCTAGGACATTTAGATCAATCCAGTCCATTATAAAACAGGATGTGCAGTTGTGATAACCTTCACACGTTGCTAATTGACTAAACGTTTCATGATTTACACTATTATGAAGATAGTAGTCGGCAACACAGTCAGCGCTATCTTCAGCCAATCTATTTATTTAGCATACTGTGGACGTTATCATAATCTGTGTGCTGATGGATGGTGCTAGTTCGATAATTAAATGTTTGGGGACTTGTTTTGTTGAGATGCATGTGTTTGATGACAATTTAGAAAAAATTGTCTACCCTTATACTATAGACCTGTGATAAAATCTGGTGATTTGAAGGGACATGCATTGGCAACAATTTTGTAACCTGGCTACTTTGGTAAACTAAACTTTCTTTTGGCTGCTCCCGTCACCATAGCGGACCATCTGATCAAACACACAACTTGGCACAGGTTTTATGCCGGATGCCCTTCCTGATACAATCCTCCCATTTTTCTAATCAGGCTTGGGTTTGTATGCAGTGCCTGGGTAGTATGGTGCGTGGCAACCAAGAATGGTGGGGCTCAAACCCGGATCCTCAGATCCCGAGATTAACAGTCATGCCTGAGCTACCACTTCCTGGCAAAGCAGTGGATTGCTGGCTAATTAAGTTATTATGGGACATACTGAGATGGTTATAAACCAAGCAACTGCTTATTTTCTTGCTTTGGAATACAATACTAATGATTCTTCAATCCAGTATACAGTATGCAGGTATAAAAAAAAAGAAAAAAAAAAAGAAGAAATTAACTAAATTCAAAATTCAAGGCATCAAGAACCACCTGATTCACTGAACCTTTGTGTAATGCCTGATATTAGTGAAAGAATGATGCTCTTAGTCTTTGAGGGGACCATCCGATCCGCACATCCTGGCACAGGTTTTACGCCGGATGCCCTTCCTGATGCAACCCTCACATTTTATCCGGGCTTGGGAACAGCTCTGCATCCACTGACTGGGGTTTGGCCATTGGGTGGGAGTTAAACATGGGCCTTCCACAAGGCAGGCATGAAACCTACCACTGAGCCACCAATGACCAAGAATGCAGTCCCGGGTACTGCAGTTAATAACTACTTGCTCTGTTTTTATGCCAAGTAATTATTTAAAACCTAGAAGCCGAAAAGTATGTGCACACCTGATCGTCATGATATCAGAACATGTTTCCATTCCTTAACCATGGACGTTTTTAGAGTTGGTCTCTTTTGCTGTTATAATAACCTCCACTCTTAAGTTAAGACTTTTCACACGTTTGTAGACTGTGGATTTGCTCGTTCAGCCACAAGAGCATTAGTGAGATGTTGGGTGAGGAGGCTTGGAGAGCAGTGTTCCAAATCTAGGATCTAAGATATTCTATGCAGTTATGTGCTTTATTTTGTGGCAACATTTTGGGGAAGGTCCATATTTGGCCATATAGCTCATATTCCATTTTTTTCTTTTGTAACAGGGGAGGTAGTCAGCTGACCATGTTATTATTGTGGTCTACCTGCCACAGTGACACTATCCCTTTGAATAGGACTGGCTTTTATCTAGTGTCCACTGTTTCTTTAGGCTGTCAGACTCTGAATGGGATGTAAAATGGAGTGATTGTGATTGTGAATGTGAATATGGGTGGATGTCTAAATCATTTAACATTACTGAAAAGTGTTTTGTCATTGTATTGATTTTGAAAAGGTACTTGTGATTTTGTAAGGTATTTGATATTAAATAAACAAGTTATTTAACTCGTTAGCTTTGATTATATACTGCTGCTGAAGACTATATTTGGTGTTTTATAGCTGCACCTGTGGTTCCTGGAGACGTGGAGAAAGGGTCCAAAACGGCAGCCAAATCTAATTTGGGAGAGATCCTTCCTGTGTACCGTCAGGACAGTCACCTGGCTGTTCAAGGGGGTAGTCACAGTTTCCCAGGAGAAGGCACATACCTCCTAAAGTTCGACAATTCCTACTCCTTATGGCGGAATAAGACTCTGTACTACAGAGTGTACTACAGTGAATGAGGAACCAAGCACACATCCGCAGATAAATGTTTTGATATTATATATTTTTGATCTGAACATAGATATATATTTACAACACTGTACACATATCATTCCACTATTAATTCATACACTGATTCTTAATTTGATGCAGACTTTATTATATAGATAAGCGAAACACAGCCAATCAGATTTATCCTAGTCTATATAAAAGTTTTTTAAAAATCTGAGTAGGATATAGCTTGGTTTAATGTGAAAATATGTTGTGTGTGTATGTTTTTCAAATGTGTGGACAGTTTGTGAAGTTCCCATATACATGTTTGGTATTTATGTTGTCTTGTCGCACCTCTGTGACCCCGGTAATCAGGTAAAGATTGGTTAAGGGAAAGATGCTTAAGGAAATGAGTGGATTGCTCAGCACAATATGGTGAATAAATAAGGAAATGATGAAAGAGTGGTTGTGTGATGTGGGCCTGGCCATTACTGACTCAGGTGATGAATACTAATTGATATTTATGTTCAATTAAGGACAAAACACAGCCAGCTCTGATCCTGCATTGATTTATCTGAGGTGCATCAACATGTTTATTGTTGTAGCTTTGAGGTCAATTTTTTTTGTACACTATGCAGTGTAACCTATCTATTGGCAATGATGCAGACCCTCAGATACGCATTCACACATTCTCTTGTTTGTTCTTTCGTTCTTTCCCTTTTTTTTTTTTTTTTACTGCATATGCAGCATCCATTAACTCCGTCACTAGGGATACTGGCCACAGGCTGCCTTTTTATGACTTGAGTGCAAACCGTTTCCTGTCATGAGAAGCCAAGTTGCAATATAACTAATTCAATATTTACATGGCCCACCAGGTACCATTTGGTGGTGGTGGAGGTGGGGTGGGTCAGGGTATCTTGCTTTCTGAGAGGTTCTTTGATAATAAAGGTTGACATGCTATTAAACTAGTTTAGAAACATCATATGTGCTGCTTTCTCTATGTCAGTTAAATGAACAATGTTTTACACAAAGCTTTATTGACAATCTTGGTAGTGTGCTGTGTGTGTGTGTGGGGGGGGGGGGGGGGGTGTTACTACTTGTCCATGAGTACCAAAACACAAGTGTTGACTTGATGGAGATAATTTCTATAATGTGAGCAAATCAGCAGCTTAAAAGAGAGTTCTGCTCATACACCTGCACACAGTCTATTTGCACACTTTTTTTTAAAAAAAAACCTTCTGGTTATTTGCATGTTTCCAAAGGGATCTTTCAATTGTGCTGCTGAAATATACAGTACTGACGTTGTGCTTTTTTATGTGTGCCATGTTATTGTTTGTGATGTATTAGTCTATCATTGGTCTTCTGCTTTCACTCCACTGCTTCTGCTTTTTATTCAATAAACATTTGTACACTGTAAGCTTGTAAATTTTTATTTATTTATTTTATTTATTTAGGTATGTTAATCTCTTTAACCTTTTTACTCTACTACTCAACATATAAAAAACATTTAAGATGTTAATCAAAATAGATGTTTAATACCAATAAAACCAAACAGTTTAATATCACCTCTTAAAATATTGCAAAAACTCAACTTAACAAATACTTGATATGGGGTAATTTTAGCAACTTATTTATTTATCTACTGTAATGGTGTAGGTTGGGGACTTGATCAATGTCACAGAAATACTCTTTGAATGGAATGCTGGCCCAGTGAAGGGATCTATTCTCACCTGTTTGTATGTTTGTTTGGGGATTTTTTTTCTTTCAATTTTACTTTGTGTGTATAGTTATCAATTCAATAACTTTCCTCTGCAAATATAATCTTATCAGGACAAATTGGTTATTCTACAGAAAGGGTGGTATTTGTATTTCTTCATTCACACCTAGAACGTCTTTAATAGCAATAACTTACTTTTAAACTTTATGAATCCACAAACAGTGGAGAATTTTTTATACATTTAATAAGTGGTGTTACTTCTCTTGCTGTTAACACCAATGACAGTCTTGGGTAAGGCCACATGGTTTCCAATTAAGTCAAAATCAATTATTTATTAGATGTAATCAGTTTTTGTTTTATTTTTGATAGTTATAGTTATAAAATGAGTAACACAAATAATGCTTCATATAAAATTACAAAATAAATGATGACATTTTTAAACAAATAAAGAGACATCTGATATGCCTTTTGCATTTGTCCAGTGCTCTTCGTCTACTGACCTCTGATGCAGGAACAATTCCAAATTGTCAAATGTATTTAAAAATAAACTTATTTGTGTAAAAGTGACAGTTTGCGGTAACTGTTACAGAAAGAGGTATATTTTGAAATACATTTGACAATTTGGAATTGTTCCTGCATCAGAGGTCACTAGATGAAGAGCACTGGACAAAATAATTATAATAAGTTATTGTTTCATGATTTCAGTGTTATTTTGTAGGATGTTTATGTTACATGATTTATGTTGTGAATCAGATTTATTTTAATGAAAAAAAAATTGATGAAAAGCATATGGTCCCACTTTCATGTCTGATCAAAGTGACAAGACATTTCCTTGAACTTGATCTTTTTTTAAATACTACAATTACATATTGAATATTAAATTATAAATAAATTATTACTTCATTTAAAGTACATACTATATTTTCTGAACATTTACAAGTTATGTGTCTGTTAGGTAATTTAAATGATTTTGGTACCACCATTTTTGTAGAATGACCCAAATGATGAATAAGATATAGGAGATACCACAATGAAGCCACATATGAGCCACTTTAAAAGTTGTCATACTTAATTTATAATTATTATAAAATCTAGAGAAATTAAAAAAACATTGTTTTGATGTATTGTCATAAGTTATACTTTAGGCAATGCTAATGGGATGGATTAAAAATATCAATTATAGCCTCATTTTGGGGTGTTTTTCAGATGGGCATTTTTTCCTCTACATTGGAATATAATTCAGGTTTCAACGTCATGAAGCCTCATCTTATCCTGACTGCAAATCCAAAAGTTTTGCATTACTACTAACTACAGCATTTCCACACTCAAATTAATATATTTACCCAAGATGCGTGAATGGGTATCCTGCATCACGTGGTGCAAAAGGGGCGTGACCTCAATTGCTGCCAGCAATTCTGATTGAACTCTATTTAATCGGGGGAGAAGCGAATCTGCGCTGGGGTGGCGTGTTTTAATTTGTTAGCTCTTTATTTTTTCTTTTGTAGCTGAAGCATGGGGAAAACACACTTTTATGCGTTGTGGTCCTTACACGAAGCACCTCGTCAATTTATCAGGTGACAATTTTTTTTGTCTTTTAAGTTTTGAAAGATTTAATTGAAAGTATTTCATGAATCCTTGACTTTTCTTCCCCGCTGTTTGTTCAGTAACGTGAACCGCAGCAGCTACCAGCTCCAGATCCCACTGCCGCTTCCCAAGCAGCTCGTCGTGTTCAGTCTGGGAGACTGGACCTCATTTTCTTGCGACACAACAGTGTTAATTGAGGTGTTTGTTAGTCCGGATGTGAAACCACAGAAAATTGGGATTCTTTCATCTCATTCAAGGTAAGAACATGGACCTATTAAAGCACCTAACACACACCTGTTCGAGTAAATTTACATACGGGTCATTCTACAGAAAATGAAGAGTGAAAAGTTCTGTCACCTAAGTGATGCTAAAATCATTTCAATTAACATAACACACTACTTGTATGTTCAATAAATATAGTATGTACTTTCAATCATAAAATACATTTTCTTACGGTAATGTTTAATATTTAATTGTAGCATTTCTTTTCTTTCTTTCTTTTTTTTTTTAAATGGTCAAGTTTACTGAAATGTCTTTCACGTGGATGTGGGACCATATACTAAATATCTAAGGATATTTTTCCATGAAATAAATCTGATTCACAATAACATCAATATCTTATCAAATAAGTGAAACATGGAAATCATGAAACAGTATCTGATTATAATCCTCGTAAGAGTCTGTAAATTATAAAATATACACAAAGTATAAAAATCTAGGTTTGAAAGAAGAAATGCATTTCAGATATTTTTTATGACACAGATTCCACCTTTTCTGTAGAATGACCCATTTACATTTATGGCATTTGGCAGACAGCCTTATCCAGAGCGACTTCCATTTATCTCATTACATTAAGCATTTGAGGTGAGGGTTAAGGGTCTTGCTCAAGGGCCCCACAGTGGCAACTTGGTGGTGGAGTTTGAACCTGGGACCTTCCGATCTGTAGTCCAACATCGTTACCACCCCTTAGTAAACAATGAACAAAATGCACTTATTATAGATAAACTCATAAATGTATACCTGTATTCTTATTTCTTCTATTTTTACATTGGAAGCTGTTTGGTGTGGCAAGGAGACTGGTCCGGGAGTCTTTTAAACGAATCCACAGCGAAGGCAAGGAGAGGTGGATATGCCAAAGTGTTGCTCACTGTCTGTGGAGAGGTATTTTCATCTTTTATTTATTTATCCCACCTCCTAGGGGTGGGCGATATACCGGTAGACACGGTTAACCGGTAGAAATTTGTCAACCGATAGAGATTTTGGTCTATCGTC
>JAQMYG010000005.1:15815367-15848800 GCA_030014215.1 Clariallabes teugelsi
ATACATACACATATATACACACACACATACACAGTGGAACCTCGGAGTGTTCCGCAAGACGAGCAAAGATTAATACATTTTGAAAAACGAGTATTGTCTTGGTTTACGAGCACCATGTATCACGCACGCGCTTCTTGTTTTGACGCCGAGCGTCACATGATCACAACTGAGCCAACGGTTTTTCTCTCTCTAGCGCTGCGGATTTGTAGGTAATCGTCTCCCCTGCTGGGTCTTAGTGCTCGTCTCTTACTGGTATGATCAACATCCGTGCACATGTGTACTATTTACTATAACACTGTGACCATGTGTGTGTGTGAGAAACATTTTATTTTGTGTTTGTACAACGCGCGTGTAAAGCAAAAGCAAGTCTTAGTAGAGGGTAAAGATCCATTTTTTCTCTCCCTCTCTGTATCAGCCTGTCGTGTTTCATTTTACCTTTGAAAAGAATCGTGACAGAGCAGGCTTTCTATGTAAGGCAGAGTGTGTATGTGTGTGTGGGAAGCCGGGAGGAGGGGGTGGGAGGGTAGCTGTAAAGGCGAGTGAGTGTGTGCGCGCGCGCGCACGTGTAATTTGACACCGTGCTCCTTCACTCACAACACACACACACACATTCTCTCTCCCCTTTACAGTGATAGTTATAGTTTTGATGCCTTCAGTGAGAATCTACCAATGTAAATGGTCACCAAAATAAAGAAAACACATTGAACGAGTGAAGGTGTGTCCAAACTTTTGGCCTGTACTGTATGTGTGTATATATATATATATATATATATATATATATATATAACCAAGTAGTAGTCCAAATGACAATGATGCTAACCAGGATAAAACAATTAAGGAAGAATGAATGAATGCTATAAACACATTGACACAGCATCAGACATGCACCCACTACACTCATGTATTAATGAACAGACCCTTTGTCTCATGACGTTCATGTTTGAATGATTGCTTTGTTCATGTGGACTGGCAGGATTTATTTTCTCATAATCTCAGCATTTATTTATGGCGTTGCTCAGCAAGACCAGTTTTACCAGCCAGTTGTATAGTCTGGCTTTAATACTAATGCTTATACTAAATAATATTCAAGTAGGCAGACTGTTTAAATGGGGATGGATTTCCTGTTGATTCTGGTTTCTCTCAAGGTTTCTTCCTATTGCCATATTAGGGAGTTTTTCTTTGGCTGGCAGATAGCTCTTGTAGTTGAGTGAGCACAAATCCCCACCATCGCCCTCGGCTTGCTCATCAGGGACAATCTGATTATTTTGATTCATACACATTTTCATAATTTCCTTTTGATTTTGTACAGCTGATTTGCGATAATGACCATTGTTAAAAGTGCTATACAAATAAAATTTAAATGAACTGTTTAAGCCTGTCGGAAATATTTCAGATTTGTCCATTCTAGACAGATAAGCGTGTGTTAGTGGTTATTAACTTGCTGTAATGGGAAGCAAAAGCAAGGTAGCCTTGGTAGATTTTGATTTATCTTACCATGCAAGATGCTTTTGTTCATTTCATGTTCATTTTATCCTGCTGCTGCCATCTAGAGTCTTCAGTAATGAAATGTTCAATGGTGGCCAGAGAGAACCATGTGGCCATGTTATACAGATGCAGTGATGTGGTTTAGTGCTGGAGTACAAATCACTACACTGTAACTACTGTAGGTTTTCATAAAGCTAATCAATGGTTTATGATCAAACCTCTGTGGTATATTCCCTTTATTTTTACATCCTTTTAACTGAATTTAAAACTAAGTTTCAAATTGAAGAAATACACCCATAATAAGACACCAGTCCGTTGCTGCGCGGCCATATCTAAATTATACTCCATATGAAATTTCATACATGCAACATCATCGAGCTGTGAGTCACTAAAGTTGACTGCTGTTCAATTACTTTTAATTTTACTTTTTCAATTACTTCCATACCAGGACAGAATGACACATAATAAGAACTTAGAAATGCTTCTTTATATTAGAAACGCTGTATTAATAGTGGATAGGGCCGACAGTGCTGGCCTGCATGACTTTATGCACTGCACTGCTGCCACGATTGGCTGATTTTACCTGGTTGTATCAATGCATGAATGCATAGACGGAGGGGTGTGTGCTCAGTGAGTGTAAACGCCCGTGAATTAAAGAAGACTCGCACTTCCTAATCATTGATGCATTTCAACTCCAGCACACTAATGGGAGATGTTTCATACCTCATCCCCAACACAGTATGTTCCAGATGTCTCCTTCAGGATGGTCTCGAGGGCTGCCAAGATAAATCATGCTAGTAATTAAAATCGAGCAGGTTACTCTAAGAAATTAACATTCAATTGCTTTAATTACAAGCTTTTTAGTGTACATTAAACATGTGGAAAAGGGAAAAAATAAGTAGTAGGAGAGTCAAATCTCACCTTTGAATCCCTTGTTGATGAAATGCTGAGCCCACTGTACCTTTTCTGCACCAATTTTCTGTATCACATAAACGTTCTGAAAATGATTTATCATATAATTATTTATATTATATTGTATATTATATAATGATTAGTAATGATTTCTTATATTAAATCAATGAAAATTAATGTCAGACCTGATTAATAAGACTTTAAACAATATGAAATTAAGCACCAGGCACAAACAATGGAATGTTACAAATAAAAGTGTGATAGAATATGCAATATACAATAAGTTGCCAGTTTATTAGGTATAGCCAATTACCTATCATGCAACTGCTATGACCTGGTAAGGGTGAGGACTGGCATACGTTTGCCATGACATTTGAAAGTGGCCAACCACATCGTTCCCAAATGCTGTTCATCCTGCATCAAAGACTCAGAGGAATACACGTTTTGCTCTTTTCAACATACGAGATCACAGACACCCATGATTGGTCAGTGTTCAATGTGATTGACCAATCATGGGTGTGTGTGATCTCGTATGTTGAAAAAAGCAAAAAGTATTCCATTTTACTCCCATGGCTCAGATATTTGTGGCATCTTTAGGATACCAACCTGTGATTTTTCAGTAATAGGGTAAAACCATTTCTGCTGTACCACTCAGGAGAACCCTAAACTCTGCTATTATCTGATATTATCAGACAAACATTACATATGGGTAATTTTATAGGTCTATATAGTAATTCACTGTCCATGAGTGTGTGTGTGTGTCTGATAATTCAATCACTAGACACACACACCTGTCAGTGTTAATGAGGCTGAGGCCTCTCACCTTTAAATAATATTTATGCAGGGTGGTTATACAATGGTTATACAATTGGCACTGAGTGTATGGTCATGATATTACAATAGGTTAAAGTTTTTTTTTCCAGATTTTTATAATCAAAATATTCTTTTTTTTTCTTCTGTTCTTTTGTACGATTGTGAAATTTGTATTCAAATTGATTCACAGCATAAATCATGAAATAAGTGATTTAAAATGTGTCACTGATGTACTGTATATTATATACTGTTCACATTTGAATTTAATATATTCTTATATCAGCATTTGTTTTGTCCAGCAAGTAAGACATCCCTAATAACACAGGAGAAAGAGTGGAGTTTGTCAAACAAATGTGAGAATCTTTTCGTTTGCATATCCACACCATTTGCACATGTTGGTTTATGTGTTGTGCAGCCATTCATTAAGACACATACACTACAAATGGACTACAACTTTGCTTATGCCAGGCTGCTTTAAACATCTGTGACTAGTCTCACTGCAGCATGGACACACCAAGCTACTACTAATATAAATTAATCTAATTAATCCTTAATGCAATAATGACATTGTACACTGGTTCTAGTTAAATTTTTTATATGATTGTTTACTGAAAAACACTATCTTCTTTCCTTCTTTCTATTTTGTTCTGTCAGTACTATGCTCTTTTCTAGCCTCCTGAACTACAGGTATGAGGGTCAAAAATTATCCGCATTCTTGCTGTAGAATTCATTTTAATTGAATAAAGTTAATTTTTACTTTTAGAAAGGAAAAAGACATCATTTTTCAACACAATGTCCTTGCTTTTCAATACACTTTGACCATCTGTAAGAAAGTTTTCCTTCATCAAAAATGTTTTAGGCTTATCTGTGAGCCGCTTGTCTTCAGACACAGCTGTTTTCACGTCATCAGAAGTGAATGAGTACAGATTCTCTTTAAGAAACTTTTTTAAAGACATTCCTTAGAGTATCTTCAAAGTAGTAAAAATTTTATTTGCAGATATTTAAACACTACTGTTTATGCTCTTCTGTGAGTTGTTCCAGCACCAGGTACACCCGCAGAACACAAAAAAACTAATCAATGCATTCTGCTCTTCTTTCATGCAAATCACAAGAGAGGCATTAATTTTTTCTTACACCGCAGTTACAGATTAACTGATGTGACACGTTCACACCTGCACAGCAGTGACTGGGGAGACAATAGCCTTGAACGGTAAGCGCTGATTAGACATGGAGACCAACAGAAGTTTTAATATAACCAGTAGTAGTTAATTTTTTAATATAACAAGTGTAGATAATTTTTGACTCAATCTGTATATTATTTATTATTACCTAGAGTATTACTCAGTGCTAAATGTTATCCATGTAGAAATCTTTTGATATGATGAAAGAAAATGCATTAAAGATTGACACAGACCATAAATGGTCCTCAAAATTCATATGACATCTATAAGAATGTATGTTAAAATAAAGAGAAAAAAATAAAATAAAGTCAATATATTAAACATTTAGGTATTAGCAGGCATTAATGAATATTAATGAGTACGCAAATATCAAAACAAGGTGTCAAAACAAAAATGATGTCGGAAACCCAAACAAGTGAATTACTATTTTTTTGGTAGATTCTGTAAAACTTGCATTTGTTTTGCGAATTGGCTCCGTGTCTGCTATGATGGTTGCTTTGAAGAAAATTATAATGAGGTCTCAGGTCACGTGATCGCAGTGCCACAGAGGTTGGGCCTAATTAGCATACTAAAAGTACAGGCTGCACAAAACTATATAGATAGATAGATAGATATAGATGTGGAAGGCCAAGACATTAACAGTATCATGAGTCATTTTTATGAATATTCTTTTTATTTATTGTGTAAAGTTGTATGTGTTGTATAGTCTGAATCAAACTTTTCACCCTTTCAGTCTGAGCTGCAATATACTGCAATACTTTGTGTTGCTCCATTGAAACCTACAAGTATTTTATTTACATATTTAAATACACACACCTGTAGAGGCTGGATCCCAGAGGCGATGAGATCGGAGATCATGTGCACTTGCGCTCGCTGCTTTATGTCAGCAGGGAGGAGGCGTGGCTTGGGCCGAGTTTCATCAAGGTACTGGATGATGGCGAGCTAGAAGCAGAGGCACGACAGTGTGTTTGACTGGAACTTAGATGAAAATAAATCTGTCTGCTTTTCCTTGCTCTACAGTTCATAAAGCTTGGCTGCTGTTTGATGATTTACGATGTTTGCAAATGAGTGTGAAATGGACTGGTGTTCCTCTCAGGGTGTTCTCTTCACCACTCACTCGCCACTAACTGTGTTAATGTGGTTGTTAAAGGTGTCAGATCTGCTGCCAAGATAAAGCCTTCTGAAGAATTATAAAGCTCTGAAATAACATTTTTTATGCAGGTCACCATCTAATTGATTTATTTCTTTTTTTAAATATAAAATTTCTGGTTATTTCTACTTGTTTTTTTTGTTTTGTTTCACATATCCTTAGTTACTCTTTAATATATCTTATTTGTATCATCATAGATATTAACTCGCATAAGTTCAGTGAAAAAAAATGTGACTATAAACTACACATGAAATCCATGACAAGTATTATTATTATTAATATTATTACTTACTGACTGAGACAAGGTGATGCCATCAATGGTGACTGCAGGGACTTGCTGCATGGGGTTGACTGTTTTAAACTGATCTGTCAGCTGAAACAGACATACAAACTATAAATCACATCAGAGACTTTTCACCTACAAACTATTTAATCGTACAAAATTTAAAGGACTGCGCAGTACAAACACAGTAACCTGTGGGTTTACCTGTTGGCCTCCATCCTTGACGAGATTGACTGGTACTTGATCATATTCAATACCCTTCAGGGCAAAAGCTAGTGAGATTGTAATACATGGATGTTAAACAGGAGAAAGTTTCGTTTATAAGCATGTGAGCATGCGCATATTGAGAAGTTCAGAGAATTTATGACATCATACCAATCCGCACTCTATAAGAGCAAGAACTTCTGAAATAGCTATGAAGCACGGGCTGGAAGAGAAGAAACGCGTTAATTCAAGTAAATAAACTTTTAACACAAGTGAAAAGAGTTTCAGATCGACATGCATGCATGGGGGGAAACAGTCAAACCTTTCCTCGAGTCGCCATGGTATTATACAGACACGTAACGTTCTGATCAAAGTTTTTAGAGGGTAAAAGCCTCTCGCCAAAGAGCCAATGAGAGAGCTCCAAAAACATCCTCCTCTCACTTCAACGTCATGACTAAGCAGGTTTAGGATTTTTGTTTTTCAGATGATCAAGACTTTCGAGGATTTTTTTATTTTTTTTGCAACTGTACAAAAGCTAAGCATCTGTTGCACAGTACATTATGGAATTACCTTCATTAAACATGCAAAGGATGTTCGCATTTCTGTGCTGATAGAGGAGACAGAGCTGAGGTGCGACTGATTCAATCTTCAATCCAAAATAACTTCACTGATTAACCACCACGCAATACTCCGTGGCTGACCCGGATACTAGATCACAAAATGTTATTTAAACCACCTCTGCACACACAGTGCACGCTTATCAACGTCTTACAAATACAGTTTATTTTTATTTTTTGCAATTGGCAGTGTTGCAGCACACCATTTGCTCGACGTGATGGAAAGCTTTCACTCGCTCCTGAAAAGAGTCGATTCTTTGAGCACTGTGCCGACTCCTTTGAGTAAAATCGACACTTTCCGTTCCTAGTCCTTGGAGTCGAGATACAGTCGATTCCAAACATTTCGCCTTCTGTATTCAAACGAACCCAATCACCCCTTATTCGCTCGCGTCCTAGGACCCCTTTATTAAGACCAATCATCGCCGGTGTTCTTACTCTGTCCAGAATCTCGCAAAGACTCGCGTTGCTATTGGTTCAAGTTTTCCAGGGGCTTCGCCAATCATTTCTCTTACTTTGTGGGTGTATATGGTTCTTGGCCAATCATTCGTCGTCGTACCCCTTGTGACCCCGCCTCATTCCGACACTGCTGTTGGTTAGAAGTTTAACAGGGTGCACACTCAGGCTGACCACCTTGTCTTAAATTATTGCTTCAGGCAGAGTTACGGCCTCGATTCTCTGAATTCTGTCATGGCAGCGACTACAGCGCGTTCTCTCCTAAAGAAGAGGGTAAGAAAACCAAACCGGATAAAACATAGAGACAAAGGGCAAGTATTTGCAACGCAAAGTGACCTCCTACACCGCGGACTAGCGCACTTTATAGTGGTGAATTACTGTTTCAGTACTTTACTGGTTTGTGGCGTTGCGGCTTCTGTGTACCCGCTCCGCCAGCTGCACCTGCTGATGATTTATGGTCACATGACCTGACCAATGACCAATGAATGGGAGGAAACCCACCAAGCAGACCTGAGGCAGGAATCGAACCCTCAGCCCTGCTGGTGCGAGGGCACAATGCTAACCATTTACGTCACCGTGCCGCCCAGGTCACATTCAAGTCCATTTAAATTCCCCTTTCTTATTTTATCCTTGCCTTTAACTATTAAACTAGTGAAGTGAGAAATAAAGTTTTCCCAGCACAAACAAATAAGGAATACATTTTAGACCAAAAAGGATTTCTACAATATATTTTTTTTTAATTGATTGTTTACTTAAATGTTCAGTTTAATATGCACTTGAGTTTTATTTGACTCTGTACTCCCTGCCTGTGATTAATTCCTCAAAATGTTATTACATTAACACAGGTACTTCTTCAGCTGGGACACCGGTGTTACTCTTCTTCTGTGGTGAGTTATTAACACCCATGGGACTGCATAACTATAAGACTTTTTTTAAAATGTGGATATTAAATCATTTGACTTGGCTCAGTAATCAAAGCCTTGGCTCTTGGCTCCCAATGGCTCAATGAGCTTCTTCATTGAACAAAGTAAACTTGCAATGTTTCACCAGTGATCGTTGTTTTTCTTCTTCTTTTTCTTCTTCTTCTTCTTCTTATTTAAAGATTGTTCCAAGACGTCTTACTATACCATCTAATTAACAGAATAACATGACCTTGCATTATTTAAGATGTATTTAAAAATGTAAATCAGTGAGGCACATAAAATGTACTTTGCCACAAACAGAATGCATCACTGCTTTAATTATGTTTTTTTCCCAAACAGCAAATCCTCCCTGATTCCCCATCACTCCAACAGCATGTTTCCATTGTGTATGTTTTAAGATGGAGTCTGCCATTGCTCCTTGCAGAATTGTCTTGTGTCTTACACTTCCATTTTCTCCTGTGCTACATTATTATTATTATTATTATTATTATTATTATTTCTGCTTGTCTGATTTTTCGAGTGAAGTGGATACACACTGCTTCGTTATCCTGCCTACAGTAACGTAGCATGTAAACCGTGATCCAGTTTTTCACTAATAACTATGTTTAAACACAATAATATTTCTTGACTTTATCTGAAATTGTACCTTCTTCAGTTTGTGCGCAATAGCCGCGGGTGTTTGCTGATGTGTTGGCGTGTCATTGCAGTATTCCAATCACTTATCTAACCTAAGGCACCTTTTGTGTCAAAAGTCAAGTTGTGTCTTGTACTAGTTTGACTTGTAAAGTAACAGTCACTGCTTTCTCCTTTTTTTTACACAGCCTACCACAAAGTTGTTCATCGATGGAAAGTTTGTTGAATCCAAAAGTTCAGAATGGCTAGACATTCACAATCCTGTAAGTATACACAGTACAACACATCAGACTTGCAGTTCTACATTTCAGATACATATGAGAAAGCACAATAATAAACAATATGCAATGTCCTGTAATACAATTATCTGTAGAGCTAATAGTCATAATACACTTAAAATTTCTAGAAGTGGAGTTTGATGTAAATCCTATATAAATTTCGTTCTCAAGGTGTACTTTGCTTGGTTAACCAGTAACAAGGTCTTTGCTCTGTGCACATACTTTACACTTTCTTGATAAGATCTGATGTACTGTTTAAAAGACATTAGCAAAGTGTAATATGTTTGGTCTTACTAAAGTGTTTTTCATTTTCCTGAATACTTGATTGTAGACATTTTCAGGTCCCCACATATTTTAAGTACATATACACCTCCTGGCCAAAAAAAAAATCTTCATTTTAGACGGGCTATTAAGCTGAATCAAGCAAAGGTAACCACTAAGAAGATTTGAAATCACTGAAACTGGGTTAAGAACCCTTCAACACATTATCAAACCCTGGAGGGATCAAAAAAAGCTGAACCATCAACTTTGTGGAAGAAATGTGGTTGAGGAAAAAACATGACTGGAGATCACTTAAACTGGTGAAGTTGAATGTTAAAAAAATCAACAGTAAAAACCATTGCAATGTTTAATAGTGAAAGTAAGATAATTTCCATATGCACACAATGTGAAGAGAACGCTTAAGGGGATTATATAGTTGTGTGGCCATAAACACTTGTTAGTGAGGCTAATCAGAAAAAAGGCTTGAATTTGCTACAGTGCATAAAGATAGAAATTTGGAGCAATGGAAAATGGTTTTGTCGTCTGATGAGTTCAGATTGAGCCTATTCCGGAGCAATGGGTGCATCAAGGTAAGAAGAGCAGCAAAGTTATATGGCAGTAAAATGAAGTCAGCTGATGACCTTAGTGAGCTAAATGACCAATTTATAATGTCTATGGAGTCGTTCTTCCCTGATGGCAAAGGCATGTTCCAGTTTTCACATATGAACTGACCACCACATTGTATGCTGTATTTTCAAACACAAACGTGAATGAACAAAATAAATCTTTGTTTCTGTGTTTTTGTTTTTATTTTTATCATTATTATTTTATTGTTTATTTTATTTTTTTGCCAGACAGTGTCTTTTATGGTAGTAGTACAGTATGTTCATATCCACAATTCAAATTGGTGGTAAATAAATTATAGTTAAGGTTAAAACTAAGTTTAAGACAATGTCCAGTGAATTCTTGACTGCACACCAGGCCTTATTCCTTGACATCAGTGCCAGACATCACTAATCTAGTGGAAAGCCTTCCCAGAAGAATCAAGGTTATTACAGTATAATAAGAAAGGGGAACTAAACCCAGAACAGGATGTACAAAATGCACTTTTTGTTCTGATGGTCAGGGGCGTACATACTTTTTGCCAAGCAGTGTAGTTGTGAGATAGTTACAGTGCTTGTCCTGATATACTTGGTTTTGTAATGCTGGGTATTTTTTATGTTTGTTAATCCGTCTGTATATTTAAGTTCATTAATGCTAGGCAGATTTGTCTTTGGCGAATAAAATATCATTGATGTTCATCAGTTCTAAATGAAAATTAGCTAGCTAGATCTTTTGGGACTGACTTTTAAAGAGTAGATTTTTTAATGATTCTCTTCTGTAATTATACGTTATATTTCTCACGTCTGCTCAGGCCACCAATGAAGTGATCGGCCGGGTCCCTAAAGCCACACAGGAGGAGATGTTGGCTGCTGTGAACTCATGCTCGCGGACCTATCGCTCTTGGTCTGAGACTTCCATTTTAACCCGTCAGCAGGTTTTCCTCCGCTACCAGCAGCTCATTAAAGACAACATTGTAAGTTCTCTTTGTGTAATGCTACAGATCTTAACAGTACTTCCGATTAGGTGCTGATTCAATTAAAATTGTGATTCTGTAAGTATCGGGAGTTTATAAATATCCGAATCGATTTTCCCCAATTTTATCAAATTTAAATCTTTAAAAATTTTAGTGTTTAATTAAATGTAGCCCATTCCATACCATAACATTCCTTTTCTCATTTAAAAAACAAAAAATTATTTCTAAACTAACCTAATTTCTGAACAAATAATTCACTCCAGCCACATAGGATGAAAATGTATAAATAGTTCAAAGTAATAAAAATGCTTTTCAGTTGCACCACTCAGAAGGTTCTCTGCTCAGTACAGAATCGTTTGTATCTGAGGCTGATCGGCCAATCACCGATCATAGCTAATCAATCTGAAAACCAACCAATTCTGGTCACTGTCCGATCGACCGATTTGTCTCTATGATAAATATATATATATTTTTTAAAACAATAATAATTTTGTAGTCCATGTGGTGATGCGTGACTCGCCACACAAGGGAATCATAATTTCTTTTCCTCCATCTTTACCTTCGATTATTACAGAACTACCTGAGAGTTTCTAATCTTGGACAATTGTATGCTATCTTAAATAGTAGTGTTTTACACATTTGTGCTACTGTGTCATGTTGCAGAAAGAGCTGGCTAAACTAATTACTCTGGAGCAGGGGAAAACACTGGCAGATGCTGAGGGAGATGTGTTTAGGGGATTACGTAAGTATTGAGGATGATCTTTCCAAATGCAAGTCAATGAAATGAAATATACATTTACTGTATCATTCTTCCTTCATGTGTATTATTATTATTATTATTATTATTATAGGTGAACCTGGGTTTCAATATTGGCCTTTGAATATTTTTGAAACCCACAGAAAATGTGGACCTTTCAGGCATCAACATGTTAACCAATGCTGTTACAAATTTCTCCTCTATATTTCATTTTCCAGAGGTGGTAGAACACGCATGTAGCGTCACTTCCCTTATGTTGGGAGAGACTCTGCCCTCCATCACTAAAGACATGGATACATACACATATCGCCTACCCCTTGGCGTCTGTGCTGGCATCGCACCCTTCAACTTTCCTGCCATGATCCCACTCTGGATGTTCCCTATGGGCATGGTGTGCGGGAACACATACCTGATGAAGCCCTCAGAGCGTGTGCCTGGGTGTGCAATGATGCTGGCCAAACTGCTGCAGGATGCTGGAGCCCCAGATGGAACACTCAACGTCATCCATGGCCAGCATGATGGTATAAAATGCATTGGGGCAATTCGCTTGTTTGTTTTGTAATGGTTTTGACTTGAAAACAGTAATCTATGCTACTGTTTAACATAGCTGTCGATTTCTTGGTGGTAGGATAGTTTAGTTTATATAATTTTATAATTAATTAATTTTATAATATTAAATTATATTATCCACTTGCCTTTATAATTCTTTAAAATTCTGCTTGCCCAGTTACTGAAAATCTGTGTAGTAATGGAAAAGTAATGAATCCTCATGCACTAATTAAAGGTTTGTGAGCAGATAGATTGTGTTCCATTGTAGAATTTGAGTCCATGTGACAAATCGTTTTACCTTGTTTGCTCGGTCTCTTTATTTATTTATTTATTGTTGCAGCTGTGAACTTCATCTGTGATCATCCTGCTATAAAAGCTATCAGTTTTGTGGGCTCCAACCAGGCAGGAGAATACATCTACGAGAGAGGCTCTAAAAATGGCAAGAGAGTGCAGTCCAACATGGTAAGTGTTGCGTAACCTTTGTTTCAGGGGAAGTCACGTTATTAAAGTCCTGAAATGAAGCAGAAACACATTTGCCTATCTTGCTTTGGTTGATCTGGCATGATCATAGCCAATGGCCTGAATTTAGTCAGTTTGTCTTGGATCTATTCTCAACATTTGTAGTTTTCAAATTTTTTAAAAATAATTTCTTTCAGTAGGTTGATATAATGATAATGGGAGGCAAAAATAAAGCATTTTTGCTTTTACAGCTAAAGCAGTGGTCGGGCCAAATATGAATAAAATTCATCTGGCGGAAACGCCAAAGTGTTGAGGCATGAGCTGTGTGAACTTTATGAACTTTGAGCTTACACTTCTAAGCCAGCAAAAAAATAAAAAGGGTATGACTGTAGACTACTTAGCTGGTACAATTCGAGGAGCTGTTCGTTAGTGATTAACTGTCGCACCACATTTCTGTGGCAAAATGTTTTTTTTTTTTTTTTCCCCCCTCTGCCTCCTAGAATTTTTTTGCCACTTATGCATACAGTACTTGCGGAGCACTGGCACATCTCCAACAACTTGACATGCAGTTCATGATTAATGCAAACACACATGCCCCCACTGCATAAATTAGTGTTTCACCCTTGTGTGTAACTTTACTCAGGTTTGAGAGTTCGCTAATAATTTGAATCAGGTGAGTTGAGAGCTGGAAATGCACCGAAACTTGTAACACATGGCTACTCTGCATGAGAAATACAGTAATATAGGATTTCTAATCTAAAGAAGCCATATGGATTATGGTAATCTACTGTAAATGTACAGTTTCTAGCCAGTAGGTGGCAGAATTAGATATGAAATAAATCTTCAAGTTTGTACTCTAACTTAAAATGCCTCAGTCAAGCCTGAATGGAGTGAAGGTTAATGTAAGTAATTTTAATACTGCAAGAAAAAGATGAGTCTTGGTGAAATATCAACAGTCTCAAAAATCTCAAGAAATCATTATTTATTGTTTAGTTTTATTTAATTTTCTTAGTTGTTAATGTATACATTGTCAGCCTTTTACAAAGTGGGTAAAATAAAGGCAATAAAGAGTCTGAATACCATAAGTGGGTTTTTTTTTTTGCTTGTTTGTTTTTGTGCAAAGGCTTCATTCTATCTATCTGTCTATCTGTCTGTCTGTCTATCTGTCTGTCTATCTATCTATCTATCTCTATCTCTATATATATATATATATATATATATATATATCTATATATATATATAAATTTTTCCAGCCTTTTGTGGATAACAATCCGAATTTCCCCCCCCCGTGATATGTAACAGACATTTAGTGACTTCTGCGATTTCTGTCATGTGAGTTTATTGCAGAGTATGTACAGTCCACGTGTGCACAAAGCCAGTCAACAATTAAATTATGTATAGAATGATGTGTGTGTGTATATATATATAATATGTGTGTGTGTATATGTATGTATATATATATGTATGTATTTTTTATATTGTGTGTGTATATAAAATGTGTACATACAAGAGAAAGAGAAATGTAAGGATCAAAGACAAATTAAGCTAAACGTGGCTAGCAACTACAAGGATATTGTCTGCCATTTATTCCTTATAGATTCTGTGATGGAGTCATTGCAGAACTGATATTCTTTATGTCCTGTACTTATGTCCAGGGAGCAAAGAACCATGGTGTAATAATGCCCGATGCTAATAAAGAGAACACACTGAACCAGCTGGTGGGTGCTGCATTTGGAGCAGCTGGCCAAAGATGTATGGCCCTTTCCACTGCCATCCTTGTGGGAGAAGCTCGCAACTGGCTGCCTGAACTGGTAGAGCGCGCCAAGAACCTGCATGTCAGTGCTGGTATGCAAATGTTGGTTCTCTTTAGACGGAAAGTGATAGTACTCAGAGATTTAACTGAACATGGATCAGTTTTTCAGAATGAATAGATAATGTGGTCGAAACACCCGCTTTGAATTTAAATCCAGTTATAGACATGGCTATTTAGTGAACTATACAGATAGAGGTGCTGGTTTTAATCAACTTGAAGTTGTACCTTTTGTTATTTGGTATTTCTTTCTTGTGTGTCTC
Organism: Clariallabes teugelsi; assembly: GCA_030014215.1. NCBI lineage: Eukaryota > Metazoa > Chordata > Actinopteri > Siluriformes > Clariidae > Clariallabes > Clariallabes teugelsi. The sequence continues at coordinate 15,829,975 of JAQMYG010000005.1, forward strand.
TATGGTCTTTGCCCTTTTCTGTGTAATTATAGGACTTTCATTTATTCATTCATAAATGATGCAGTAAACAGGAAAGACACTATGGGGGTTAAAGGACGGATGATTGACACTGATCGTCAGTTTTCTGCTTTTCTCTGTAACTAGCATTTCGTTTATCTGCTCTCAGTCCTTCATTACGCTGCTCTCTGTGTCATCATCTCTTCATGCCATGAGTTTTATCCGTCTCGTTGCATTCCAGTAGACCACCCAAGCCTTCATGACCGCACCTTTGCCAGCTGCACATTCACGACAGCCAAAGCAGAGAAGCACATGTTTTTTGCTCATGCTGCAAACTTGAAACACTTTTTTTGTGGTATGGGCACATGAAAGCAACACAAGCAGGCCAAATTAAAAGATGAAATATAAAAAATGAAATTCACTGTAGCCAGAAACCTTGTACTGCACTGCGGTAACCCAGCTAAACCCCAGAAACAGCCTTTAGAGTGAGCGCCTTGGTGCAGTAAATCATATGTTGGGGACAGTTATAGACACACCTTAATCCTTTACTTTAACTTTGCAAAGAAAGCAACCAATTTGGAATGCTTACATTTCAGGGCCTATCCATCTCTCAAGGGTATTTGAACACTGCGACACTCTATGCATTCATTTGTTCATTCATCCATTCATTCTGTTTTTTTGGTGCTAGGTGACCAACCGGGTGCAGATATCGGACCCCTGATAACCCCTCAGGCCAAAGCCCGTGTGAACAGACTCATCCAAAGTGGAGTGGATGAGGGTGCTTCACTGCTTCTCGATGGCAGAAATGTGAAAGTTAAGGGCTTCGAGAATGGCAACTTTGTGGGACCCACCATCATCAGTAATGTCACAGTGAGTTACTCATTGATTTTATTATAAAAATCTGAACTAATAGTTAAACCGTGACTGGTTTTCAACAACTTGCTGGTTTCCCTCTCTTTGATGTCCAGCCGGACATGCAGTGTTACAAGGATGAGATCTTTGGACCTGTCCTAGTGGTCTTAGAAGCTGACACCTTGGATGAAGCCATCAGCATCATCAATAAGAACCCATACGGAAATGGAACAGCCATTTTTACCACCAATGGTGCTGTAGCTCGCAAGTACACACATGAGGTGGATGTTGGCCAGGTGAGGAATATAGTAGTGGAGGAAGTGCGCAGAAAAGAGAGAACTGATAACCTGGGTAAAATATTCTTCTAGTAAAATGAGGAAGAGGATAAGATTAAGCATGCCAAATCCTTTCAGATCCTTGTTTCCTAAACCATTCATGAATAAGGTGATGTAAATTTGACATTTGATCTAAATAAGGCCATAGGTTGTTTTCAGCTGTCTGAAGCCATATCTGCTTCTAGGTTTCATCTTTTTTTATTAGGAAAAGCATTTATATTTATATGATCACAACTATATAACTCTTCTACAAAAACAAAACTTAACAATTCTAATAGGGAACAAGATAAAATAACATAGTACTATTTCCTTGCCATATATAACCACAAAAACCAAAGATATACACAGGAGTAAATAGACATAAAAGAAAATAACCTACAAAATGTAAACAAACAAGAAGAGTAAAGAAAGAAAAAACTAAACAAGGAATAAAACATTTCAAAATAAATGAAAAAAGGGGGTAGACACTGCAAAGAGTTAAAGTACACAAGAAATGGTAACAGGTTCGTATTGTTTGTTCCCAGTTGAAGTACAAAGTTGTCAAAAATAAGACTAAAGTACAGTACTGGATGACTGAGTCTTGCAGCTGATAATTAACTAATAAGGGATATCTTCAGGATTCATGTTTAAACAAAAATGGTTTATGTGTGTATAAATGTCATAAGATAGACGTTTGGATTAATAACGTGGTTTTACCAAGAACCAAAAATAACTATAAAAATTCATTGAAATGTTGTGTTGGAGTGATCCCACTTCCTTGGAAAGCCATTTCGGGTGCTGCGCTTCAGGCACTGTCCAAGAGTCAATATTAGAACATGATGTAAATGTAATGTGTAAAAGCCCTTTGGCGCCTCTCCTCTAACCCACAGAAAGGCAGCTAGTGTCAGGTTGTCCACGTTCTGTCCTCAGCTGCCATATTTGCCATACAAACGTTCTTAAAAAATTCAAAGTTGTCCAAAGCAGGGATTACCTTGTTTGCCTTGACTAACAACCCAAAGAGGAAACACCCTCGCTGCCACCTCACAACATTTCAGGCTCCAAATAGCTCGCAGCAAATAAGTGCTGTTTAATCAAAACAAAGTGCGACTCGGAAATATTATGCAGGTGGAGATTCTGAAACAGTATCCAGAAGGGATTCCGTGCAACCTGTTGATCTGGTGGCTACGTAAAAATGGCACACCTTCTCCCTGTTTGTTTGTGGCTCACGGGTGTGTCGTGTGTTTGGGATTCGCATGGTGAACAAGGCAATGTGATGAGCTGGCCTCCAAAACCTCAATACATAAGACATCTGTACGGTAGTCTCAATTTCTCACTGTCTTCATCACTCCCGAACCTTGACAGCTCCCACTGCCTTTTTTGACATTTCAAGAAGCCGTGCCAATTTCCAGTATTCACCCGCCCCATCAAAATGTTTTGTTTAGTTACCCTCTATATACATTGCTTTTTTCTCAGCGGGTACACAAAAAAAATGATTGTGGCTTTCAGCTTTGTGTTGTCGTGTCGCTGAATGAGCTGGTTGTTCAGCACTTTCCATACACAGCAGTCAAGGCTCAGCAGCAATATATAGTTTTATGTCTTGAACGTTAAAACAGTTTCCACTTTAAGTAAATTGAGGTTTAACTCTAAGTACTGACTACACCAGTTTTCAAACAAACAAGTGGTAAAAGGAAAAACAACCGAAAAAGTTGCCATACATCTGGGTGCTGTTGCTATTTTATTGATTTTGACAGATGCTCTGATCTAAGGTAGGTTGGTGGTGCGAACATGCTGATTGCGCAGCTGTTCAGGTGCTAATCTTTGGTTTTAGCAGCCATTCTTTCTTTCTTTCTTTTTTTTTTCCCACTTGGGGACTGGCGCAATTCTGTGCAACATCCAGCTGTAGAAGAGGGGAGGGAGTCATGTTTGCATTTGCGTTGTTCTCTTAACTGGCATTGGTGTGTGAGGGTCTGGGGCAAGTGAGACAGCGAGGGAGCAGGGGCAGCCTCAGCGCATCTGGGGGGGTAAAATGATTTCTGATTCTCACTGCTGTTTTTCATATGCGTTTTCCTATTCCAGATTGGAGTCAATGTACCAATTCCTGTTCCACTACCTATGTTCTCCTTCACTGGCTCTAGGGCCTCTTTCAGGGGTGATACCAACTTCTATGGCAAACAAGTAAGTCCATCTCAGGAGCTAATTCCAGATAATGCTTCACTTTTGACTGTAGTAACAATATAAAACATATAAAGTTCCCAAAGTGTGGGGGAAAAAATCACGGTATACAGTATCAGTCAAAAGTCACACATTAACACACATTATTACATTATTAATGAATGTTTGTTTTTTCTTTGTTTTGTATTGTTTTCAGCATTTGTATGTTAATTTTGTAAAAATGATTACAGAACAAATATGGAATAATCAAAAGTGTGTTGAATATCCAACAATATGTTTTATATTTTTGATTCTTCAAAGTAGCCACCTTTTGCTTTGATGAAGGCTTTGTACACTCTTGCCATTCTCGTCCTTATGAGTTAGTCACTTGGAATGGTTTTCCAACAATCTTGCAGGAGTTCCCATAGGTTTTGAGTATTTATTGGCTGCTTTTCCTTTACTCTCCAGTCCAACTCATCCCAAACCATCTCAATTGGATTTAGATAGTTTTTAAAACTTTTTTTTTTTTTTAACTGTATGTCTGAGCATTTTGTCTTGTCGTTGCAGGGCATCCAGTTCTACACACAGATCAAAACCGTTATTTCACAGTGGAAGGCAGAGGATGCTACAGTTAAAACTCCAGCGGTTACCATGCCAACCATGGGACGCTAAATTGCAATAATCCACCTACTGTAGATGTTGAAGTCGCTGAAGTATAGAACATACTGTACAGAAGGATATAAAATGATTTGCTAATATAGAAATATAAAATGGTAACCTGTGACAATGTTCCACTTGAATATAATTGACCATACTACAGCATGTCCAAAACTGCAGCATTTCTTTCCATGGCCCTGTTTGCTTTTCCCCATGTTAATGACAACAACTATTAATAGTATTTATCCACTGTAATTTCATCTACAACTGCTTTTACACTTAAGACTACAGACCTTACAAAAAAAACCCTTAAAGCATTAATTCTTTTTCAATTTTATCATATCAGTTCTCCCACATTGCCTCATAATGAAGCACAGATGTTCTGTTACGTACAATAAAGGCTCAATGATTGTGTTCTCCTTCAACTTTTCTTATGAGGTTTGTTTCACAGCTTTACAAGATCCTATACCAGATTTTGGACTACTTTTAATATGGTATAGGGAACATGGAAAAGTAGGTGATTTATTTATTTTAATCAATAGGTAACCATAAAGATTGTATTTTGTACAAGGAAGAAAGCAGGACCACTTTAATTCACACAAAGTCATGTTATTTAGAAATACTGACTCTTTCTATAGCAAAGATATTTCTCTGTAAACAGGCAAAACTAGTGTGTACATGAAGGTTGCTTTGGTCACATGGTTATGTGGTATCATCTGATGAAGTAAACCAGGTTCAGGTGCTTGGTAGTTACAACAGGCCACTGGGGTTAGATGTCCTGTTGGACATGGATCCTTGGGTTAAAAAGGTCATGGGACATTCTTCTTCAGCTCTGTGCGAAACACCAAGAGAAAGGACAAGTTTTTGTATGATATATTTCTCTAAAGAATAATTATTTAAAAGAATTAGAACTATAAATTATTAGAATATAAAAGTATTGCATAATTTATTCACTTAGATCATATACTGTAGGACACTATAGATGTCTGGGGTAAGAGCTGAGTTTTGTGTGTGCAAGCACTAATCAGCCCCATTAATTGCTTCCATTTTGCAAGTTAAATTTTTACTTTACATTATTGTTTTATATATGTCTTTGTTTTCATATGTTTACTTTTTAAGAAATATTGGAGGAATTATTACTTTAATTTCAAGAAATAAAAGCATAATTTCTCTGGTAAGCATGTAGCCCCTGAAAGACTATATTTTAAGAAGCTCAAAGGCTTCATATTTCTCCAAAAAAACAAGTAAAAAAAAATACTCGGGTTGAAATACTCAGGTTTGCCGTTATTCTGGTCTGTCTCAGAGGGTGGTGACAGAGCTGGAAGCTGCACTGCTCTCCTACAGGAGCAAAGATTTTTAATTAAATGAGAGGAAACAAAAAGCATTGTTGCAACAAGTCAGCTGTTGCACTTGAGTCATGTAACATTACATCAAGAGTTACTTTACTTAAGTCAAACCACTGGGCTAATGTGGATACATCAAGAGCACACAATAAACACATTCCTTTCACAGAGTAGACAAATGAGAAAACATGCCAGTCCTAATTCCATCCATCCATCCATTCAATTAGCCATCAAGTCATCCAGTAGCTAGACCATATTTGTCACCCCATTTCTGCCTATATTATGTACAGTATCTTCTCTTTAAAAAGCTGTTTTCAGCTGTCTCCAGAGAACCACAACTACTTCAAATTTGCTAAACAAGCATTAAGTGCTCTGAATCCAGATGCCTTATACCAGAGACATGCTTCTGTGGCCACTACATCCTTATTTTTACTCCACAGACTTTACTCATCCTCTCTCTGCTGAACAAGTAAGCTCTATACTGTTCAGTATTTAATGTGAAACTGAAATAACGGGCTTGATGACACTGTTTTCATTTGGGGGGCATTTTAACAGTAATTCCACAGCGTTGGTTATGGGTTATGGGTCATGAATTGAAATGGGAAAAGTTGTAAATGAGGAAATTGGACACACATGGCTACGTTTAAAAGGCATACTTTTTGCAGTGATTGTGAATGGAAACTTAAGCGTGCCTTGGGGATTTTCTGCTGTAGTGCAGACAGTTGAGTAGTACTATGATGACAAGATGGCTTGTGGTTAATTACTGCTGGTTTAATTGCTCTGCTAACACACACAAAATACAAGGAATGCTATATAGTGTTCGTGCTTTTAGCAGTTCAAGTTGGAATATGAGCTGTATTACTTTGAGAAGATGGTCCTATAAAGAATAAAGGTTTGTTTTCATAGCCATTGGCTACTTAAAAATAAAATTATAGACACAAATTTACACATCTCTCTGACTTGAATGTGCTTGGATTTAAATAATTTACAATATGTAAAATATATTTTTAAAAAATCTTTACCTTGTTTTCAGACCATTCATTTTAGCAAAAAGCAGCCGCAGCACTCGTTCCTTCTGCTCCCAGGTCAGATCAGAAATATCCACTTTTGCCTTCTGAAGGTTGTTCCTAAAAAAAAACAAAAAAGAAACATGTTCATATTGCTGTTTTTTTTCCTCCCAAAAGTGTATACTGTATATATTACATGGCCTATGGTTGTGGGTCTTCCAAACGGTTGCCATTAATTAGGCACATCATTGTCTAGAATGTATTTCTATACTGTAGCATTACAATTTCCCTTCGCTGGAACTAAGAGAGCCAACCAAGTAGATCATTTTGATTTGCCTGAACAGAGTTTTGACCTCAACCCCAGTGAACACCTTTGTGGAGAACGGGAATGCCCAGACCTTCCTGCCCAACATCAGGCTGAATGGGAAATTTACAAAGTGGGGATTGAATCTGGAATAGAATGTTCAATGGGTGCAGTGATCAGGTGTCCACAAACTTTTGGTCAAAAGCGTATGTCACATGATGTGATGGATCATCTTTTGTAACAGCTGTTACTTGTAGTATTTAGCTGAGTGTTCTTAAAGTGATCTTTAAAGACTCCACATGGCTTAATTGCTCATGCTAGGTGTGGCAATTTCTTAACCAGCTTGCATTTTGGGCTTTTCAGATGCAACCATTTCAGAGGTTTACTGGGAATTGTGTAACAGAACAACCAGGTATTGCTAATCTTTTGGATCACAACCCAATCTAGATTAGAATGACTCGAATTTTGCAAGCAAACATACAGGCCACAACCATCCAAAGAAGTCCAATTAGGTTTAACATTTTAAAGTTAGAATGTTTGCACTGCTCACTATCACAGCACCCTGAAAGGGAAAAAAACAATAACCGCTGAGCAACAAAGTGATTCAAAGCCATTATTATGCAGTTCTTTGTTCCAACTCACCACCTTTCAGCCTCTTCCAGATCAGTGTAAACATTGTTGGTGCTGTGTGGAGCTTTAATAAAGGTGCGTATGTGGGGATACTCCTTCCTCCCTGACCGTGCTTCACTCATCCGTTTACGATAAGCCTCCTTTGCTTCCTGTCTTTATACAGTACATAAGCTCATTGAGTTAAAAGTCTTGAACACATTTGTATCTAATACCATCTAGGTGTAAGCATTAATCTATGATCTAAATTTGATTTGTAATTAGTTTTTGTAGCAGTGATTACTTTCTGATCAATCAATGATCATCTGATGATCAATGTTTATGATTTACCATAATTTGCAATGGGATATCGGGCTCCCTTTTACAGTACAATTAACTCAAGTGCTATTTTCACCTTTTTGCACCCTTACTGTTATCTTTCCAATCAAGTCTTAATAAATTCATGATTCACCATGATGTCTTTAGAATAACATGTATTTAATTACATGGATGTAATTAATTTAAGGCATCTGCATGTGTTTCATGTACCTGTATTGGAACTGGCTGGTTATGATCTCCTGCTTAACTTGAGCCAGAGCCTCATGGAAGAAGAGCTCGAGCTGGGTGCGCTGTTCCACAATGCTACGTGCAAGTTGTTTCACTCGGCTCATCTCGCGTTCACGCATGGCGAGCAGTTTTTGCAGCTTCTTCAGCTCTACCTTGCCAGCCTGAGCATTAACTACAGCTCGTTCCTTCATGGCAACCTTGTCCTGCTTACACTCGGTTGTCATAAGGGACAGCTCCTGCTCCAGAGTGGCTACTTTGGTCCTTAGCTCAGAGATCTCACTTCGCTTGGCTGCAAGCTGAGCCACATTGTCTTTCATCATCAAGTTGCTGGTTTCCTGTGGGAACAGTATGTTTAAATCACGTATTTTCAAAAGGTATGGACAAGACTGATTAAACTTATGGAAAATGTTCTCTGATTTGATATTTAGAAAACTAACCATTTTGGCAACGGCAAAGAGTGCTATGTTTGGTGGAAACCCTACATTCCTCATTAATCTGAACATAATGGTGGAATTATGTTGTTGTGGGAATGATTTTCATCAGTAGGGACTCAAAAACTGATTCCAATTTTCAAGAAACATAAGCCCAGTTGGAGTATCTATTTGACTAGAGAATTTAAAATCCTACTCAAATAGCTGTTAGAAGATGGTAGATGGTAAAGTGTGTCCATGAAGACATGCACATAGTGGGGAGCAATACTCAAATAGGCTGTGGGATTTAAGCGATTGTAATTAAAGGGACCAATGTTTGCCAACAAAATATTTCCCACACCAACATACCACCTCCAGCAGCCTGGACTGTTGACACAAGGCAGCTTGGGTCCATGGATTCTTTCATAACAGCAGAAATTGAGATTCAACAGGTCAGGCTACATGTTTCCAGTCTTCACCTGTCATTTTGGTATGCCTCTGCCCACTGGACTCCAATCCTGTGCTCTTGGCTGACAGAAGTGAAACTTTACTCTGCAGTTGTAACCATCCATCTTCCACATGTTGTGTATTGTGAGATGCTTTGCTCGACACAATCGTACTTTTCAGTTTGAACCAATTTTCCCATACACTTTTGAACTATCACAAGGTGTTTCTGTCTGCATAGCTGCCACTCACTGGATGTACCATTCTGAGAAAACTAGAGCCTGTTGTGTGTGTGTGTGTGTGTGTACAAAGATTCAAGGAGATCAACAGTTATAGAAATACTGAAACTAGCCCCTCTGGTACCAATAATCATATAATGTCAAATTCACAAAGATTAAATTTCTCCCATTTTGATTTTGGTCCACTCTTCTTCCAGTCTCTTCCACAGTTCGGTGACTGTAGTGGGTTTTTTGGCCATAACTTTGTCGTCAAGGATTTTCCAGAAGTTTTTTATTGGGTTTAGATCAGGACTGTTTTGCTGTGTGACAGGGGGCACTTGTTCAAAATTGCTGGCTGATTGGGTGATGAACGCAGGAAAGGAACCACATGTTGTTGAAGAATAGAATTATAACCCTTTCCAGATTGATTGCAGCAACAATTTCTTCTCTAGGACCACTCCTTATGTCTTTCCCTCTTGGCATGGTGTTAACACGCACCTGAATGCTTCAGACCAGAAACCTGCCAAAACTTCTGGTTTTATAGAGGTCAGCACACCTGCTAAGGATCTATTAATCAAGGGCTGATAACTAGCAACACCTGCAACTTACCCTTTTTAAATCATGTGGAAGCAGTAAGAAGGTACTTAATATAGGCCAGATCTTTTTTGTTTAATAAATAATGAAAAAGATATATAGCATAGTTTGTCTGAGGTTGAATTTGCCCAATACTAAGACCCACTACAATGGTTTTTATTTATTTTTTGTCACAGAAACATAGAATTAAAAGAGGGAGCACTAACTTTTACACATAACTGTAGTATGTCCAGTTGGTGTAATATGTGTGTATGTGTGTGTGTGTGTGTGTGTGCCTGCACAATTGGACTGGGGTCATGGAAAGTGTGCAGAGTGCCAGGCCACAGCGAGACAGGAGACTGGCTCCTCGAGTGGAGGTGAGGAGAAAGAGCTACCACAAGCAAAGTCAAATATACAGTCCAGTGCAAATAAACGGAGGGGGGAAATACTATGTGCAGGCATAGCCACCAGAGATCAGGAACTACCACAATAAGAATGTGAATAAAAGTTCAATTTAGCTACTTATTATTTCTGAAAGTAGCTCTGTGCTGATGAATGTAATTTTTGGCTTAGAAAATACTTCCTTGGTGTCCTTTTTATGGTAAACAATCCCTACTAAACAAATGTCTTGTGACTTCCTACTTTATATCTATATAGTTAATACCTTAATTACGTTTGAATATCATAAATGTGACCCTGTCTGTGCAAACAAAGACATCTTTTTTTTTTTATTGGCAAAACCCAGCTAGTAATTTTTTTGTGTGTTCTCTCCTACATAAAAGCATTGAATAAGTTTATGCAAAAATGGAGATTCACAAAAAAAATGACTAGCTGGCTTTTCACAGACACTGTCATAAATGTCTCTGATGACACTGGAGAGGCCCCAGTCCTCACAAGCTGTCAAAGGACACCATTATCTAAAATAAGAAGACGGTGGTCTGGCGTTAAAACATGCACACAGAGCTGTCATTGAGTGGTTGGACATGGGATCCCCCACATAGGAAAATGCATGTCTTTCTGCTTTTTCTAGATTTATTACTCACTGGAAACATAGGTTGAGGGGCTAAATATTAGAGTTTAATATTGCATGCTTTAGTAAGACAGTAGAAAACAGTGCTGGTTTGTACAATGATGTAGTGCCAGAGGCAGATCTCTGTGATTTCTGTACCTTATCCAAGATGAGAGCAGCATTCTCCTCTGTCAAGGCCTTATTGCTTCTTTTCAACTCTTCCACCTCTTTCAAGTGATATCCTAGTGCCTCATTTAAACGTACATTCTCCTTAAACACTGAGCGGGACACATTGTCCAGTTGTCTGTTGGAATAAATCAAGAAAGAAAAGAGCAGACCTGAGGTTTACCTCCATGACAGTACATAGAAAATAAAAATGCTTTATCAGCTTGCACAGTGTAGATAAATCTATTATAAAATTGTTTATGAAATTCATCGCATTCAGCCTTAAGAGGGTTACTAAGGTCAGGCACTGATATCAGGTTAAAAAGTCTGTCTTTCTTCCATAGAAACCTTGGCAAACCATGTTTTTATGAACCTCAATTTGTCCATAAAGGCTTTGTCATGCTGGAACACATTGGGGGGTCTTAGTTTCAATGAAGGAACATTGTATACTACACTCTTTGTATGCTACAGCATGCAAAGACATTCCATACAATTATGTGCTTTCAACTTCGTAGCAACAGTTTGGGGTAGGCCCCCATATATGTAATGGTCAGGTGTACACACATCTTTGACCATATGTTTCTGCCCCCTTTCCACATTTTCCACATTGTGATGTAATCAAAGCTAAAAGTGGTCAAATCAAATCTTAGTGTGCTATTTTATTTTTTGAGCAGGCAGTGTATGCTGATCCAAAAAGGTGTCAAAGGAGAGACCAGATGGCGTATAGTATGGCTAAACCACTAAGAAATTGTGCTTGTTCTCTTTTAACTTAGCCATGACTCTTCTAATTTAGGTTGGTTGACCTCAAATGCCTGGTGGAGGGAAGCAGGTGCAGGATTGTGCTTTGGTCTGAAATTGGCCTAAAAGGGAAGCTCCTTGGCAGGGAGACTCACGGCCACAATGCCACATCTAGAAGATATTAGAAGGTTTGCAGCCATGACTTTAGTAAACTAATCAAACAAAACTAACACATGGCTTTTGCTGCGGCCAAAAGAATTGCACTTGTACATATACACACATGTTCTGACATGAACACATTCATTCATACTGTTTGCAGAACAGAGGATATAATCACTGGCTTAGGTGATATATACTATCTCTAGAAGAAGAAGTTTGGTGTGGTCATGATAATAACCTTGTTTTTCTACAAAAAGCTATTTATTTTCTCTTGCTGTATTATGCTGCTGTTTGAAGAGTAAACTTTCCAGTAATTGGACGAGGGGAAGATGAAGAGAGAAAACACTCACACAATTGCCTCATTGTGGGCTTTCTCTGCAAGCTGGGAAATTCTCTTCTCCGCTTCCTTTTCTAAACAGACCTAGATGGAAGAAGATAAAGAAGTGATTGTTCTAATTCTTTGTTCTGTTCTTAAATGCTTAGTTCTTCCTCTCCAAGTCTACCTTGTTGAATTTTTCCAAATAGACAATGACTTTTTCAACAGTTCTTGGATGCATACCTTTTCAATGAAAAATTTATGCTCCATTCTTGCAAGACTCTCCTTGTGTTCACGGTCAGCAATGTACATGCTTTCTTTCATCTGGAAAATATTAATGATGTATTAAGCTATTAAATGAGTTTTACAAATATTGCCATAAACTCCTTTTAATGCTAATGTTTTCAAAACCAGAAGCTAGAAAGATTTCAAAATGCAGTCGGTCTAAAGCAAGAAAACAGACATGAGCATGTTTTTATTTTTGACAAAACCACTTAAAGGAAAAATCCACCCTGAACCAATATTAATCTTTAAATTTAACATGTGATCTTCAATAACATCCAATATTCCTTTTCTAATTAAATTCTTGGTTGACTTTTCATAGTGTAAACTTCTTTCATGTACATGTTAGTCTATTTTCTCTTGGGTTAATGGTTTCCTGCCTGCAGTACCCACAATGCAAACTGACTACCCATTAAAAGGCCATCAATGAAAATTAATCACTGTTTTATCTTTGCATAATGAAGCATTGATTTATTTCTTTAGTCTGGCCAGTGGCCACCTCCTGAACATCTGTAAGCTCTGCTTAAACGTTCACACTAATAACACTGGTAATGTCATCTCACTTGTCCTTTTGTCGAGACTTGGCAAATAAAGTTTCTGCCATAGCTCAGGGTTGTGTAGGCTCATTGTTTTTTTTGTTTTTTTTTTCATCTCCACTATTTCTACTCTGGATATTATTAATATGACATAGAATGATTCTGACAAATATTAAGTAAGAAAAGCAGTGCTTTTGTTTTTAGAAGCTAACCAATCAGATAACTTCTCATACAAAAAGTGAATAAACAGCATCAATGTACAAAATAGCACCAAAATCTCTAAGTACATTACAAACTTTTTTCATTGCGCTAAACATATTTTAGGAGTTAAGTGTGAATGTTTTCTTTATTGCCTTTATTTGTTTGGCATTCTTCCTTCTCTAGAGATATTCTCCATATTGTGTATTCATGTATTTGTTTAACCTCTAGTTCAATACTATACTTGAACAGAAATATATACAGTATACAGTATGTAGTTCCTATACATTGTATTACAGTACAGTGATTAACTCTTGTTCCATATGAGCTTTCTTTTTGTGGAACTCCTTGATGGTCTTGAGTTCCCCTTGAATCATGGAAAAATCCCTGGATCTCTTCTTAAACCTCTCTTCCAGCTCATTAATCTTTGCTGTATACTCTGCAACCTGCAACAGCCAATCAAAATGAACAAGTGGTTAACAACCCAGTGATCATGATAACAGGAATGGCCTTCTTGTCTTAAAAAAAGGCAGTTGCAGAGCTAGGAATAGAGGGATGGTCGGTTTTCTGAGAAACACTTGTATGAACAGTATCACTCTGGGAGGGCCTACAACCACTGGAGTAAGAATTAGAATGTTTGGATGGCCTATGGCCATCCCATGTAGACCAGAGAAGAACATTCTAACCTGCCCACTGGAAAAAAGGCAGCAACTGGAGCTATTTAGGAACCACTGCATCCGGGCAAAGCCAATGGTTTCAAATCAGCAGTCTGACCTTTTGCCTTTTGTCTTGGATTGACCGCACGCGGCTTCGATTTCAGCATTGCTCAACAATAACCCGCCAGACATGTGTAGTTAAGCATTTATAACTTACTGCAGGGACAATGACAATGTGGGAAAACTAAAATGGACAGGTGTTATGAAGCAACAATGTTACCTTCTACTAATCATAAAAACTTGGACTTTGCCAAAAATAGTACACACCAGTGCACATTAAGGCACAAAACTCATGGACAATAATTATTTATTTGGTAGCCTATATAAGGTCCAATCAGAGGGATTCCTTAATTATTTTTTTGAGTACTTTGGTTTCATAATACAGATGCAATTTTGTTCTTGAAACTTGTTCTTACAATTTCTCAGTCCTGATAAGCAGTGTATAAGCTAGTTTTTATGACTGGAAGACTCAAAAATGCACAAAATAGTCCAGAGCAAGTGTGGTTTATGATTTGACTAGAGAATGCCTGGATAAAAACAGCCTTTCTTGGAACCTGTACTGTATGGCAAATAACTTGCTTTAGTATAACCCTATTTCCTCTACCAGTATGCCAGCATTGTTAATATTATTTGCTCCATGCGCGAACAGGAAAGGTGTGACAGACTATTCATCTATTGAAGCATCTTTATGTTGAAAACATTAATTAGAATCACAGAATTTTAAAGATTTAGACTATTTATTCAAATAGAAGGTTAGTTCATTAAAAAATGCTGGTACAACTCCAGAGTCTCTGGTTCAATCTTGAGGTTGGCTTATTGTTTCTGTCACTGTTCTCCCTGTGTCTTTGTGGGTTTCCTTTTTTTTCTGGTTCTCCCCTACATCCCAAAAACATGCCAATACGTTGATTGGCTATATTAAATTATCCTTATGTGTGAATGAGCATGTGAATGTGTGAATGATGGACTGGCATCCCATTCAGGGTGTATTCCCACCTCACACCCACTGTTCCTGGGATAGGCTCCAAATCCACAATGACCCTGACATGGATAAACTGGTTACAAATGATGAATGAAAAGCAAAGAAATCTTACTTGCACAGTTTTTTAGTTTATTCTTGTTATCAGGTAGCAGAAGCACAAAGCTAAAACCTGCACTGATGAAACAAACTTTGGCAGACGGCTTTTTCTCCTTTGCTCAGTGACATAAAAAAGCAATTGGCCAAATTTTTAACTCGCTGTGACTGATTTAGAAAGTTTCCATTAGCTAAGTCCATTTTCAGCCTGAAGTGTTTTATCATATTCCAGAGTCCCAGTTGTTTGACACCGAAAGCACATCTAACTCCACCACAACAATGTGTTTCCCAGAACAATGCTGCACAGGCAAATGTGACATTACCATAATTGTCTAAAAAGGAGCATGTTTTAAGTTCTTCCAGACCAAGATTTTTTTTTGCCTAACACTTATTGGGACCCATTTTTACACGCATGAAGTAAAAGATGTTAAATGGAAAACAGCTGTTGACCAAAGTAGTGCATTT
This sequence comes from Clariallabes teugelsi, assembly GCA_030014215.1. Lineage (NCBI taxonomy): Eukaryota > Metazoa > Chordata > Actinopteri > Siluriformes > Clariidae > Clariallabes > Clariallabes teugelsi. The sequence continues at coordinate 15,845,074 of JAQMYG010000005.1, forward strand.
CTAACTCTAAATTAAAACATTTCAGAGAAACTGGTGTAAGTGGTTAGCTACTACTTGAAATTATGTGAAAAAAAAATCCTTGCAATGTATTCACATTCTAGGATTGGGCTTATAAAAACAGCTTTCATCAACATAATAATAATGTTGAAATTGACATTTGTAATTTGCTTCCAACAAACCATAAGACATATGAGGGATGACTAGCTTGGCATATATCTGAACTGCCTGATGCATTCCAGTGCGCATTTTAATTACAAGCTCCATGATGCCATAGAATGGGGATTACATGACTGCAAATGTTGAGACTCGGTTATAAAGTTTTATGCTTGCAATGATTTTTTTCTACTACAAATGACCAAGTAAGCATTTATATCTAGACATGAAAAATATTTGTTGGGAGCAACACATTTTCTCACAGTCTTTGTTTTTCTGTGGGCACAGGGCAGCCCCTCCACAGGCTATGTAATTAATAGGTTATGATAAATGATATATTATGACTGGCATGACCCGGTCCACTAAAACTTCCTGGAGCTGGAATTGCTGGTCATGTAAAAATGCCTGTTGCTCCCTGTGCTTAGACTGGGGATTATTTCTACATCTAAAGGCTTAAATGAACCACTATTCTATTTGGGGATAAAAGATTGGTAGTGTTTCGAGCAGTAGATACTTACTAAAAACTCTTTGTCTTGGAGGGCTTTTGATTTCTCTTCTTTTAGCTGTTCTTCCAAAAAAGCAATCTATAGGAAAAAACAGGTTAGAGATAAGTAATGTGACATATGGAAAACATTTTGTAAATGTATCTGCATTCACAACCATTTATTATCTAAAAAGTAGTATGTATGTCAGTTTGGAATCAATAACCTAATATTTTGCAAGACAGTATCACTTTTGGACTTTAGTTATAGACCAGTAGTACCTAGTTGTATCCATAATAAATTTCCAACTAACAATAGCCACTAGCTTACTTAGCTATTTTATGTATTTAGTTAACATTAAGCCCCAGCCAGTTATCATTAGTGACCTAAGTGCACTAAGTGACCGTGACATTTATTTGCTATCATTCTTCTTGATAACATTAATACTACACTGGTTCTAAAATAATACTTCAGGGTACCCGTGACACCACTGTGATGTTTCTACACCTTAGCTATTGTTACAGTATATACTAAAAAACATTAAGCCTGCATGGTTTTGCTATAGAACTTCATGGCAGCCATGACCCTACTATGGTACTTCATAGTAACAATCATACAGTACTTCAAAGGTTTTACTATGGTGTATAGTTCATGGTAAACATGACACTACCATGGTTTTATCATGGTACTTTATGGTACCTGTGACAAGTGAGCATTGGTCTGTTATGAACATTAAATTTTACATAAAATCTATGTATAAATCCAACATGATAAGGTGATGCATTACATATTTTATAGTGCATTTTATAGATGATTAAGCAGTAAGAGATTACATTTATTTAAAAAGCTATGCAAACCAGTGGCCATTAAATAAATGGTGTGGAGTGGATAGATAGACTGACTTAAAAATGAGCAAGTAAGAAAGCTTAAAAAGAAGCAATGGTACTATGAAATGTTGTGGGTAAATTTCCATATTTAAACAGTTAATGTGTTTAATGTGATTTTCTTACTTCAAAACATATTGGCATTGTGCAAGTGCAGACATGCTCTGTTGGTGCCTTTTTGTTAAAGTGCTGTGTGGTAGTTTGTGTATTCAGTGTAAGCTGGTAAAATTGCAGGTTTTTTAAAAGGCATGAAAGAGATTCTGTTAGGCAAGTTAATAGAAGTTGACTAGAAACAGAAAGCTGGCTGAGGTATGTATTGTTACTGATTTTGCAGGGTAAAGGAGTAGGTCTTGGTGACACAATCGTCACATGACACAATCGTAAATGACTAATGTATTCACACAGTCAAAAACAAATAGCAAATGAGCCAGAAGGTAAAATTTTATGGTCAATCAAATTAACATGGTTACTATGTTGTAACCGTGGTTTTGAAACTAATGTTTTAAAATCTTGGCGCTATTATAGTAAACATTGTTTCCATAGTTTCTGGAGTTGGGGAAAATGTGGTTTTTAAATCAGGTTTGCTAAGAAATTATCATATTTCGGAAATTATGGTTCTAATCCTTATTATCCAGGGTAAAACAATGAATAATTTTCTTAAGGGATGCAATTAGCAATCTTAGTATAACTCACATCAACCACTGCTTAACCCGGCTATTAATTTCAAGATTCAAAATTCAAGATTCTTTATTGTCACTATACTAAGTACAGCAAAATTAGAGCAGTCCTTACAGTGCAAACAAAACTCTCAATTTTATTAATTGAAAAGAACAAAACACACACAAAACTGCAGTCAATGTGATAGTAATAAATAAGTTATTGTAAACTGATGTATGTCAATTTCCATTTTTTAAAATAATGAACTATAATAATTGATAAACACTTACTAAATAACATTAACCACAAGCTTAAATATCGTTGGAAGTGTTCATTATGTAAGTAATTATTGCACTACATTATACCACATATAAAGGTAATCAGCAAACTGTTACAAATTATATTTTTGATGGTGGTTTAATGTATATATCATTTTATTGGATAAAAATCTAAAAAATCAAACAGTGATTTGCAGCTGCCAAGTATGCCTTTTCAAATGCGTTGTTTACTGTTATTGCATCACAACTTGGTGCATTTCCCTCTCAGTGAAGTTAATTTAGGAAGAAAAGGGCAACTGTTGTCAGACGCAGGCCAAAGCTATTACAAATGTCTCATTTGTGTCAAGAAAGCAATTGCAAGCTGTTCTACTGACCTGTGAGGTGAACTGAGCCAAAGGACAGAGCTGTAGAAATGCGATGTGTAATTAAAGGCTGTGTGTAAAGTTAGACCATCAAAAAAGAAAAAAAAAGCCAGCAAAAAAGAGAAAATTAAAACTGGATGTGATAAACAAAGTGTTAATAAGTAGTCCCTTATAATTACTAAATGCACAGCATTTTCAATGTTTGTTTTGTGAAAGATTTGCTTACATTTTGTCACTATTTTTACTAGTTAATAAAAAGTATACATTATTATTATTATTATTATTATTTGTAGTTTAGTTTACAGCCAATTTTACACTGTGTGAAAACCAAAGATAGCAACCAAAGACATTCAATGACAAAGTTTTGGCAGTGACAGTAATTTTAATTTCAAATTAAATTGTAAGTGTAACCACATTTAGAGAGAGTCTCTGTTGACGAAATGAAATCTTTCACAAGGAACCTTTTCAATGACACTTGCTTTTGCCTTCCTTTGAGGATTTCGCGGAAATGTGACATTGCGTTGTCTTAAACAGATTCATCTTCCTCACTGCTACAGCCTTGTTGCAGTGCAGTTATTAAAGAACAGTGACTGCACTTGGACACAATTATTTTTTTTTAAATCCAGCGTCCAGGTTCGATTCTCGCCTCAGGTCTATGTGCATGTAATTTGTATGTTCCTCCTGGTGCTTGATGGGTTTCCCCCCTGGGTATTCCGGTTTTCTCCTACAGACCAAATATATGCAGATATGCAGTGTGTGAATGAGCGTGTGAGTGTATGTGTATGCCAATCCCTGTGTACCCCGCCTTATGCCCTACATCTCCTGTCATAGGCTCCAGGCCCCCGGTGACCCTGTATATAGGATAAAGCGGTATAGACGATGAGTGAGTGAGTGCTATATATATATATATA
>JAQMYG010000005.1:15853215-15864759 GCA_030014215.1 Clariallabes teugelsi
AATTGTTTTGTTTTACCCCCCCCCCCCCCCCCCCCCCCCAAGCATCACACTCTTCGATTTCTTTCTAAGTGAAATCATATTTCTGTTAAATATTTTCAATATCAAAAGTGTTCCACTTTTTACTGTAATGTAGATTACAGGATGCTTCTGGCAGAGCAACAATGTTTTGTTTTTTAAATTATGATTCATTCTTCATAGCAAAATATTTGTCAGTCTGTAATGCCTAAATGAGTTTTTAAACTTGTCAAGCTTTGTCCATATCATTCTAGCTCGTTTTTCATCACATCAGTTAGATAATATGTAGTAATTCCCTTGCTTCACTCTGTAAACACAATTTTAAAATGTGAGAATCCACAAAATGCTTTGTCAGTAATTGTCTGCAGTTATGTGTACACGTAATTACAACTATGCTTCTTAGTAAGCCTGTGTCAGAAAACAAGCTGAGCATACAGTCTAGTATCACATTGTAAAGTTTACTGCTTACATAATTCTCATACCCCTGAGGACTGCACTGGATTCTTTTTGGATCAGGCGGTATGGATGGGACATAATGGCTTTGTTTAAGTCCAAGTACATTTTCATGACACTCAAGTGTTAGTCAGCCACTTATGAAATTAGCTCATAGGACACAGCGTTGTTACTATGGCATAACCAGGAGTGTCCTCTTAAATTGTCAGAAGTCAATGAGAGGTCCAGCACATGCATGCTTGGCAAAGGAGAAAAACCATAATGGGGTACCACAGAATTTGAAAAAAGAACTGAAAGAGGAAAGAAAATGTTATATTTTTAGTTCCAAATTACAACGTTGGAACAGTTGCCCTGCTCAAGCTGAGTGGCTCAGGACAGGAATGGCATGATGGGAGTGCAAACAGTGCCAAACTCCACCTTTGCTCCCCCCTCTTTCTCTCCCATTTCTGCCCTTTTCATGGCCCTCCTCCCACCTCAAAATGTTAAAACACTAGCATGGGATTCTCCGCAGTCCATTCCAGTTCCTTTGCCTTGCCTCAGTCGGTGCTCACATCACAGTAGTGATGAGAACCGATCAGAAGCCGCACTGTGCGGTGAACCACGATCATTTGTAGCAAGGAAGAAAAGAGGAAGCTCGCGGTGGCCCAGCTTCTTCAGAGCTAAATTATGTACAAGATCCACAAAACAATTCCTGAAATTTCATGTTAACAGAGTGGAAAAAACCCCACGGTTCAAATGAGTTCTTCATCCATAGCTGCTTCTGCCTTCACTGCAGGGCAACAGTCGCCTGCAAATATCTCTTTCGTTCACATGCTCAGTGAAAATGAAGAAAAATCTTATGAGAACTGCAAGGATGGTTAAAACTGTTTTTCCAGCAATAACACCCACCTAAAGAGGAGAGTCTAACCACTCATAGTTCTCATACTTCTTTTTAAGCAAGCCTCTAGATATTTTCTCCTCTTGCTGAAAATCCTGTGGTCATTGAAGCAATGAGTGGGAGTTAAATGATTTTTCACATGCTTTTTACTGCTTATAACATTTTATTGCTTAGGTTATGTTCATACACTGATCCTCTTTCTGAAATTCACTTCATGCATTTTAGCTAAAAATAAACAGTGCGAGTATCCCCCATTTTCTACAAATACTCACAACCATGCATGCATCAGTCCAAGCTGTTTTGTTTTAATGATTATAATGCAATTTTATATCCTCATTCTAAAGTTACACAATGAATTAAATAATGCATCCACTCTTTGTTCTTACTTTATAAACATCCATGGACTGATAAATAAATCAGGTTATGGAAAATGCTCATGCTTAATAGTTGTAAATAGTGTTACTTTATGTAAAGTCATCCATTATTCTTTACTAGCAGATTTATGATATCTCTAATAAGGAAAAAAATAATACAAATTTAAAGTTAAATGTAAAAGAAGTAAGCTGACTTTGGAAGTTTGCAAGTGGAGGGTGAAATTGTTGTCAATAGAGACAGCAGTTAAGTAACAAGGCTGACACAAGTAGTAAGAAAGACCATAGGTCTTAATTAAGTAAACTCATAAAAGTGTATTTTAAGACCACTGCTCCTCTTAATAGTCTACCCAGTGTTAAAATCCTAATATATACTCTTTTTAGCTTTATAGGAACACTTCTAGCTGTATTGTATTTAAGCCACTTCAGTTGAGGATGCTATAGGTTACAAAGAAATTGTGCTGTGTAGCAGGTATTCCACAAGAGTTTTTTTTTCCAGGGAGGGGAAGAGGATGGTGGGGGATGGCTCCTAGAGGACTTGAGATGGCGAGCCTCAGGATTGGTGGATGGCTTTGCTTGGCATGGCCCCCTGCCAGGCCCTTATGTCTTTATATACTGTTAACAGACGACCATCCAGTCCTGAGTGTGTCTCTGTCTTCACCTCCCTCTTTTTCTCTAACTCTGCTACTGCTCTTCTCATCTCTTCAGCTCCTCACCTCATCTGCTGACCTCCATCTGCATTTGCATGCTTCTCAGCCTTCTTCTCCACAAGAGCAAGTTGCATTTTCAAAACCTTTCCCTCTTTAAAGAGCAGTGCAAAAAATATTAGAGTAAAATTTAAAGAAACACATCTTCGTTTGTTGATAGCACTGCAACTTGAGAGCAAAACCATGCCACAGCAGCTGTTTCTTCTGCCGGTGGTGTCCATGTGGCTTTTGTCTGGGTACTTCCTAGCTGAAGCAACATACTACAACCACCCCTTGTACAATCGCCATTTGTACAATAACCGCCACCGCATATTCAACCACCAAGCCAGCATAGACAATCTTCTGCCTCCAGAGGTACCAGCGGAGGTGGAGCCACCAAAGCCTCGCATCTTTCATGGGATCATGTTTGATGCCGGCAGCTCCGGCACCCGCATTCACATCTACAAGTTCATTCAGAAGGACAGAAGTGAGTTTTAACTCTCTCTCTATTCCCTTTCACCTCTATTAATAATTCCAGACAGAACATCAAAACCTATGAGCAGGTAAGTGCCTTTGTCAGTCTTGTACAGTAGGTGTCTCAGTATTTTCTTCTAAATCATCGCTCCAGTCCATAGTTACCTCTATTTTCAGGGCAAAACATTTCAACATGAACTCCAAATGATCCTGTGTAGTCCTGCTGTGTAAACTCAGTTGACTTCTGTCTGTCTCTCTCTCCTTCTCGTTCTGCCTCTCTCACTGTCTCTTTCTTGAGTTCTCTGTCCTGCACCTGCGAACCGAGTGCTGTCTCTCTGCAGTCTGGGTGTACTGCAAGATTATTCGCTGAGGTGCTAAGGCAAACAGAAACATTCGTGTGGGAAGAAAGAGATTTGCGGGCGGAGAAAACGTGTGTGTGTGTGTGTGTGTGTGTGTGTGTGTGAGAAAGAGAGAGAGAGAGCATAAGTGTAGAAAGTGTAAGAGTTTGCAATTTTGCCACTGAAGCAGTTTCAATAATCAAATTTAGAAAGTCTGCATTAGTAGTCATTTTTAAAAAGGTTCTTCGTGTTGAGACATAGCATCACCCACGATGATGTAAACTTTGAGTCCGTAAGAACTGGTAATTTGTCTGTCTGGAAAATATGTTGTGGTCACAATTTTATGGTTACAATAGCCTTTTACCAAGTACACAATAGCCAAAAGTCTAAGCACAAGCACCATTGGTATATATGAGTTGTAGAAGTTCACCACAGTTCATTCCTGATGTGTGTCTTCTAAGCCAACTGTTTCATCAATCATCTGACTCTGTGTATCTTTGACAGCTGGGCTCCCGGTACTTGACAATGAAATGTATAATGCAGTAAAGCCTGGATTGTCAGCATATAGAGATAATCCTGAAGAGGTAAGCCCATCACATTACTATGAACTTTTTTTTCACCATAGTTAACTAAAAATCCAGATGACATACCACATTTTTATTTTTTCACTAATGGATAATTGGATAATAAAATTTCGTTAGTAATGTTAATATTGGAATATGCCTTCCAGACAGTTCACCAAAGGATCACTTAACTCTGTGACAGTGTAGCTGTTGTCATAGTGACATTTGTGATTTTTCAATTTGGTGTCAACCACACGGTGGGACAGGCTGATTTGCATTATGTTACCAATTATTGTTTCCTCTATATTATTATTATTCCTCTATTTTAACTAGATTTGTAAAGGGTTGTTCACAACCTATTAGCATTCTGTCCATAAATATTTTTTGTTATTTGCTTCATGGTCAGTTAATTAAACTTTGTAAAAACGGCCTATTTCAGGGAGGAGAGACCATCAGACAGCTTCTGAAGGTGGCTAAAAAGACCATCCCCAAGGAGGAATGGTTCCAGACCCCTGTGTTACTGAAAGCCACCGCTGGCCTACGGCTGATGCCCGAGGAGAAAGCCCGGGGTTTGCTGGACGAGGTGAGGCAAGCTCTCATTTTCACTGCCCTGATTTTTCCCCCTCATCTGTCCTCTCTTTAGACAGTTTGGTGGAGAAACCAACTATTCCGCCAAAGACAGGGAGATGTTAACCACACTGTGTGTGTGATTGAGAGAAAAGGCAAGGAAAAAAAGGACTAGAGGCTGCTATGGCATAAAAACAGCTGTTTTGAGGCTGTCTGGAACATTGGGCTAAACTGGCTTTTGAATTTTTCTACCAACACAGCAACCACAGACATGGTTTCAAATGGCCTCGGTTCCAGACAATTTCAACTGATTCAGTGCATTTCCTGCAGATAAAAGGATTTTGCATTAGATTTAGGTTCTTCTTTCATTGTGTAGCTTAATACATTTTAAACCATGTGAAATATTTGCATATAGGTTTAAAATAACATTTGTACACAAATCTTCACAAAACACAAAAAAACCAATTATTGCATTTGCAGGTGAAACAAGTATTTGATGAATCTCCATTCTATGTGCCAAGCAACAGTGTGACCCTCATGAATGGCACAAATGAAGGTATGTCTTCGTGTGTGCGCACACCATTTAGGCGCACACACGACTAGAAATAATGTTTCTAGAAATAATGTTTCTTAGAAATAATGCTGCCTTTTATACTTATCTACATACCATGATGCAATTATAATATAATATGAAAAGCACATTATAGCAATTTACTTTTTAAACATTAGTGTGTTATATTTCCTGTTCCCACATGTATTGTATATATTTTTTAAATAATTTAGTTTTACACATTTTTCTTTGTTAATGCAAGCTCGGATGTACAAGTCATTACCTGCTTTTATGAGTTGTGAGTAATATCACAATCTCAGACATGTCTAATTCCCTGGGCTGAACCCTGGTGGCCAAGAAATCAGGACACACTCTATGAAATAAGAGTTATTCTTAATGAAGAAACATGCAGTGCATGTATACTTAAAATCCTTCAAAGCTATCTGGCAGAGCTTAAAACCACTAATAGCAGGTGGCAAAGTTATGGCAATGACTCAATGGTGGGCCGGTATCCCAAAGTAGGGCGTAGGCTGCCAGAATAAAGAAATCACACCTTGGTAACTTCACATTCATGTAAGAAACTGGTACTGCTGTTTTGAAATTGATACTTATGAAGATTGTTCAATGCTGTTTATACTAAAAACTTATTCCAGCATGAAAGTCATGATAAAAGGGACAGATATATATGGTTAAGTGTAATAAATGTGGCAAAATATTATGATCTTATTTATTGTCTCTAATTATCTACAGGAGTGCTGGCCTGGGTTACAGTGAATTTCCTGACAGGTAAAGTATTGCTCACGTTTTGCTAAAGTGGTGTCAGCGGTGGATGGTGGATGGTGACCTGTGGTTGGTCTGGAGTCTCACCGAAGTTTTTAGAGTGATAAAATAATGGAGTCACCTCACTAGCCATGACTCAGCTCCATCCATCTGCCCCTGACATCCTGTTCTCACTTTGGGGAAACTCCCATATGACATTCTTAATGGTCTAGCTTAGACAGAATGAGCTCTGGTGTTCCTTTATAAAAATATTGATATACTGTAACTAAACAGTATTAAAAGTCATGATGAACTTCTATACACAACTCTATATATAATGTTTAATTTTAAATTGTATCCTTTATATAATTTGCCATACTTCTGTGTTATAGGTCACTTGTATGCCAATACCAGAAAAACTGTAGGAATCCTGGATCTAGGTGGAGGTTCAACCCAGATCACATTTCTCCCAAAATCCAAGGTTTGTCTTTGATCAACAAATTATGAAAGAGATCTCTACATTCTCTAGGTGACAGACATGACAGACATGAACCCTGATGGCCAAGAAATCTGGACACACTTTATGAAATAAGATTTGTTCTTAATGAAGAATACTTAAAATGGTTCAGAACAATCTGACAGGTGGCAAAGATATGTAATGTCATATCGTTATTTTCTGCAGAAAACAGTGGAGAGTGCTCCTCATGATTACATTGCACAATTTGACATCTTCAACACCACTTACAAGCTTTACACCCATAGGTATTTTTCTGCAGAAATACTTCTTCTACATTGCACTCATACAACTGTATTTCAAAACTGATCTGTATACCAACCTCTTGTTCTTTTGTAGTTACCTTGGAAATGGAGTTTTTGCTGCCCGACTGGCGACTCTTGGTGCACTTGGAGCAGATGGTAAGAGTTCCTTTAAATAATCAGCACAGTTATACGCATTTAACCAATTATCTTTATAGGGTCCCTTGGTGATTAAAAGACTGTACCAACTTGTGTATCCTCTAGGTCTTGACTACAAGGTTTTCACAAGTTCTTGCCTACCTAAGAAGTTCAGAGAAGATTGGACCTTTGGTGGAATCACCTACAAAGTCAGTGGAATTCCAGATGGTAAGAGCTTAACAAGCAACCCTCCCACCCACTCCCCTGGAAGGATCAACGTCAATCCCAGGTCTCACAGGAGACAATGATTCTAAGAGTTATTACTCAGTTCCAAAATATCCTTGATATGAGTAACCCATTACACAAGGTTGAGCAAAATTGAGTTCAAGACATTAATTTTACGGTACTTTAGTGAGGGTGTAATTGGGAAACTGTGGAGCCAAACAGCACATTCAGGGTTTTCGCCAGTTCCATGTAATTGTCCACCTCTCAGGCATTTGAACAATAATAATACTGCAAACATTGTATTTAAGTGAAGAGAAAATTGTTAGTTGAGTCCTCAAATGATATAACACTCCCTTACCACAGTCATGGTGCCAAGAGATACTGGTTGGGTCACATGCTTGGCATTTTCTATTTCACATAGCTTGCAGCTTTATCATGACCACTCCCATTTCATAATATAAAATCGCTAACAAACTTGGCGTCTGTTCTAAGTGTAGCCTCTGTCAGCATTTGGTTTCCGCTCAACATGCCTTTACACCTAGCTTAATTAAGTATGTAGCAAGTCTATTTTTAGCTTCTGAAGTAGGACCTCTTAAATCCAAGGTCATACTTGATGATAGTATTTGCCTTATGTTCTGTACTTTCTTTTCGCATTTGATAACATAAACTTCTCCCACTCAACAGTTTGCATGAGAAAAATGGGTAATTTTACAAGTGCATCACTTTTTATTAAATCTTGCATCCACAGGTTATGCTGGATATAAATTGTGCTATCATGAAGTGTTGCGTGTGGTGAAAGGGATCATACACCAGCCATATGAAGTCAAGGGAAACAGTGTCTTCTATGCCTTCTCCTATTACTTTGACAGAGCTGTGGAGTCTGGTCTTATTGGTAATAGATTGTTACATTTGTTCTTTTTTTCTGATAATTTAGAAAAAAAATCTGAGACTGATTTACTGTATTAATTTTCTGTCTCTGTCTTAGATGGCTCCAGAGGTGGTTCTGTGGAGGTCAGAGATTTCAAGAAGAGAGCCAAAGAAGGTAAGACACCAGCCTTTGGAAGTTTTTCTTCTCTCCCAGGCACATTCAGGTCAAAGCCTTACCGTACACACTGTACAAATATAAACTCTCAGTGCTTATTTGCATTTGAGACTCCCGACAATCGCACAACCTTCACAAAATGACAGCTTCGCTACCACATAAACACACTCTGTCCCTCCCACACAAATACCTGACCCTGTGTGTTCTGTTACCTCTGTATCTGCCCAGTCTACTACCTTGGAAATTTTTAGTGCCATCTAAATAATGGCCTGGCATGTCGACTATTGCATGAAGGTCAGTCTTCCAAATAAGTGCTTGACGACTGACATTGATTTATAGCCTTTGGCTTATTACCCAGATTCTGTCGGCTAATAAATATCACTCAAGTGCCAGATTTATCCTGAGTGCAAATGAGTCGTGTATTATATATAAGGCTTTTATTTATGTAGTGTGAACACTGCTACATTGTCTTGATGAGACACTTTTGGCACGTGGTGGACCTCCTCCTTCTCCTTTACCTCTTAGACAGTTGAGCACTCGTTGCCAGATGTCTAACAAGAGAACTGTGACTTAATCACATACAAGAACACTGTCACAGCTTACCCCTTGTGGCTTGCCACCTCTTTATAACATGCGCAACCTAAGCCATGAAACAATCCAGTTTACACCTCAGCTCGAGAAAAAATGGTCAACGCTGTAATGTGTCTCTATTTCGCAGTATTGTGACAGACAGGCAAACATGACTTACATTAATATTTTGGTAGGTTGTGTAATTCTTACCAATAACTTAAGCTGATTGGAGGCTGTTTTCTGATTGTAATGAAAAAAAAACATCCTGCTGGTTTCGTTTATTATAACTAATCCATTAATATTTTAATTAATAAACTGTAGATTACAATAAATAATTTTCCTTCTTTTTTCTAGTTTGCAACAAGATGACTAAATACCGTCCTATCAACCCTTTCTTGTGCATGGACATGACCTACATCACCGTCCTTCTAAAAGAGGGATTTGGCTTCAAGGACAACACTGTTCTACAGGTGGGCTTTTCAATGCTGGGTGTTTATGTGACACAGCAAATGTATTACTACATGAAAAAAAAAACACAAGTAAATTAAAGTGAATTTGTGAGTTGGCAGAAATGAATACAGTATATTTCTATTTATGGTTCATGAATGGCAGTAAAATAAGGCATTTAAGCAATTAAAAAAATGATAATCCTGTGTTTCGTGTGTGCATATCTCCTACAGCTTGCTAAAAAGGTCAACAATTTTGAAACCAGCTGGGCCTTAGGGGCCACTTTCGATTACTTTCACAACCTGAAAATTCACTAAAGCCTGCAGACTTGTTGGTGCCACTGGGTGGGTAAACACAGGGTCAGAGTGAGGAACCTCGCCTACGCCTCACACTTCTCACTGAGTTTAAGCGGCCCTGCACTGTAGTCACACTCTTCTAACTCCTTACCATTCAAACACCTGGAGTTCTTTCTGCAACAAAATGACCTGTATTTCTGTAAAACTGGCCAGGCCAACCTCAGACTCCTCATGTTCCTACTGTATACTTAATCAAGGATTAGTTTATTTTTGTAACTTTGGGGTTTACCATTTTTTTCCTGCTTTCGTTCCACCTGAGGCGCTGCCTGTCTACTTTGGCAGTCTTTGAGTTTGTGATGGGTAGTGAGATTTAATACAACCATTCACAGCTTTTTAAGGACCTTGCCTTATGCTGTGTGCAGAAACTTTATGCAATGGGAAGGGGAGGGTGTGTGGGTGGGACACATTATGGAGATAAATTGGAACTCCTAGCAAGAATTATCAGTTTCTGTGTAGTATCATACATTCTTAAACATAAATTGATTCAAATTGTAAAACTTTTTAAAATTATATTGCAGTTCTAAAAAAAACAACTAAAAATACTAAACTCTCTCACACAATATATTTGTAGCAGTTTATTTACTGTTGGTCATGCTTGTAATTATTGGTGGAAAACAGGTCCAGATAGGTATAGATGAAAAACATCACTGATTTTGGTCAAGTGCATGAATGCTGTTGTATGAATTTATGTACGAGTGTATTTATGTATGTCTGTTTGTATGTTGAGAAGCTTTACCTTCATGTTGGACTGAACCGTCTAGTGCTACAACAGAAATCTTTAAGATATTTTGGACATGTAACTACAAAACTGAGAGAGCCAAATTGTGAAAACATTACTGATTTGTCTATTCATATGAACTCAGGTTTCTACCTAAATTACCCAATCATCTAGTGATGTTAGAACACTGTTTGCATTTGCAACATTACAGATACCCTGGCATATGAGCTGAATACTTCTGTTGGAATGTGTTAAAGACAAAAGGTGTTTGGCTCAGTGCACTTAATGCAAAGTGTCATTTGTGAATTATTGTATAAATATTTATTATGTGTGGTTACCTGAATGCATAACCGTGCATATTCAACATTGTTACTTTATTTGTATGTATTACATTTATATTGTTAACATGCCTATATGTATATACACATTACTCATGACTGAAATCAACTAATCATCAATAGTCTTATTATTCATGTTTTATGTGGCAGAAATAAGTGAGATGTGATTATATAAAAAAGGTTAATGATTAGCTTTATGCTTACTGACAAACACAGCAAATGCTATTAATGTGCTTCAACCTGTTTCAGTCACTGTTGATTATGTACCCTGTGAATAAAAAAAATAAACACTAATTGTATAAAACTTCTAAACTCTAGACCTTTTAGTTACAAGGCATGGTATACTTGTGGATTGTTCTGAAAATAATCCATATTTAATAGTTTCCTGGAGCATCATCTAGTAGATCAAAACATCAACACAGTCAAAAACATCTTCATTACTAGCTATGATCGATAAGGAGTGCCCCAAGGTTTTATTCCCGGTCCACTTGTATTGTGCAGAGATTCTACAAATATTTTCATTTCAGAGCTCATAATGAGCTAAGAAAGCTTTGTCTATAAAATGTATGGTTTTTTTTTGGAGCCACACAAACAATTTATAACTAAGCAAACACCAACAGCAGCTCAAACTAATTTCTGTTTATACGTACAATATACATAGATACATGGTTTGTAATTTAGATGAAATCACTGGGTTTTAAGTTTATTTACAACTATAAAACAACAGAGATTTGCAAGGGCTTGTGTGTCTTATCAGCAACTATGAAATTAACATTTTGATAAAGTACATAGAAGAAAAACCCAAAAAGATTCTTAAACAAAATAATAATTTAAAAAAACTTGGTTAATTTCTACAAACTATGCTGGCAATTATGAACCACTTTCATATCCTCAGAATTATAATTTAGAAAAATTTCTGCTTAGTCTCAAAATCATACATTTCTTTTGAGCATTCCAAAATATTTGTAAGATGTCATTTAGGAAACATTACAAGAAAGTCTCTCATTCTTACTTGCTGTATAATTAAACATTTCATTATAAGGTGTTCTATACATAGCAAAATCTCAATCTCATGGTCAATTCCAACAAAAATGTTCATGCAATCACCTTTAACAAATAAAACAACCTAAGAGTCTTAAAAGCAGTGTGATGAGAGAATGGATTTAGAAGTAGGTGAAACAAGATCGGATGGTAAATAGAGATGAGAGCAGGGTCATCAGAATTAGTTTGTCAGAATTAGTGGGTTTTTGTTTGTCCACCCGCCTCTTGAGGATTGACCACAAGTTCTCAATGGGATTAAG
>JAQMYG010000005.1:15864942-15892985 GCA_030014215.1 Clariallabes teugelsi
TATTATAAAAACTTAAGCAGCAACTTTTCCAATTTCCAATATTTATGTAATTCTCAAAACTTTTGGCCACGACTGTATATCCGTGTTATATTTTGGCATGAAGACCTATAATAAAAAAAAATTAATTACTGCAGTCATAAAAATTGTAAATTTATAAGCTTTATTCTTGTAGTACTGTAGAAATCTTAGCGAAAGATCTTAGTATTTAAAGGTCAAGCTTAAGAAGATTTGACAATAACCCAGTTAAGGGCATTTAAGTGCCACTGCAATTGCTCCTGCAAACATTAAGTGTGTGTAAAGCCTGAGCTTTAAAAAAAATTGATGGATATCATGTCGCCATCTTGTAGAAGAGACAAATCTATCTGTGGGAACTGTACACACAATCGTTGACCAACACCACTTGCACATTACAGAAACTCGGCTGGGACTTATTGCGGTATCTTCGTACTGACCTCGCTCCGGCAAAAACTTTCTACCTTGGTGGTATCCAAGCACTAGTGAAATGCTGCGATAAGTGGCTTAGTGTAGCAGGGGCCTATTAAGAGGAATAAAGGTCATTTTACTCTTATGATTGCTTTTTTCAGCACAATCATAAGTCCCTTTTTTTTTTTATCTGAATGAAGAAAGATAATTAAAAAATACACCACAATAATATCCTTTGTATATTGCACTGTTCACATTAGTTTATATATATTGTTTTCTATTGTCATGTTAAAATTGTCACCTAACTTGATTGTTTAAATGTTTATGAATTTTTTGACTACTTTCATTTCATGGGCAATCTGTGCAGACTGTAATGCTATTGTCTTTTTTGATTTATGATGTCTGTAGGAGATGCTGCTTTCTTCAGTGTTTACTGCCACACCAAAGTTCCCTGTAGCCCTTCGAGTTTGTGTTTTCAGATCAAGTCGGATACACAGGGCAAAGTGATTCTTTTTTTTTTTTACTTCTATTCTGAAAACCATGTCTGGTAGTGTTTATGTAGGATGTACTGTAATTAAGCTGTGCTGTGGGATGGAGCAGTACTAAGTCTTCTGCACACAACAGGAACTTAAAATTAATATAATACAGTCAAAGAGTAGGGTGTCATGCTCTTCCTGCAAAAACTTTAGATCAGTAATGAAGCTAGTTTGTTGGATGTTGGACTTAAATACCAGCCTTGTTTTATCCCACAATTCTGCTCAATGTTCACTGTATATCCATGTACTCTCCTGCCTGTCTTTTTTTTTTATTTAAAAAGTATTTTCTTGTTTCATAATTAAAAGTAAGGTGCAAGACATTGGGGTCCTGAGCAGCAAATCTTCTTCTTCCCTCTGTTGTGAAGTTGCAGGTCAAATATGAAACCATGATTATATAAATACATAAATGAAAAAAAAAAATAATAATAAATTTGACATTTGACAAATAAGTTAATAAAAAGAAATTCTCTTAAAATATTTTATAGGCTTGATGAAACCAGTTCTCTTTATGGTTTTAGATTGTGATCCAAGTTTTATGCCTTCATTTAACCTAGTGTGGAAAGGAAATGATTCAATACCACTTTTTGTAATGGGCAGTTAAATTTTTGTTTAAATAAAAAATATAAATATAAAAAATATTTTTTATGTTTTGGTTATTTGTCAAATAGTCTAATTGTACAGGATAATTTGCTTCATCAGCCCAAGCTGTACATTTCTAGTTTGGCTTGCTGTTATGGTTAAACAAAAGCACCACTTGTTTTGTAATAGGTGTAAAGGCTAAAATATGAATTCTCCTAAAATGAATAAGACTTCCAGACATGGGAAAAAGTAATCTTTTGGCATAAAGATGCATACGATTTATTAAATTATTACTTTTACATAAATTCTTTGACAAACAGTCCATGCCATCTTGACTCACATGCCTTTGTGAGCAAATGGTCATTTACTTGCTGGCATATGCAATAATCTGCTCCTGTGGACATAAAAACAGAATATATTAATAAAAATATGCAGTCATTATAAAAATAATCACTGGTCAGTCCCAGTTAGTCAGTATAGTTAGTCAGTACAGTTGCACAATTTACAAAATTATGCTTTTGTTTACAGTTTTTTCTGACAGAAAATCATAGGTAGGAAAAAAACCTTAAGTTTCTCCTACTA
The DNA here is from genome assembly GCA_030014215.1 of Clariallabes teugelsi. Classification (NCBI taxonomy): domain Eukaryota; kingdom Metazoa; phylum Chordata; class Actinopteri; order Siluriformes; family Clariidae; genus Clariallabes; species Clariallabes teugelsi. Next base: position 15,867,063 of record JAQMYG010000005.1, read on the forward strand.
TGTGTCTGATCACCACACAGAGTCCCAGGACAAGCCTTTACAAAAATATATTGTTGGGAGATTCTTGTAGATTCAAGGAATCAGGCTGTTTCATATGACCGGCCTGTAATAAATAGTGTGAAATCACAAGCCAATGCCGCTTGTGCACAGGCTTGCAACCACACCCACACTTTGAGGAACAGTAAATTTGATGCTAAACTTAGCTGTAGTAGTAGCAGCTCCTGACCATGTAAATTACAGACAGAGTTCAGTGCATAAAAGCATGTAATCAGAGGACAGGATGGGGATAGGGTTAGAGAGAAGGAGATCTCAGAGAAGGCAAAGTTAAAGTGATATGAAGTAGAATGTAGTTAGAGTGAGATAGAAGTTATAGGTGGTAAATGAGGACAAAGAACTTAAAAAATATTCATTTTCATTCAACAAGTACCACCTTTCATGTTAGAATAACTCTGAGGAAATTAGGTGAATGAAAGAACACAAACAGCTGTGCACTGGGTTCTTACTTTGAGAGGTGGCAACGAGTTAGTTGCCTGGAGGCCAAAGGTTCTTAGCAGCACCAGGGGGGCAGCGTTAGTGGAGTAAAGTCTCTTCATGATGTCAACAGCTGCCATCATGGGTAAATTGTGCCGCTGGCGCTCAGTTTCATACTTAAGCAGGTGCTGCATGTCACCTGGAGGCCAAAGCACAAAATTCTTATAATGTAGTCTTTTTTTACATATACAGTGCATCTCAAAAAATTTAAATATTGGGAATTTCTTTCCTGTATTTGAATTCAAAAAGTGAAACATGTATATCAAATGATATACTTTCCAGTCAACTTTCCATGAATATGCTCTGCACAGAGATGACCTTCTGGGGCTTTTCTAACATTATATAACATAATATTCTAACATTGAGATACTTGATTTTTGATTTGCACGAGCTATAAGCCGTAATCAATAAAAAAAAAAAGTTAACTTTACACGTAATGAGTCTAGGATACGAGTTAAATAACCCTTTTAATGAATAAGGTATCTCACTACCTGAATAAGGTAGCGAATGCCAAAGAAAGATAGCCACAAATTAAAGACAAGCTTTGTTTTGTTAGCTATTTCTTTAAGATTTCCTGGCAGCAATGGGAAATAACAACATAAAATTAACTGGTTTGATATATAATAAAACCACGATGCATTTTTCCTTGATTGAGAAATGGAAAAGAGACCATGCATTTGGATTGCTTTGGAAACCATGCATTGAGAATTATGTCTACAGACATGCTGATCTCAAGTCTGAGGTCTAAGGTATGAAGTATAATATCAAGGCTATCCACTATGATAGGGGTAGAATTTCCGACCACAAACCATCAAATGTCTTAATACTTTCCTACGAATTTAAATGGTTATTCCTTATGCAGTGTGAACGTAATATCAGGAATAGTATTCTTGGATTTTGCCTTATGTGCTTTCAATTCACAAGCACATTTTTAGCCTGAGACATGGTATTATTTATTTATGCTTATTAAATGAAAACACTATATATTTGAACCTATGAATATGTGGCATATTAAAAATTAAGGTACACAAACTGACATCTATTCCAGCTATTTATTTTGGATCACTTACCAAGGTCGTTGCCATTGAATGCTGCTTGGCTTAGCACCTGTGTCAAGCAGACCACATCCCCAAATCCTAGATTGGCACCTTGGCCTGCCAGAGGATGTACTCTATGTGCAGCATCTCTAAGGGATGTGAAATAAATAAACCATTGCGTAAACTCAATAACTGGAACCTTCTAACATCTAAATCTAAACGAACAAACACATAAGTCATAAATTCATTTTGACATGCACATATCTCTAAATGGCTACAATGGAAAAATATATATATTTGTACACAGAGCTCAGTAAAAGGAATGAGACAAATCCATGTGGTCTGCAGAAAACAAAACCACTAACTAGGTTTTCACAAAGTTCTCGGATGCACGTACCCAATTAAGGCTACTCTGTGGCGGATGTACTCAGAGGCATGTCCCATTCCCAAAGGGAACCTGACCCGGCTTTTAGGGCCAATAGCCGCCACGCTGGGTGGAAGCTGGCGGGTGGAGGCGCCATTGGGCATGAGAACGGACAGGGCATGGCGGAACAAAGAGCCGGCAGCCTCCACCAGGTCAGACTGGTTGTCATTACTCCACTGTAGACAGTGGAAGAGAAGGAAAAAAAAAAAAAAAACAAGAAATATGACAAAGGTTTAAACTTAAGCAAGGACAGCAACACAAAGGTGGTATGTTTACTTCCAAACCCTCACAGTTCTTCATGCTATAAAACTTGGATGGAAAATGGAATGTATGAATGTAAGAATGTATTCTTTTGCATAACAATTCATCAGCCAACAGTTGAGCAACGTAATTAAAGGAAGACGCTAAGCAGACCACAAATTTTTGTACATTTGGTCTGAAGAAACACAATAATGAACAACACTGGCAAGCTACAGGTTTAATTAGCAAAACCAGTCATAAGAGCAGGCATGACTCAAGCTCACGGGCCTGTAACCAGCAGGCTCAGCAAAAATAGCCAGCTTGGGAACAGGGATGTGTTTCTGAATTTAAACTATAAGGTGCTCATATGCATGAGGGCCAGGCTGAAGACATCCAGCCATTAGAAATTAAGAAGAGATGAATCCTTTTTAATATTTTCTTTGAGTGGATATTCTATATCAATTTAAAAATTGACTTGTAGGCAAGACAACAGTATAATGAAACAACTCTTTTTGCTATGACATGTAAAAAAATCTCCTCAGCAAAGGGTCCACAGTATTCTCAGATGAACTTTGGGATGAGTGATTATGAACTCACAAATGCGTTGTTAATTGCATCCACAAAACTCTCTTCATCCATCTGAAGGAGCTCCATTGCATGTTGATGACTGGTGGACCAAACCAGAGAGCTCTGTGTGTCTGACAACTACACATCACACACACACAAACACAAAGAAATCCCTTAAATAAATACATTATTTTCTATTCAGCAGGCATATAATGCAGCTAGAACTATAATCCAGCTCCAACTGCCTGACCCTGAATATCAATCCATCTCAGTCAGTAGCAGCTTACCGGCAACATTGCAATTGGCCCGGTTGGGAGGAACCTCTGCCATGCCACATTGTTTTCAGTAGGCTGCACATACGAGAAAACACAAGATGATAGAGTCAACTCGGGTGAACTAAAATACTTTAAAACAAACTGAAGCACTCTGATTACAAATGAAGAACCGCGCATATACAACGGAGTTTACATTCCTGCTCTCCACATACCTCGGCCAAATGTAAAACGGCCACTACAGCAGACTGGTCATAATTCCACTTGACGGTGGGAATCCCAGCCTCTCTCCGTACCATGGAGTTGGGTCCATCTGCCCCAATCTGCCAGAGATAGGAGAAAAATATATTATTTTTATGAGACCTGTCTTATAAGACTAACACTGAGAAGATCACTACATTCTCCTTACAAGCAGCCTGGTCTGCAAGGTGCGTCCATTGGCTAATGTCACCTGGACCCAGGGGATAGAATCAGCAACCTGGATAGGCCTGGGCCAAGTGTACTTCACCACCTTTGTTCTGTACTGTACTTCAACTTGATCTAGGCAAGAAAAAGGAAATTACACAAATAAAATATTAATTAAATATATTGGAATAAATAAAGCATTTCTGAGATCATAGACCTAAAATGATGATTTACTTATATAAAGTATAGTCTGGGTAAAAAGTAAAACAAACAAACAAACAAACAAACAAACAAACAAAAAACATACAGCATCATGCAAAATACAAGGCAAACACAAGAAAAGTAAAGTAGAGAAAAGAAGAGCTAATGACCAGTTGCATTTGGAGACTATCCTGTCTGCTAAATTTAACTAAAGTGGCAAATATTGGTTGCTTATAGTGATTACAGAGAAAAGTCATCCAAAGCCTGTGGTGGCCAACAGAGGCAGCTTAAAACTCAAAAAGGTGGTCAAAACACTGAAAAGGAGAAGGAAAGATCCACTTGCACATGAACACGTGATGCCACATCTAATGAGTACTACATACTATATGAAAGGTAAGAAACAGGGTGAAGATTTCATTTGCAGAGGCTGAGAGCAGCTTGACAAATTGTAACAATTTGTTGCAACTGAATATTCTCTGCCATCTGAGCTGGTGAGATGCTCCAGTGTGAAATGTGGTTTGTGAATGGGTCAGTCGACTACTGCACGTGTCTGCATGTCTCGTGGAAACGCTATTTCTCATGGAAACTATAACTCCAATCATGTGCTACATGATTGCAATAGCAGAGAAAACATGAGCCCATCAAAGAGCTTGGAGTCCTTTAAAAAAATCCAAAAGGAAAAAGTACAAATAAACAAAAGCACCGGGAAGGAAGGAACAGTTTGTGGTGACGCCATGTGCCAGGGTAGCTGTAGAACCAACTGGTTGCACTCCAGGCTCTAGTTCACAGGCCCCGTTAAGTTAAGCACCACGGGAAGCTCCGAAGAGCAGAAGAAAAAACAGCAATAAACAGCAAGCTCCACCATGCAGTCAGTGGAAAGCTGAAGGCTACACAGTAACAGCAGCAACAAATCAAAAACAATATTTACACCATTAATTTGTAACTGCTGTTGACAGGACACCAATATCAAATCAGAGCATTTTTACATGCCTAATCAAATTAAAAATTCACAAATGTGTGCAGAATTGCAGAAAATGCACAAGCTTCTTTTTAATAACCTCAACTGTCATTCAGATGAAACTTGGCCAATTTAGAATTCACATGAAAAGACATAAATCTGAAAAAGTGTATTATTCTAAAATGCAAAATTGTTAATACATTGCAAGATGAATTTGACATTGTTACATAAGCAACAAGTTTCACAGGTCATATGCTTCTAGAAGCTTATGCCAATTTTAGCATCAGTACTCAAAGAAATATGAATAATTTGGAATTAAAATTAATTATTGTTTGAAGCAATTATATAAAATCATCTCTACAAAACGGCTAAAGCGAGCAACTTAAAATTTTTAGGGAGGCAAGATTGGTCACTTCCATGTTGGATAAACTTCAGAAGTAGCTTATTTGGCACAAACTTTTTCTGTATTTTATATAAAGTTTGTGCCAAATACAAATATAACATAAAAAATATATAAAATCAGCACCTGTACTGTGTTTTGGCCAAATGAATCAAAGCTTAAAAATGTCATTGGTTACCAGAGAGTGTCTGAAGCTGCTTGGTAAGAGCGGCCACGATGACATCATTTTCTATAACGTATGCCATCTCGTCCTGAAGATTCTCCTTATCAAACGTGATCAGGGCATCAGAACAAGCATCCCAAACCTAAAACAAAGGGCGAATAACTGTTATCCTAAATATCACTCACTTTTATTTCTGGAATTCCAAAAGCATGAGCTACACAAAACTAGAGCATATCAAATTTGTTTGCAAATGGAAGTCCATTTGTTAAAGTTAAAACTATCAACAGCCTGAGTTACGTGGTTAACCTAGGACGCACTCCGAGGCAAAGAAATATCAAACATTTTTTTTGTGTTTACACCTGCATTTATAGTAAAGCAAATAGTGCATAATAAATATATAAACACAGCGTCCGAGCTGACTTTTCCATTTGCTGCAGTGTTTAAAGATTCATTGCTTTTCAGGTTGTAAAATATTTTTTGCTTTTACACACAATTTAGGTGTTGAAACAGTTGCTCTTTTAAGACCTTAACGAACTTGTTACTACAGTGACAAGAAACAGAATGCAAAAAAAAGAAGAAAAAAAAAAGATTGTGTCTTTTTAGTCATAAAACACTAGGGATATGCCCATACTAAAACCACTAACAGTGTTGGGTTTGCACTTTTTCAAACAGAGTTGGGTGGATGATTTAAAACGTGACCAAACCCAGAATTACACGGATTTACACATTGGAAAAACACTGCTGTTGATAACTTTCATGCTGATGTGTGTTGCTATGTACATTTAGTCTCTCCCATCATTCACAAAGAGAATTTTCATACAGATATTTTTGCTTCAGAGATACTAGAAAAGGTACAAGCCATTCCGGTTATCTGATAACTCTGTAGGGAACCTCCAAAGCTTTAAAATACACTTTCTGGTAGCTGGCATTTCCTAAACCCATTTTGGTCTTTTTCCTCTAACCACTTAGTCTTAATTGGAGGGTGAATTGGAGGGAAAGGGAATCTTGTTAGGTTGACCTCAGTCCATTGCGATCCATTCTCTTGTTTGAACATAAACACATACACAAGACAGAAACGAGAGAGGTTGCAGGGTGCAGAAAAGGTACAGCAAGTGAAGGATACCATATAGTGGCCTCTTATGACATCCTTCCACTTGCCCAGAAACCACAAGATTTCTTTTTGCCTGGAGTATGGCCACATCTTACGAGGTGGACCCGCAATTCTAAAGAAGCGCCGAAACCAAGGGTGCTTTGCCGTTGACCTCTTGTCTAGTGCCATTTTCCCCCTCCAGCCCCTGTTTTGTCAATGATGTGCCCTAATTAGTAGACAGGGAACTAGCCACTAGTTTAATCATCCATGATTTATTGTGACAGCACTAAATAAGGTATAAGGCCTGCGGCATTATGGGAATACAAACGTTGTCGAATTTATCAAATACTTGTACCATAATTTCATGTGAAAAGCATAAATGCAAAATAATTATGCTTATTTAAGTTTCTCCCATTATTTTAATTACACTTCCTGAAAATATGTCATGCCCTTTCAATTATAACTCTCATTGTTATAAGTACAGTAAAAGCATATTTATAGTTAGTCACATAATGCTGGTTCACTACTTTCTCAAGCGGCTCATTTCAAAGTTGGACAGGAAAGAACACTCCACCCAAAGAAAAGGGTTTCTTATAACTGTGTGGACTGCATACAGAACCCAGATAGTTTCATACACACACAGATATATATTATATAAAACTGAATTCATATGAACATCAAAGGGTAGCAGTATGTTTGAAATATGCAATCACACTAGGAGCTCAAAGTGGTCACCGTTTACCTGCCAGAAACTTTTGATTTCCGAAACCTACTATATGAACAACACAGATGAGACTGTTCGCAGGGAATGCCCTTCATAATGGCAATGCCCACGATGGCACACAGATGAGACTGTTCGCAGGGAATGTCCTTTAATTTCCTGCCATCGTTTTAGTACTTATCACGAATTTGTGCACCTGTTAGCCGTATTGGTGGTTCCAAACACACGTCACCATTGTTGTTGAACTTCACACAGATTTTTAAGAGCACTTCAAAATTATCTTGCATTGCTTGAAATTACAGCGTGCCTCCGCTATTTACTTTGGCTCTTTTTTGATAGTCACACGATGGCACCAACAATGCTGCAACTCCTGACTTCTTTAGAGGAAACATAATACTAAACATTGCTGATATAAACCTGTGTGTATACAATTTTTGGGCTCCTGTGTATGTGCGTGCCTGTATTTCCTTTGATAATGATATTGAGATGTGTCTTTTACTTATGCTTTATAAAACCTTCATAACGACTGTAATCTGAAGTGTTGTAAATACTGGTGATATTTTTAAGGCTGGTAAATGAACTTCTCTGCTTTGGTATGCATTGGTCTTGCTTTTTTGGGATGGACTACATGAGAGCCAGTTTCATCATGGTGATTGAAGGTTTTGCTAATGCTCTTGACAAAATTGCTCTTGCACTGACCATTTCAGAACAGGTGACCACTGTGTCTTAAAATAACATGTTTTTGCTACTTAATTACCTAATGCCATATTTCATAGCTTTGAAGAAAATACTTTGAAACTTAAAAATAAATAAAAAGAATTGTTCCAAAATGTAGAAGATGAATACAAAGTGTGTCCAAACTTCTGACTGGTACTGTCTGTCTGTATGTGTATTAAAAAAAACAAATCACATTACATTTTTATTAACACTTTACAAACTCATTTATTTTGTTCACAATGATTCGATCAGATATTATACACACCTGCATTTTTTGATAGGGTTTGCATCTCAGATTGACTATATGATCCCAAGCTCCAAGACCTGTTATATAAAAAGACATACGATGAGTCACTGCGCGAGTTGGAATTCACGTGGATTAGCAAAAAAAAAAAAAAAAAACTGACTCGATCACACCTACACATGTGACTTAATCTGGTAAATGACTTTTCCATGCATTGCAGTTAAGCCACAACTTTAAAATGTGATGACAAATCTGAGTTGTAGCAAGCAAGAAGGATTAAACACAATGAGTCTGTTGTTTTTTTTTTTGGTCAGGATGTAAAGCAGAAAAGCACTCTGTGTCATTACGTGTCTCAACAAATTTAATCTGTATTTACTTGCATTTGTATAATGCCATGTTCCTAGTTTTAAAATGCCTCTTACTAAAACAGCCAAACATTATTGTTCGCATATATGCAGTACACCTTCTCTCAAATTGCCCCAAACAAGCCACATTAATGGATAACCAAATTTCTGCATGAGCCGTGTGCAAGCCTCCTTCATCCTTTGACCTACTTTCTATTGAATCTTCTATCCAGAAGCATTGCTGCAAATAGGCTTAATGACAGCGTCCTCTCTATGAGCTTTGCTATGATTGGAGCAGACGTAATTTCTTCCTGCTGGGAGCCTTTTCACTGTATAATGCCCCTCAATTAACCAGAGCTCTGCCTCTAAATGAACCCTTACATGGCTCATCATGCGCTAAAAAATACACATGGCTAGTTATGTTGTGGTAAGGAACAATTTAATTTATGGGTTGCCGCTATGGCAAAAAGTATTATATATATATATTTTAAAAGTAAATAAATAAAGGTATACATGTTAGAATACTTAAAGACAACATACACTAAGTAGTTAGTTTTCCTGAGGTTTGCTAACAAGCTGAAACCTACAAAGCACAGCAACAAAACAGCTCTAAAACATCAACGGAAAACATGAGTTCATTTTCTGTGAACAAAAAAAAAATAATTTTTTTTTTTTTTTACAAGGATTACATCATTCAAACCTGAAACACAGTAGAAGACTAGTCTTAAGTTGCACTTTCCATCACTGTATGGCAAATTGTGCAGTTCGTCTGGATGTTTATTTTATAAACTCTTTATGATAGACACTTGAGTATCATGAGTTGTGTATAAATGCGAGTTATTCTGTCTCAGTCTGCTACAGTATGTCACTCGGTCGAGCAAGCCATGATGTGTACAGTTACAGCTGTAAAACAGTAGTGGGTAAAACAGACATGTAACTTTCCTGACAAATTGTTTAAAGCCAATCCATAATATCCAGCACAAGAAAAAAAATATCCTTTCATTCTATTTAAAATACCCTCACCAAAATAAGGAAATTTCTACACAATGATATGAAGCTACTATCCTGACTTAAATTATTTATTCCTATCTACTGACTATATAATATTAAATTGGCTGATAGTCCTGGTTACTATAAATTTGAGCTCCTTTAATGTAGAGATATCAAATCAGTATTGTTTGTCTTAAGCTGGATGCATGATTTGGTCAAGAGGCCTTGTTTAGCGTCATCAAGGGGTCATCTCCTTTAGCATCTGTTAACTCTAAAAAAAAAAAATACCATACAAGCAGCACTGACTATTAACAATAGACACAACACTATACACTTCATCACTCCATGGGTTCACTCAGAGTGTGCGGTCTACTGCTTCATGGCTGAACTGTTGTTGTTCTGCTACAGTATTTCTCAATAAGAGCAGTCACAGTTGACCAAGGCAGATCTAGATGGGCATAAAATCTCCTTAATTACACTAGAGAAAAATGTGTCATCTTTTGACAGTGCCATGCTAAAGATCCAAAGTTTATATAGAGGCTGATTGTTTATGAGTTTGATTTTAAGCAATACCGGAAATGCATGTGTCCGAATACTTTTGGCTACACAGTTTATATTATGACAAAGGTTTACTTAGCACACTAGTTTTACTCTCACATACCTCACTCAAATAGCACTTCATTTAAAGGAATCAGTAATTAAGCAAATGTAAAGTTAAACTCCTTGTACCTTGGTATGAGAGTTCACAAGACTCTCAAAGACAGATTTGTGCTTGGACTTCAATCTGTTGTCTGTCTCCCTCTCACTCTGCCTATCACACACACTCACCCTGAGTGAGATTTATTCAGAGAAATCTGATCCACACTCGACATACTGCAAGTTCCAGTGCACTGCCAGGAACAGAACAACTCTTAAGCGTACTAAAACACACACAATAACAATATTATGTCTATGATACAGTAAGTTTGATTGAAGCTGGATTGCTGAAGATAAAAAAAAAAACAAAAACACCAGGAGACCTCCTTCAATCATCCACTATACGGTTTTTGTAAACCTCTGCCGACTGTAGGCTCAGGTTCTTGCTCTTTGCTGAGGAGTGGACGTTAAAGTGGTCTTTAGCTATTGTAGACAATATTGTATAATAACATACCATACCTTTCTCGAGGTATGGTGCGCTTACTTATCACGATTCTTTTGTGTGCCGATTCATGTATCGCCAAAATAATTTTAAAAATGATTTATCACATTTAGATGCATCAGTGGATCAGCCAGTGACTGGAACTGGCTGTTTTTCAGCTTTATCAGCCATGACCGGTCACGTTGGATAAAACCGATTCTGTGCCGAGGGCACGAGCGTCCGAGTAGGTGCAATAGAAACACTTTTTTTTGGCGTTACATTATGAAAAGTTGTGTGCGTTAAAGCCTCCGATCAGCCTTTTTTCTTCAAACTCTGCGAGCGAATTAGTCTCAAACCCGCTCATTACACACACTTACACCAGTCTCAAAACACTGCAAGTGCTAATTAGCCTCGAAACGCGCGTTAGAAGCTGCAAACACCCGCATGCTCACAACTGCTTAACACTCGTTCAAGATTTTGGAGGCATTTGAGCCGGTACAATGTCACCTGTGTGGTAGAAGAGAATTATTTGGCAAGATTGTTGCAATAATGATTATGGCAAATGACAGAAACGTGCTGCTCTGTAATAATGTAGCTAATTTTTCAACTAAAAAAATTAAATGTTAAACAGGTGAGATTTTGCAATGGTTTAAAACCAGGTGTATTGTTGTACAATATACTGTACCACTGAGGAGTGTTGCTGAGCCTGGGCTGATAGAGCTGACCCGTGTGCTGTAAACCTCTGGCACCTTGTCCAGCTCTTTCTTGTGACCTGCTTCCAGCAAAAGAATCTTTCTGCCTTGCAAATTCGGTTCGAAACCTGAGGAAAGAATAAAATCAATGAAGATCATCTCTGAAGTAATAGTTTCCCCACTTAGATTCTATTATTCATAGATTTACTGACTAATTTGAACACTTTCCACCCATCTCTGTGTTTTTGAAGGACTAACTAAGGAAGTGTATTAGCGAAAGGAATAATAGATAGATAGATAGATAGATAGATTCTATCTATCTATAAAACCGAAAATGTTTGTTGGTATGGATGGGCGGTGTTTGTACAGGTAGGAAGTAGGCCTCGTCATAATCATCTTTTACAACATAGTGTGACCCCATAGCTACTGAAACCCTGGATCAAACTTCGGAGCACTTACAGAGGCAGCACATACGGCCAGCAAAAGTAGGGGCTGCTGAAACGTTGGAGCAGCATGAGGAGTGGCAGCGAGTTGACCAGACACCAGACATGTCACAGGCATTCCTCACTAAATGTACCTGCAGTTGTCGAGGTCATTGACTTTTAGGTCATACTGTGAGCGTGTCACAGACCTACTGAAAGCCCATATCAGACTGCAGAGTGTCTACAGCGACTGCACATATGATCAGACTACAACAATAGTGCATACAACAGGCAGAAGGGAGCAGCATAAGGGGCACACTCCGTTCACAGGTAATGCTAGCATGCAAGCATCAGGATCTGCACAAAGGTGAAGCCGCAGGTACCGTCTAATCATCAATATTTAATTCTGGGTTAATCTTTGCAAATTAAGAAATTAATATTAATCTGCAGGTTAAAAGGATGAAAGGTGGCTTAGTGGTTATTACATTGGACTACTGATTGGAGTGTCCAATCAGTGATTAATTGATACTTTCCTAAAGATGGCAAACTGAAGGTGCACAAGAAGAAGAAGGGACGCACCTATAGCCTTGAACTACTGTGAGCACTCGAGATACACATGGGGACGAAATCGTGCTTAGGTTATATAGTGTAAAAAGCAAGACTTTGTTCACTTGTCTATATTTGGATGAAAAATAAAATCATCACTTTCATTAAAATACCACAATGTGCAGAGATTTATGAGGAGTTGGAAAGAGAAGGATTTTATCCGGAAGAGTGACACTTTGCAGGAGAGGACTGGGCTTTTCATCAGGTCTGGAGGGTAAATCGCCCCTTGGCCACGTTTGCATCCCGGGACCCCGGCGTGTGTTTTCACTGAAACCGCAATTGCAGCTTTAAAATGCGAGGGCACTCATTCGCTGCCTAAACTAAAAACTTCCATCCTGCTAAATGAGCACTTGAAGGTGAGACAAGTTTGGGTCAGAAAAAAAGAGAGAGTGATGCGTTCTGGGTGGGCTTTCTGGCCGGAGTGTAGGGATCCTTTACACCGCGTAAACTTTACAGGAGCGTTAACTGTCTGTTTTGTCTTTTTAAGTAACTCACCTAGTGAGCATGCCATAGCAGTCCCCACCATTCCTCCACCCGATATGACGATGTCGTACACGTCGTTTCCCTCCTCTCCATGTTCAGAGGACAAGTCTCCTGTGCTAAACGTCCTCAACCTGCTCAGACTCTTCACCCTGAAACACTGGCGTCTCACTCCAACTGCAGCCTGCTTCACTTTCGCCAAAGCAAACATTTCGAGGAGCGGAGAGGGCTTGTTAAACCACTCAGCCTGGTCGGTTTAAAGCGCAACCCTAAAAACAAAACAAATCTCCTTCAGGTTGTCCTGTTATTGACAACGCAATAACTTTTCCTATTCATAGAGCCATGTTGATATGACCGCTCACGTAACAGTCTAGCACTTCCTGTTTAACCACCCTACCATTTTAAAAGGCAGGAAAAATTTTAAAGTATTTTCAGCCGACAGATTAAATATTATAAACGGCTATTGTGTGAACAGTCAAACGGATTAGAGTATGATATAAAGGCTTGTGCTAGTGGGAAATATTCTTCATGTGCACTGAAATACTTATTATGTTCAGCGCCATCATGCGGTCTGGAGGAAAACTGCAGCTCAGACAGTGGAGGAGATTCCAGTCATCGCAACCAGCGAGGGGGATTTTCGAAGAAATGAGATGTAAAATATAAAAATAACTTGTTTCCTGTGTGTAGTCTGTAACTGCGTCGACCGATTCGACTAATATGTCGCCGGTAAGAAGAATTAAATAAACTGCTCCGACTTAGCGGTTATAGATCCTCTCTACAGCTTTAATTAAATTATGGTTTGTTATGAAATGTGTTTGTAAGGATAGCTGAATAGGATGCCTGTCCTATGGATGGATGCGTGTATTGCTTGTTTTTATAAGATTTCCGCCAAAAATAATGGTGTGTTGTGTTTTAGCGTTGCGGTTGCCATAGTAACGGAAGCCACCTTGCAGAGTGCACGGTGTCGCTCACTTGTAATTCAGGACGTATAAGCGTATTACATTAACTTCTTACCCAATAATTCAGATAATGTAATTTTATAAAATTAGATACTATATTAGATACTAACTACCATATGTCCATCTGTTAGATAGATAGATAGAAAGAAGTTACTAGTCCAATGAAAATCTAAGAACAGACACTGCAAGTGTATATAATTAAGCATATAAATCAAAAATCCAAAGTAAAAAAAAAAAAGGTTAATTGCAGTTCAGTCATGATGTGCAATTTTATAAATGACAACAGTGCAAACAGTATTAATTGTGCAAAAACCTAATTGTGCAAAGAGCAGCATGAAAGTGAATTTAAGGAATTTAGTCTGAATGTAAATCTGTATGTAGGATCTTCTACGTCTGTATCTTGAGCAATCTTGCAACAGAAGTCTTTCTGGTTTCGGAAAACTATGTGAAGTGGGTGGTCGGTGATGCCCATGATGGACAGCATTTTGTTAAGTGTCCTCTTCTCTACCACTTCCCCGAGAGAGGCCAGCTCCAGACCAACCACCAAACCAACTCTCCTGACCACATTGTCCAATCATCTTTATGTCTTTGTTTCATTTGGGTGGTCGATAATTTGATCCAGCAATGGTGCAGGTACTAACAAATCAGGTCCAACAGAAGTGCAGGTACTAAACAAATCAGTTCCAGCAGTGGTGCGTTATGTTATAGTACCTGCACCACTGCTGGACCTGATGTGCTGGTACCTGGAATGCCTGTGACATGTATGTAACGGATCTACCTTAGATCTACCTAGTTCTGTCACAGGCGTGTTACAGGCGGTCCTCACTGATTGTAACAATAGGCAGTGGCATCATCAACTTTTATAGGGCAGTGGTAGCTCAAGAGGGCTAAGGCACTGAGTTACTGATCGGAAGATCTGCGGTTTGATCCCCAGCTCCATCAGTTTGCCACTGCAAGGCCCCTGCTTCAGGGGTGCTGTATCATGGCTGACCAGTTATGCTGGGATATGCAAAGAAGATATTTTTCACTGTGCTGTAATGTATATGTGACAAGTAATGGCTTAACTAAAAAACTTATGTCATAATGTGAGCATGTCACAGGTGTTTTGTAGGCAGTAGTAGGCAGCGTCGTTTACGGGAAAAACTTGAATTTTTGCGGTGGGAAGTAGGCATTGATTGTGTGTTTGCACAGGTGGTTCCATCAAAGGCATGTCATTTATGTGTTCCTCACTGACTGTAAAGGTCAAGCAGCATTATCAGCTCTTATGCCATTCTGTGATGTAACAGGAGGCAGCATCATCATCAACTTCCATGTCACTCTATGATCATGTCACAGGATTTGTAACTGTAGCGAAAACTGGTGTGTCAGCCCAAGCTCATAGCTACTAAAACCCTGAATCAGACTGCAACAGTGGATGCAGTGACAGCGCATACATTTATTTATATACATCTTTCTGTATGCACCTGCATATAGTTTTTCAGTTTTTCAGTAATAGTTAGAAAAGGCTTTCAGTTATAAAAAAGCTGACCTGTAGCTATTCTCTTTCTCTTCTCAGACCTTTCCCCCTTTAGAGAATTCCGAGTGTGAAGAGATTGTTGATGAGGAAGTCAGGATGAGAACTTCAGAGAACCTGCAGCCCTTCTTAAAGGACAGGCCGAAGCCTGACATCCTTCTGGAGCTCCGTTTAGAGGCCCTGAAAGCTTCACATCGAAAACAGCTTGAGAAAATCAAGCTGCAACACCAGGCTGGTCTAGAGAGCCGGACCCTACAGAACTACCTGCTCTCGAAAGGCTTTAACACTCAACCGAAACCCACCAGTAAACAGAGAAATCCCCATTGTGATGAAAGCAACACCAAAAACAAAGGAAGTTTTAACTGGTAAGTTTATGCTCTACTGAATATACAACTAGCTTATTGCAGATATTAGCACTGGATCATTTCTTTGTTTATACCCATCAACAGTCACATTTACATGCTCTAATCAACAGCAGACCCCAACACACCTTTTTCTTTAAAGTTAGTCAACTCAATGTCAGGGTTTCGCCAAGGCCAAGAGATTACTCACAATCTGTTCATTAATTAACCCAGTCATATCCCCTATGCCAGATCATCTCTTGATTTTAAAGTAAGACACCTGTATAATATGCTGACGTTACAAATACATTGCACCTTAATCCCAATTATTATAAGTTTAACTACACAGTGCTCTTTAAAATAGACCAACAATACTTGTTCACATGATTGAAACACATATTTCTCTTTGTTACTATCTAGTAGAAATGAACATAATATCTGAAAATAACCTCTGAACTTATTATACTGTAAGTAAGATTTCGAGGCATGAGTTCAAAAAAATACTTCATGCTCAGTTATAATAGACCACAGAGATCATCCTCCACACCAGACCTGAGCTCCACGCACAAGCTTCGTAACTCTGGAACCCAGAGATCTACAATGACCCATTCAGAAGATCTTCGGAATAAAACACACGTCTGTGCCAAAGGGCCCAAACAAGTCACAACTGACAGAGAAGAACTGGACTGGGCCGAATGTCACAAACAGTTTCAAGTATCGCCCGTACCCGATCATGTCTGTAAGCTCCTTTATGACGACATTATAAAGGAACAGGAACGTGTGAGGCAGGCGGGACGGCAGCAGAGAAAAGAGTTTCTTTTATCTATTCAGAGACCTTTTACGTTTCAACATAGAGAGGAGAGAAAAAGGGACAGACTGAAGTCAGAGACCAGCACTGAAAAACTGAGTGAAACCAAAAAGGATGATGGAAGTAGGAAACGCATACCCAAACCTGCCACAGACCCAGCAATCTCTGAAGAGTTGAAAGGTAATTTTTCTTTTTGTCCTGCCATACTGTGTACACGTGCCTAATGATGAAATTACTAATCATTATATTTCTTTCTTTAAATGATTGGGTTAACAGCCTGATTGCATAATGTGATATAAATATTCAGGTGTTTATTATAAATTCTACTAATGTTGCTTTAGAGAAGGAACAACAGAGGACAATCCGCATCCAGGCCAGAGCCCAGGAAACTCTTAGGGCGTCATCTGCTCCAATCCAGAACCTGAGTAGCACAGGCGAGAACCAGACTCGCAGCGCACAGAGAACCAAGACCAAAGCGCTTGGATTTTTAGAGCAAAGTCCGTCTTTCCGACCAAAGACTAATGCTAAGGTGCCAGACTTTAATAAGTTGCACCAGGCCTTCCAGAAAAAGGCAATTGAGAGAACAGAAAGAAGAGAGGTCACGCTCTGCCAGCCATTCCATCTACGAACATCAGCTCTTCAACCACGTCTTAGCAGAAGCAGCGCAGATGAATCACCAGTTGGTTTAATATTTTTCTTATTTATTATTCAGCATTTAATTTGATATTTCAATAGGTTGGCTACTAGAAATAAATCTTTATGAAATTGACAGTGTTAATCAAGACCCCAAAGAGAACTTCACTGTACCTGTAATAAATATGAGCTAATGTACAGGCAGTTAGCTAACTAGCTTGAAATGCTACTAGGACAGTTGTTGTTTCTTGCAGGTAAAATATTAGTCTACATAATTTTTTTTAATGATGTGATGGAGAAATGTTTTTCATTTCTTATTAGAAAAATACCAATATAAACATTTTGAAGAGGAGCAATTCCTTTAGCGGCTTAACATCATTATCCAGAGATACTCTTCCAACTTACATAACTGATGCTGCCAGGAAAAGGTCTATGGCCATACGGTGAGCAGAATATTGGTGTGGTTGTAAAGTTATGAAATAACTTCACAGCAGCCCTAAAATGGCTTTTTATTGTAGACCATACCTTGAGCACAGTATAAATGCATTTGTAGTCTCTCTTGTTTTTACTGTTTGAACTATTGAATTTCCTATCGGATTACTTTTGCATTTTGTCCCCCAAACAATGCAGAAAGTCTTTGGAGCTGAGAGAATGTATGGAGCTACAAAATGCAGGTTGGATGAGACAACACAGATTGAACTCTCAAGCCATGTGCAAAGGTGTTGCAGCACGTGCCAAGGCCATGGACCCCCACAAAAGTCTCAAAGAGGTCTTTCAGAAGAAACTTAAGCAGCACAGGCAAGTGTGTTCTTTGTGCACTTTTTTTCATCAGGGTGGTCAAAGAAGATGTCTTTTGGATGTGTCCATTTAACCAATACAGTGGAACCTTGGATTACGAGCATAATTTGTTCCGGAAGTGTGTGTGTGTGTGTGTGTGTGCGTGTGTGTGTGTGTGTGTGTGTCTGAAGCCGAGAAGGGGGGTGGGGTGGGATGTAAAGAGAAAGTGTGTGTGTGAAGGGGCACGGTGTCAAATTACGCACACACACACACACATAACGACAGAGAGGGAGAAAATGGATCTTTAACTTCTCTAATGAGACTTTCTTTTGCTTTACAAGCGCGCACACACGTGTGTTATAAGAAACAGTACACGCGCGCTGTACACACGTGCTTAAAAACCCAAAATAAAATATGTTTTACACGTACACACGTGGTCACAGTGTTATAGTAAACAGTACACACGTGCACGGATGTTGATTATACCAGTAAGAGATGCGCACTAAGACCCAGCAGGGGAGACGATTACCCATGATACCACAGCATGATACTCGGTACTCGTAAACCAAGACTTGCTCGTTTTTCAAGTCAAAATGTATTAAAAATCTTTGCTTGTTTTGCAGAACACTCACAAAACCGTGTTACTCGCAATCCGAAGTCCCACTGTACCTTAGTTCCCAGTTTGAGTCTGTATAGACTGCTATTAATTGTAAAAGGTCTATGGCCTTTTACAATTAATAGCTACAATTAATTCGACTAGTGCAAGTGTTCAAGAGTTTTTGTATCTGAATGTTAGTTCTCAAAAGGACCAATGTGATCACAGAATGTTTTTCTTTTATTAATCAAATTGCCACAGCACTCCAGTTTCCAGACGGTGTGCACTATGAAACAAGCTTAGAGCTAATTCTGAGCTTGTCAGTAAAATCAGGCTGTGATGGCATTGTTAACTGAGGTCGGTGTGGGCTGGTAAAAACTCAAGTAGCGAGTAATGAAACAAAATACTGCGAAAATGACAGCGTAAATCGAGACGCCTAATGAGAAATGACAGCCTCCATCACTTGTTCATGCATAAATCCATTATTCCATACAGCTTTGATAAGCAAAACACTCAGGAGAAATTTAAAAGGAAGATTGAAATATGTTAAACAAACCTGGCCAACTTACAACAATCAGAACACAACTGGAATTGGACTTGATGTAGTGTAGTTAAAGGCAGACTCTCTTAAAGGCAGACAGTATAGATGTAACGTCGATTTTGGTCTGACATTGTCTGAACACTGGTTCCAGTAGAAATCAAACACAGTTTTTTAATATCTTCTTTAATGGTACAATTAACAAATTACATCACAATAAGTATTTTGTCTTCTAACCCCAGACAAGCTGATCAAGAAAGGGTGAAAGATTATAAAAAAGAACTGAGGGAGATGAAATCTCGGGTCTTGGCACGTCCTTACCTCTTTGAACAGGTGTCACAGGTATGCTAAAAGCCATAACTAAATAATGCATGTTTAATCTTTGTGCATGCAGTCAACCAAACACCTGCAGTCATGCTAAAATAGATTTCATTTACATTGGTGATTTTTCAATCCATTTCTTGTAGAGAAAGGCTAAGAGTGATGCTGAGCGCAGATACAAAAATACTCTAGAGCACGAGGGCCTGGATGAAAATTTTATAAGATCAACTGGAGAAGATGATGAAAGTCAGTTATCAGAAAATACAGAAGCTGATGGCAACAGTACTTGTGCTGATGACCTTGAAGATGACACCCAGCACAGGTATACACACTAAATATTACATGTCTGGAGTATAATCAGGTCTCCTAGTCCAATGCTGCTGACCGGGAGACTTGTATTTCAATTGCATATGGTGTACGTGTACTGTATATGTAAATTCTTCAATTTAATAAATATATTTTAAGTTAAACACACATTAAATCTTTGTCTGGAAACATAGTAATATGTATGTCTATATATAGTACAGTATATGCAATATGCAATATATATGCTGTACTTATATCTTGATTTATGTTTTTCTTTTAGCAACCGTAAGCATACACACAACATTTATGACTATATTAATAGTGTATGAAAAAAAGAGTTTAATTAACTGCTCCTGCTGCAGGGATGGAAGCGTGGACAACAGCGTCCGAAGTAAGAATGGAACAGAAGATGAAAGTGTGAAACCCAAACGGAAAGGAATTAGCTGACAGTGAGCAAGCAGTTGGTATTAACTCTGTTAACACAGAGTGCCATAGTCATATACAAGAACCCTGGCACAATCCTAGAATCAGTTGAGCTTTCAAGTCTTGTTGAAAATGTGGTAAGCCATGTAGAGCTCAGAGATGTAATTTTACTTTTTCATGGCTTCTGTTTAAATGTTTACATGTCATGTTTGTAAGTGATGTTTAGGGGATGAATATGATTCTACTTTGACAAGATGGATTCTGGCTGTGCAACATGCTTATTAAGATGAAAATGTCAAAGGCAATTTGGGACTTGTGGATCTAAATTTGTTGGGTGCTACAGAGAGACTCTTTCAAGTGAAAAAATCTTCACAGAAAAAAAGTGAATATTAAAGGTTTTGCCTTTACTTGTCTTCTGCTTATTGAGCATTAAATAATATTTGAGGCCACACAGATGCCAGGACATGTTTTACAACCTGTGGTAATGGAGTTGGAAGGTTTGTACTGTGGAATATTAACAAACAGTAAACAAGAGAAAGTTTACTTGGGGATTCAGTAAACACATTTTCACACTTTCCTTCTGACATCTGCAAAGTGAATGTGATGATGATGGGCAAGTGTAACACTGTACGACTATACTGTAATTATTAGCTATAAATGTTACAGAGGAAAGCATTCTTCTCTGAGCTTAATTTGAATTTACAGGAAAAAGACACAATATGACACAAAAGTTCCCTTTAGGACAAGGCACATCTGAAATTCACATCACTTGGATATAAATCTAGGGGATGAGATCTGGCTATTTTGAGACCCACAGCACCAGTAAAGTCACTGTTGGATATTTATCTATCATAGTAAAAAAAAAAAAAACCTCATGTCACGGTGCTGCCCCAGCTGCTTGCCACATCAAGAGCTTATATTTTGTCCAGATTTACAGTGAACACTCCCTTTAACTTATTTCTGAATGCCATGATGATATATGTTTCAAAAATTAAAAGCATAAAAGGTCGAACCCATTTTAACAAGTATAAATCTTTTGTAGCATATATTTTCCATATAATTTGAAAAAAAGTTCCATCTATCACACTGAAGGTTTCCTTTTTTTTCCCTCAGAACATTCAAATATGGTATTTTAGAGTGTTAAAATAGAGGATTCTCTTTTTAGTGGGGGACCAAGTAAAACCCCCTTTTGGGAGCTAAGAATCGTAATGAATTTAAGGAATTCATGGGGAACCATTTTTAGAGTGGTTTATTTTTCTAAAAGTTTATTAATTTCCTCAAAAGTTCAAATTTAACAAAATTCAACTGGAAAGGTTTTGCCTGTACAGTATTTTAGTCAGAATTTGCTCTTTCAATGATATCTTTACACTGGAAACCAGTCTCAGAAAAGTTTGTATGTCTGTTCATCACACAAACTGGCTCAACAGAATTTAATGAAACCTTTTACATTGCCTGAAATACAGCGCTTTTGCCCTCAAAAGTGGGTATGGCTATACATATCACTCAACAGGGCCAATCAATGCAATAGTTTACCGTAAATACACAGGGTATGTGGAACACACAGAAACAACCGTAATGCCCCTAAAAAAAATCATGTAACAGTAACAAACGCAGCATAACATGACAGTCAGTTTGTCTCATATGTTCCGAAACCGTGGTGCTAAGTAATGTAAAACGCCACTATGAGACAAAACACAGGTAATTGGAGCAAACATATCCACAGCAGTCCAAGGTGAGGGAGGCATGTTAAATATCTGAACTGAGTGTTAGCTGCTCAAATAAAAATGTTGAGTAAAAGTGATGTTATGAACTACTGTACGATGGAGTATTAGGGCCAATATGGGAGAAAAAAGTTGGAAAGGGAGGGACAGGAAATTTCAGAAATTAGAAATTTTCAAGTTGTAAGTCGAAAAAAAAGTCAAAACTTTTGAGAAAAAAAATCTCAAAACAATTATGAGCAAAAAACTTGAAATTTTCTAGAAAATAAAAAAACCCAACCCAACTCAAGCTCTGGTGATTCTGGGCTAAAATAACAGGCATTTCCTTTTTACTTAATCCAAATGAAAAGTAAAGTTTGATTAGATCTTCCACTCCAGGCATAATGCAAAACAAGTCTGCTCAACGTTGCAAAGTACATTATGCAGATACCTTCATTGATAGAAAAACCCCACAGATATTTGAGTTTTAAAGACTAAACTTTTAAGTTTTTTTCTTGAAATTTTTTAGCTTTTTTCTCAAATATTTAGAGTTTTTTTTTCTTGAAAAATGTAGTTTTTTTACTTGAAAATTTCAAGTTTTAATCTTTCGGCGTGTCCCGCTCTCTTCTTTTTTTTTATCTGATATTGGCCCTAATACTCCGTCGTAATGAACAGTCGTGTGCAGAATGTAATAATCTACTTTAAACGGGGAGTGTATTTTTTAAATTTCATTTTTTTTTTGTCTGTAGGGCCACCTGCAAACTTTAGTGAAGGTTGAAGTTGTCAGTTGTGTAGCAGAGGCTTTTTACTTGGATATGGGGCTGCTTCAGGTGGTCAGGTCTAGGCCAACTGAAGCAGCCCAACTGACCAAAGGCAGCCCCATATCCAAGTAAAAAGCCTCTGTCCCACATCTGACCAAGAGTAGCAGACTGAACCACAACTGACCAACTAAAGCAGCCCCAACTGCTTCCGTTGGTCAGGTCTAGGCTCAGAAATGTTATTTGGCAATAATAAGTCAGCTGACTGCTCTGTATACCTTTGACCTTGCATTAATATCAGAAAATCTAAAATAAATTGAATCATTGTGCTTCAATGTATTTTCAATGAATGTTCCCTTTTACATACAACAAAAATATAAGTATATAAACCTGAAAGGATCTTCAATTTGTGTTTATTGGGGAACTGTTAAGCTTATAGTGGGCACAGAAATCATGGACACAGGGAGGAACAGGTGCGGTGCAAATACAGGATGTGGTTTTATTAACGTACAGAAATAAAACATGTGAGACAAAGATACACACGTGTTGATCAGGTGCTTGGCAGTGGGTAAAGGTGGTCTGCAGTAGATACAGCCATAGGGTGGCAATCCGTGCCTGGCGCAGGTAAAGGCGTGGGTGCGCAGGTTGCTCCTTGGCAGAGTGTGCACGCAGGGGATCTCGTAGGTCGTAAGTCTGTGGGCAGAGGAGAGCGGTATGAGACATGTGCATACTTTTCAGGGCCCTTTTATAGTGAGTGGTCGACAGGTGGATGGTGAATGATCGCGCTGATGGCGGTGATCCGTGGTGCCCCGCCCCTTTCTAAAGCATTTTAGTGCTCTCCAGGGTGCTGGTTGAGCCCCCTTTGCCTTTCTTCCGTGATGAGAGAGAAGATGTTCTACGGGGTGCACTGGCTATGAGCCCATCACCACAGCACCCCGACTCATGCTCGAGCTTGTTGTTGGCACTGCAAAGAGCATGTGGCACCTGGAGAGTCCATCTGCGTTGCCATGCTGTGCCCTTAGCCCTTGCCAACCACTGGAAAGGAGCGTGATCCGTAATTAATGTAAAATGCTGTCCGGCTAGATAACATTTCAGCTCCTCTATAGCTCATTTAATGGCAAGGGCCTCTTGCTCTACTGTGGCATATTTTTGCTCTGCTGATGTCAGCTTCCTACTCGCATGCAAGATTGGGTGTTCCCCTTCGTCGACAGGATGGCGGTGGAGCAATAAGGTGGCCAGGGTTCCGTGGAGCCTGAAATGGAAGATACGGTACTGCCAGTGTCCTTGCTCCATGCTTTTCTTTTGCTTCTGGGATTATGGCTACCTGCCAGTATCCCTTTGTTAAATCCAGGGTGAAATTAAATCGGGATTTTCTGAGCCAATCGATGAGATCATCCACCTGTGGCAGCTGGGAAGCATCAAACTGTGAAATCTGGTTCAGGTGGCAGAAGTCATTGCATAGCCTAATCGAGCCACTGGGTTAAGGTACGATCACTATGGAGATGGACCAGTGCCTAGTTGATTCCTCTATAATGCCACCTTAAAGCATGTTGTTTACTTTGGCTTCGGCATGGCGACAGCCCTCCGGGGCTTGGTACGGCATTTGCCTGATCATCATGGCAGGTGGAATTTTGATGTTATGCCATACCAGGTGCGTGAGCCCCGGGTCGGTGGAGCACACATCCTGGAACTGGTCTAGTAGCTTGTTTACTTCCTGGTGTTGCGCTGCCATTAAGTCTTTCACCGCGTTGCAACGTGGGGGAAAGAGACGGTAGTCCACAGGTCCAACTTGTTCGACGACGGTGTAGGGTCCTTGCAACCAAGTGAGGAAATTACAGCAGCATTCTGCAGGAAAAGAAGCACGCAATCTGCAGGGCGGAACTTACACGGCTGTCCCGGACGGTCATATGTTTAGCGCTGTTTCGCTTGTGCTCTTTCCATATGTTCCCGCACTATTGGTAGTACTCGAGTGATCTTTCATGTACTCTGCTATCGAGACTGCTGCTGTTCGCACGTTTCTTTCGTGGCATCTAGAAGCCCATGGGGGCATCCCAAACAGCAGTTCAAACAGCATGAACCCGGTAGAGGCCGGGTTGAGCATTTCCCTCATATTGAAGAGGACATAGGGGATCGGCTGGTCCCAATTCTGCCCAGTTTCATCCATGACTGAGTGCAGTAGCCGTTTTAGTTTCTGGTTAAATCTTTCCACCAGTCCGTCTGTCTGTGCCTGCTAGATGGAGGTGCGTAGCTGTTTGATCTGCAGCAGCCGGGCATACATCGGCCATCAGTCTGGACATACAGTAAACAGTGTGCCCTCGCCTGTTAGTAACTCTTTCGGCAGACCCACGCAGCTGAAGAGTAGCACTTGCTCTTTAGCTATATTCTTGGTTGTTGCTTTTCTGAGTGGAACCACCTCAGGATATCGGGTGGCATAGTTGATGATGACTGGGATATATTCATGATCCTTTGCAAACCTTGGAAGCAGGCTGACGAGATCCATCCTGATTCGCTCAAACGGGATGTCGAATATCGAAAAGGAATTAAGTTAATAAGGGAGCACTAAATGCATCCCATTCCACCCCGCTGAGAGAGCTCGGCCAATTAGCTCTCTAGACCCTCAGCTGCAAGAGGCTATAGCATCACCTGGGGATCCAGTGATCTCCGGATGATAGGGCGAGCACGCTGCGCCACTCGGGGTCTGTGCATTGTACGCCTAGCGGTGGAATTCTCGTCCAGACCCTTTTATAAGGAGCGGTTGACAGGTAGATGGTGAATGATTTACAATCACTGATTCCAGTAAGCCAAGCTGCACTGCCCCGTCTTTTCTGGAGCAGTTTAGTGCTGTCCAGGGTGCTGGTTGTGCTCCGCTTGCCTTTTTTTCTGTGACGAGAGAGATGATGTTCTTCTACATAGATAATGTCTTTTTTTTTTTTTTTACAAAAACTATAATCCTGCCACATCTAATATTATTGAACAAAATTTGTCAGTGGAGCATGTCAGAGATAACATGCTAATGTTGCATATTTTAATCATTGAATGGAACCTGTTCAGAGGAGCTGAACATCACTTTTCCATAAGCAACAGATTTAGTGTTTAGTGGTTAATGCATTTAGTCAAGATACTGTGCAGCTTGAGATCTGAGAGACATGTTTGGCCTAAGCATTTAGCATCACATGATGGAAAGTTCAAGGGCTCCTGCAAGGTCGTCATGGCAACTGTGCTCTCTCCTGCTACCCTGTCATTTCCAAGCACACTCAGTTTCCTGACAGATTGTCCCTAGTGATGACAGCACTTCACTCAACCTTGTGCATGCAGTCGATTTGTCTTTTGAACTCAGTGAAGAGGAATTCCAGTTACTAGATAGATAATCATGTAACACAAAAACATGCACTGAACAATTGAAGCAAACCAGGTAAGATGCGATGAAATAAGATGAGATGAGATTTTGTTTAACACTGACTGAAATCAGTTACAAAATTCCTTACTTGTCTTGATGTAAACTAAATTAAAATATTTAACAGGTTTCAAGCAAAGACAGATTAGTACAGAATTAATTTTTCTCCACACACACACACACACACACACACACACACACACACACACACACACACACACACACACACACACACACAC
>JAQMYG010000005.1:15899155-15918100 GCA_030014215.1 Clariallabes teugelsi
TGGATGCAAGAATTGTGAAGGTGATATCAAAGAAGGGGTCCTATGATAAGATGTACAGTAACATGCCCTGTTAGGATGTTTTTGATTTAAATAGCTTTTGATTTCAATAAATATTACCTCATAATTCTGCAACTTCAACGAAAGCCCATTTTCAGTTCTTCACAACCTATAAAATGTTCTAACTCTGTTGTGCATAATAATTTGGAACAGTGCGTTTTCAGTTTTTTATTTTTGAAATAAATATTGTTATCATTAGAAGGTTTGTTCAATAAAATTTGAATTATACCCTAATGGTTGATGACTTGAAAATTATACTGACTGTCATTTGCATTGAAAGATATCATTTGCTTAATAATTTGGAACGCGGTGTATAATGGTTCCAAGTCATGTTCCAAGTTCACTGTTTCTGTGGATTTGTTGAGGTTTATCTGGGTTCAATTATAGTGCATTATTGTAAATGTCAGTTGCAGTGCTGTCAGGTCTAGAAACAGTCCCAACTGCCCGTACAAGCCTAGATCTGCCTCCCACACATTTTATATCAGTTTCTGTTTTCGCTCCTAACATAAAGACTATTCTTTTCTCTGTGACACCTTGCTTTAATTCATGCCTGTCTCTTAGCATATTTTGTTGTCTCAGGTGCTTTAATACATCAAACATATGGTAATGCTTCATGATTTACAGTATCTATCTGTTTTTTCTTTTTTTTAAAGTATGAACTTAGCACGAAGCAGCAGAAGCTACTGTAACGTAAAAAAACTATTTAGTAAAAGTAAGAGAGGTGAACTGATGGTTGAAGGATGAATGTTGAAGGATGAATGCCTGCATGAATGTTTATGTTAAACTTATAAAGTTATAAAGTCCAAATAAATTCATGGCATATTAATAATTAACTGGTCTCAGGGATCCAGGTGGAAATATTGGAAACAAGTATTTACTTTCACTAATAAAGTTAGCCTAATCGGCATCATATACAAAACTAAAAAAGAAAATTATAAAAATGAATAATATTAATATTCTATTCATTATATAAAATGTATAAAATTAATATTATATTTATTATACAAAGTTTTTATTTTATTTTATATTATTGATTAACATCTATTTTATATTAATTGGTTGCTTCAATTTTACTACTACTATAACATGAACGACAATAACAAGAATAATAATAATAGAAACAACAAGAATAACAACAACGATAATAATAATAATAATAATAATAATAATCATCATCATCATCATCATTCAGGTCAGGTATGCTCATGCGATATGATATCTGTCCTCAAATGTTTGATCAGGAAATAAAAGATAAATATTTTTAGAAAGTCTGCAGCATGTTTTGGAAGCAAGGCACTGAAAATTTCCATGGCAACGGCTGCGATGCTGAGCACAAGAAGGTCTGAAGCGCGTTTTTTTGTATCTCTGTAGACTGACGCTCTTTATTAAAGACTGAAGGGCGCCAGTGAAGGGCATGCAGGGATTGGAGGGCTGGCATAGCTGAAGTGCATACTGACTTATCTGATCTGCCTAAGTCATGACACTTGGGTTTAAGACAGCTGTGTTATTGCAATTTTTTACGAGGGATCACTCAGCAATGCAGCCATCAGTTTAAGTGCTAATACTCACTCCTATGCATATTTTACCAAGTATGGTAACTAACAGGAGAGAAAAGTGCTACAGAGTTAATATAAGTTAATAGCACCTAGCAAACGTTGTAATCCACTTACTACGTATGCAGACTTTTAAAATGATATGTGGGAGCTGTGCAGTTCTGTATGGCTTGCTATAGGTTCACGAGCTACTGTATATCACACTAGCAACACCTTCCACAGTGAAGCTGCTGACACCTTACAGTCCGTGCTGTTAATGTTCTCTCTTTCTAATGAGAATGTCCGTCTGCAGCATAGCCACTGCCAAGACCCCAGCTCCACTCATCCATATCTCTCTAGTGATTTCGTCAATGCACTGCACATTTATCTTAAGTCTATCAAACACAGTAGAACAGACTACATACCTGCCCATGTATAACCAAATGCAAAAAGCATGTTGGGGCTATACCCTTTATGTCAACTGGTTAATTTCTTCAGAGGTTTTTTTTTTTTTTAGCCTGATGAATAAAACTCTCCATAGACTCACTGAAAAACTCTATAGTCAAATACCATGAACAGAGATTAAAAACTCAATGTGCTGTAATAATATATTACATCAGCTTTATTATTATTATTATCATCTAAATACACTATTTATATTTCCATTCACCTATAGTACCAACTGCAGTCTATAATCTACAACAAGTGTTTCAAGTGATCATGATGGTAGGCGTCTGCTTTTTTGTTATAAATAACAAATTTCTCATTTTTGTGGAATCATTAGGTAGTAGCACAATGTATGAGGGCTTTTTACTGTATGTTTAGTATATGGAGAAAGCTTCACAGTGCGGTCCACTGGAACTTCACCTTTTAAAGCCTGCCTGTTAGAAAGGTTGCTTGGGAGACTGAGAAAATGTCAAGCAGATATCTTTGATACTGACATTTTAAGCATGGTACACATGTGTGTTTGAGGAAACATATGAGAGATCATTGTTTTCTTTTGGTGAATTAATAGCATTAATTTAGTATGACAGCCAATAAAAAATTTTCAAACTAGGACAAACACACACTTACTGTAATAAGGTTGCATACTTGCAACACAGTCTCCTGTTTAGTATGCAGACACACTGCTCCAGCAGAAGACATTAGAGTCGAGTACCAGCATAAAGTCAGCCACATTTGAGCCATGCAGCAACATCACAGCAGCCACTGGGAAATTGTAATTCAGCTGAGGAATGAGCCTTTGTAGAACTTAAAACTTATTTCTGAACACGTAGGTCCGTTCTGACGGGCATCAGCCGCCTCACATGAAGGCTTATGAACTTCCTCATTAAACACTCTAATGCAGTATACGCTATTTCAAGCCTCTCTTGCGTGCTTCCCTAACACTTGCATGACAGTTAAATGAAGACTTGGGCTTTACTGAACTGCTCTCATGAAAGCAATAGCCTTGGTTTGCTGCATGTTGAGTTCTTGTCTGTGGTAAAGTGAAGCAGAAGCACAACCACATCAGTGGCTCTCGTTAAAGGCCTGAATGGTTTTCAGTTAGCAGCACTCCCACTAACTGTAAAGTTGGGTGCCGCTGAACTCTTGCACTCATTCACTAAATGGCGACAGACATATCTAGTTACTCAGAAATTCACTTGACCATTTCGGCGCAAGTGTGCGGTGCGATAGGGTAAAACGCCTATGTGAGTAATGTCCTTCCCTCCTACTGTACTTAAAGGGTGCTTGAGTTATTTAAAAAAATGTACAACCACAACAGTTATCATTTACTTTAATCTATAGTCATAGCCACAACGCAACCACCATCTTCACCGTTAGTCAAAGCTACTCTTTAGGGTCGGGTGCCATTTCCAAGTACAAAGGTGACAAACAATAACCAATTAGTAATCTTGTTATTTAGCAAACCCGTTAACTTACAGTAATTGTACTCACAGTGGCAGCTCAACCATTGACGGATTTCTTTCATCAACATAGCCAAGCTCAGCTGCTTGCAGAGAACCACAATAATATAGCAGAAATGAAAACACTGGATTATGGATAGAAATACATACAGCAACATTTTCCTTTTTTGTTCCAAAGTCCTTTTAAGTATGTATGCATTTGCATTTTAACCACAAACCTGAGAAAGATATTAAGATAGTAGAATAAGCATAATTTAGCAATCTCCTACATAATTTCCCTGTAAGATGGACACATAAAAGATGAACAGACATCAATCAATAATGGTCAATAAATTACATATTCTCCGGTTTTTATTATGAATATATCCCATATTTCCATTTGCATTTGTTGCTGGAACAGATGGAATATCATTTGTCTTTTCCAAACTCCATCGTTATATTCTTGGAAATTTCCATCACTTGCTGCTCTGGAAGATGACTTGTCTCAAGTACTTTTTATGGTAACCTACTGTTGTGGTGACAGTTTAAAAAGAAAATGAAGGAACACATATTTATAGAGGACAAAATCCTGAATAAAAGGCCATGAAGCAGTCAGTGAAGCAGAACTCCTGTGAGCGTGTTTCGTTTGGCTCACCGCTCCATCCTATAATATTAGCTTCTTCAATGGTAACAGCACATAATGTACTATGAAAGCATAATTGGCAGTTTTGAGGTTTCAACTTTCTCAGCAGGAGATTCATTTAAGAACCGTCATTTAGTGTTTTAAAAAACACACGACAAACAATTTTGACATTGATTGCACTCCTAATGCTTAAGGCCAAAATGTAAAAGGTATTATTGAGCTAACCTTCAAATAACTGCTAAAATGTCAATGCAATTTTCTGGATAGCACATTACCTTTCATTTTTGTGATTATCATTATTTTTGTGATTACACATTAAACATAGAACCCCCTAAGTTTCTCAAACGACATAAAACACTGGTAGCTCCATGTTTTTTGCTAACAAATAATGAGATACATAATAAAATGTACAAATTAAGGAAATTAATAAATGATAAAATTAGATTTTAGGGGATGTTAAACAACTACCAGAAAGATTATAGTTAAGATATCTCCAATATTTCAGTATGAGATGAGTTTGGTAAATCTAGCCACAGTCACTTCAACTTTTGGTTCCTGCAGAATGTGTATGAACATGCCAAGGGTCAACACACCATAATGTACCATATTATTGTAAATATGTGACCGTCACAATAAATCAGTTTTTGGATGATTTGTCCATATTTTTAGATTCCCGGTTAAAAAATCTCCATTTTGTTTTCCAGTTTATTTCCAGTTGCTGAGATGTGGCCAGGGTGATTTCTTTTACAATGAGGGCTTAGGAACAAATAAACAAACAACCATCAAACCCCTATTTTTAGAATATTTAAATGACATGACATAATAAGAAGGTGGGAACTCTCAACCTCATTTTGACACCTAGATTTCCCTGCTAACCCTAAAAATAATTTCACCAGTAGCACGGTTTTATAGTAAATAAAATGCATATTTTTCTATTACAACTGACGTAACCAGCTTGTAAGTGTTCTTTAAAGTGAATTTGTTTATGATTCTAAATTCTGCGGAAGGATCAGGAAGATAAGGTATTTATCAACTGATTTTTCCCCAGATTGAAAAATCAATACATTTCACCTACAGCAATCTATTAGCCATAATGCAAAACTAATCTGTGTGACTTGATATGATAAACATAGTCATATAACTGCCGGTTTTTATCTTTAGCACTGATTGGAGCTCTGCTTTTTTACCTATATTCTATAACCAGTTTAATTTTTATTGTATCATAATATTTCCACCTTAGTAGGCTCAAAGAGGACGGAACTTTTTAACAGTATATTGGTTTTAATTTAAGATTAAAACCTCTCACATACAGTCAGGGGGATGCTGTGATTGCTGCTCATTATATTAAAACAGGCTAAAATGTAATATCTATTAAAATTGTTTACACTGAGCAATGCATTATATAATATATGATGGTTATCAATGCCAGATGGCAAAAAAAAAAAAAAAAAAAAAAAACTATTACGTACACAGTTTTTTTTTGTATAAAAATTATTACCTACAGGCTTATGTTTATTTTTTTCTGTCTGTTTATATTATCACATATCATCTTTTTCATGTAAAGTCAGTTTGGAGAAAAAACAATGATTAGATTATGTATTATGATACTGCTGATAATGTGTTATCAAAAAGTACATAAAAAATTATATATATATATATATATATATATATATCCCAAATTTACACTGATATATGGGTGACCTTTGCTGTGTAATCCGTCACTGAGTCAATGTGCAGCCTGGGCCTAGGAAGAAATCATACCCACCGGTGCTAACTACTAAGGACCCATGCTTCCGTACTTCTGTGTATTTTTCATAAAAATGCATTGATGGTGCTGTTGCACATGATTCCATAAAACGTACTCTATTTACACCATTAAGTCTTTATAACAATTTTAAAGACCATAGCCCTCATTGTTAAAGTACATACCATTGATATGTTGTTTGCAGTTGTATTTTATTGTTTATAATTTTTTGATGCTATAGTGCAGTGAGATACGGTACAGTGGGACTGCGGTACAGTAACTCACCCTGCAATGTGCTCCCTGTTATACATTGAAACATCACAGCCCACAAACTTTCACTGGGTGATCAAAACAAATTCTACACACCGGATGCTAGTAAGTACAGTTAGCACAAATTCATCAAATGAATCGATTTAATATTTAGTCTGCATCTTTCAGGGTGTTATACTGTTTATCAAAATAAGTGTGCAGAATGGAAGAGAGCTACTGTAGATAAATGTGGATGTGAGGATGGATGTTGTGCTTTATGAGAGAAATGATGGTTTTCTTTTTAAGTGCTAAGGCGATCATTACATAAGTAACTGTGTAAATGAAATATGTACTGGACTTTTTGGCACTTCGTAGTCTCCTGCTCTGTTGTCACCAGTCCATGCAGCATATCACAGGCCATGCTGGATTGTCAGACATTTAAGAAAGTTTTTTTTTTCACCTAAATCTCTCTTCAAGGCACAGCAAGAGAGCACAAAACAAACATTCGTTTGCATTCAGTTTGGCAAGAAAACCCACCCACCCCTTTCCCAACCCAGTCGTACACTGTAACTAGTAGCAGCAACACGCGTAGTACAAAACTTACAAAAAGCATTAGAATGTTATAGTAGGGGCAACACTTCAGTGCTGCGGACTGCAACAGATCTTGTGTAGGGGAAATATCTTTTATGACAACATGCAGTGTTGGAGCCCTTATGCAATGCAATATTAATATTCAACGTAATAATGAAGGGATGTATATTCCTAATAATGATGTATATCTAATAATGTTTTTTCTCTTAAGGCTTACTTTAAAGGTTATATCTAACAAATCAATTGCTGAGAGTTGGGGCTTTTAGTTATGATTTTAGCTTTTTCTATTTATACTACAGTATGTTCCTCGTTTTGGTGTTTATCTTGTTCTAGCTAAATATATAAATTTGTGCTGCATGGATAATTGTGGCTTTTGTTCCTTTTTGGACTACAATCATGAGTATGCAGTAAAGGATAAAAAAATACAAAGTTGTAGCAGGCAGGGTGAAGATTGATGAAGATCTTTGCTGCACTCTTGGTGCAAAAAATAAAACTCACAATTACACAGTTAAATGCCCCAAACAATAACAACAACAACAACCATAATAATAATAATAATAATAATAATAATAATAATAAAACACAACATTCCTTCAATGAAAAGCGATTCTGTATACCTTCAGATAAAGGGAAAAAAGCCTTATTTTATCATTTTTAAATCAAGAAGATTAATAAGAAACAAGTAACAAATACAAATATTTTATGTCCCATGGCCATTTTCATTGACATCCTGTCTAAGCAGGAGTGCACTGGATCAAGTTTTTGGGAATCACATAGAACAAGCTCAGAAAAACACTAGTTAGGACATGACCATAGAAATCAGCAGAGCCAAGGGCAAACTCTTCAAAAGCAGAGGGTCCAGTTCCATCAGCAATGGTGCAGGACAACATCAGCCTCAAGAAGGGCCCAAGAAAAACAGATGCTGACAGAAGAAGACAGAAGACTATAGATCAAGAAAGATTGTGAAAGAATAAAAAGAGACTAAGTGGCCACACATTGTGCCAGATCCATTCACAAAATGTTTTTTGGAGGGGAAAAAATGCAGCATTGTGCCTCAGTAACAACATCAAATTAGGGTGAGGCAGGGGGCTTTTACTTTGCTGGTAGGTGTGAGTGGGTGTCACTGGTAGTCCACTGGGCTGTCCATCAAAGAACTGGAGCAGACAGGTCTTGGTGTGTCCTCAAGCTCTGTCTCCACTGTCTCCTCCACATCTTTCCCAGTTGCCACCTCTTCCTCGTGCACCGAGGCCTGGCAGTTGCCCATGGTGCCATAACTCTGGTGGGCAGGTGAGGGCATTGGTGTCAGACCCAGCTCCGGTTCCAATAAGACCGACGCTATGAAAAGCTGAGCAGAGAGGTTGAGAGAAAAAGACAGAATATTACAGTTTTCAGGATATTGACCTTTTTTTTTAAACCATTTTTTAATGTCTTCTGTGTCAGACTAATTTTGTTTGAGTGAGATAGTGGTGAATAGGTGGACACTTTAACAACTGCTATGTTAAGGGTTAATTCAAATCTTTTAGCTAGTATCAATGGACAGCAGATGATGTTTTAAGAATGCAAAGAGTTGAAATTGAGTAAACATATACATTAGCAGTAGTCGTGGTGGATGCAGTACTTCTCTCCATATCGCTGTAGGCTCCTTCTGTGGTTGTATCTGACATCTAAAAAAATTGGCAATACGTGAATGTTATGCAGCATGTTCAACAAAATGCACTTATAGCAAAAGTTAATAACTGGTAATTACAAATACATTACATAAAAATGTACTTCAGCTCTAAAATAACAAAAGGATATGACACCACATGTATCCATGACTCACCTGATAGCTTGTTGATCTGTCTGGCTGTAGTTTTTTTAGACATATTCCAAAGAGGGCAAAGACGATACACAAAAGTACAGAAATGAACGTGAACAGAGTGATGGGTCGCATCGGACCTGAAAACACACCAGTTATACAATAAGGCTATTACACATTTAAAGTTCTTTGTCGCCCAGCAGATTCATTTACCTGCAAAACCACAAACTTAGAAATTATTATACAAAATAAATATATAACATAGTGATAAAACTGAGTCATTTAGAAAGAATATGTAGAACACACACTGAATTGTGTTTTGTTTACTGGCATCTTACCGAGTCGAAGCACAGAGAAGAAGAGAAGCCAGAAAATGCAGAGAATTGGTGCCACAAGCACCTGCCTGATAGCAGCCGAGTGGATGTGCTGGCTCAGCTTGGTCGGGATGTAGGCATAGTAGATGTTATACCGGTCAACCATGTGCTTCAGAATCAGGTACAACAGCCCTAAAACAGGTCGATCACTCTTATTACCAATATGGCAAAAAATTCATTCACAGAACATGACAAACGCCTGTTTATGAAACTATGATGCAAAGGTGTAAAGATCACAGCAGGATGCATAGAAACTGTCAGTCAGGTACATGTGTCAAGTTCAAACCAACAGCAAAGGCTGAGGTAGAAAGCACATGCCAAATGACCTCTGTATTAAGAGGGGAAAAATGATGATTGTGGACTGCAGCGTAGTAAATAAACAGTCATAATGTATGCTGGTGAGAGAACAGGTGTGGAGTGGGCGTCTGGCTCTTGGCTAGACGGCTCGGAGCGTCTGGAAGACTAGAGTGGTGTTCACACCTCGCAGCCACCTCGCGTTACACTGAGATACTGTCAGCGATACGGCTCAGACGCCCACACAGCACACACTCTGCTGAGGAGGAGAACCAGAGGACAGAAGTGGAGCGAGACAGATCGAACACATATATAGCAAACCAGGCTATTGACCAAAGTAGGAGGAAGAGGATTGGAGAAAAAGACTGAGAAGGAATCAAAAAGGAAAGATAAAGCAAGACACAATTTTGTTTCGGGAAAAGAAAGTGGATGAAAACTTAAACTAGAACTGGCGGGAAAATTTATTTCTTCACGAATCAGAAAAGATTGAGATTAACACAATACAAATATAACAAAAGTTAAATCATAATGAAAAGATGAATAAATATCTCAGTATATATCTCATTATAGATCTGAGCATTAATGGCCTCAATCAAGGGCTCAGCAGTGACATCTTGGTGGTTCCGGGGTTTTTGAACCTGAGGGCTTCTGGTCATTAGCCCAATGCTTTAACCACAGAGCTTCCCCTGCCCTGTACATTGTATACCTACTGTACACTGCAAACTTACCAAAGGGTACGATGACGGGACAAGTAATGCTGTAGGTCATACTGACAGAGAATATGCACATAGTCCAGGCATACTCTAACCCAAACTGGAACTCATAGGCCTGACTCTGCAAGGTGGGACAAGAGATTTAACGTTAAACAAATTATTTTGCTTAGGTCATTTAATATATAGTATTAGTCAGTCGTTTTGTGGTTTGGAAATGCAGCAAGAAGAAGGATAAGAGCTGTCAAGATTTACTTCACCCAAACGACAAGCAGTTTTATAAGACAAAGTTTCCCAGAATATTTTTTTCATCAAGGCCCTAGAATGGTCATGTATTATTAAACATAAAAAACATAAAAATATTTATGAGAATGAATAAAAATGCTTGTGTTGACAGAAGCAGAACTGTGGGAAAACCATGGGCTTATCCACACTATCACGAACAATACACATAATTAACGTTCAGTTTTGGAAGAAAGGAAAAATCACATGCAAAATTTACAGCCACTAATTTCCCCAAGCACATAAAACTGAGCACATAACTTTTCACGGATGCCATTTCTCCACCCCATTTTGTGCAATTATCCTTTAAATATAATAATTCGTATGGAATAGAGGAGCACATTTTAGATGTTGTCGTGAGCACAAATGACACATTTAGGCCTGTATACTCACACATAACATAACACCTGGGATTTTTCACACTGAACGTGACCTACTGTAAATATTCCTGAAAAAAAACTGCAAATAGCCTAATATCATTGCTTTCAAACAATTCCATATACTCATCATGACCATCAATGTCATGATAATATTGGGCTTGCAGTGAATTTGAACTGGTCTTTTCTAGGGCAGAATGATTGTACAATGATTGAAGGAATTATTGAAGTTGGTGCTTATGAATGCATATTTTGACCCTTTATGTATAATGTAAGTGTGATCCTGGTGTGGTTTCAGAAAGCCCAAAGTTGTATTTTTAAGTTTCATAAAATGATTCATTAAACAGAAAGGACACTCTTACTCACTCGCTTAACATGGATGCGCTCAGCTTTGGATTTTGCAAAGCAAAGACGCAGTGAGTAAACCAGTAGTGAGGGAATCCGCAGAAGCTCCATCGCCGTGCCGATCAGACTTGACGTGATGACGTAATTCACAAAGAAAGCTCCATTATCAGGCAAGAACACACATCTATGAAATAATTCAAAATCAACAAGTAAAATAGTATGCAATATAGTTTAAATTGAACAGTAAATCAAACTTTGATTACAAGCAGCTTTAACTCACTGGAACTTTACGTCTTTCTGATCCAGGAAGTGCGTGTCAAAGAGCCACCTGAAGAAGAAATCCAAACTAAAGACCAGAGGAAAAAAAGGGTTATACCAATATAATCATAAAAATACAGTAGATATATTTTTTAATATACAGTATGGCATTGATGTTTAATATCTAATTGGTTTACCTGGACAGTCCAAGAGAGGGGAGAATGATAACCATAAAGACCAGAAGTAGAAAACACTTGTGCATGGTGGTCTGATTCTCACTAGACCTGGAAAATTTCAGCATGTGAATGTCATGATACAGTTGATCTTTATCTGTGTTACTTCAACTATTCACAAGTTCTGAAGTTGCAATCAATTCAGCTTCTCTTAGGATGAACTTGCATAGAATGTACTGACTATAAATTTCACTATACTGTACTGTATATGACTAATATTATATATTATATACTGTAGGTGGATTATATATGTCTTGAGCTTGTGTGCTGTTCTCGCTTTCTACAGGAAAACGTTTTCAATATGTTCAACAACTTCAGTAAAAAAAAAAATATATATATANNNTATATATTGCTCAACACCTGATTTCTAGTACAGCCAAAGAAAATGAGTATAAAGTCATTTTATGTTCTGGTAATCATTTTCCATTCATTCAACACTGTAGATGCACTGTATTGGCAGAAAAGTCTTATCCAGATCCAGAATGGCCACTACTGCACATTCATTATTCCCTTATTGTCATCACTATGACAACAAGACTGAAGAGGTTAGCTAAGAGTGTGACTGATTGACACACACAGAGCTGGAGAGGAGATGTGTGTGTATGGTGGGTAGGGAGGTTGGGTGGGGGTTGCTCTGCTGTTATGTAATATGTTTGTGCACCACACTGAATATGTCACTGCAGTATAAAACACAGTGAACAGACATCCACCAGCACACAATAACAGCTACTCATGAAGATCTAATGTGTTGATGTTATGCACAAAAATAGCTTTGGGTAATCCTAAAACAGTGAAGGAGTACTCATATAGCAACAGTAAGTAGTGGCTTCGGCTTTGTGGTTTTGTTTCTGTTTGATGGTGCTGCACCGTGCTGCATGGTTTTAGTCATCCTGAGTCAGTTGTAATTATTGTGTTTTGGAGTTGAGCACTTGTTAGTAGTCTTTTTAAAGCTAGTGAATGTTAACTGTGGTGTGGAGAAGCTTTTAAAATTCCGGCCATGTTTACTCCAGACCTGGTCCAGTGATACTCGAAGAAGGCGGAGTAATACACGATGAAGGGAAGCAGAACGGAGAAAGCCCATAGAAGCAAAGTGGGTAAAAACTGGGTGATAACCGGGTTCTGTAGAAAAGAGCAATTAGTTTTACATTCCCTTACTAGCTAAAATAAATCAGTTTTCTATTTTACATTAATTCATCATAGGCTAAAACCGCGCAATAGGGTAGGCACTGACCCGGAGACTTTCAACAGGCCGGGTGACATTAAACTTGTCCATAGTGTTGACGATGATGGCAGGAGTGGTGAGGAAGAACAGCAGGAGGAAAAGCAGGATATTAAGCAGGACACATCGAAGCCACCAGCGAGAGCCACTTACGGACAGGTTCTCCCTGTAGAAATACACACCACAAACTTGTCACACCTGAAGATTACTAGGATATTGAGCTAATTTCCAAGCAAAAGAGGAATGTAGCATGTAAGTACAAAGTAACGTTTTTTTTGTAATGTTGTCCTCTCTTGTACTTGTGTCTATTAAGCAATGGTCCTTATAGCTTGAAAAATGACATGGCAATTCCAGACTTTAAGGTGTAAATATTATTTTCATATTTATATAACCAGCATGCTCTGTTTCTATTCCTCTACAGTACCTCTAGGCTGCAGGTTCACTGTAATGATGCAGGAATTTCAATTAGCACAGAACAGTAATCAGTGAGACACCAACAATTTAAGGAATCTATTTAATAAGAAGCTTCAGTATACACACACACACACACACACACACACACACACACACACACACACACACACACACACACACACAATATTTTCAGACTTATTACATAAGAGTAATATGAGCTGCCACACAGGCTACCCAGACAAGCAGCAGATCTGCAGAAGGGAGATAAAAAGTGGCACGTTGCACATTTCTTATTTGCAAACTGCTCATTTGCACACAAAATGAGGACTAACTTGCACTTTAGGATATGAACAACCACATTGCTGCTGACACATATCATTTCATACTCCATATTTGAATCATACTGCTGCTGTCATACTCACACACCAGATGTTTACACTTCTAAATATTTAGATTATATTATTTTTATACCTCACAGTTTACATTTTCATCTACGTTCTGTCCCTTTGCAATTTGTATATTTCTATTTTAATTCTATATTATTTTGCAACTGAATTTACAGCCAAAGATCTTTTTTTATTGTGAATTGTACCTTTAGTTTAATTGTAGTTTAATTATCTAGTGCAATATTTACATTGTAGTAAAGTAGGTTAAACTGGAATAATATGTGTTTAAAAGAAACGCATAATATTAAATGAGAAAAGCGTCCGATTACATAATATCAATATTCCGAATGATTTATCTACAGAAATAAACACTGTTACTAGAGTGTGATGACTTCATAGGAAATATACAATCAAACATAAACATCTTTTTTATACAGTGTAGCCTTCTGCTTGCTGTGTGACCCTTTTAAAAGTACATAAAAATATAATTACATTTATGATTATATTTGAAATTCTGCTATTCATCATAGTAAATATTAACTGATAATTAGATTAAACTGTTAATCATATTAAACGAAGCACCTTCTGTGACGTGGTTCTTTCTATTCCAGAATATTAAAAAAAATATATCTTCTCCAAAGACAAAAAAGAAAAAAAAAACACATGGACCAGCAATGTTTAACCCATTATAACAAGAAAACACATTGGCTTGCACTCTCCTTGAGATTTTCTTAAATATATGCTTAATAGTTTAAGAGAATCATATGTTTGATTTTTCAAAATTCTAAATATAATAAGTTATAAATATGTATGTATAATCTTCCACCAAATTAATTCACTACATAGTAAGATGACTAACATAGCCAATTCATCCTCTGTATACATACCAGATGATGTCATTGGGTGCAGGGGCATAGCGGACACCCCACTGGTGCGAATGCACGACTGTAGTGATGCTGGACTGCTGTGGTTTCCAACGACAACGTGCCCTCCTGTAGTCCTTCACAATGCTGGACAAATTCAACAGGTATCTTTTACCTCTTAGAATTTTTTTTTTTGACCTTGTGTAACTGTGTCTCTTTAACTGTGTTACAGGTGAACAAGCAACTTTAATATTGCTATACTATGACTGGAAGTAAAGAAGAGTCTATGGTAGTGCACTTACACTGCAGTCATCCTCTCGTCTCTGAAAGTGACAAAGGCAATGCCCAGTCTCTTCATGGTAATGCGATTCTTTTCTGCATTAAACTCATCTGTAAGCTTCTCCTCCAATTCACTATAATACTGCTCTGCATCAATCTGGAGTAGAGTAGTGTTAGGAGAAGAGAAGAGACGAGGAAAGAAGTTAGTGTGTAGTGGTCCCCAGTGGCCAACGTAAGGAGGTGCATTGATATAACTAGACAATTTTTGTACTATTTATCAATCACTATTATACTGTTCCTGATCATAAATACAAAATAATAATAATAATAATAATAATAATAATAATAATAATACATTGTACCTGTTCAAAACCATATAAATCACAGCAGAAGATCTGAGCACAGGGATGTGTCTTTATCATGATCCTGCCTTCCTTCTGTGATTTGGTGGTGAAATACATCCTACCCTTCATTGCTTTTCGCCTACAAATGAACCAAACAAAAGAGCATTTGAGGAAGAGAATCATTTGTGCAAGTTCAAGTAGACTCAAATCAACGTCCTTGAATCACAATATACTGAGAAAAGGTTAAATGCTTTGCTGTGGGTGAAATGAGAATGGGAACTTAATTACCTCTCAGAGTCCAGCTTCATTAACCTTTGTACATTGAAACAGAAGCAGATGTCCGTGACTGTACAGCTCGGGTAAGCTTCACTGTTGTGTTATAAAAAGAAAAAAAATCCAATACTCTTAATCCAAGCCATTTTTTTGTGTTGACCAATAAATTTAAATGCAAATAAAATAGTGTAATTAGTACGAGAAAAATGTGGCTTGTTTCATTACTCACTGGAGGTGTTTGGTAATCAATCCAGGGTCAGAAATCTCTCTGGGAATGTTGGTGATTATTAAAGTTCTGGCCACCTGTAAGGACAACAAATAAAAAGACAAACAAACGTCTAATCACACATAATCCGGTCAAGAGCTTGAGGTACCCATCAAACATTAGAACGATATTTGTGCTCACTGCTCGTCTATACCGCTTAAACCGGTATACAGGGTACAAGGTGGTGTACACCCTGGAGTACACCCAGGGTGCCAATCCATCGCAGGGCACACACACATACACACACTACGGGCAGTTTGTGAACACCAATTAGCCTAATCTGCATATCTTTGGACTGTGGGAGGAAACCCGAAGGAAACCCACCAACCATGGGGAGAACATACAAACTCCATGCACACAGAGGCAGGAATCGAACCTGGCCAGGAATCAAACCCAGACCCTGGAGGTGCAAGGCGACAGTGCTAACCACTACACCACCACTACATATCAATCTTTAGATTCATGATGAGCAGAAAAACATTTTAGAATGCTTTTCACACAGAACATACAGCAGAAGACCACACTGGGTTTTAAACACACACAGACTGTAGCCCATACTAACCTTCTCATCCTCTTTGTATTCCAACTGTGAGGAGTGGTGGACCATACACAGTACAGTAATTACAAAGTACAGCAGTGCGAAGATGCTGTGTATCCACAGAAAACTGTTCCTGTGGTAGAGAGGGAGGACTGGTTATAACCAGCAACATGTATACGTTGGTTAATTTGCCACATAATATGACAGTAATTTGTACGTTCAAATAAAGACAAATGATAACTTACTGCGCTGCTATGTTCGCCACAGTTGTCCGACCAAAATTCCTAGGGCTGTCCTCTAAAAGAGCACCAAAAAAAAAGGTTTCCTTTTAAAACAATCAGACAATTATCCTAAAATCTAATATCTCACAGTGCATTATTACAATCCCATCCACAATAATATATCGCAAACAAAAGCATCACCTACAGTATTGCCTACTGACACTGAAAAAAAAGAAGAAGAAGTGGTGTCCATGCAGTGTATTGTTTTATGTGACCCTTAAATAATCTGATATTTCAGGAGCATTTTCTTGCCCCAGGTCTGGAAAAAAGCTTGTCTGTACAGTATGTACAGCTGTACATTGACATTTATTCGCTTGGCAAACCCTTTTAACTCCAAGAAGAGGAAGCAATCCAAGCAATTGAGGGTTGAGGCTTGGTTGCTGGCCATCATGGGATTTGAACTTTCATTCATCCAATCAGTAATTCAGGACCTTAACCACTGAGCCACCACAGTGCAGACTTGCTGTATATGACTACATTGTGACAAAGACAGTCAATACAAAGACAGTTAGGAAGCCATGGGAAGGTCAACATTTTCCTGACAGAACTCTATAATGAAGATTGACATAATACACATAATCTCTCTCTCTCTCTCTCTCTTTTTAAGTGCTGACTGCAATGGCTCTAAACAAAAACACACAAAATGATATCAGGGCATGTCCAGTCCAGGGCTTCTCTATTATAAGTAATCCCATATTCTCTTTTTAAATCCTTCTATTTATTTTAAATGGATCATCGTTAAATGTTTACTAGACCTCTCCTGTAGAATTCAGCTATGTGAATTTGGGTGTGTGAGTCCGGAAGGCTGCTTTTCACAATGCTTTTCTTGGGGTGAAGACAGTCAGGGCCTTTCCCATGA
This sequence comes from Clariallabes teugelsi, assembly GCA_030014215.1. NCBI lineage: Eukaryota > Metazoa > Chordata > Actinopteri > Siluriformes > Clariidae > Clariallabes > Clariallabes teugelsi. The sequence goes on from JAQMYG010000005.1 coordinate 15,916,250, forward strand.
CATCCCATGTTTTGCTTGGCTTCTTTAAACCCGGTTGCCACTCAAACCATCTGCAAACACTATGGGGTGGTCCAAACATGCCCTTTGGGCTCATCCACTAATGTCTGGGTATAAGTGAAATGTTCTAAAGCTTTCAGTTATTTCCAAACCATTTCTAGCAAGTCATTTATCATAATACTGTGAGAGACTATTAAAAGAAATGTAATAATAAGTTAGATTATGTAAGTCTTATCTTTACCTTAATAGCACTGTATATGTATATGTTTATTTGAAAGGTAAAAAAATATATGAACATGCCATATATGGGGTTTTTACTCTACAGTACATGTTGAATCTTTCATGGCTGTTTATAATGTACAGTATGTATGATCAGTTAAATGTGTTTATAAAAGCAGAACACATTTATTCAGTGTGTAAAAATCATCTGATAGTATAGACAAAAATATTTACTGGTACAGTGTCTAGGAATATTTCTCATGCACAATAACACGGTATGTCTGGTGTCCTGGGGTCTTTATGGCACTAGCGCTCTACAGTAAAACAGTACTGTAAGAGGGCTTCTAAGCGGGATGAGATTACCCAGGAGTGTTCCAGAGAGGTTGACAGGCAGGATAACACTCAGCGAGAGTAGACACACTACAGCCATGAGAAAGATGACGTGGCGCTGAAATGCCAGGTACGTAACTGCATCAATGCCACACTTGCTACGGATCTCCTCGTCCCTGCACAGAGCAAAGTGAAGTCAACACTATCACAGTTGTACACAGCTAATGAGCCCATAAATGAGAGAAAATCTGACTAAATAGTCTTGACCTCTAATATAGCTTGTGTGTGTGAGGGCTTTCTGTTGAATAGTGTAACCAAACCAAACAGGACACATGGTTATGTAAAATAATAAACAGATGTAAAGACATGCGTGCACACAGGAGCACACCCTGAGCCTCGCCTCACACACAGTATGGCCTCCCAGTCTCCTGCTGACAGGACCACCATCTAGAAGTTCTCGATGGTTCTAATGTAGTCGGCTAAATACGGCGCTAGTGTGCCAACCTGACCGCACAAATGACATCCTGGAAACAATGGGAACAGAGGAAGTGGCCGCTTTAAGGAGCATGCCAAGCTGCGAGAGTGAGTGAGTGGCATGCCGTAGGCCTGAGTTTGTTTTCTCTGCTTAATGAGATATAACGCAAGTTAGCCAAATGCTGAGTGATGTCATCGCCATCATCCAATGCACACTTACTTCATGTGGTAGAGAGATGTGAGCCAGGAGCAGAAACCCTATAAAGGCGAGGAAGAGAAGACAATGAGTGTATAAAAGAAAGAAAGTCTAGAAAACAAATAAAAGTCAGAACAGAGCATGTCTGGCTAGCTAAGCATCTGTTAGAACAATCGGTGATGCAAGAGGACTAAAAGACTATATAAAAACATGTGTGAAAACATGTTGATAACTGTGCTGAACCTTCATGCTATAAGAAATCACGAGGGCAGAATGTCTTCAGATATGGAAAATGTGAGTCATATTCATTATATGCAAGATGTCTAAAACATATGGACAAACACGAAAGTGCAATTCTGTGGCCAGAAGCACCTTTTTTCATCACTCTTGTGAGGGCACCTTACTTCATATTTCTATCTCACCACACAAAAAAAATCTTGCTCAGGTTTATTAAATAAATGGTTTAAAGTATGATAGGGGAGTGTATCAAGGCTATTCTTGTGCATGCTCTTGTTACATCGAGAATTGATTATTGCAGTGCTTTATTTTATAAGCTTCCTTCAAAAATACTTCATAAATTACAGTTAGTACAAAATGCTGCTGCTCGGGTCATATCCAAAACTTCTAGTTTTCAA
>JAQMYG010000005.1:15927163-15938163 GCA_030014215.1 Clariallabes teugelsi
TGCCATTTGGCTCCTTGGCAGCCAAAGGAGATAGATTTCCTATTAGGATAAGGTGGTCTGGGTCTTCCAGGGTTAAGTGAAAAATACTAAACCACTGTGATTTACCCAACCATTAAATCCAGACTCATCTGGAAGGGAATAATAATTTAAAAATGATGCTTAATGTCCAAGAGCTGCTCTGTGGAAACAGACTGTATACAATCCGGACATTGTGCAAACACCATCTACAGTAACAGTACTGTACAGTAGATATTAAGCAAAGCTATATATATATATGGGATACTGCAGTGTAGATGCACTGTACAAATGTGACATACTGTACCTAAATCATTTACTAATTACTCTTCCTTCATGTTGTTTAATATTCAATTTAAGATTCAACTAATCTGTTAATTGTCATATTCAGTGTGTGTCGAGACATTACATTTACCTAAACATAAAATTTACCTAAAAATAAAATATACTGTACTTATACTGATTAAAGGTATTGTGCTATTCTTTAATAAACAAAGCATAAACTATTTGGTTTATTATAATTCGAACATATTTATGTTTTTCCCGGCTGTACCCAAATTACCCCCCCCCCCCCCCCACCCTTTTAACCAAATCTTATCACTTTTTTTTGTCTAATAATTGGTTGTTGCTTTTTAAATTCGTCAGTGTTTGGAATCAGATAAATTTCAATCAGAAATGAATGCACACTGTAAATGCACTGCAGAAAGCTCTCAGGCAACTTTAGCTCACATAGGCCAGATTATGTGCATGCTGTCTTTTAGTAGTAAGACAACTTCTCCACTGCACTCGTATTACATTTTTCTCATGCAACTAATAAAATGTTTAAGGTAGCATACGTTAATTTATATTTCCATGTAATATAATTGAAATTTTATCCTGGGAAGGAAAAACACCCATTCAATTTGCACCAATTCAATACTATACTGAACAGCACACCAAACTAACAAATGCATGTTACAATTTTGTAGCAGTGAGGCCTTCATTTTGACATGAATACAGAATTATAACTAAATAGACTATACCCCACATCGTGTATAGCTCATGGGCTGTGATGGACGTCAGAACAGGCTTAGTGCCGTTTGCACCTGGGTTTCTAATGAGGAATGAGAAAAACAAATATAATTTTAAAGAGATTAAAGAACAATGATGCACAAACAGCAGCTGAGGTCAAGCCTCAAGCAGAGATCCTTACACAGCTGTTCGCTTGTGAAACTTCACTGCTGTGCTCAAATGATCATCAATCATGGGTATTCAGTCTGTCAGGCCTTCTCTGAACAATATTTAAACAGATGATTGCCTGAAAAGGGAACTTAAATATATTCTAGAAATGACAATCAGACATGATCACAAGTGTTTAAAAAACAATGACTATTTTAACACTCAGGATTGTCCAGAGGAATGGAGTTCACAGAGAATTTGTGAATCATCAAAAAAAAAATCCTGAGCAATTTTTATCTTTAAATTCAAAGTTGTTGTAATGGCTAGTAATAAAAAGTCAGCAACTTAAAATATGTTAGGTCTTACAACTTTAGATACTAGGTAGTTTGCTAGTTAGACAGTATTTTCCATTTTAATTACATCAACAAGTGGATGCCAAAAAGTGAAGAAGTTCATTAATCCGGTTAATTTGTTTTAATGTCTTACAGGCAATCATGACCTCTGATTCCTTGTGATTTTCTGATATTAGTAAGTACAGTAAGTGACCTAAACTAGTTGCATAAACTGCAGATTATATTTAAAATCACACAGCAGCTACCTGTGTTTAATGATGTCGATAATGATGATGATGAAAATTATTATTAGATTATTAGATCATTATTATTAGATTATTAGATCATTATTATTATTATTATTATTATTATTATTATTATTATTATGCATATCTGCTCAAGCTCATGGGGCCCTGGCAGTCTTTCGGCCCTAAGCATGGTACTGAAAGGAATGATCCTGTACTGAAGTAAACCTTTGCTCATCATTTTACTCACTCGTCGTGTATACTGCTTTATCCTGTATACAGGGTCGCAGTTGTCCTGAAGTCTATGCCAGGAGACTTAGGACACAAGGCAAGGTACACCCTGGACGGATCCATCTCAGGGCACACACACATACACACACTCACATACTCATTCACACACAATGGGCAATTTAGAAATGCCAATTAGTCTAATCTGCACGTCTTTTAGCAACAGGAATCACAAAGGGCCAGCTGATCCGATATTATCGCGATACCTACCTGTAGGTGCTAATTCGATCTGTACTGCAATTCTGTTAGTATCACGATTTTATAAACATCCCAAATCTGTATGATTTTTTCTTTAGAATTCTAAATGAACTTAGCAAATAATTTGCTGCAGCACACAGGATGCTGTGCTGCCTGCCAATGCAGCATTTGAATAGTTTTGCCACCTATAGGATTATAAAGGAACTGCAAAATTTACCAGCTCAAATGCAAACATATATACTGTACAGTATAAATAGATTTTTAAAAAATGTGTTGATACATGAATTTCCACATATCGCTGAAACTATTTTTCCTCCCATCTCTAAGGTCTTTGCACTGTGTGAGGAAACCGAAGTGCCCAGAGGAAACCCGCCAAGCAAGAACCAAGGGGAACATGCAAACTTCATGCACGCAAGCTGAGGCAGGAATTGAACCTGAGCACTGGTGGTGCATGGCAGGTAACAGTGCTAACCACAAAGCCACTGTGCCACTGTAAATTCTCCACAAGTGTTAGTCCTCCTGAGATTAGGTGCTCTCCCCGACACTATGTGCTACTAATACTCAAAAACTGGATTATCGAAAAGAAGGTGTACTTACATGAAGTGTGATTCCCTCTCCTACACGTATGACATTTTCCCAGTTGGAGCATCAGGTTTCTGGGCTAACTGAAAATAGAGCACTCTCAGAACCCACAAGCCACTTGTGGGTCCAAGTCCAAAAGAAACGTTTCCCTCAGACAGTCTCTACTGTCTCTGAACCTAAATGAGCCTTGAACGTCTGAGATGCTAATAGACTTAGAAAAGCCTAATTAAGCTGGATTGGATGTGATGGAGGGTAAAAACTGTCTGTCAACAGTGATCAAACTGACTGTGCTGCTAAAAGAGACCAGAATAGAGTCACACAGGATGGCTGTACATTTATATGTACATTCAATGAAGCATTACAGAACAAATGAAAATGTGTCAATAAACAATCTTTTTACTTTCAAATTTACAGCATTTGGCAGACAGCCTTACCCAGCATGACTCAGATAATAGTCTCCATCAGAACTATAACCAAATCAAGGTCTAAAAGATTAGAAAGAAGATAGTAACGATTCGAAGAGAATTTATTATAACTTTGGAGAGGAGTTAGCACAGCCTCAGAGGAGTTAGTACAGCTTTAGAGGAGTTTTCCCTTAATTTAATTGCTGAATATGTGTATGACCTGTATGTAAATGTGTCACATGTGCTTCTTAACGTCATAAACTCCCAGAATCTCCCGGTGTGCCCAGGATCTGAATGTAGTGCTCGCTGTGATTTAAAACAGAACTTTATATTCATATTAATGCTCTCGTTATTTATATGTGGACTGCACATAAACCAAGCCAAAGAATAAATAGGTTTCTTTTTTTCTTTTTCTTTTTTTTATTTGGAAGCTTGCTCTAAGGAGAAATTTATTCATCAGTTTTCTTTTTATTTACCAATACTATAAGTTTTACCACACTGGGAACTCTTTAGCACAGGGACATTTTTCTGTAACTATATAAGTTGGGGTAATTTGTGCCCTAGTAATATCAAGAGAAAGAGAGAAAAAAAGATGAGGGAATGACTTATAATGTAAGTAACAGGAATTAACTTGTTTTATTAATTTCCTATAACAGCAAACTATATAAAGTTTTATTCCTAACATAGATTAAAATAATCTAAATATGACAATAAGCAGCATCATGACCCAGTTAAATCACAATTTAATTCATAATTTTCACTTTTTCATTTTCTATTCTCTATTTTCTTTTTTCTTTCCTATTTTTGGGTTTGATTTATTGGATACATATTATCCGTATACAGTGATCTTGTTTAATTATCTTATTAAGGATCCTCTTCCTAAATATCAAATTCAAATATATCAAAGATCAAATATTAGGCCATGATCCATAGTGCAATCTCAAACAAGCAACACAACATTGTACTGCCAAAAGCTCCCAATCTGTCACCCACATGGCCATGTGGTTTCCCCTCAATAAACTGGTCAGTCTAAAACTGTGCATTTGTGCCAAAGTTTGAGAAGCTGTTAGTGAAGACTCATGCTTTGAATGATGAGCTTACATTAAAGGATTGGCCGGACCACAATGAATGACTTCACTGGGCAAGGAACAAACAAATTCCATCAAGCATCAAGTCAACACTATCTGAAAAATAAATGTTCTGCCAGCTGTTTAGACATTTCAAATTGTGCAGAATGGCTGTGCAGGGGCAAATGTGTGGGACCTGAGCATGGCAGTTGATTTATATGAACTCATCAAGTCAGTGCCTTTCCTCCCTCACAAACACCTTCTGTGGCTGAGAAATCATCAGTACTTGTGGGTTTACTGCAGAGAGATGTATCACTTTTCAATCTTAGCCAAAAGCACCATTAAATATTCATGCATCTGTTGGATAGTGCTACCCAAAGCACAACATTTTACCTTTTGACTGCTTGCTGGATGCTCTCTTGCCTTTCATATTTTTGAAAATGCAGAAACATCATTTTGAAGTTACAAAACACCTACAAAACAGCAAAGAGTATGCACAAGCTTACTAATTCCTGATTTTAAAACCATTTTAATATATGGCATACTGTAGTTACCACTGCATGCAAAAGAGAAGGACTTCATTCACAAAATAACTGTTGTTTTTGGAGAACTATATACAGTAACTGTGTTATATGAATAATCTCAATTTTACTTACTGTATATATTCTCCAAAAAAATATGTGCATTGTTTTGTCTCACTCAACGACACGGCTCACATATACATGTACGCATTTTGATAATTTGTTACCAAAAATAATACAAGCCACAAAAGCAACTAATTGACTCTTCTGCAACACTGCACCACCAGTAACAGGAACAGCCTCACACTTTTGCATGGAATGATTAGCTAAGCGTCTTTTTCTTTCTGGCACAATAAACTAATTGTGAGAACAACAAATAGGTTCTGTAATGTTAGCAGGGTTGGAAAAAGGAGTAACGGCACAATGAAATCTTGTTATGATGCACTAGATACAGTACGTGGCAATCACACTTCCATTTATGTTATCCTATACCTAAGTGTATTTGTAATTGTTCAAAAGTATATATAAAATATACAGACAAAATATTAATTCCATATGCCCCAGATTTCTTTTTAATGAATATCTATTAATATACATAAAATATGTACTCATGCAATATTTCCCTGAATTGTTGTGGTACAACTGAAATATCAATGTATAGCACAACCAATTTTCTTTAGCTTTAAGGATTTTGAATCAATTATATATAATATTTGGTGATATTTTATATAACAGTAAATGTGCTTATCTTCAACAAGTGAATGTATAAGATAAAGTCTGAAAATGTCACCCAAACTAAACATCAGCTCTGGCATTTGACTTGGATTAAAAGCACATCTTTGATGCAGAGGAAGTGTGTCTTTAGTCAGCAGGTTTCCACATATCAGGAAAATACCAAACAATGCTATTTACCCCCCATTACTACAAAAATGTACAGGATGACAAGACAAAGAAACCAACAGTTTATAAGATTTATTATGCAATTTGTAGAAGGAGGTAATGTGCCAGAAGATTCATTTGTAGGCAACCGGTGCTGGTTTAATGTGTGTCTAGCCCTCAGCACAGGCCTACACATCACACAAGATAGATGTTGAAGTCACTCTATTAATCATGATAAACCAGAGCAATATCTCTTTTAAAGTGTCAACCCAGCAAGTTCTCTCCAGACATTCAACTTTTCAATCACGTCCTATCCACCTTACAGTGGCTCAGAATTTCTGCACAATACAGCTTCCATCGCAGCAACCCAGACTCAGGCAGGATAAAATAAAACATCTTGAGATGCACCTTCAGTGAATTGATAAGTGAACTGATCTGCACCGCGCCTACGCAAAATGCCATTCATTGCTATATATAAATATGTAGATAGAGAGAGAGAGAGAGAGAGAGAGAAACGAAAGCATAAGTGCACCTTTAAGCTTTCTCATGCACAGCGTATAAGTGCTGCATCTGCTCTACAAATACAAGTGATAAATCAATACGCCCACTTTTCCAAACCGTTCAACTTCATTAGGATAAAAATAAATAAATACGCTTTGTCCTGTTTTTCTTATTAAAACATACTTCAGTGGTTTATGCTTGTAATACAAGACAGTTAAAAAAGAAAAAGAAAACAAAATAATAAAAACAATAGGAAGGCTCACCTTTTCAGTAGTGCAGGCGATGTCCGGTTAGACGATTCTGACTGCCTGCATCAGCACCAGGGAGCGAGGGGAGCGCCCATCTGCTTAGGGAGCGTCGGCAAAGTTACAGCACTTTCACAAAACGAACAACCTGCGCGTTGTTGTCCTTTCTCTCCCTCTAACGCGTTGTTTGGCAGTATTATATATTTATCTTTTCATGATATGTTTTTTCTATTATGGGACGAATCTCTAAGGAATTAACGTCGGCACAAAAACATGGACGGTACTGTATATTCAGTCACGTCTGGTTTTGGACGTATTGTACTGTATACCGCAGTTCATGTAAATGAATAGCTTACATCATATTTGATGTGTTTACAAATATGTACACAGTTCAACAAGCCTATATAACGACCTATAATTATCTAAATGATTAGGAAGCATGCATAGTGACTGTAGATCCGGGATGGCAGATGGGGTTAATTGTCCTTGCCTGCTCCCATCCTTTAGATAAGGTTGCCACACCAACAGGAGGTGCTACACTATCTGCACACAACGGAAATATGGTGTGGCTTGGCAGATGCGCATATCGTCCTGGCAACCGGCATTTTCCTCTTTTTTTTCTGAATGGGTTATTTCCCTGTTTAATGCGCGCATGGGATATGAACTGCGGGACTGAAAAAGCAACACAGCGGATATAATCATCATCAGACACGGTAAAGCTCATGTGGTCCAGAAATGGTTCTCCTTATGAAATCCAACAGTCTATAATAGGCAGGGAAGTGCGTGCTGTGGTCGCTATGGAAAAGGATGTAACCTATAGACTACAGAGATTCTGATGTCGTGCATTAGATCAGAATAACCTTTTTTTCTTGACTGCGACAAAAGGTTGCCATATATTACAAGTGACACAGTGATTTCAGACACGGATAAATATATATTTTTTATTTTATTAATATTTTATTATTATTATTATTATTATTATTATTATTATTATTATTATTTTGTTGTTGTCAATAAGAAAACAAAACTAATAATCTATGAAACTTTTATAAATCTCTTATACAGTGTTGACAAAAAGTTTTCAGACCCTTTTAGGAATTTCTTTTACACTCATCTTAAAATCCATTCTAATCTTTATTCCCCCTTAAACATTTTACACAATGGCTTAGTGGTTAGCACGGTCGTTTTGCACCATATAGCAATAGCATCCTTCGTTCGCAAATGGATAAGATTTGGAACAACAAACAGTCTTTCAAGATCTAGACACCCAGCCAAACTGATTAATCAGGAATGAAGGTTCTTGGTCAGACAGGTAACCAAGAACCCCTGGATCACTATAAATCTTGAATCTAGATCTTGAATTCCCTTGTGTAGATGGGAGAGCCCTACAGAAGGACAACCATTGCTGCGGTACCAATGGTACATGACTGGTTTGCCAAAAAGCCCCTGAAGGACTCTAACAGATGGTTTGAGGATGCAAAGGTTGAACTATTTGTAATCAGGAGGTCTTTGCATTGCCTTCTTAAAACATCCCTACAAACATGGTGGTGGCAGCATCATGCTGTGGGGATGACTTTAGAGGGGGAAATAGATGCAGAAAAATAAACAGCTATCCTTAGTGAAAATAGCTATGCCTATCTAACCCGGTTGAGCTTGAATGATTCTGCCAAGAAGAATCAAAGAAACCAAAAAAAGTTTGATATTTGTCTTAGGAAGTTCTTTAATAAATTAGACAAATTCATCACAGTTCATGTTAAACGTAACTGCTGTTTTGTAACCAATATTCTATTCTCCTATCTAACCACAGGTATGATTGTCAAGATGCTGAAACTCCGAATGCTTAATGCTGTTGCACCAGCCTACTTCTATACTGCCACAGTAGTCACCTGTGTTCTCCATTTTTTCTTTTTCATCCCCACTATTTTCCAAACACAGAATATTATGAGTCCCGTCATGCTGTTCCACGTTACTATTTTGCTATTTTTTATGCTCAATGCCCTTGGTAATTACTCAATGACTGTATGGTTCCCAGCAGAGAGTGTGAATGAGAACATTATTCCAGTCTGTTCACCAGACTGTCCAGACAGAGTGGATGCACACTACCTCCTTAATGGCAGACATTTCTGCAAATTGTGCAAGAAAGTCATCCTCAAACGGGATCACCACTGTTTCTTTACGGGAAACTGTATAGGGAACCGGAACATGCGCTACTTCATCATGTTCAGCATCTACACATCCTGTACTTGCCTGTACTCTCTGGTGCTTGGGGTAGCCTATCTCACAGTAGAGTATGACATCTCCTTCGAAAACCCTTTGACCTTCCTCACACTTTTGCCCCTCTCAACAGGCTACTTTTTCCTTGGTAAGTTGTTCTTTTATCCTCTCATGGTGTAAAGAGATCTACTGTACTATTAAAACCATTGCCTAAAGCTTTCCCCTTTTTCTCATGTAGGTGCCATCTCAGGCCTTCATTTCTTTTTGATCATCATGCTCTATGTATGGTTAGGCATTGGTTTGGTGAGTGCAGGTTTCTGCTGTCAACAAATCTTGCTTGTGGCTCGTGGACAAACCTGGTGCCAGCTACAGAAAGGGCAGCTAGTGGAGAGCCGAGGAACATGGCAGTCAAATTTGAGCGATGTATTTGGTTCCCGCTGGATACTGGGCCTCTTTCTACCAGTACAGACTGTAGAGACCACACCAGGAACCTGGCATAGTTATCATGACCACAAGCATGACTGATCATATTTATTAAGTGCATAGGTATAAAGACTTACTATGGCATCTGCTGTCCTAGGTGACTTGCAAGGTGAAAAAATAATGCCATCATTTTAGAGATTAGGTGATATTTTTCACTTAGAATTAAATTGATGTTCGTCAGTGTTATTCAAAGTAAATGGTAATTTTGGTATTGAATTACAAGAAGAAGACCATAGTTTTATTAGGATTTTCCTCTTTGATAAACTTGAATACTTGATTTTATAAGCAACCAACGCAATCAAAACCGTCATTTGAAGCAGTACTATGTATAATAATAGTATACAAAATAAAATGTGATGACTATTACGTCTTTACAGATTTCAAGTTTATATACTGTAGATAGGCTACTGTAATTTCTCAAACATTATAATAATCAAAGGAATGGTTTTAGACACATATTTGTACAGGATGTGACTACATGAGAGTAAGTATCCATAAAATATGAGCACCTTATGTATCAATGATCAGTGTTAACAGCCCTCAAAATGCTATACACACCATTTGACCTACAGCTGTGCCTTTTTAAAATTAGTAATAACAGGTGATAATAATTATAATAGTCAAGTATGTGCAGCATTGCATTTAACCAGGTAGAGCCTTGGATTGTTTTTGTTAAATCACATAGTACATATTTCTACATTTGTACCTAACCTGGTGAATTCCTTGTACCCTGCCCACTTCTTGCTGTAGTCATAGATAAAATTATGTATATGGAAAAATGCATTCCAGACCTCCATTTACATGCTAACTGGATCAGGCCTTCATGGAAGATTTAATTTGTGGTCATTATATGTTCAGGAACTGAAGAACTGTTTCCGAATCATTATTTCATTTATTTATGGAAAAGCAGATTATTATTATAACTACTATATTTTTTGTACAGAAAAATGAATAGGAGAAGTTTATACCTACTGGAACCTAAAAATGTAATTTTAATAACAGAATAATTGCAGCCTTCATTTTTATTTCATGACGTATTTTACATTGTGCTTTTTATTTGCTTGTAATTTATTTCATGTACTATTAGTGCTGCTTATTTAGGTTTATGATTTCAAAACAATTATCCTAATGTTAAAAGTTATGGTATTAAGTATATAGTTGGCTATTTGAGTAATTGTAATATGTCAATATGACAGTTGCAATGTCAATTTATTTTTCCTTTTTAATGTTTAGCAGCAACTTAAAGGGCTATTGACAGTACTCAATATATCTACTGTAAAACATCTATCAAGCAAATCTCCTGAAATTTGTTGTTTTTTGAAGCACAATTTTTTTGTATTATTGAGGAACAAACATGCATAATTAACTAACTGTGTTTATTTATAAGTAGGGTGGTCAATATTAACGTGTTAATGCATGTGATTAATAGAAATTTTTAACACATTCCTTTTGTTTAAACTGAAAATTTGACTCTAAAAAAAGAAAACATTATCATTAATGTTAAGATAACATTAACAGGTGCCCTGAATGGCAAGGTTCATTATAAAAAGCTTTTAGATGGAAGTTTGGATAAAACCAAAGTTGTGTGCTTCAAGGGGAACTGTTTTTACAAAAATACATTAAATGTAATCTGGGATATAATAGGATCTGGGTTGTTGCCCTATCCCATACTACCCAGCCTCTGCATGCAGTGCTGGTCCCATTGGAGAGATTTTAATTTTACATTTATTAAATGTTAATGTTTAAGAGATTATAAAACTGCATAGTCTGCACATTTACAATACACTGCACATTTATTCATTCATTCATTCATCTTCTATACCGCTTTATCCTGTATTCAGGGTCGCGGGGGGCCTGGAGCCTATCCC
>JAQMYG010000005.1:15946795-15962727 GCA_030014215.1 Clariallabes teugelsi
TTCTTAACAAATGCAGATTAATTTCTAACTTAGATATATTTATGTAAACGTACAAACTTGATTATTTATTGTTGATTCCACAGATTTAATAATGCTACATTTACAACATCTCAGAGTTATTATTTTCAGTGCATGTGATTCCCATGTGTACCATGTTCATTGATAATATCTTCATGGAGGCCAAAGTAGTGAAATATATCGCTAAACAAAATCAGTTTGAAATGACATGGGCAGATCAGGTAGTGGGATAAGGTATGAAGACTTTAGTCTGTGGTTTATTTTGGACATATTTGTGGTTCAGCTCTGTGATTTTGGGAGATCATTTATGAAATCTGAGGCTAGGTGTGACCATGGGTGTTGTGGAGAGGGGAGAGGCACCGATTTACCTCAATATAAAGTATGAGTCACTTTTGTTCTGGCAAAATAGTGGATGAGGAGGCACATTTGTGAATGTGTGTGAGCATGTTGGGCCACCAGTATCTGGCCTGGTATAAACCCAGGTGATGAGTTTGCTGCTCAGGCTCGCAGAGATTACAATCAAATCACAAGACTGAGGTCTTGTGTCTGAGGGACAGCACGTGTTTGTTGGAAGGACTGAACTTCTCCTCATCAATGTCCTAGTGATTGTTTGCAACAAACAAGATGCTGGTAATGTTGGTACAGGAGGCTAACATGGAGGTTCTTTCTGAGTAGGCCCAAAAAGTCTGTGTAGGTCTCTGAATAGGAGGTATGCATACATACAGTAGGACTTTCTGATGGGCAAAAATAATTGAGAATATTGAGCTTTGTTACTTCGTGCTTGACGTTTCCAGCCAATCAGAGATGCATTACAAAATAAATTGACATAAATACTTTATCTAGACTTCAATGTGCATGAATATGTAAGAATATCGATTCACCCATAGCAGTACAGACAGCTGTGGCCCAAAATTAAAAGGATTTGTCCCTGAGCAGGTGCAGAAACAGGAAGAAAAAGAACAAGAAACACTGAAGAAGGAAGATTTTGCATTGCTCACTTTCCTTGGATCTACTGAGGGCTGGGAGGGTGATCACAAAGATGACACAGCTTGGGTTGGTATTTTTGTCCCTAAAGCTCTGGCATTGTTTTTCTGCTGCATCCATATTGATGACTAAGTACTCTGTTAGATCAAGGATGCATGGGTGAATGCAACTGCAGTTAAGATTTTTATTTATTAAAACATACATTTAAAAAAAATTCAAGGAGCAACAGGTAAAGGCAAAATAAAATCGGAGAGTGCGATATGTGTGGGCAGTAAATCAGCTGAAGGTGGCCATGTGAGTGTGTGTGTGTGTATGCTTGCAACACTTCAGGGCTGTTATGGCAGCAAAAGAGGGACCTACTCAATATTAGGCAGATGGATATTATTATGGCTGAGTGTATAGGAATGAATGTCTGAATGTGTGTCTGTGTGTGTAGTACTGTGCAAAAGTTTAGGCACATTATCTTTAGTACAAATTTTGTTTATCATGTTTACATTATTATGTACAGAACCAATTAATATTTCCAAACATAATTTTAAAAAAAAGAATGAATAAATAAGATTACAGTAGAATATTTGCTTGCCTATAAAACAAAAGCAACATATAACAGACCACAAAGTAACAACAACAACAATAAAAACAACTAATGTATGCTACTGGGAGAAAGTGTAACAAAGTTAACAGAAGAACATTGGCATATTCTCCAGCAAGCTCAGTAAAAAAAAACCCAGCTATTTTACATATAAAACTGCACAAATCTGTACTGTATATAACACTATTGATTATTCTCCAGCAAAGAGTATTCACACCAACTATTTTCTGTGTTTATTTTATTATAGACCTCTGAAGGTGTGCTGTAGCATTTGGCACCAAGCAATCAGTAGCAGATCCTTTAATCCAAGGTGAGCCAACTGTACATGAATCGAAGTCGTTTCCTTCAGGTGCTCCAATGGACTTAGATCTGGAGAATTTGTAGGCCAAGTCAGTACCTCAAACTCATTATGTTCCTCAAAACCTTTTTGAACCATTTTTGCAGTGTGACAGGGTGCATTATCCTGCTGAAAGAGGCCACTTTTTTGAATGAGGGAATGCAGTTTCCATGGAGTGGTTTACTTGGGCTGAACTCAGCAACAATGTTCAGGTAAGGGGTATCAGGACCTAAGGATTCCCAGCAGAACATTACCCCTCAATACAGTACATTACACTGCCACCATCTCATCTGGTGTCATCTCTTACACACACATACCTGGCCATCCTCATACCATTAAATAAAATGTGATTCAGTAGACCTGGCCACCTTCTTCCATTGCTCTGCCATCCAGTTCTAAGGCTCATGTGCCCATTGCAGATGTTTTTTGTTTTTTTTGCTGTAAAAAAAAAAGTCAGCATGAGATCTTTGGGAGCATGGTATACCAGTCTGTGGCTACACAGCCCCATTTTCAACATACTATGATGAACTGTGTGATCTGACACCTTTCTATCAAACCAAGCATTCACTTTTTCAAAAATTTGAGCTACAGTAACTCTTCTATGGGATCAGACTACACTGGCCAACCCACAGTCATAGATGGTCACGGGCTGTATCAATGAGCCTTGGTTCTTCTTTAGACCACTTTTGGTAGGCCTTGACCACAGCAGACTAGGAACATTCCACAAGAGCTGCAGTTTTAAAGTTGCTTTGTCCCAGTGGTCTACCCATCACAACTTGGCCCTTGTCTAAACAAATAAATAAATAAATAAATAAATCCTTTTATGACAACCATGTCTTGTACTTTTGTAACTTGTATTTTGGAGTACCATAAGTCTATATGAGTGATATAAACATGCTTTCTTTTATAAAGGAACAACAACTATCTATTTATTAAGTATCTATTTATTAGCAGTGGCATGATAGCAATACATTATCAATATTATACATAAATATATACAATATACATGAAACTGAAAATAAGTTTAAAACTCTTGACCCATAATAGTAATGAAAAAAAAAAAAAACTTTATGTTGAGCAATGCAATGAAAATTCTACCAGTTCAAGTCCAATACAATCCTATATCTGGTGATGTGGTAATAAAATCTGAAAAATGAAAGAATTTACACAATAATAATTTGATTTTAAAAAAGGCAGTTAATCACTGTTAAACGTATATTGTCACTTTTTTGTTTAAAGGCCAAGTAGCAGCAGGTGGTGGTGGTATTTATTATTTTATTTATTTATTTATTTTTTAGATTTTTTTTTTTTTTTTGGTTGAGTCTAATCATGATGCTGACCTGAACCCATCTTTTTAAAAAACATTTTAATAGACAAAAATAATATACTTTCATTAAACCTCAGTTAATGTTGATTTACACTCGTCCCTCATATTGTAAAATCATATACACTCGACATTAGTTGACTCATCCATAAACTGTCATTACTTAAATCATATGTTCAGTACAGCAGGTTTGTTTACGTTTGGACAATTGCTAATATATTGAATTACTTTCATAATACCAGAAGAGGTCACTATGTTGATGTACAAACCATATGAGAACTCAATTTGACATCTAATGCTTTGTGACTGTAGATATACAAGCTTGAGAACTTGGTTTGTGGAGTGAATGCTTGCACGAAATGACAATGAAGAGAAGTTAGGCTGGAGCTCTGACAGCTAGAATGCCAAACCAACAGACAGTCTGCTAACAAGATATGCGTGGAGGGGTCATGGGATATAGGGAAGAGTCAGCGAGAGAAACCTCCATGAGTGAACAGGGAATTAGCAAAGGAGGGAGGAGTTTCTTGGTCATTGTCCCAACTTTCAATTCTTGCATAACAATCATCTTTCAGTTATTGCATAAGTAATTAAATTTACTCTCAGGACTCATTAATATAAAAGCAAAGAAGCTTACTGCTTATCTCATTGAAGAAAACCTCAGAAATCTAGATTGTTGGTTTCCTGGCAAAACCAACTGTCTTTGGCGATAAGTTTTAATCTTAAAAAAAAAAATCCCAATTTGTACTCATGCCAAACTTCAGCAGAGTATTCAGTCAAAAACAACCAAACATGCTGTCTCTTCTGGTTTGTAAGCAATAAATAAGATGTGATATGTCATAGATAGTGTGAATAATAACAACAACAATAACAATAATAATAATAATAATAATAATAATGTCAATCTTTTTACTTTATATAGCCAGTGTCCTGTGTGCTCATGTTCTAGCTCAGACGTTAGAGGTCTGGCCCACCACTGTTATGCTCCTCAGGAGATTTGTGAGATGCACATCTGAGGGTATGACCTCACAAAGGCACTTCCTGTACAGTATATGAAACGTCCCTCCCCTGACCTCCCCATCACAACAATGGTGCATCTTGGATCCGGTGGTTGAGGTGACGCAGGATGCTGTAAGAGGCTGGCAGTACACTGAAGGGGCAGGCAGTATGGGATGGGCAGAGAACAGGAAGGGACAGCGTTTACCTTCTAGGAGGCTGGCACCTGCAAGACATAGTAATTTTACATTTCAGTAGGCGGTATACCACAATCAAGGAACAGGACAAATTTCTGAAAAATTGATACTATATATCCATGTTCAGTAAAAGAACTGATTTGTAAGAAAAATGTTCTGTACCCATCACAGTCTTTTACTCGCTGTTTCTCCTTTCTTTTTTTCCCCCTTCCTCTTGGCTTCCATCTACAATAAATAAAAGATAAAATCTGATTTTGAAATAAATAATGAAACTGCATTTATTCTTATTTATAATAAAGTGTTGCTAAGACACTTACCTGTCATGTTTGGGTGTACGCTTTCTTGGTCTGGTCGTCACACCAAATAAGAACAGAGACACAATTAGGGACTAATGTTAGGTTCTCATGTTTATTTCAGCAGTCAGTCTGAATTATGGATAGTAAACACACCACTATTCAGAGTTATAACTGGAGTGGTCAGTTCTGATTAGAGAACGCATGAATGGATAAAAGAGAAGCAACCTGAATAAGTGCTTATTTTGTCCTTACCTACATTCACAGCTTTTATGCTCCACAAAAGTCATCTCCACATACTCCCGCCCCTCCACTGCTGGCTTCAGCTTTAATAACTGCATACAAATATAGGAGTTAATACTTTCTAAACTATGCAATATATTAACTACCACAATAATGTGGTCCAGTAGGGGAAAAAAATTCAAGTAAAGGTATGTTGAATGGAGATAAATTGCTTTAGTTTTTCATAATACATACATATAAGATTACAATAAACTAAATATAACACGATTATTAATTCTTAACATTTCTGCTAATTATAAGTATTTATTTATATAGCTTAAAGAAACCAGATTGTCCACCCATATAAAAAGGAAACGTAAAGCTTAAAATGAATAAGAATGTCAAGAAGTAGGTTTAATAACATTATACTCTGTTAACTATCCACTTAATAATTGAAAATAGTAGATTACACTGATCAGCTAATTTTTATTTATTTATTTATTTATTTAAGTGAAAGAAATGGTGGATAAGTTTTACGTTAGATTAAGAGGAGCTGATCCACTGACAAAATCTCGTGAATGCTTATAATGTTGTTGGCCTTTCGGCCACCACCGGCGAGGAGTTGATATGTGTATTATATTAAATTATCAAATATAGAACCAGGACATAAGACAAGCCAACAAGATAAAGTGTGTCAAAACAAAACAAAAAAAATAAATAAACAAAAAACAGGCCACACTGGAACATTAGGTTTCCACATAACTTTTTGAATACATGTACTGTAATACTCTTATTGCAATACAGGGCATCTGTCTACTTACTGATCCCAAGTTACACCACAACCCTGTCTCTGACTTCACAATAAACATTGCTGATTATATAACACTACTATTTTGAACAAGGTAGAACTGTGCAGCTCTCCAGAGTAACATCTAGTTTGACCCGAGTTGTGTACTGTATATTTAAAATGCAGTCATACAGTATTTGATTTCTGCCTGCAATTACTGTGCAATCAGCTTGTCAGCAGCTTTTCATTTCATAGGCATTATTCCCTAAGAATGCTATAATTCATCTATTTATAACTATGTAGGATTTCTATAAGTAGGGTATAATGTATACATATACTAAAAGTTGACGGGTTACGTTATATGGCATTTAATCCTTTATATTACACTGAATTAAATACAGTTTGGTCTAGTTGGCCACATACAGCGCATTTACTTAACTGTTATCCTTGTTATTGATCACTAGCTTAGGGTCCAGTTAACTGTTATTGTTCTACGTAGTACATACTTGCATAGTGACATTAGAGGTTAGCGTGGGATGGCATTCAAGGTTCTCATCTCCGCAGCAACCAGCACAACGGACCAATGGCACGCACGAAGGGCTGTATATGTGCTCCACCTCCCCAGGATACTCCTGCACTACGTCCACCAGTGTCTCGATGGTGTGACAGAAGCTCCGTCCCCACACCTCCTGAAACAGGATTACTGCAAAAGGGCAAACACAGAGGGGAGAAGGCAAGCATTATAGCCCAAAGCCTTTCTAAGATGCATTTTTCATCTTCTAATACATCATGTTTTGTCCATGAAATCGTTGTTAATTAGTCAGTGAGCTTAATAAGATGTGTTATCCCTTACAACACTCAGTAAGAATAATTTTGACACATTCGCATTATAACATTGCAGTTTCTCATTTCTAAAACAGGTGGCTGTGGATGTTCTGACAGATCATTGTGCAGGCAGCCAGAGGCACATGAGAGAATTAGCAGATCATTGTGAGCTGTAGTCACTAATACACAATTCCCCAATCAACATGTGATTTGTTAGCTTGGTCTCAAATGCGTAGCCACCTTTCACATTAACAGCAGCATCTTTCCCAACATTCATGAACACCGTATAAACAGGCAGGAATTTCAGTTAAGGAGGATTATACTTCATAGAGTATTAACATGTTTTACACAACATTGGCCTTTGCATAATTATAATCAACTTTAAAAAATCTTGTTTTTAACAAGTTTTAAGTAGCTAATTTCTGTGCCATGTTTTGTTAAGGACAAAGTGCTGGTAAAAGGGTACATTTCGTATGCATTTATTTTCAAGACATGTAAGGCTCAGTAGAACTTAAAATGGAGAAATAAGTCATCGGAACAACGTAGGGTCCTGGTTAGTGCAGATTTAAATACATGCACATTTATAAAAATGTAACCAAAGTATTTAAAAAGTCTACTGATGAAAACTGGCAACTGATGAAAGAGCATATTCAAAAAAATAAAAAAAAATTACTTCAGAGGCAGCTCTGATAAACCAGCTAGCTCCATAACATTGTCACTGAAGAAAGGAAAAATGCTGCAAAATTATTGCAAATACTGTCACACATTACTACTTGACTAAGGAGGTATTCTAGCTGTTAAAAATAAGCAATAAAACTCTGCTCTTAGTAGTCTTACTTTAAAAAAAAAAGTCATATATTTGCATCCTTTTCCCCCAATATTTCTGTTACAGTACATCCTGCTTATTTCTTTTAAATCTGTGCTCCAACTTTACTTCTTGATCAGCATCTGTTCCTTATTATCATAAGAGTAACACGACAGCGAGAGAAAGAAATAAAAGATGAAATTTCTTTTGAAGCTGCTAATCAATCTGCCACTCCCTGTGCACTTTTGTCAGTAATGAAAACAGACAACACAGCCTTGGTCTGCATAGCGCTCCAAAGAATGAAAAAAAGGAAGAGTGATCTAAAGAATGGGGGGAAAAAATTATGGAGGAACTTCTGGGTGAAAGATTGGGAATCAATCATTTGATGAATAAACATCACGCATCGCAAAAGATCACCATGAAGGAAACTAAATAATAATAAGAAATAATGGGAAGAGTGAAATGACTGCCCCTGGGATTGTCCACAGTTTACTACAAGAAGGCAGGATACACATGCTTGGGAATTAGTGGATGTGGGTCAAAGACTTCTGCAAAAACAAAATCCAGCCAAAAGTTGCATCAGCTCCTGACCAGGACATTTTATTTTGGTTTTGAGCAATGATTTTTAACATGCACATGTCTCAGCATTACACACAGTTCTAACACTTTAAATAAACTTACCTTAAATTAGAACAGTAAATGTGCTGAAAACAACTATTGGCGGAATGTCTTGGTAAAACACCAGTCTACTGGTGATGTGGTTAGGTTAACACAATTTTCTTCCTTGTGTTTTTATGGTCAGAAAAGAATGTGCCTGCACTGTCATGGGTGTGACATTTGAAATGTGCTGGGAGAGAGGTATTTTCAAACCTACTTATGCTGCTTCTTTTAAGACCCTCTCCAAATGCCAAAACAGTATTTTCCAGATTTCAGGCAAAAGTTGAAATAGTCTACAGCACCTCAAATCTTACATCCCAGTTTCATTTACGCGCATTATTCATGTTACAAAACATATCACCTTCTATCTAAATAATAACTATCTGAACAAAAAACACAAACTCGTTTGTACATATTATTATGTATGACCTAATTATTATGTATGACCTAACGTATGTGCATATCAGTGTGACTGTCATAATTACTAAGTACCATCTGAAAGTTCAAGACCTCTTGCTTGCTCTGCTGTCATCTTATCTCTGAAGCTGCATTTCTGCATATCAGCTTCTGTATTGCTGACATATTTGAGCTAGCTCACAAACCTTAGCTAATCACCTCAAGTACAGTACGAGAATGAAACTACACTATATGACCAAAGGTTTGTGGACATCTCACCATCATGCCCATACAGTATATGGGCCTTCTCCAAACTGTTGCAAAAACTTTTGTACCACACAATTGTACGAGCGTCTTCTGATACTATAGCATTAAGATTTTACATCACTTGCAATAACTGTTTCTAATGTTACAGCTTGACAGCGCACAAAATGAGGGCCATAAAAACAGGGCTTTCCAAGGGCGGTGTGAAAGAACTTAAGTGGCCTGCAAAGAGCCCTGACCTCAAATCCCATCAGATCCCGAACTCAATAATGGTCTTGTGGCTGCATGAACAAATCTCCATAACCGCAGGCCAAAATATAGTGGAAAGGGTTTTATTTTACACTAAATCTTTGATGTGATGATCTAAGAGCATGTGTAGTTGTCTCAAACCTTTCTATATCAGGTACATTTATTTTTCACTACTTCTTAAATCAGAAGTTTTTCTGACAACTAGCAGATACGACTGGCCTGATATGACTGGATTTACTGTACAATACAAAAAGCACAGAGAAACACACAATCTGTTAGTCACTAGTTTGGTATGATGACTTCTCAGGCTAAACAACCACACAGCCAAGTAACAATGCAAATTGTCTGAGTAACATTCATTAGCTTCTCACTAATTACAAAGCAAATACATTCCTAAAATATTGAGCAAGAAAAAAGTGTTCCTGTTATTCTTTTGTACTGACTCTACGGTTTGGTTGTGCTCTCATACTATTACTGTTTATCCCCATTGATAATCAGGGGAGCAGCTCAGGAACAGCATTTTATAGAGTATTTTATGGGCAAATTAAAGTAAAGGTAATACAAATTTAACAACATTTTTCAACATCATATTCTGTCTATATATTTGGGTATATTGGTCTGATATGGGTATCTTTGAATGCTTGTATGCCCATCCCCTTCTACCCTCTAGACCTCTCTGACACACACCCTGGTGCCCCCCTTCTGGTTGGAGTTCTTGCTGCATGGAGGCTTCTGGCTCTCTGCTGAGGATGGCCCCATATGGTCTGATTGGGGATGTGTGTGGTGAAAATGGACATTTCCACTTGATGCCCATGACGATGGTCTTGGACTTTTCTGTGATGGTTTGTGACTGCAGTCACTCACAACAATGACTGAAATTCCCATGAACAGTTTTGTACCCAAGTCTCAATTAATGAAAGGGGACTTGATATTAACTTAAACACTTTTCCCATTATATTTACCTTTCAGGCTTGTACAGTAGCACACAGATATATCAGGGATTGATTTGCGGTTATAATATCTGATATCACTCTAATGAGGATGGGTTCCCTTTCTGGTTCCTCTAAAGGTTTCTTCTTCTTACCATCTCAGGGAGTTTTTTCTTGGCACCGTTTATATTTATAGGGTATCAAAGGTGCCTGCCGAAGGTGTTATAGCAGTACACCTAATCAAAACTCTTGAAATCCGATTCGTTTTAACGCAGTGTCCCATTTTCCCCCAAGTTTACCATCTACACCAGCATTCTTAAAAAAATTTAAATTATAATGGCACACAGAGCCTCTTTTTGTCCTATGTAGCTGCGTATAGCTTGGTTATGTTGATATTCTTACCTTTAGAGGTGTTTGTAGTTCCTGAGTGGGAACACTGCAAAAGATGTAACAGATGAAAGATAATTAGATTAATGATATTTATCAGAGATTCAACACAATTATACAGTATCTGTTTGTCATTGATACAATAATATGTGGAAATATGTGAAATTGTACTTTTTTTTTTTTTTACCATGGCTAACATACAGTAGAGTAAGTATATATTTCGCATAAATACACAAGACACCCTGTGTATTGGCACCCTGACCAAGGTGTACCCCACCTCATACCCTAAGTCTCCTGGGATAGGCTCCAGGGCCCCCACAATTCCGTATACAAGATAAAGCGGTATAGATGATGAGTGAGTGAGACGACACTAAAGACATGCGGTAATTTGTAGTAACATGGTAACATGGATGAACAAGCTATACAGGCCTCAATCACAACTAGAGCTAGATAATCCAAACTACACTTTGTCTTGAAATATATATTAAATCATAAAATCTAGCACTAACGATATACTCTCTTAGCACACACTGGTGGTACAAGACAGATCTTAATTTAAAGTCGCACTGATGTGGCCAAGAGATTTCTCATATTCCCATTCGTGTCTGTTTCATTTCAAAATGCTGAGTGTGATTCATCTATTTATTTTCCTGTTCGGCTATCTCCGTTCTTTGGATACTCCCCATTAAGCTTTTGTTAAACAACATTACATTTTCTCTGGAGCCTAAGAATTCAACACCATTAACTCTTCGGAAGCTCCAAGAATCCTATACAGATAAATGCTCATCATCGCATCCAACTGTTTTCTTAGAAAATAACACCATTTTAAAAAATGTGTTTTTCATTTGAAATGAAATAAAGCGAGTGCTACGTTAAAAAAAAAAAAAAAGTCTAGATTGAGATCCTGAACAGCACTTCAGCTAACTAGAGAGGCAAATCCACAGACTGATATCATATCATGATTCATTGGTCTGTGAAATTCCTCTGCCATGGTTCAGGATAAGGAGGTTCAGTGCACAACAAATGAGTGGGTCAGTGACCTACATTGCCTACCTCCACCTTACTCCAGTGTCAGAATGTCTGACATGATGCAAACGTGCAGAACGAGAAACTACACTACTGCACTGTCCCTGGCACCTTCCTTTGGGTTTAAAACAGACGTTGTAATTAAACATGCCCACAATCAGATACATTTGTCTTGCTATTAAGCAAGATTTTTTTTTTATATCTCTATGATAATGTTAAGAGCAGATTCGTAAGAATATACATGCAAAAATGTACACAATCCAAATCAAATTTTTAAAAAAGGCAGAGGAAGGGGAGGTGTTAATATTGCGGGCAGGCTATTTAAAATGTCACCTCACCACAATGATTCTTTTTGGCAGTGGCCTTGGATGCCTTTCATGGAAAGAATGCTTGAGGTAGCCATGGTGGGGAGGTGGTAGCTTTGGAAGAACCTGGCATAATGCACATCAGCTAGAATAGAGCAAACACTCACCATCTTCATGCTGCCTGTGCCAGAGAATGAGTCGCCTTTGAAAAAAATCTGGCAGGTTATCGTGGAAATGTGGAGGAACACATGTAGCAGTTGCTCATCCGTGTGTACGTGAGCATGTAGTAACATTAAGATATTTCAGTTTATACGTGACTCGTTTATCTCTTGACCTACTGTAGACCTTATGGTTTTGTAAGGATCATATAGATTATTACAGACTTAAATAGCGTTAAAACTGACGCTATTGCAGAACTTCTGTAGGGAGTAAACCTAAAGAACCGTGCATCCAGTATATATACTGGAAAGAAAAGGAAAAAAAACTCATCGATCATTAAATGTCAGGTTTATAAGACAAAAAAAAGGGTCATGGGAGATATACTATGTTTTTTATTTTTTATTTTTTTTTTTTAGAAATTAGTTCCAGAAAAGATTTAATTTCTTAATATGCACAACTCCTTCAACAATTCAGGAAGACCGTCTCTTGGTCCATTGGCCTGACTTTGGCCACTGCCTGCTTTAGTCCATTAGTAATAATTACAAAGACAAGATCTGCAAAATAGGTTTATCCAAATCCCTGAAGCACATCTGAGAAAAAACTGCCTTATGTTGTATAACAGCAGTAGTACTTTCATGAGACTTCCGTGCATTTGCATGCGTCAGTGTGACACTCCTGATTTATGTGACATTCACTAAAGTTCTTGGCATTTATGCAGTGGCCTTTCAGATGTTCCGCAACTTAGACAACACACGAGAGAGGTCTGACGTCATGAGGCAGCTGAGGGACATCAGCTTTCTAATTGCATAGTCTGTGGGATATGGGGCAGGAAGTTTTGAGAGAAAACAAAAGCAAACAAAATGATAACTAAATATTTCTGCAGACTTTTGGCTCCTTGTAAAAATGTGGCTTGTGACAGCAAATGCTACACTTCTAGAGGAATACAGATAAGTACTGTAGAGCATCGCTGAATCATAGAATCGTTGCACAATTTGCTGATAATGCACACATTTTCCAGAGTCACAGGAGAGATTCTTGCCAACTTTACCTCCCTCATATGATGCATAATAGACCAATGCTATCGAATTATTCTCAAAAAGGGCCAGACATACTACTAAGACACATCCTTTGCTCTTATCAGCTCCGGCCGATGTAGTCCGAGACGGAGTTTGGGCTCTGACAGGTAGATGGTTTTCAATTCTATATAATAATCTTTCTTAATATGTATGCATTATTGCCATTTTGGATTAGAACATTACATCTCAGGATCTTGCTAACCTTCAGAGGACTACAAGTGCTACTCAAAAAGCCTGTTAAAGCACTCAGCTGGTGCTGATCTATCACATTAAAGTCTGTTGAAGCATTTGGAGTAAGTTAATGTGATGAGTACTACAACGCCTCCTGTCTTAAAGCTGATGTTTTCCAGCTGTTCAACTTGTTAAGGTCAAATTAAAGAAAAGGTGATCCAGATTTAGGAGAAACATGAGGATGCTTTTTACTGATTGATGAGTGTGCCATAAAATAACCAGTCCTCTTCTTGGTATCAGTAACAGGCAAATTGTTCGAATACAAACCAGCAAAGGGAAAGTGTTATATGACACATATACACTTTTTTGATTAACGGGCAGTGATCAGACCAGGCACTATACAAACAACATATTCAAAGATACTTGTTGGCCTTACATATATAGTCCAGTCCAAAGTAATTGTGTTCCCTATTACGGTAAATGTTGCAGTGGGTGTGTAAATGGGAATAAATTGCCTCCAGATGAGAGATTAAAGGCCACAGAGCAGATGACAGTCCCATGAGTGCCACCAAAGGAAGGAGAGGTCCATGTTTCCAGATTGTGATTGCACTCTGTCCCCTGGGCCACGCGCAGGCCTGCACAGGAAGAGGCAGACCTCCTGTCACCACTACAACTGTATTTATGACTGTCTACTCTAATTGCATGCGAACGAATTGTGAAGATGTATGCTGCAGCAACTACAGGCTAACACACATCCCCCCACGCACACTCACACGCACATATTATCAGAAAAAGTTGTTATGGAATTGCTTATAGTGTTATTGACGAGAGTTATGAAACACGACTGTGCCCGGGGGAGATATTTCTGTTTCCTGCACACAACCTGAAATCTAGCCTGATTCCCACGATCCATACAAAAATATCTAGTTAGTGCCTTGGCAAAACATTTGATCCAAACTAGTCGTATAAAACCTATTAATAATAAAGCAGTTCTGCGTGTCCCAAATTTGAACCCTAAATCTAAAGTAATACAGTACAAGGTGTAACAGCATATCTATGTATATTCATATGCAGGATTCGCTACTCAGTATTTGAACCTGAAAACACAGGTGGTTACATTGCCAGCTGCCTACTCAGTGGCTCTCGCATAAATAGCACCTTCTTGGCAGAAGTGAAGCAGAGGAAGCCGGTACACACAGGAACAGATGGCGAGACTCAAGTATTATTTTGCACAAGTGTTGATAGAGAGGAAACACCTGTAGTGAATCACGTCTTTAAATTGCATGCTGAAGCACAGAAGCTACCCCAGATCCCTCTCTCTGTCCAGCTCCCATTACCTTTAATAACACTGCCGGTTTACAAACCTGCTGCATGCACTTCCTCACTGCTGAGTTCAGATTATACAGAGGGAACTGAGAAGCCCAACATGGGTCAATGTCATCGTCGTTCCAGCTGTTTAAATGAGACAGAAAGACATCAGTGACCTTGACAGGAAACCGACATTAAAAGGGCGACGGTTCAGGACAACCTCTCGCTCAGCATTCTATTCTCTTTTATCCCGAACAGGAAAGGTGAAAGCATAGAATACATATAACGGAAAGCGGAGGGAAGCCGAGATGGATGGTATAGGACATAGCACACAGGGTGCAAACAAGGAAGGAAAAGAAGAATATGACACTTAACACTGAACATGTAGCATCTGCGGCACAGTAGGAAGCGACAGAAATGGAAGTTCACATGGAAGCACAAGCAGTTTGAGAGACCAGGAAGAAAATAGCACAAAGGAAAATACATAAATACCTTATGAAAGGATGTACCCCTGCATGCTAAAACAATCACTTATTAGTCAGGTGAATGTGGTATTTCACAGCAGTTTCCTGACAGGTGCCTCCTTTGAGAACAAAACCACACACTCATACTGTCTGCACAAACTAACCTGCATGTGGAAGCAGTGTTAGAAAATTCCTACACAAAAGTCGATAGTGGATATAAATGGCAAATAGCTGAGATACAGAACAATGAACCGTTTATGCAATAAAACAAATAAACACCAGAACAATAACCTGTAAAAGGTAATTTAGACATTACTTAAAACAATCGATTGCTAGCCTAATCTACGCATCTACGATAAATCAACCAAGATACAATAGATTATGTCAGTTAAATGCAAGCCATCAGAATTCAAGTGAAAAACTAAAAATATTTTAGGAGATAAAAGGTTAAAAAATTAAAAAATATTCTAATTGCATGAGCGTACACACATTTTTATTATGGAGCATGTGCTCAGAATTAACCAATCACATTCAAACTCATGTTAAGAAGTAATTATCATAGACCTTAATCACTAAAATGATTCTAATTAACCCCAGCTGCTGATTAACATCTTCTTGGTTTCATCTGACTGTTGAAGTCATGGTCGACAAAAAGCTGTATGGGATCTTAAGTTTGAAAGTTATACATTAGGCACGGTATGAAAAATATAGAAATAAATATAATAAACGGGGCAATCTAAATAATTTGGAAAGAACAACGAATACTGAAAACTAAGTGTAATTAGGGTAGACAATGGTGCATCTTCACCTCAAATTAACTACAACACAACATCCATCCAAAATTACAAAAGAACATAAAAATTACAGGGAAGCTGCCAGGAGGCTCATGACAACATTAAAAGAGCATGGGTAAGTACAGGTGACTCCCTGCATGTGCCAAACATCACTTATTTTCTTTGTGGCCCTGGGCTATTGGGTAGGGTGGCAAGACTGAAGCCCGGTCTTACAAAAATAAATCTAATAATACGAATAAGAAGAACCCCAGTCAAAATGTCTTAGGGCGACCCAAAGCACAAATTTTGACACTGTGAAATTTGGAATCAACATATTTTTCCTTTAAAATGATAAATTTTCTCAGATTAAACTTTTGATCTGTCATCTATG
>JAQMYG010000005.1:15975382-15990709 GCA_030014215.1 Clariallabes teugelsi
TGTTAGTTCATGTTTAGTCTGTTTAGCCCCTGTTAGTCTGTCGTGTCTAGCCCCTGTTAGTCTGTCGTGTCTAGCCCCTGTTAGTCTGTCGTGTCTAGCCCATGTTAGCGTGTCGTGTCTAGCCCATGTTTAGCCCTAGTGTAACTGGGTCTTAGTGTATCTCCAGTCTAGTGTAGTGATTGTTTAGTTATGTTCTTTGTGTAGTTTAGATTCTGTTCTGTGTAGCCTTTGAGTTTCCCTTATGCCCTGTGTTGCCACTCCTTAGTCCCTTAATGTAGATGTCTGTTTATGTTTGGTTTTGTCTGTTATTAAAAGACCCTCTTTTCACCTCTTCACCTCCGCCTCTATCTACCTTCTCAAACCCCACGCACACACACACGTTACAACAGTGAACATTTAATTCTGACTTTCAGCTGTGAAATGTGAGTAAATGAGCCAGTATCTACACAAAACACACCACCTCTGCTTTGACCAGCAATGGCAAAAGAGTAAATAAAATAACAAACTGTAATCACACAAACTCAGCAAACTCAGTAATCTTAAGAAAAGCACAAACTCTGCACAGAGAAACAACTTTATTAAATTGAGCATCAGCTAGTTGAGGAAGTAGTAGATAGGTATAGAGGACAGTGCAATGAGATCTCAATCTAAAATGAGGGGGCATTCTCAGGATCCCAGGATAATCTTCATGATCTGGGTATTTTCCCATACCAGATGAGAAACAGATGCATTTATTACTCTACCCTCCTCACTTTGTCAATTGTCAGCTTGGTTTGGCATCACAGTATGTCCATCCCTCCTCTTTGTCGTACTTGTTCTCATCCACACATTCCTACTCATTTCCCTTACAGCTCCCCCTCCCTTGTCTCACTATCTTTGTCTATCTTGGTCTCCCAGTTCCTCTGCATCCTCCCCATTCCCTAGGGTCAAGCAAAGGAACACAAGCACCATGGGAAGGCTGGCGATCCCCGGACCCTGATCACATGACTCGAGCACCCCTCTTTCTGTGAGATGCTTGCTGGCCTGACATGTAGGTAACGCTGTGAACTCTGTGGACTCTGTCCAACAGCTCCCGTCGTTTCTCATGGAGAAAGAAGGGGAAAAACAGTTCTATTATAGTGTCATGGCCCTGTAGATTCCCAAAATGAATAAACCCAGATTGCTTGTAGGTTAAAAAAAAAAGTCCCTGTGACTAACTGTGCCCCAGTATTACAGTGTTGATTTTGGAGATAGAATATGATCTTCCTGGGGGCTACATAGAGACCTTCTAACCTTTAACATAAATTCAACTCACCGGTGTGTTATGCCACCCTGCTGAAAAGTCATCTGAACTACGTCTATGTGTGTCTAATTGTGTTAGTGATCTTTGCTTAGAATCTCAGCTGTGCTGTCCATGCTCAGCATAAACAGGTTCGCTTTACAGTGAACTCACTCAGAGTGGGTCAAGGGCTGCTGGACAAGCTGTTTAAAACATGAGGTTGGCAGAGGGAACAGGAACTCCCTACGGAGGGCATTTACAAGACTGGGGCACTATTAGGAGTAACAGATTTAGAAGGTTGTTAAGTGATTTTGATGATGTTTGTTCTTTTTGATTGGGAAAAAAAACGTTCTCTTGTGAAAACATATTGAAGTGAAGTAACAGTGTAGAAATTGTTATCCGATGACCTTGGCTAGAATAAGTTTAAATTGTCTCAGGGATAGAAAATGATTTTGCATGGAAGCCTTCTACAGTATATGATATACAGTTCTATGACAAGCAATTTATCACTTCACTCATTTACCGGCATGAGCTTCTTGTACCTCTTAATTAGAGCTAGAAAAAAAATAGTAATAACACAGGAACAGTTTCTGATGAACCCTTCATTTCATAGATGGGCATTCTGGCTACCTTCCAAGCTGCTGCAATATACTGGAGACCACTCTGTACTCAGCAGTAGCAGGAAATTAGTAAAACATCTGGCTAACATCTGTGTCATGGACGATGAGAAATTGGGACATAGTCCCATGATATCTGCAGTATCAGTCCAGGTGCACCTTGCATTTTCCAAAATGGTGGTTTGTGGGTGTGTGGGTGGGAAACAACAATGATTCATTCATAAAACTCACTAATTTAATCTTCCACCAGCATTCCCCGCATATCCCTAATCTCTCAAAATACTCTATTTCCTTGTTTATCTATTTGTGTGTGTTATTAAAATAGTTGGCTTAGGTGTTAGTCATAACCATGTTACCACATTACCCCTTAATGAAGAGAGTCGAATTACCTGGATAAAAACTGCACTGTTTTGACAATACTTCCATTATCAGTTCATATAATGACTCAGGTGAAAGCACTTATCAAACAAGCAGGGACTTGCTCAAAGAAACGGTCCCATAATTCTTTACTTTTAAACCACTGTCCAAGGTTAACATGGTATCACATTCACAAACTGATAACAGTCCAAGAAATCCAAGTTTTAACTTAAATTTGATGGTTATTTACAAAACACAGGGTACAGAACAAAAAATCCTATTACCTCATGATTATGAAATCAATCACAATCCAGTGATATCATGTTTGTTTTTGTATGGATTTCCCATGAGACCACTGTGCCTGAAAGTCAGTATGTTAGAAAAAGTATGAAAAAGTCACTACATCTGTCTGGATCCTGGAAATATTAAATACATAAATGCTTTTCTTGGTACTGTTGGTACTGTTTTAATCATCTTAAACAATAATTAGAACGGAAGGTTTATTTAAAATAATACAAAGTGTGTAAAAATGTATGCCATGTATTCTTTTGGAAACAGACAGACATGATTGTGCATGCAGACACAAGTCTCCTTGTGGTCATATGATATCACTAAAATCCATTTCTCCATCATCACCTACATCTATCCATCACCAATGCAAAATAGCTGGGATACAGCTATTAGGAAAATGTCTAACTCAAAGAGGAAATGTTGGCTTGTCCAGGCAACATGGTTACTAAAGAACAGCTGTTGAAAACTTGTAAGGATGATACCACCTCACTGGTTCAGCATTCAATGGCAGGGAAGACAATAAATCTCCAACATCAACCCTAGAACCACGTCAAATAGTATTTGGCTAATCAACATTTCACTGTTTCATCAACATGAATAGGCTTAGAAATACAGCTGTTGAGCCAGCACAAGAGAAGAAGGATACGAAATATTGGCATCTGGACATGTTTGTTTCAGCGTTAAGGTGACAGAGAAAAAAAAGTGGCATTAATCCATGTTATAATATGAAACATAGCAGTATTTACGTCAAACCCTAAAATATCCACAAGTCCCAAGGACATTAGGGACGCCAGTGCAATTTTATCCCTCGACATCTTATCTAGATGAACTGCAAAATTAAATAGTACGCATGCAGTGTTGTAGATGTTTGAGATATCGTCATAGACTTCATTAGAACACTTGTGCACCAGAATTGTTAAATGTCGATGGTCATTAAAACTCATTTGTTCTCATCAGGGGCTTGAAAAAACATTCCAGACATAATCTAACAATCTATGACACACTCTCTAATCCAAGCCTATATCCTCCACCACTTTAGCATTTGTTACAGTTTAGAGTGCAGAAAGTTCAGCTGGTCTTACATTCAAAGGAAACACTGTTGTGGGGCAAACAGGGGCTGTCACCTGGACCTGTGCTCTTTTTCACTTCAGACATGCCCTGATGGTGGAGAGACAAATGTGGATGAGGGTGAGAGGGTGATACAAAGGCAAATAAGACAGCTTGGTCATAATATCCCATTCACATCCATAGTATCAAGGCATCAGCAAGCTAAGCATATGCTGTCTTTGATGGTTCAGAGACACAAAGACTCTTCTTCCCCTTTCAGCACACCTTGTACCCAGCTACTCATGCTATGTTTCTGAGCCAGTAGTGGGATCAGTGCATGTCGTGACTGTCTCCATTTGCAGTGTAGAGATAACCCAATGGGCTTAGTCAACAGGATGTCCCAATGAACTCAAATCCCCCCTTTTGCCCCAAAGCGGACAGTTTTAATAGATTAACAATATCAAAGGGGACTCTCATTTAAGACCACATGGTGGCTTTGGGTGTTTGGGACTGGCTGCATATTAGTGTGTATCTTTTCTCTGCTGTGTTCTGTGTGAAATAAACATTGAAGAGCGGGAGGGAGTACGAACAAGCAGACACTAAAGGAAATGCCTCCTTAACAAGAAGAGCAACTGCACTAATGTTTGTAGACTGTCGCTCTTCTTTTTCTCCTTCTCCCCCCACCAGTTGCATTTACTTCATCATCTCACACTTGCTTTTTACATGTTACTAGCTGATTTCATTAATCTGCCTTGGCTTGTCTACTACTTAGTCTGTTTAAGTTTTTTTTTTTAATCCTACCTTTTTAAAATGCGTTTTCTTCTACAACTTTTCTGTTAACAAAGTTTTAAATCCTTTCTCCTATGTGACATCTTCATATCAGGAATTGAGCTCTAATTTGTACTGTAGTAATGTTTTATTAATTATGCCGTACTCCAGATAACAGCCATACATAAACCAGGTTTTTCCTTTTAATATTATAGAGCAGATGTAATATTTGCCATTATATAATATAAATATCATTGTTATATTATTTATATGGGACCCTTTTTCTTATTTTGTAACCTTCACTTTGGTTGCAAACTAATCTCTGAGCATAGTGCTAATCACATATCAGAGTGATACACATCTGTAATTATTCTTTTGCGTATGTCTCCTGGCTTGATATCATGAGCAGGTTGTAACAATTATAAAAAAGCACATGTTATTTTACAGAAACAGCTGCAACCACTAAACCTGCTTAATACCAAATGCTGGCAAATATTCATTCATTCATCGTCTATACCACATATCCTGCGTACAGGGTTGCTGGGGTGTTGCAGCCTATCCCAGAGATTTAGGGCACAAGGGGAGTGCACACACACACACACACACACACACACACACACACACACACACACACACACACTGCGGGCAATTTGGGAACTCTAATTAACCTAATCTGCATTACTTTGGATGTAAACTGGAGTACCCAGAGCTGCTGCTGCTGCCAAATATTTTATTTCCTAATGTTTATGTTTATCAATCTTTATCATTTTGATGCATACACATTCACATTGATTGTGTAAAGCTGTTTTTGCGCCAATGTCAATTCGCTATACAAATAAAATTGAATTTCATTGAATTAAATAATGTGAAATCTGTGTGTAATGTATATGTGTATGGTGTAATAAAATTAATTGCACTTGGTTTCTAGTGTGGACATAAAGATCAGTTCTGCAGATGTACAATATACCAGCTGGGAAATATCACTAATTATTCACAAAGGAGCCTACAAAATATTTATTGGAACTGTCTCACTTTGTCAGTGCTAAGTATGCGAATTCAAGGAAATTTCTATTCATCTAACTTTTTCTCCGCCTCAAGTGAATGTATTTTATTTTGAATCTGACACTTCTGTTATATGTACAGTTAAGTCAAGCACATATACAAGATATATCTTCATGCTTTATTTACAGAAACTATGACTTGAGCTCCCAAGCAACATTTCGCATGAAACGCACATCAGCTCTAGAAAACAAGTGTTTGTTTGCTTTGGCAGCCTTCTATGTTTTGGCATGTTAACCAGTTTTTGGTCAACTTAAGAAGAACATAAAGTTCAAGGGGATCTTAAACTGAGTTTTCCTTGGCAGCAGAGTCCAGCTGAAACCACTTGTGTGTTTGTGGTCTAACAAAAAAAAAAAAAAAAAAAAAAAACATTTCCAGCTAATATAAAGACATCAAAAGTTTTGATGACTATGCAAGTATTACATTTCATTTTGATGTTCAAAAGGAAGTAAGATTTGTTGCACCCGACCCCCCCCCCCCCCACACACACACACACACACACCGCCCCCCACCTCACTCGTGTTTCTTTGTTCCCACCAAAATTTAGATACAGTATGGTGTTACAAACAACTGCATCGAGTTTACAAATGTTTCTATTCCCTTTTTGCTTGAACAATGCACACTAAAGCAAATTTATTATTTTAGTCAACAAGAATTTGACTAGTATTTGCTAAATATTTTCAGAATGGACAAACAGGTGACCAGAGACCACAGTCAGACCAGACCACTGACAAAAACAAGCATTTCACTAGCAAAGTTCAGTGCTGACTCACTTCACCCTAAAAACACTTTACCAGTTGAGGACAAAGGTTTGCACAAAAAGAAACTAAAACTCATGAGGCCATGTTTATTTAATAATATTTTCTAATAGAAAAACTGTTAGAACACGGTTTAAATATAAGCAGTTCCCCTTATTAGCAAAATCAACTTTCATGTTCCTGGTAGCATGTTCTTGTTTGCATGCTTCATGGAAGATGCGTAATGACTTAAAACAATCATCACAATCAATCATGTTAAGCCTAATGTTTCTAGAGATAAGTGTCCCAATGGTAGGAGTCACATAATTATTTAAAGTGGAAAAATACAGACACAGTGGCACTACTAAAAATGTGAAAGAGAGATTACATTGGAAGGAACATTTGTAAGGCTTAACCCAGATAAAATGACTTTGAGCAAGTAAGAGTTTGCGAGATTTTGTATGTAATCTACAGCAAGTTATAGTTTTGCTGAGTAAATCAAGCTTTAATAGACAATAGATACATTTTAAAAAGACAAGAACATTTCTGATTAGATAAATAGTTCTGGTGTGTGTTAGTACTGTAGTGTTAGTGGGCTAACGTTAGACAATAAAAAACCCCACGATACAACTTGCAACCTCCAAAATCAATATTATGTGTCCCTCAGTATTCAAACGGAACTTACACCCTAGGTGGAAAAATAACAGAAAATTTGGTGCATTCAACAACAATGTTTCTGATTTACAGTGATCTACATGGACAAGAGACAGGTGTAGGCAGTAAAATTCAGAGAGATGTGACTGACATAACAGCCAATATGCTGTTAAACCACCTCCCCGAACTTCTGATGTACCACTATCTTTTGCAACAAAAATGTTAATGTGTGGTGATGTGAAGAGCTGATATGGTTAATCAGTCCTCCTATTTTAAACCCTCATCCCATCCAGATGTCTCCTGATCACAAAAAGGACAAAGGTTAAAGGGAATGAACAACGCTGGATGGTAAAGTAAAATACGTTTGGACTGCCTAGTCTTTATATCTCTGAACTATAAAACATTAAGAAATGAGCACATGATAAATCTTGCTTTGTTTAACAGAATATAGTGTAGTTTAGATTCAGATAGAAAATTATGAAACACTTTTCATGGATACATACTGTGGTTCAAGAAGGCAAACAAGCCAAATATTTACCACATGTACAGTAAATGTGTACAATTGTAAGCTGTGGATTTTCACCAATTGTCTGCACCCAGTGTTTCTGAAATGTAATCATTATTCTTATACAAAACAATGAAAAGCACCCTGCAATATGTTTGAATAAATACAATAATTTTTTACCATACTAAATTTCAAGGCACAAACTTAGAGGGCACAGAGTTTCCAAAATCATCACAGGAGAAATATCACTGTACAATGTCAATTACACATTGTACAGTCTCTAACTTACTTAAGATCATCTAACTTGTTGATACTTTTGGAAAACAGCTCAGGTTATTTCAAACAAACCTTTCTACATTAAAGAAGAGAGTTAAGTTTATTATATTCTAATCTAAGTATTATAGTATTATATATATTATAATATTATATAATATTTTTGCTCTGAGTATTATACCAAGAGCAGTGTATTTCCGTCACCACCTGGCAGATTTTCAGCATTTATCACTGACTTTATTGTTGTGAAAGAGTTATTTAGCTCAGTTGTAATGTGCATGAATAAATAAACACCGTCCTAATCCACTATATATTTTAGGAGAAAAGTTGTACAGCATCACCATTACTCATTAAAGGAAGCCGCTGGAACAATACTGTGTCATTCCTGCTTGGTAAAATAACTGATATTCTGCATTCTCTGAAAATTGTAGAGAAACTAAAATAGAAAACTAACTTTAAGACCTGGTGTATTATTACACACATCACACAAGTCCCTTATTACAATAATAAAAAAAAAATCTTGTGGTACTGATGATTCAAGTGTAATTATGGAAGCACACCAGCGTTACATCTTCCAATTTGCACTCAGAGTGCCATGCTTCAGATCTGCATTCATAACACGACTCATGTTAAGAAAATCTACAAAAGCCTAGGTGTTGCCTTAAGGCTTAGCCAACGTATTTCTGAAAGAAACCAGTTCAATCCACGACAGCCACCCTGTCCTCTGGTAACCCACTGAGTGTAAGCAAACCCTGGTTTTGCTCTTTATGAAATTCCAGTCTACTTCACACAGTGATAAACTAATCCCTCAGGCTTAGGCAAACTTTGACTCTGCCCTTAAATTTCTCAAAGTTTTGTACCACTCACTGTTAAGAAACAGCTCTGTGATTATTTTTAGTCCATTAAATTAGATATATTGTATGGTTATGTAATATATAGACTTATTAACCGTTAATACATATAAACGGTTACTAAGCTTCAGAGAGCAAATGTTTCCTTCATCTTACCCATAGTCTTAACATGAATGTGCTTTGTGGGTGTTTTTTATTTTTATTTTTTATGTTTATCTCATTTAAGTTAGATGAAGCTCTACAATTATTGTTTTCCCTAAAGTACTTTGCTATTTTAAAATTTGCAATATAACATACTATTTCTTACACTACTGGCTGCACACTGCCTAATCCGCCAACACTAAAAGTGTCCTGCAGAGAGCATCAGTGACTCATAACAGCAATCATAGTACGAGCAACCACACGTTCCACCAAGCATTTGCCCATTTAAACAGCACCTATCCTATAATCATGACTATAATCAGACTAAAATTACATAATTATGAAAGTTATGCCTCACAAAGGTGTGTTTAAGGAGGTGGAAATCATACACCTCCATGTTATTCCAATTTCATCTCAGTCTCTCTATTAAGACCTCACAATTCAAATGATGAAAATGCTGTTGAAGATGTTTCAGACCCACAGGGAAGATTTGGCTACAACTGATAGATGTATGGATGATGCAACCAGGTGTAGTGTCTATGTGAGGAAAAGATTTTTCAAATGTAAAAAATGGTCCTGTTTAACGTTCCCAAGGACACAGCAGCATGCCCTCTTGACAACTGAAAGGGCTCGAGGTTACTGATAATTATTTTGTATCCATCACATACAGCCATAAGCATTCTTTATTACTATTCAAGTTAAACCTTCATGGAAAGATCACTTTCCACAAGAAAATTAAAACTGATGTGCAAATGTCTATGAAAAATAAAAATGGAAATTTGCTTCCCCCTGGTGTCACAAAATATCATGATAAACATTAATGTAATACTTTGCAGTAAACAGAACATCTTTTTGCAGATGCCGCATGAGAATTCAAATGTACAGTATGGAAATGGAGTCACAACTCAATATTTATATGTGTTAACCATGTGTTTCTGGACAATTCTGGTTTGGACTGCTCCTTGTTCCTGACAAAATGTTGTCTTAGATGTGTGAAGCACCTTATTGCTAGAGACCTCTGAAAACTGACTTCTCAGCCAACCTTTCCAGTCTTTATTCATGTTTGTGTTCTATGGGCTAAAGATGTTTCGTTTTTAATGTTGTTTCGTTTTTAGATCTTTCAACATTAATCACTCAGACACAATTAACCCACAAATCAAGCAAGACCCATAAGATCCTCTTAATGAAAAACTCACAATAACTCCCTTTCATGTATTAGACATCTTTTTGTGTCATTTGATCTTTTACCCATCCTCAGCACCACTCCATGATCTGCTGCTATTGACAAGACTTTTATTGTAAATTTAATGCATGCTTCTTTGAACCATATTACCTGTTCTGTAATTTTCCTTATTTATGTTTATTGTCTATTTTCACCAATGACCATAAGACCAGAACAGGTGTAGTGTCTATGTGAGGAAAAGATTTTTCAATGTCTTTCAATGTCACTGGCATTCAAGCAGACTTTATTCATATTTGGTCTATCCAAGCCATACTCACAATATGAGTCATTCCATGCATTTGTCTTTGACAAAGAAGTGGTGATGCTAATTGCCGCAAATCACCTGACAACCTGCTTTCGTCAGCAATCCAATACTATTCAAAGTTCTCCAGACAGTGTCTCCAGTGACCTCATACTGTGAGTGACGGGTATGATCGAAGCACAATCCAGTAGCATCTCTTGACAGCAGAAGGTGCTAAGTGTCATTTTCTGACTCTGACTCATTTTGGCAAATTATTATTCTTTGACAAGATTGTCTAAAGCAAAATATTTAATAGGACAACCACTATATAACCTTATTTTAGAAGGTTTAATATGTAAAAATGTTTTGAGCAAAGCACTATTGGTTAGCACTGTTGCCTTGCGCCTCCATGATCCAGGTTCGATTCCCGTCTTGGGTCTGTGTGCATGAAGTTTTCATGGTTTCCCTGTGCTTGGTGAGTTTTCTCCTGGGTTCTCCGGTTTCACAGTCCAAATGCAGATTAGGTTAATCCAGGGTGTACCAGCCTCATGCCCTACGTCTCCTGTAATGCGCCAATTGCATTGCTTCTGTCATGTAATCAGTCAAGCTACTGGCTGCTGTGAGTGGTTTGAATATGTTCAAAGGATTTTTGGAGAATGTATAAGCCAAGAAAATGACATTTACGTTTCAGCAGGTCTTCAACTTCGGGTTAATTGGCTTGTCCTCTTTGAGGTCTAAACATGCACACAGACCAATATGCTTCAGTGCCTTGTCTTCGCAGTGGTAGAATATTTTCAGTTTTTTTTTTCTTCTATTGTGTTTGCACTTACTGTAGATGTAGAACAGTCTATTTGTTACCATCTAGACCACTGTAGCACTTGTTACAAAATAGCATCTGTATCTTGAGTTTCAGGTTATGAACTGGCTTCAATAATGTGTTGATACAGTATTAGTACAGCAATTCAATAAAGTATAAAATAAATCTGTCCCCACAAGACTTTTACTTTAAAAAAAAAGTTCTATAAAATTCCTATAGACTTTCAGTAGAATTCTGTAAAACCTTTGCTTTGAGATACATGTTCTTTATAATTTTTCATCAATTCTATAGACTTTAGAATGCTATAGAGCTTCAGCTATGACTTTTTGTTTTCTGACTTAGTTCTATAGATCTCTAGGGGATTTCTTAGAAGTTATACTGAACTGTTACTTTTGCTGATAGAATGTTTCCTTTCAAACAAAATCCCATCAGAATTCTCTAATTTCTACACTGCTAAAAATATCCACGAGTTACACAAGAGGTGTTCTTGTCCTTTCCAATAATTAAAGAATTGTTGCTCAGTCTCTGTTGGATTGAGGTCTGCTTACAGATGTTTTTAAATCAATTAGCTGGAAGCCTGAGGCTATTTCTTTTTTCAAGTGAGTTCTTTCACATGCATTCTGTTCCTTTTATCCTGCATTATTCAGATTCAGTTTTATCACTATTTGATGATTTATTTGACAATTGTTTTAAAATGAGTTTGCCCTGATTGAATATTTTGAAATGAATGATGTGGAGATTGTGGAGACAAAATTCTGTCTTTAATGATGCAGATTGGAACAGGAGGTATTCGGGTCCCTGGTGGACTAGTGGTTAGCATTCAGTGCTTTCATCAAAATGGTTTGGGTTTCATTCCCAGTCAGGGCATCAATTCCATCCACTGCGGGTGCCACAAGCCACTCTAGTGCTGGTCCATGCCTGGATAAATAGATAGGGATGCATCCAAGCATCTCCAGTATAGAAACATTTCTATATAACCTTTTCTACAATACTGTTTCAGTAGATTTTCTTTATTAAGTACTAAAGTTATATACCATTTTATATAGAATTCTATAGAATATTTACTTTTAGGACTTCTATAAAACATTGGACCTGCAGTAAACTTCCTCAATTTGATATGCTTGATTAATACTCATTTTTTCAACATTGTACTGTATGTAGCTTCTTCACCATGCCACAGGCTGCCCACTGGAGGGCAGCGGCGTCACACTTAACATTTGACCAACATGACAATATTTACTGGCGACTGTAGTTCACTCAGTGCTATTTTTCAAAGCACAGAGGCCACTCAGTTGCTTGTTCAGTCCCTTGTTATCACTTGAATTTGGACTATTGCAACATGTCTGTCTCTGCCCACAGTCTAACCCCTTCATCTCATCCAGAATATAGCTGTAAGGCTCGCAAGTTCTCCCACACCACCCCACTGCTACAGTATGTTCCCTCTGCTGGCTTCCTGACTGCCTGCATCTGTTTTAAAGTACTGATACTTTGCAAAAAAAGGCAAAAATGGACCAGAGTCCAGGTTGAATAAGGCATTTTCATGCCCTGCTCTGCATTATACCCTTTTCAAGTCTCTAGCAAAGCTCAGCTGGACCCAATGCTCCTCAAAATACAAGGTGGAGATGGTTTATTACTCTCCTCTGTCCTGGTACCCAGGTGGTGAAATGAACCTCCTGTGGCTGTGGAAACAGCTGAATTATTTGCTGTCTTCGAACAAAGATTAAAGACATATTCTTCACTGAGCACTTAAATAAACACATTAAAATCTCTTGCCTTGTGTGTTTTTGAAAGTTTCTAATCTTATGCATACTAACATGTTTTTTTTTTTTTTTTCCTAATATGGTTTTAGCTTGATTGTATTGTACCGCTGACCTGGTGAATTAGCATGCATTCTTATTGTGTGTTTCTTATTGTTTTTATAAACACTGCAAAGCACTTCTGTAAGTCACTCTGCTTTGAATGTAAATGTAAGTTTATACATTAAGATCTAATAATATTAATTTATTAGTTATTTATACAATTTATTAATAACATGAATAATGTTTACGGTTATAAAGAAAAAAAACGAATTCTGACAAAATAATAGTTGCTTGTGTCATATGTTTACCACTTTAATGTTTATATTCAAACTATACACACTTTATATACACTTCATATACAGTATACTTACGAATTTACCCCAAATAATGTCACAGGTGCATTTCTTGCAGCAGTGTCTCTTTCCCACTTATATTTCTTTATAATGCACATGTCATGCAATTCATATCATTGCCTGTTTTGCTGTTCAGCTATGGAAATATAAGGAAGTTATTTTAAGCCAGGTCCTAAAAAGAGCCAGGAGGGAAAAAAGAATCAAAGCATTATGGATATTGTGGCCTGTTGCCAACAATGCAATATAGCAACTTATTGACAAATCTTTAAAAAAAAAAAAAA
The DNA here is from genome assembly GCA_030014215.1 of Clariallabes teugelsi. Taxonomy (NCBI): domain Eukaryota; kingdom Metazoa; phylum Chordata; class Actinopteri; order Siluriformes; family Clariidae; genus Clariallabes; species Clariallabes teugelsi. The sequence continues at coordinate 15,988,654 of JAQMYG010000005.1, forward strand.
AAAAAAAAAATAAATGTATTTTTAGAAATTTAAATTGACTGTAAATAAAAATGTGGTCTTAGCCAAGGCAGCAGTAAAATCAGCTCTAGTAAATGTGAAAGTGACTCAAGGTGAATGAAAATCATTTTAAAGGTGTAGTCTGTGCAGGGCATTTCTGGATGTCTGGTGAACCAAATAAATCAAAGCTTGTATAATTTGATTAAATTTAATGGGTAGTTTAAAGGAAATCAATAAAGAGAGAGAGAGAGAGAGAGAGAGAGAGAGAGAGAGAGTAGAAGAAGGCAGCAGATCAGTGAGTGATTTATGGGTTAAATTGAAATGTGCAGCAGTGTTACAGTACTGTGGGCTGTCCTCAGATTTGTATTGCTAGGTGATCGATTGTGTTAAGAGCATACAGAATTCCACCAGGCCTGAATCTAATTTGCATTCATACATTGCAAGTAAGCATAGAAGTATATATACACCCCTGCCCACGTACAGTGAATAAGTGCAGAGGTAAATGGTGGAAGTGTAATATATACAGTACTGTTCAAAAGTCTTGAGCCAACTCTCATTTCTTCATATTTTGCTTCCAAAGAGCCAAATGTTCTTGTATTTTAATGTAGTCTTGAGGAATAGTACCCCAGGCTTGCTGAATGATTTTTTTCCCTCTCTTTTTTGGCAAAGCTTTTGCTTCTCATTTTAAGCTTGAATCATTCAAGCATAATAACCATCTAACTTAAGGCATGAACCAGTGAGAAACAGGTGCAGATGATGACAGATGATCAGCCCAGTGATTAGTATTCTGGTGATGCTGAAGGCTGAGTGGTTGGAACAGACAAGAGGGGAAATGAGGTTGCTGCTCATGTTGTTACATAAACAATGTTACATAAACATTTTTAAATTGCATTTTTAGCCACTTTGCAGCCTGTTGAAGCAAACCATTTGTTCCCATCTTTTTTTTACTTAATATACATAATTTAATGGGCATTGGTGGCTCAGGGATAGGTTTTTCACCTGCCATGCAGAAGGTCTGGGTTCAATTCCCACTCAATGCCCAAAATCCTGCATGCAGTGCCAGTTCCAAGCCTGGATAAAACAGGAAGGGTATCCAGTGTGAAACTTTTGTCAAGTTGTGTGCAGATCAGATTATATACTGTGGCGACCCATTGACAGAAGCAGCCGAAGGACTAACATAACATACTGTATACAGTACATTATTTAATATAGTGTGTGTGAAAGAGAGTCAGCAGACAGAATCTAGATGTAATAAAAATCTATTACATTAATTAGTTTTATTGTCTTCTCTGAGACTCTAAACAGAAGTTATGTACAGTATAAATAATTATAGGGAGTGTCTAGAGCAGTCTCAGCACAAAATAATTGTTTATTGGCAGATCCCACTCAATTAGGGAAAGTCATAAAGCAGTGATGGTACCTTTGGCTTTGTAGACAAAAAAAAAAGGTTGATACATTGTATATAAAGCAAGAAATAAAATCAATTGAAATTCAGAAGATGGGCAAATCTCTGCTCATTTAAAGGAAAATCTAGTTATCCATAAAGGGGCAAATAAACATAAGTATTGATTTTATCTTCTTTGTTGAAACACACATGTTTTAGAAATACACAGAATTATACACAATAGCCAGAGTCATATTTGGGATTATAAATAACAATGTTCACCAGCTGTAAATGCTGTAATCATAACGAAAATAAAAGATAAATATCAGCATCAGAATCAAAACAATTTTCATTGCTAAACATATTCACATGCAAGAGTTCTTGGTGTTTAGCCAGAACACCATCGATTCAAAACATCACTATTCCCATCGTAATATACAAATGTCACTCCATAAAGGAAAAAAATTATCTTGTATTTACATTACAGTGGAGGTAGAACATTTTAAGTAGTGGAACAATTGTGATATATAATAAACAATAGCAATGATATTCATAATAATATCATATTATGATATTATTATATAATAATTTCATAATGAATAATAATAATAATAATAATAATAATAATAATAATAATAATAATTATTATTATTATTATTATTATTATTATTATTA
>JAQMYG010000005.1:15990809-16000832 GCA_030014215.1 Clariallabes teugelsi
AATAATAATAATAATAATAATAATAATAATTATTATTATTATTATTATTATTATTATTATTATTATTATAATAAATAATAATAATATACAGGAACCAGAAATACAATTATTCAAAATAAGTTTTAGTATTTCCACTTTCCTGATGGGGTTTTTGGAATGGCCATATAGTATTTAGCAAGATAAGATGTGGTACTGATGATTTTCCCTGCTTGACCCTTTGGATGCTTTCTGTAGTGCCATTATAGAATTGAACGCCCCAGTAAAGCCTGGGGTAGATGGAATGTTGCCAACTGCTGTAAGAAATACATCCTTTACTGAGCTTTTTTGTTATTGGGTTATGCATCCATGATATTTTCTCACGTCTTCTAGACATTTATCACGAGTTGTACATGCTTTTATTATTTTGGTATGATGTCTAGATTTTTTTTTTTTTTTTTAAACATATCTATCATTATTCTAGTATTACATGGATATCCTATACCATATCCAGATTGTGAAGGTGGGGGTGTGATTGAGCGTCAGTTTATGAATACAAGTGGAGCTGGGTGAGTAAGAGAGTGAGTGATAAGAACCTACACCTGTTACTAACTACCTACACCGAGTACTAATGTACTAATGTGTATTTTGTGTTTTGGGGAGTTGAGGCAACAATAAAGTGGGAGGGACAAGAGCCAAAAGAAGTAAAGAGCTGAGCAGCCCAGAACTCAGTGTGTGTGTGTGTGTGTGTGTGTGTGTGTTCGCATGCGTGTGTGTTGTGTGTGTGTGTGTGTGTGTGTGTGTGTGTGTGTGCGCGTGCGCGCGCGTGTGTGTGTGTGTGCATATTCCTGGCAACAAAATTGCTGAAAAGCAAAGGAAAAATAAAAAGAGAGAAATAAAAAGGATAAAGAGCTCTCTTTTGAGTTGTCTGAAGCCTGCCTTCCCTCTTTTTATTTCCTATGTCTCCCTATGTGGGGTTCTTCTGGGTTCTCCATTTTTTTTTTATTTTTTTTATTTTATTTAGTGCTAATGGTGCATTATGGTGGACTTGCATGCCATCCATAGGTTATTCACATCTAACCCCATTGTTAATGGGAGAAACTCCAGATCCACTGCAACCCTGACCAATATGTCCAAAAGTTTGTATATAATTTTAAAACCCCCAATTCCAGATTGAGTCCCACTTTGTTGTAATAAGAACCTCCACACTTTCGAGAAGGTTTTCAATACATTTCACATGGTGGATGTTGGGATTTGCAATCATCCAGTCACAATAGTTTTAATGAGGGGTAGTGCAGTGACATCCATCCAGTTCATCCCAGTGGGATGTGGTTAGGATACTTTCACACCACCACTGGCAAACCATGTCTTCATACATGTAGAGCTTGCTTTGTGCACAAGGGCATTATCATAATGGAACATGTTTGGGCCCCTAGCTCCAGTGGAGATAAATTGTAATGATACAGCATACAAAGAGCGTCTATATAAGTGTGTGCTTAAAACATTGTGGCAACAGGTGTCCCCATAATTTTAGCCAAACAGAGTATAACTCTTTATGCAGGCATTGTAAAAAAAAAAAATAAATAAAAAAAAAATGCAATGTTACATCATCGCCTGTTTGGCCCTGTATGGCATTTGTCTATCCTGATTATGATGTAAATCATTTCTTTAAGCTTATTACACAGTGAATTAGCCTTAGATAGCAGCTCTCATGAGTCAGATATCTGTACTTCTCATCATTTATTCTCATAATCTAATACAGTAAGTAGTTGTGTAAGACTTTTATTTAAAAAGCCTCACATTCTCATTATTTGGCTCACAACCAGAACCCAGAGTAACAACAGGATTATACGATGCCAGCCATCCCTGCGAGACTGTTATAAACTGTGATTGCAAAGAGGCTAGAATGGATTGCCCTGCTCACAACACCTGATGTTTTTTGTGCTCATATGATGGAAAGAATATCAGATGTATGTCCATCCAAGCCAGCAAGTGACTGTGTGGGTGGACTTTCTGAGAGAGTGCAAGCAAAAGCTACATTATTTATGAATAATGTACTGTTATGAGATGCGGTTGTGCTCACACAGACATGTTTATATGCTGCAAGTGGATTCTTACTGGGAATTAATTATTGATTACTGTGTATTTCTCTGAAATTCCTGGACTGACATGACAACATGATCATGATCTAAGTGTCTATACAGTATACTGTATGCAACACTACGATATTTTGCTCTTCTTTTTTAGAATAGAATGAAAAAATAAATCACCATTTTTATCTTATGATCTGCCATTTTATTCAGATTCGCATTTTAGTCAGGATTTTAAGTGTTTAGCTATGACTTTTTATGTTTTTAGCTTATTTTATGGTATTTTTAATCATGTGTGCCAGTCAAATAATTTATAGTGTGCTGATATATAATTAGATTTCCTCTGCTTTGGTGTTTGTTTAATTTAATTAGGTGCAGATCAAAGTCACAGCGGCCACTAGGATGGAGATGATGGCTGGCTTATATGGCCATAAATACAGAATTATAGTTAATATAGTCACAGCTTTAACTGTCAGATAGATATAGATATAGATATACTGTAGATATACTTCTAAAGTTCTCAAATTTAGAATGAGCAACATAGCATCCATGACCTTCACTACACCATGAGATTGCACTGGCAGACTAGCAATGTAACAACACAGACCTTCTCACTATTATTTACTGACAGAGACTCTTGTTACTTCAGCTGGCAAGATGAAACTGAAATCATCCTGTTATAACTCCTAGACCCAAATCAGTCCATATTGAATTTTTTTCCTGGGTCTGGTATCATGCCACTGTGGAATTGAATGGAATGAATCTGATACTGATGCTCAGCAAATCCCACAAAAGCAAAAACTTTATGCTGTGCCTTTTTTAATATATCTGTGGTTATGGTATTTTTCAAAAGAAAGTGAATAAAGATTTTTTTTTCAATGACCCATGCCCAAAATTGGGTAAGTAGGTTTGGTGCAATATTTTAACATGTCAAAGGAAACATATAATACATGAACTCTACAACTATTCTCTTATCATATATGTTATACATACAGTACATGCCCATGTTTTATAACTTGATCTATTCCTGGGTGGCCTCGTTCCACCTTCAGGACCCGCTCATCCATCATCACCACTGCAAGAGAGCAGAGGTGCTCAAATTGGTTCAGTGTAAATGTATCAGCCTGGACTCATAACTCTTCATGGCTTGGAGCTATAGCTGCATCGAGTCTCTGTGGTAGCATTCTATAACTTGACCTGTCTACAGTAGGAATAGGAATAATAAAAAGTTTCAGATAATACAACCAGTGGTGGCATTGCACCAGACTTGTATTGCTGTGGTACAGTAATACTGAGGAATATTTCACCTATGCTATTGTACTCACTACTGTACATTGAGGATCATTTTGGGGAATAAAAGTGGACTGTGTTAGTAGCCATGGTAAAGTTTAGCCACCGAAAGGAATCTTTTACATCAGACACAAACTGGTTATATGAAGTAAAAGAATTCTGTGAAAACAACATATAAAGTCATAAAGCATTTTGTGGGGAAAAAAATATTAGAAATTCTTGGCTATTGCGTCTTCGGGTCTAATAAAAATTAGGGTAACTGGCCTTTCCAAATTGCTTGTAATGTGTGAATGAGTGTGTGAGAGTGTCTGTGCTTGTGTCCTAAAATGGACTGGCACCCCATCCAGGGTGTATCCCTTCTGAGTCCCCTGGTATAGGCTCTAGCCATCTGCAACTCTGCATACAGTAGGAAAAGAGGTATAGAGAATGAGGAAGTGAGTGAGGGATGTAAAGTGCAGTGTGTGCACATAGCTTACAGTATGGATTAGTTACCTGGTACATTTGACAAACTAGCAAAATTAATCTCTGTTTGAATGGAAAAGCGTTCCACAGAGCAAATACTGTACACATCCATGATGTCTTTTTAATATCTACAAAAAAGCAAAAAGACAAGAAGTATTTAAGCATTTAATTTATTTTTAAAAATCCCTTTGACACGTCATGGTTTTTAACTTACTGTTGTCGAATATCTATGAGATAATCAAGGAACATTCAAGTTAGGTCATTTTTATAACTCTCTAGCTTGTCATGTTCCCACAGAAAATGCATTCCAAGGCTCCTCATGAAGCTCCTTATGTAAATGTAATGTTAAATAATCATATTCTTCTGGCATGTTCATCATAGCAATGATTTTTTTTCTTTCGTTAAATAATAATTTTAAAAAACCCTTCTTCTTATTGTCCTCAAATTATATACAATTCAATTCAATTCAATTGTATTTATATAGCGCTTTTAACAATGGTCATTGTCTCAAAGCAGATTCACAAAAATGAAAGAAAATTTACAGGAAATGAAAGAAATTTTTTTTTAGAATAGAAAAGAAAATAATTGGAAGTGTGTATGTGTGAGAAAAATGTGCCTAGATAATAATGAGATGAATAAATGATGAATGAAATGTCTCTGATGAGCAAGCCAAGGGTGACGGCAAGCCAAGGTTATACAGATATTTTACAATATACTGTAAATATCTGTGAACAAATTTTGAAACAATAGAAACAATAACATTAAATATGTGATGTTAAATAACATATGGAATTATTATCAGAGTTGCTGTTGCAGAAAATTAACATCAAATTTAACATACCAGAAAGGGTTGATCTCCTACACCTACTGTATTAAAATTAAATTCTATGGAAAATAAAATCAAATAAAATATAATGGTGTCCTAATTATTTAAAAACAAACAAACAAAAATCTAAAATGTAGCTTAATTGATCATATCTACACCTTCAATGTGAATTGCCCTTTTGCATCAAAAACAGATTTTTTGTTATCTCAGATGTCATGCGACATGTCTTCCTCAAAGCAAATGTCACTTGATGACTTGGCCATTCTAAACAAGAACAAACTTTCCCCACATTTAATCCTTTGGCACTCTTTTAATCCAGTGCTTGTAATATTGTCTCATAGGAACATATACAGTATTTGCACTGTACAGTATATGCTGACAAGATATTCAGGTACAGGAACTACAATACATGTAACTGACAGGAACAGTTTGGCTACATCCATTATTTCTGTGATTACAACAATCTTTCTAGCTCTTCCTGCCAAATAGCAATCCCAGAGCATGATGCCACCACAACCGCCCTGGATAACAGTTTCTTTATTTCTTTTTATTGTTATTTTATTATTATTATTATTATTATTATTATTATTATTATTATTATTATTATTATGCTAACAAAACTTCTTAGAATTTCTAATGCCGTCTTTCTAGGAAGTGGCATCCATTAAATGGATCTGTGGTCAAGTAGTCTTGGACACTTCTCTGATAATTGCTGTGCTTGCCAGAGCTTTCAATAGAGTCTGGGTTGTGCCATATTCTCTCATTTGTTATAATGGATTCCTCAATGTTTTTAAGAAGGTTTTTGATCTCTAAGAATCTTTGCTGATTGATTTCTTTATCCTCCTAACAACTTCCATCTCAAAGCTTCATGGGCAGTTCATTGGTCTTCATGACAGCAGAAGTAATCTGATTTGCCATCTTAGCTGTGAGAGATCACAAAGTCAGAGATATTCACTGTGCAAGCATACAATTGTACATGGTGGGATTTAAAATAAACACACAGATGTATACTGTTTAACATATTTATAGGATGCCTCGTGAAAATTAAATACTTGTCCTAATTTACATTGCTAAAAGAAAGAAGGGTGAATAGTTATCAGATATTCCGTTTGTTAGGCTTCCAGTAAACATCTATTTGGACAGCCAAATACTTTATCATGTTTGTTTTATTTCTGTACAGTTATTTGTTCTTACAATAAAGCAAATAGAGAATAATCACTTGACGGTTGAATATTTTTGGAAGAATTGTATATAGCATTTTTATATGATATATTTAGGAGATCTGTGTGCTATTATAAATTTAGTGTAGTGGAAAAAGCACTGTTAGACCAAAAAAAGAACTGCTTTGTTTTTACAGAATCATTGCATTCATTAATGATTCATCGAGAACCCTGTAATTGATTGTTTAATTATGTATCAATATGCTAAAGCTAAATCTGTTCTGCCTGAGACAATGGTGTCAAAGTGTCATCATCTAAACTAAAATTCCCATCTATAAATAACACATTTGGTCTGTCTCAAGCACTCTGGTTCATGCTGCAGAGACTTTCCATGAATGTTTTATGACTGTGGATGGTGCTAGTGTGATTGGCCAGGACTATAAATAAGGTACGGCTTAGTCTTTGTTAAAATGTTTCTCCATCCTTCAAGAAAAAGAAGAACAATTTCCTAAGAGACCTGAGAGATAACTGGGAAACTGTAGTGCGCATGTTTGTGATTAAAAAAAATTCCGGAACACCTTTACAGCTGGCTCTAACATGTTAGGATCAAATGATGAGAAACAGAGAGAAAAGCTGTGCTGTAGTACATTTATCCAATGTAGAAGATACATAATACACACCAATCCAGGTTTGCATGAAATGTATGTGAGTTTTACCATATATTATAATATTAAGAAGAAATATTGTAAGAAATGTCTTTCTCAAAATGTTATTAACCATCTGTAATGTCTGTACTTGCCTCAAAAATGTAGACACTAGAAGATAAAGCAAGGTGTATCATGATGCTGAAGGACATATTTTGCTTAAGAGACTCCCAGGGGTCCACATTAAACAGTGGGTGGATGGGAGGAAACCGCTGAAAGGGATCTTTGAGTAGGAGAGGCTGGTAGCACTTACAGCACATAGGCTTTACATAACATCAATGTAATGTAGTTATGTGAAAATAGTATGCTCAGTATTCCCCTTTAGTGCTGGAGGAAAAGGCTGCGTGAGCACTATCCCCCGTTTGGCCACAACATCATAACGCCAAACATTAAGGCCAATATAGCTGTGGCCCTCAAGGCATGATTCCACAAGATGTCTGGGGCCCCAGGATGTTAGCAGGGAATCATTTGAGTGATGTGGGATCATTGGACATTCCATGGATATTTAGTTGGTTTGTGGTCTGGGGAATTTGGAGGCTGAACAACAACCTATTTGCCTTCCAAGTCTTATGTGCAGCAAGCTGTGATACAACCTTGAAAGCTTAAACACTCTAGGAATATTCTTGCTATATTGTCGTGTATGGAGAAAATACCAGTGTTTGTTCATTACGCATCCCTTCATTTACTCAAATCAAATGGTTAGATGATCAATAACTACTTAGTTGATGTAACAGAATATCTAAATGCAGAATCACTGTTTCACTTTTGAAATAAATGTCTTTGATCAATAGCCCAAATAATTTTATGATATACAGTGAATACATGTAATCACCAAATTAAATGTAAGAATTTTAATTCTTTTGTTCTTTACTTCTTTCCAAAAAGTTCTAAATCCTTCGACATTCCCATAGCATATACAGTACTTGTAGATAGCTCTGTATTACATTTCAAACTGAAAGGGGAATATGGACCCAGTCTACTCCCCAGCAAAGGCGTACAATGCAATATTTGATGTATTTTAAACTGTAACTCTCTATCCACATTGCAATTAAGTACAATGCAGAGTGTTCCCTATAGCTGAGTTCAAATTCTTATCATCTATTTGTCATTCCAGATCCTTCTTCCAGTGGCTTCTAATATGGTCTGTGCAACAATTTTGTTTCAAATTAAATGTCTTGTATATGTGTGAATTAAATCTATTCGAGACAGGTTGTGTAAGGTTCTTTGTAAGAAAGAACTATTTATGTTCTTGGGAATAAAGTGCCTTAACTGCAGAAATCTGGAAAGAATAAGAAATGAGAGAGTTGCAGATGTGTAGTTCAACTTCAAATAAGTGCATTTCAAATCTGTTGTTAACCATCTTGTCAGCTGCTTCTCCTCCACGGAAAATGTTTATTGCATGAGCATAGGGAACCATGATTCCTTCCACAATGGGCATCTCTTAACATTTGATGCAGTTCCCATTTTTGATCACTAGCCTCAATATTAACTGAAGCTCAATAGGACAGCAAGTGGAACATTAATTTATTTCTGTTAAACAGCAATGTTTATTCAATGATTGGTCACGCTGAAAAGATCATTAATCATTTCATTACATTTTTATACTTGCTGAGAACTTAATGAATATTAACAATTGCCTGGACTTTTTCAATTGCCCCTTTGAATGAGCCATTTCTGTCTGTCTCTATAGAATGGCCGGGCAGCAGTTTATCTTGAGTGTGCATGATATATTTTCAGGGCAGAGGAGGGATTTAGAAACTGATCACAAAGGTGACCAGGCATGTCTGAGAGACAGAAGAAAGAGACTTGTCATGTTGCTCTTCCCCTTGAAGTGTCCCTGTTCCTTTTTTGGCACAGAACCCAAGCCCAAGTCTTAATATCTCGCCTGTATTGCCATATTACTTTACAGCAGCCTCTGACGATCAACTCAAGATCAATAAAGTGTCAGAGGGTTCTATGTCCATTTGCAGATATAATTATTTCAGGAAACAGTGTTATCCAGGCAAAAGTTGTTTTATCCTTGCCTAAATGTGGCTCTTCAAGCTCTTCTATACAATAGTACACAAATTATGGATTGTATTCAACATATTAAACACAATCATCCTTTAATTTCTTAAACCCTAAGGGTTTCTACTGCTCCCTTAACAATAGTTCAACCCAGAAAATACAAATTCAATAAAAATTAACTGTGATCCCATTTATGTTTATTAGTCAGATTTAAGGATAGTAATGAGTTTAGAAGTACGCTATAAAAGCAGTTATCTTTCCTCTGTTCTACTGTATGTGTTCTGTATGTGTAGCTCTTAAATATAAATACACAGCCTGATCCATAACTGATTTCCCATATTAGCGAATAAGGTAGAGGTTTAGTGTGAAGAGAGTATTTCTTTCATGTATTTTTAACAACTAATGGTAAGATCTGGTGCGAGTCAAAGGGATGACAGAAACTACAGATAAGTAAGAAAGGGCAAGGTAATGAATACTTCCTTGACATCACTGTCATATTCTCAACATTAAAGCAAAAGAAAACTACAAGTTTGCCACAAAAAGTATAAAGTTTATTTGCCAGCACCTATTACTGATATTTTTATAGTGATTCTGATTAACTCCAAATAAAAATCTGTTGTTTCTCTACATTCTCGGTTTCTGATTGTTGAAGCCATGTTCTGCAAAGAGGCTACAAAACATCTGTATTGTATATATATGTAGTATATATACTACGTGATGCTGGTGGAGGAAAACATTTCCTGACTCGCTCCGCCAAAACACCCCAAAGTGGCTCAATAATATTTAGATCTGGTGACGGTGCAGGCCATGGGAGATGTTCAGCTTCACTTTCATGTTCATCAAACCACTCTGTCACCAGTCTTGCTGTGTGTATTGGTGCTTTATCATTCTGTGACACGCCCATCTAGCACATATATTGGGCCTAGGGAATGCCGTGATATTGTAGCCCAAACCATCACTGATCCACCCCACACTTCACTCTGGGCATGCAACTGTCTGGGTGGTATGCTTCTTTGGGGCTTCTTCACACCGTAACTCTCCCGGATGTGGGAAAAACAGTGAAGGTGAACTCATCAGAGAACAATACATGTTTCACATTGTCCACATCCCAAGATTTTCACTGCTGGCACCAATGAAACCGACGTTTGGCATTAGTACGAGTGACCAAAGGTTTGGCTATAGTAGCCTGGCCATGTACTGTACATTGACCCTGTGGAGGTCCCGACGAACAGTTTTGGTGGAAACAGGATAGTTGAGGTGCACATTTAATTCTGCAGTGAGTTGGGCAGCCATGGTTTTATGTTTTTGGATACTATCTGGGTTAGCACCCAAACATCCATTTCTGACAGCATCCTCTTTCGTCCACAGGTACTCCTGTTGTATGTACATCTTGGTGGTATGCTGACCTTACCCTGGATACCGAGGCTCTTGATTCAAATTCAAATTCAAATTCAAATTCAAATTTTATTTGTCACATACACAGTCATACACAGTACGATATGCAGTGA
>JAQMYG010000005.1:16031189-16042244 GCA_030014215.1 Clariallabes teugelsi
GATATTTTTTTTATCGCCCGATAAGAGTCTCACGTTAACGCAGCACGTTAACGCCGATAACGGCCCACCACTACTTTATATACAATATATAAAAAACTCATGCAGTACTTACTGTGTGAACATGTTACAGTATATAACACTTTGAATAAAGTGCTACATAATTCGTGATGGAACATTTATTTAAACACGTGCTCTTTTACTGAATATCAGCATGGCTGTAATGCTTCCATAGTCATCGAAGGTATGACAGCCATGCTTATATTCAGTACAACAGCATGACCTTGAGCGTGATATGCTTTTATACACCAGTTCCACGAACAGATTATAACTTGTTTGATTATTTTAACAGTTATTTGGCCAAGCCAACACATATCCTTCTGCAACTGGTGGAATTAGTGTTGAGCTGTCAGTTAACAACCGACAGTTAGTGTAATTACCAGGAGTAAAAGTTTGAATTTCTTACTGGTACTGTGTAGCCAAAACGTGAGGAGAATAAACCATGGAGATGTGGGACAGTCCTGTACAGTCTCCCAAGTTTCTCTTTCTGTTTCCACTTATTCCATATTAGAATACCCTCAGCTCACTAATGACAAATAGCGTAAAAATGGAAAGCTAGTGCGTAATGTATAGTGTCGAATCCCTTGTTCCATACACCAGGCAGTGCCCTCGTACAGGGGTTAAAGATTATTGGAACTCCTGTGAAGTGGAGTGATACATAAATGTCCTGTTGTACTCCATATCAGCACTCCTGTATTACCTCTTGTCCAGACAAATAGCTTGATCAGAGCTGTTGTGTAAGAAAATATAATGTTGATTACTATAATTATTTTTATAATCAATATTCATAAAATAATGCATTTTTTATATTGTACCCTTAAGAATGCAAACTGTATCTGCCTTGGGTTTTATTGTGCAGGGAATGCAGTCGATTGTTTGGAGAGGAAGGAATGACACTGGGGCTGTTTCTAAAGAGAACGGCTCCTTTCTCCATCTTATGGACGCTGACAAACTATCTGTATGTGCTGGCGTTGAGGAAACTTACAGCCACGGACGTTTCAGCACTCTACTGCTGCCACAAGGCTTTTGTCTTCCTCCTGTCATGGATAGTCCTCAAAGACCGCTTCATGGGTGTGCGGGTCTGTGTCTTTAATATCCTTTCTAACTGAAGCACTGAAAGTGTGGAGATACAGTACATTAACCTGCAAATATTTAGAAATTACACAGTAACCTACCACACCTTATAGCAATGTTGAATTATGTGAGCCAGATTGACACTGTAAATAACAATCCCCAGACTTTTTCTGAAACTTGTTAGAAAACATGTAAGAGCCATATCATGTTAAATCATTACTAAGAGCTTTAGGCAAAACTCAAAAAAAAAAAATAAAAAATTAAGATTTATGCTGAACTTTTCCCCCTCAATCCAATAAATACTGTATATTTCACTCGAAAAGCTCATTGTAGCACAGTGTCAGAAAGTTTACCATAAAACATCTAATCATAAGCTACCTTGAGGCATGAACATTTCTTATTTCTCAAGTAAAGGTGAGGGCTGTGAAAGTCAAACATCGACCCCTTAAAATCTATTAGACGTTAGAACATTTGCAAACAAATGACAGTATTTTCTCATAGAACCAACAAGACTTAGTTTCTTATCTCAGACAGTAGACACTCTGATAAGTGCTGCTTCTACCAGAGCCAATACAATGAACCTGCACTTTTTATAGTTCAGAAACAAACAGTATACAACTGGCTCTGTCCTTTAATAAAGCCCCTGCATGTGACATCATACCCAATGTAAAACCAAGACAACCGCCATTTTGTCTGGCAAAGTTTTACAGTAGTTGTGCATGGAAATGTCGCAACACATGCAGTCAAAAACCTAGAAGACAAATTGAATTTCCCATTGACAAAAAGAAAAGGGATTTGTAGACATCCAATGGTGAGACGAGGTTAATTCTGGTCAATGATCACTCCCTGTTGGTCACTGCTGCTTTGTTTCATCTCAGGTAGCATAATCATGAAATAAATACATTTCGGTAAATTGGAAACAAAAAATACCAATACACACTACCGGTCAAAAGTCTGGACACAACTTCTAATTCTATTGTCTTTCCTCATTTCTGTTTCTTTCTACACTGTAACACAATGCTAAAGGCATCCAAAATATGCAGTAATCTCCTCTGAACAGTTGATGTTAAGACGTGTCTGCCTTCATTACGGCTCTAATCTGATGTGCTGTAAATTGGTGATTTCTGAGGCTGGTGACTCTAAATGAACTTCTCCAGCAGAGGTAAGTTTTGGTCTTGCTTTCCTGGGATGGTCTTCATGAGAGCCAGTTTCATCATGGTGCTTGATGGGTTTTGTGGATGCGCTTGACAATACTGTTCTTACAAGAGCTATTCCAGCTGACCTTCATGTCTCAAAATAAAAACTGTTTCTGTTGTTGTTGTCGTTACTAAATGATCTAATTCCATATATCTATCTATCTATCTATCTATCTATCTATCCATAGTTTAACTATGTTTTACTATTGTTCTAGACTTGTGTCCAAACTTTTGACGGGTTTTGAACATGACGTTACTTTTGCTAATTTAGAGTACATGCAGCGGTTAATGGGCGGGGCTGTTGTTCTGTATTCACTAGCTTATTATGTTTCTCATGGTATTCAGTTAGAATTCATTATATCTTTGATGTTAATGTTTCCTTAAATCTTAAATTAGGTAGATTTTTTTTTTTCAATCCATTTTTTATGAAACCAGTTTTATCATACATGCTCATTTAGAACACAGATCATTTTAGAACTAATTTAGACATTATTACTAACTCTAATAACTACTGTAACTACTCGAACGCTGCTTGGCACATATCTAATTTAATGATGTTTAATAATGTATAATCACATTTTAACTACTTGTTTAGATGTGAACTAAAAGTGATTATTGTTGTGCAACTGCTTATTCAGAAAAGCATAAAAGCTTAAAATATTTTACTCAAGGTCAAATCAGTGATCTATTCTGCAGATGCAATGAATTAAAGTGAGATTAACTTTAGTGATCATGCATGTTGTAAATATTTCAGATTGCCATGTATGTAGATAAAGTGAGCTTTTAACTGAACAGTCCACTTATTTTTAATCCCTAGATTGTAGCTGCCATTATGGCCATCACAGGTATTGTCATGATGGCCTATGCTGACGGTTTCCATGGAGACTCGATCATAGGTGTGGCTTTAGCCGTAGGCTCGGCTTCCACCTCAGCTCTTTACAAGGTTAGTACAGTTAGCAATAATGTTTTAGGTTAACCATTTATCAATATGATGAGAGTCTGAACAGCTTCTTTAAGTTAGTGTACTGCGATCTGTCCAACTCAAGGTTCTGTTTAAGATGTTCCTGGGCAGTGCTAACTTGGGAGAGGTCGCTCACTTCTTCTCCACCATGGGCTTCTTCAACCTGATCTTCATCTCCTGTGTACCTCTCATCCTCTACTTCACCAGGGTGGAGCACTGGGGCTCATTGTCCTCTGTGCCATGGGGTTACCTGTGCGGTGTGGCTGGTCTGTGGTTGGGTGAGTAAACATGCAAAATTTTGCAACCATCATGCTTTTAGAATAAGAAAAAATTATTTTAGTCAAAAACATTTAGAAAAAAATCATCCAGAACAAATCTGAAGAAGTCAAAGTATAAAACCTGACTGAAGGCTTTCTAATACTTCCATCCTTCTGAGGACAATGAAGTATTATAAATGCCTTTGGTATGTGGCAGAGAACAGTGATGCTCTTTTGCCTCCACCATGATTGTTCAAAATTAATCATAATGAATACATTCAATTATTCAGCTAATCTGTTTCTGTTTTCCCGTAATGAAAAGCAAGCTTCGAAATTGTAGAACTACTTTATTGACTAAGTAGTTAAGATAAACACTATAATGTTTCATTAGCTTAAAATACACTACTGATGGATTAACATAAACACTGAAATGATGCCATTATCTGTTCTAGTAATTACATCAGTTTATCAAGTTTGGAGCTGAAATAAAAAGAAATAGATGAATAAAGTGGAATAAATATGTAAATGAATATGCAAACTGTTCTGCTGAGATACACTATAAGGTCAAAAATATATGGTACTGAGTCCCTGAAAGTGTCGCCATTTCAGAAGAGTAAATTTGTAATTGTCTTAAGAACTGTCCAGTGCATTATTGAAATCTGCTGAACCATCATCTTCATGAAAAAAAAAAAACAAATGTGAATGACAGTGAAAATCACAGTTATATTTAATACTGAAAGTTGGAGCATTTTAACACACATAATGTGAAAGACCTTACAGGAGTGGGACTAACCCTCTGTGTGGCCATAAAAAAGACATTTATTAATGAGGCTAATCTGAATAAACAATAGGATAATGGTGTCTGCCAAATATCGTCAATTGAAATGAATATGGCTTTGATTTGCTAGAGAACCTGATGATTGGATTTTGTTATTTTTTGTTATTTTTTGAAATATTTGTTCCAGATATTTCAGGGGTAATAGTATAAAAAGAATCACCCCCTTAAAAAAATCACATATTGTTGCTTTGCAGCCTGAAATGAAGACAGACAGGTTTTGTTTTATCCAGCTGTATTTACTCAATGCAACTTTTAATCTCCTAGTAAAAGATATAACACCATGTCAGAAAAAGCAAGAAAAAAAAACAGTGGCCTAGTCAGATCCCAGACTTAAACCCCATTAAAAATCTGTGGAATGACTCGAAGACTGCAGTCCATAAACGGTCACCACCAAAGTCACCATTAACTCAACTTGAGCAGTTTTGCAAAGAAGAAAAAAAAATAGCTTTGCGTGCCATTGAGAAGGAGATTAGCTTCACCTGATTAAGTTTACAGGTTATTTTAGGAGCGAGTGATTCTTTTCACAAATCAGTGATTCATTTAAAAAAAAAAAATTCTGACTGTCTTCTTTTCAGGCTGCAAAACAACAAAATGTGCTAATTTTAAAAGAGCATGAATCTTTTCTATACCCACTATATGAAAGTTCTTGAGTGGCCTAGTGACATCTCAATACACGCAATATCATATGCATACTTTGCGCTTAGCTCTAAGCAAAAACCGTGTGACACATCCATGTTTATAAACCTAAACATATTGAGGAACACACCATCGCTGACCCAGATATTGAATTTGCTGAGGACAAAATGAAATACTATAGTAAACTTTTTGGAATGCTGAAAATGCTTTGTGAGAGAAATTTGGGGTTTATATCATCAAATTACACTCTGAAGTAGCATTTCATCACCTCAGCTATTCGATATGTGATGTGTCAGCAGGAGTACGGCCGATAGTAAGAGATCCACTTGTTTACTGTCTTTTAAAACTGAAGTGGAACACTATTTCTCTAAGGAGCGGGCAGCCTGCATCGATTGTTTTCTGCACACGTTTTAAATTCCCACTAAAAGCAAGTGTCACAAATTATTTTTCTCAGCCCTAACCCTAGTGTATGCTCTTTTACAGTATTCAACATCCTGGTGAATGTAGGTGTGGTTCTCACATACCCCATCCTCATATCGATCGGGACTTTACTCAGTGTTCCGGGGAATGCAGGTATGTCTGTGTGTGTGTCTGTGTGTGTGTCTGTGTGTGTGTGTCTGTGTGTGTGTGTGTCTGTGTGTGTGTGTCTGTGTGTGTGTGTCTGTGTGTGTGTGTCTGTGTGTGTGTGTCTGTGTGTGTGTGTGTTTGTGTGTGTGTCTGTGTGTGTGTGCTTATTGCTTTTAAAATACATGCAGTGTCATTTAGTTGTCTGAAAAATTCAGTAAATTACCATCTAAACACATACAGTGCATTCTGTAGCGTTTCTCTCACTCACTCTCTCTCTCTCACACACACACACACACACATACACTTGAGCAGGATGTCTCAAGTGATTAGTGTTTTTATGTTCCATCCTCCCCAACCCTCTCTACTGCTAAAAGCATCCAAACCATTACGCAGCAAATTTGCCAGCCTCCCACCGCATCTCTCTTTCCTTAAGATACCAGAGAGAGAAACCTGATCAGCGGTGTGTATCCTCACCAGCAGCAATGCTCATCAGAAAAAAACACAACCGGTCGCCAAGCGACACTAAATGCTTGATGAAGGTACTTGTTTGTAAATCCAGCCTGCCAAGGTCAGTAGGTTAATTCAGGCTCGGCTTTTTAGAACACTTACATGTGACCCCCTTGAGTTATTTGTTCTGGCTGCGGCACGGAGATGATCGCTGCCGTGGTGCAGTTGTTTTCTTTGTTTATCTATTTATTTTATTTTATTTTATCTCCTGCTTCAAGGAGCAAGTGGAGCTGAAATTCATCTCCGGGGACCTAATTTACTATAGTCATAAACCAGTCATTAATCAAGTTCCAGTAATTGCTCGTGTTAATGATTTCAGCTTATTCAAATATTATGCTTGAGATTTAGTGATGTGATAATAGCCTTTAATCCTATGTTTGAGTTTACCTCGTTTTTAATTGTGTTATGATTTTTATAAGACCGCCTTACGGTTGAGTTGGTGAATGGAATGAATTTAATGAATAATTTTAAAGTCAAGGTCAACAATCTTAAATTGAATCATTTAACTCTTAAAATGAGTATTTAAGCTAATACATTATTCAGATCGAACACTTCAAATATAAAAATGTTAAAATAGGAACCATGATGATGTAGTGATTAAACAAGGCTACTAGTTTGTTTATATCTTTTGAACTAGGTTAGTGCTTTGTGAGGAACTGTCAGAGCCAGAATTCACAGCCTGTGCTCACAGAGCTGGTGTTTCCACAGAGACTTCCACTGTTTCTGGAGACAAATATTTATATTTAATTAACAAACAAAAAAAATAAATTTTAGACTATGATCATTTTGGGTTTAAATCCAAAGTCATATATGGGAATATTTGGAGCACTATAAAAAACACATACGAACAATACTATTTAAAAAAAAACACATTATGATATTGGTCTTGCGCAAAGAAGTTGATCATGATGATCAGTGAATAGTCAAAGTGCACTAAATAAAGCAAATGCCTCACCATTTTTTTTTTTCATTTCTGACATTCTTGTGTTCAGCCATTGACGTGCTAAAGCATGAGGTGATCTTCAGCGTGGTACGTCTGGCCGCGACCTGCATTATCTGCGTGGGCTTCCTGTTGCTGCTGCTGCCTGAGGAGTGGGATACGGTGACGCTGCGCTTTCTTGCCACACTCGCTGACAAGAAATCAGAGGAACACGGAGAGGAGCTCACGGAGTCCAGCGTCAACATGCGCAGCCGGAGCAGAGCCAACGGTGCTGTCTCGATCCCGCTGGCATGACCTATTACCACTAGTGCTTGGCCTTAGAGATAAAGAGTGCTAGAGATCCACCAAGAGGCAGTGCCTCAGTCATGGATACTTTGGGTGGATGGAGAAAAAAATGGATTAAAAAATAAATAAATATTGGGATCATAACATGCTGTGACAACTGCATCAAAGAAGTGGAAAGTGGGCAGAGCTGAAAATCAGAGGCACACAGCATCACTTACCGCTCCTATAGGTGAGATGACAGAGGAGCATTTTTACAGACTGTGCCAAGAAGGAAAATCTCCCTTTATGAAAGAAAGATGTACTTAAAATACTTGTTTTTCTTGCTGGGATTTCACATTCACATTAACGGGAGTATGTTTTCTTAAGAAGATGAACTCTCATGATGAATGGAGTAAATAGCCTTTTCTTTTTGCACGCCTTTATCCCAGCTATGCCTGCTGAACCCTGATATGGACTGTATTCTGTGAATATAAACTCAATCAGGGCCAATTTGGCTCACTGTATTAAAATGCATGCATCTGAGAGAGAAGCATATATAATACAAATGTTATAAACATTGTATCTGATGGTATTATACTGTACATAAGAAAGAGAAATATATCATCCAGTATATGAACAAGGCTCATTGTTTATTGTTACACTGACATGAAAGATTTCAACTCAGCCTCAAAATGTTGAAATGGCAAAAAGTCTGACACCCATTATCTTTCTAAAGAAAAATATATCACTGTGAAAGTTACAGTCATTTAGCAATGAGTGGAAGCAGAAAATGCTTTGAACTAGAGAAACATTTCTAATCTGTTCTTTATTACCAGTCAGTTTTATGTAACTTACCACTAACAAGTATGGGCCTTAACTTCGCTCATTTGAAAAAGGAAAAATATTTGCCTCTGGGTATACATGTTTTGAGGAAAAGAATATAATTTACTTCAGATTGGTGTTGATGCTCCATTAAGTTAAAATGAAACAGAACAGTGTCTAGCAAAAAAGAGAGGATAATTAAACTATTTCAGTCCCATTACATTCATTACGGCACTTGGATAGAGAGAGAGAGAGAGCACACCATGAACCCACCCACTGTAAAAATAAATTTTTTTTTGATGTACATATACACAGAGTTCCAGCTATATACTGTACTGTAGGTATTTCCACTTACTGTATACAGTGGAGTCCAAAAGTCCACACTGGAATTCTAGGATTTTTTAAAATAAGAAATAAACAGAAGGTATTACTCACTGTTCAGGGTCGAGTGGTGAGGGGGTTGGTATGGTGTTCTGGAGCCTATGCCAGGAGATTTGGGGCACCTTTGACAGGGTGCCAATCCATCGCAGGACACGGACACACATACACACACTACGGACATTTTAGAGATGACAATTAACCTATTCCGCATGTCTTTGGACTGTGGGAGGAAACCAGAGAACCCAGAGGGAACTCACCCTCGTGAAGAACGTGAAGAACATGCAAAATGTATTCAATATCTTGAATATTCATTATTCAAGATGCTGCACTATTTTTGGTCCCTTTTGATAATGCCCATGTTTATTGCTATGCATAATAAGGTCAGGCTAAATTTCTTGTACAGTATGTTCACCAACACTCCATTTGATCTAAAATAGATCAGTAGGTTTTCCACAAACTTGTGAAGTCTGTGCCAGCTCAAGTAGATATTATAATAAAACCTAAACTGGGACATACCAAATGCGAAGAAACTCTGAGATTCATGTAAATATTTAGAAGATTCTACTTTTCGCTCATATTGTCAGTAATATATTCTGTAATGAAATGTGTTGTATTGAATTTAAAAAAGGCAAAATAGAAATCTTGTTCATTAGTGGGCTAAGACTTTTGGAATCCACTGTAATTTAAAGTTTTTAAATAAGTGACCTCAATGCCCATGGTGGAACAGCACAAGTTAATTCAACATTGTACTCAGTTCTCTTTCAGGACATTTAGGCTTTGATGAAATCTAAACAACTTCTGTTGTCCTCACCACAACTCCTGTAATACTGTATATTGTTACACAGAATCATGGACAGTGTCATTTAAAAAGTTGCTATACACGATGAAATCATATTGATTTAAATGGAAAATAGAAAAACCAAAACAGAAATGAAGTAAAAAAAACAAAAGCAAAAAAACCTGTACAAGTAGTTTTCATATGGGCCATTTTAGACAGGTCTGAGTTGTTTATTTTGTTAGTATATGCATTAAAATGCAGTTTCATCAATATAAAACAGAACTGAAGTGTGACAACAGGTAGAAATACAGTATGAAATGCTCAAATTACCTTTTAAGGTACTTGGAGTTTCGCTACAAAATAGCAGACTAAAAACGTAGCAATTATACTGTACTATTAAACCTAAATAGCCAGGTAATAGAGGTGGTAATAATAATAATAATTAGCCAGTGACAAGAACTTATAGCTACTATACACACACCATCTACTTTATTAGAAATACCTGTACAGTACATTCATTTAGTTAAATCGTGACACTATATTGAATCATTGTTTTCAATTATTGTAAAGCTTTTCAAAGGAATTGAAAGGAAGTGCCATGAACACCAAAAGCACTAAAGGTCATTAGCAGGTATTTTCCTTTCAGCTTCACCTTAACAGTTCTTAGTATGGTAGTTTTAAAAATAAAAATCACAAAGCCAATTTTAAAATCACTTGCAAACACTTGTCGTATGAACTTGAATCAGTTTGAAAACACAATCCGTAAAGAGTTTTTTATGAAGAATAATTGTAGTAGATCCTGTCAATCATCAAGCATAACTCCCTCAGCTGTGACATGCCTGACCAGGCAGCAGGAGAGACGTCCCCTCGTCAGCATTCAAGCATTTCCACTCTGTTACAGAGTAACTCATGAGGAATGTCACTATGGTAACATCCCAAATTCTGAAAAAAAAAAAAAAAAAAAAGTAAAATATAAATCAGGAAGAGGGGTGTATACCTGTCAGTCTGTAAACAACTTTGCCTTACAGTAGTTCCACAGAAGTTAAAACGTAGAGGGAAAACAGCATAGAAGCTTGGATGATTCAGACAATAATGGACAAATTCTGAGAATTATAATCTTTCCAAGAGAAGTCACACCAGAAAAGCTTTACTGGAAGTCAAAGGTTAGAGAGCCTGAAATGCTGACTTTCATGCTGGCACTGTGCCTATAAGGACCATTTCACTCCTATCAAAGTTTTATGGATTTAGAATGTTTATAATGTAGGGTTTTTTTTTCAGCATAACTCGATTCCTTTGCCAGTGACTTTAAAAATGGGGACAAGCAACTGCAGACCAAACATTTGTAAGGTCACACCAAAAGAGGAACAGCCTTTCCATCAAGCATCCTCAGCGAGGAGGATCACTGCTGCACAACGTTTTCCACACCAGCAGGAAATTCTGGGACATCAGAAAATTGTCCAGCTGCCACCACTAAAGCAACATGTGCATCAGATTTTCTCGTCAGCACCAGGTCAGTTCATTTTAACTCCACACTAATTTATTTCGAATATATCTTGTGAACCACTCTTTTTTGAAGCCCAGATCAACAGCCCTGGCTACCTGCCTTTTGAATTTCTTTCCTTATCTACAGGCAAGATTAGGGTTTACAACAGTATTCTACATTTTCTTTATACAGTACTGTCAAGTACAGTCAAAATTTTATTTTCCCATAGGAAATAATGGAAACTCAAATTATTCGTTCTACAGCCCAAAAAAATAAATACATAAAAATAATTAA
>JAQMYG010000005.1:16044391-16070377 GCA_030014215.1 Clariallabes teugelsi
CTCCCTGAGATGGTAATAGGAAGAAACCTTGAGAGGAACCAGACTCAACAGGGAACCCATCCTCATTTGGGTGAAAGAGTTTCTTAAGTGGACTTATGTTTTAAGTCTTATAATTAATACATATTTTTTTCACACTTTTTGAACTTATTTCAATAATTGTTTGATTCTGTAAAATTGCTTTGCAACAATGACCATTGTTAAAAGTGGTGACAGCCAAAACATGGTATTGGTGCTAAAAAGTGTCTCACATAGGTGAAAAGGTGAATTTTTAAATAGGATCATATAACACCATTGTTCTTGATACATAATGGCTCTTATGTTCAATCATGCTTTGTTTTTTGTAAATATGCATACACATTTATATTTTTATCATATAAAAAGAAACACATTTGCTAAATGCAATTTCATGCCCTTTTATGTAGTGTCTGTAACTTTTTTGAATTCAAACCTTTCAATGATCTTGTCATTCAGATGAAACTTGGCCAATTTAGATTTCACATTAAAAGACAAAAACCTGGTAAAAATTATTATTAAAAAATGCAAAATTGTTAAGATATTGCAACATGAATTTTCCTTAATATTGCACAGAATGCTTTAAGATATGCCTCTATAAGCTTACACAAATTTTTGTATCAATCCTCAAAGAAATATGAATGTTTTCATTTTAAATTATTATTGTTTGAAGCGAGAGTATGAAACAAAACAAAAAAAAAAAATCCATTTTGGGGGCACATGTAAAATCATCTCAAAAATGACTGATGTTAGCAACTTTTTACGGAAGCAAGATTGGTCACTTTCATGTTGCATAAACTTCAGAAGTAGCTTCTTTGTCACATTTTCTCGATAATATGTATTACATTTTGGCTGTATATGTATAATATTTAATTTAATTTAATTTAATATTGCACAGAGAAACGTCAGAGGGTTCCTGCCTGCACAGACAGCACTGATTGGTCAAGCAACTAAGAAGCGTCAATCACATCGGAAGCACCTTAGGGAGCAGCGAAGAATTTATACTTCCAGTGGTGAGTGATTGAACTAGGTTTTGACTGGAAATAGTATATAAATTCATCTTGTTGACCCACTTTAATGGTCTTTGCTCACTAGGTATATATCATAGTAAACTTGACTCCAAAGTCTGGTACATTAAGTAATGTCAACATGGATTAGCATAGGTAGTGTTAAGGTATACTTGGGCACAGTTTGAATCAAATATGAAAGTGAACCATATCTAAAAACAGAAGCGGACCACCGTTTGGAATGTGACAAAGCCGATATCTTCCTCTTAACTGCACAGCCATAGCTGATAAAGTATGAAGGCAGGTGAAATGTTGTTCTTGACATTTTCACCTAAATATCGACATTATAGTCTAAAAGTTAAATTCCTCATGTTCTTTTCTCTTCATGTTAACTGGCAAGTTATGAGCATACTGCCCCTACTGCAAGTATGCTTGGGTACACAACAATATTACTAATGTAAAAGCCACCAGGGAGAGCAAATGTATCTGAATACATTATGCAATCGTGTCTGTTGTGAAAGCATTCAAAATCACAGCTCTTATTGAAGAAGTAAGACTTAATTTAATTTTCTGATTTTCCCAGTTGGAGGAGATCGTAATGTGGAGACCGAAAAAATCAGACTCGTGTCAAGGCCAACACAGAGAGACATCTTCTGGGATGAGATGACTGGACAAAATCTGGACCCTAGGGATCTCCTGCGGTCAAGCCCTCGTTTGACAGATCCAGATTCTGGAAAGAAAGAAATACCAAAACATCCAAAATCAGTGGTAGGACTCGGGGGTAATTCAGGCTGTTTCTCCATGGACTTAAATGAAAGTGCAACAAAATCACCAGAGAGAAAAACACAGCGACGTTTACCTTGGCTTGAGGACTTCCGAAAGCATGAGCAAAACCATGTGAACACTTGGTCTGTACTGGACGACGGGTGGGGACGCTACAAGTGGCTGGATATGCCTCGGGGGCGTTGTGAAAAGACAGAGTGGGAAATGGGTAGGAAAACTACCAGTCAGGTCAATTCAGTTCAACAGAAATTGAACAGTTGGGAACAAACACGAATAACTTAGATATTGATGTGGATTTAAGTATAGAAACAAATAGCCTTGACTAGCCACTCTGCTTTTGAGCAATGTACAGGGTGCAATGGATAGGCTTCTCATGGTCATGTATCTTGCACTGAAGTCCTAATAAAAAATAGATTTGTCTGATGTTACTATTTTAATCATCTACATCAGTCTGCATAGTTAAATGTTTTATTTGCAGCCTTGATTATTTGCAAATGACTTAAGCTAACCAAGTGGCATGCTAAAGTCCATTTGTGTTAGGAGAAGGTAACCAGTATTTAATGGTTAACTCTTCCTAATCTCAGGGTAAATGATTTTTAAAAAATAAATGTTGACTGTCCCATATAACAGGACTGGAAGCAATGACCAACTATCATGAACCAATTAAAAATAAAATGTTCGTGTAAGAAAGGCTTTAATCCAAAAATAAAGATAGACATCAGTTGATACGCTAGGCAAAGGCACAGCATCCTGGTGGCTTTTCTGGTCCTAGCCCTCCTGAAAACAATGTGCTAGCTGCTACCAAATGGTTCGCAGCTGACATAATTATCATGATAAAATGCACATTCATTTTGGCTGTACTGTGGTCTTCATCCAGTAGAAATCCTTTATCTGGTGTGAGAGTCTGCAGCTCACTTCATTACACACTGCTGACTACAATCGAAACCACCAAACCAATTAAAAACTAATTATGGTTAAATTATTTGTTTATATCAAGCAATAAAAACATGAAAATTACTGGATTGGGTTAAGAATTGTCCAATGCATTATTAAAATCTGGAAGGATAGTGGAGAAACATTAATTTCACAGAAGTAAAACATGAATGATCAGCGAGCATTATAGGGAATGTAAAAGCATTTCCACACAGTGTAACGT
Source organism: Clariallabes teugelsi (assembly GCA_030014215.1). Taxonomy (NCBI): domain Eukaryota; kingdom Metazoa; phylum Chordata; class Actinopteri; order Siluriformes; family Clariidae; genus Clariallabes; species Clariallabes teugelsi. The sequence goes on from JAQMYG010000005.1 coordinate 16,047,350, forward strand.
GAAATCACAGGATTGGTATTAAACAGCTGTGTCCATAAGAAAACCCCTTGTTTGTGATATTAATAACTAAAAAGGATTTCATTTGTTAGGGAATATAAATATTGGGCTTTGGAGAAATATCATGTGGTCCGATGAGCTCAGATTGTTTACACCAGGATAAGTGTTATGATCTGGGGTTGTTTCCATTGGCCAGGTCTAGTCTCAGCAACATTGTGGCAACAAAATTAAGTCAGCTGATGACCTGAATCCACTGAATAAACAGTTATTAATGTGTTTAGTTTTTTTCCCCTTATGGCACAGGACATATTCCAGAACTATGAAGGAAGTATGAAGAATGATTTTCCAACATGAAATGGCAACAACATGTATGCATAATCAAATAATCACTTTTTTTTTTTTTGGTCTGGCAGTGTTTTGGTGATTGGTGAATTTGATACACCTAATTTTGATACAGCTTTTCATGAGAAAGACAGACTGTTGTAAAGTAATATCAATCATGCAATGCATATTAATGCATGTTAATTTTCTTCTAAGCTAATATTCACTAAGTACATGATAAGATGATAAAGGTACTCAGGTACAAAATTTAGGGTAAAAATCAAGCAAAGCAGACAACAATAAATCACTATCCATTTGCAATAAAAAATCAAATAATTTATTTATACTTTTTAAACAAAATCTGTTGTCCACTTGAAATCAAAGAAAATTTGCAAGAAATGTTGTAAGAGGCAAGAGTGAATGGAAAATTAATGGGATGACAAAATGTGAACCATTTCGCACTTTCTAACTCCATGAAGTGCAGGTCTTGATCAGAAGAGACTTGGAACCAGATCACACACACAACTAAAATAGTGGAAAGCAGATCCACTGATCATTCTTTGACCAAACAATGACCAGACCACACAACATGATCATGTCTACTTTTACTATTCAGAATGCAGCTAGGACCTGCCAGCTGTTACTTGAGAAGCTGTTGGGTTTTGTAAATTACAGTAAGACCTATAGTAAAGATCTCAGGCATTAATTAAATGAAATTAGTAAGTAGGTATGGAATTGAAAGTGTAACTACTATTCTAAACTGTTTTAGAGTTGCACATTCTCCTTATCTCATACAACATTGATTAACCTAGTAGGTGAACATGGAGGAACATGTAAAGAACAGCCCAGCTACCAAATAGACATTAGTGCCTTTTCAAATTTTGAAAACTGAGTTTAAGTTATTTAATTGGAGGCATATCTGTCAACAGTGGTGAATGATGAGAGGGGACATTTGCACAATAACAGCTTACATTTCCATCTCTCAACAGCTATTCACGTCCTGAAGGAGCCCAACCCTTTACATAAGCAAAGTCCCTCTCAAGTGTATTATAATTGTTAATAAGAATGGGGTCCTTTAGAAAAAAACATCTAGTCAAAGAATAAGAGACCAAAAAGAGAACTGGACACCTGAGCCAGTTTGTTTCGAGTGTATACAGCATCTATGTCAAATATGCCTGGAAATTAACCTAAGTTTAGTATAAGCATTGCATTTCTTATTCAATTTGAGTTCACTAAATACAAATGCTCAATTCAGTTCTTCAGGAAATAAAAAATGTCCATCTGAGCAATACTGTTGCACCTCTTTACAAAGAAAAGAAATTACATTTTCCCCACCAAAAATTTGCATGATTTTCCAAGAAAATACAATGCCAAAGCACATCATTAGCCAGAAGCACAGGAGGAAGCAGATCAGTATTTATAAAGGGGAAGTACACACACACGGAGGGGAAGGGGGGAAAAAATAAAACTTCTACCTTGCAATGTGAGGTCTAAATTAATCTACACCCTTAATCAGATTAATTCTAACATATAGAAGTAAACACACTATACAGCACACACTCTGTGAAACACCTTCTAAAAGATTAATATCCTCACTGTAAGCAGGTCCTAATACAGAGTGATGAGCTGTTTATACTTATTTGCTGCCCCCTGCTGCTAAACTAAAGTAGTGCTGGACATAACAGGTGCCTTCACACGGTGAGGGGAGGCCTCCGCCCTAAAACAGATGGCATATTTGAGTACAAGGCATTTTTGATGAATTTACTATTGTCTAGCACTGATCAGCTGCAGCTTTGGCAGTCTTCATACATCATTTTTAAACATGGTACCTGCTCAACACTTTGGAAATCTGTTGAAAATGGATAGATTTTCAAAATGTGCATTGGTGTGTTGGTGAATAATTTATTCATTGTATTAAGGGAATCTCCTTCAGTAATTGATTTTCTTTTATTTTAAAACACCCTGCCATTTAATAAAGATGGATGGATAATTTTTCCTTGCATGTTTATGGTGCTGAATGGTGCATATGCAATAAAATGAAAAACAGTTTAAACAAACCTGCTCATAAATGTTAAAAATAAAAAAACAAGCCAAAAACAAACAAATGCATAAAACAATGCAGTACATTGTAAATCAACTGATGGGCACAGTTTGGTGATTTCCCTTCTCAAGAACATCTGACTCAAACAATTACTAGTTTTAGGAGCTGAAAATCAACAAACTGGAGGACTATGTGGAGTTGTATGTGCCTGATCTAAAGAAAACAGGTGAAGAGGAGAATGGGATCATTCTGGCACAATTTAGTAGCAGACAGTTATTTCTGGTAACAGCCGATTTACTTTCACCATTTTGAACAATTCAGTGGCTTTGTACGTATGGACAATATCTCTGAGTGCAATGATGTGTCTTCCTTTATCGAGAAGTGCATATCTGGCTTAAGCAGCTGTGTTCCTACAATGAAAAGAGCTTGGTCTGGTCAAATATAGAGAATAAAACACACATAAAAGATTAGCCCCACACACAAACACACATACACAAACACAAGCCACTGCTTTGGCTTCTAACACAATCAGAACATCCCAATAAACCCCCTTTCTGACAAAAACAAAAATAAAGGGAAAGAAAAGATAAATCAGATTTGTTAGTGTAGCTTCTATTTTTTTCCGCAGGTTTAATTTGTTTTGACTGTAGAAGTTTATTTTCACCCCTCATTTACAATTACTCATAAAAAATAAAAGAATAGAGGGTGATGCCTTGTTTGTTTTCTCTTAGCCCGATCCAGTTCAACACAACTCCTAGAGGTGATGCTAATGTACTGCGTTCACACAATGACCTGCAATCAGGCTTTTGGACAACAGCAAAATCCAAAAACTTTTCCTCTTCAGAGTCAGTGGATGTTTTAAATATTAGCACCCCCTTTTTGTTGTCGTTTTCTTTCTTTTTTTTTTTCCTTTTTTTTTGCAATAACTTCTCTCGCACGGAGAAAGGTTCGTAAAACTCTTTATTACATTTTTTTCTCGTTTTTCATGCGGCTGCCTCCCCGTTGTGGCTTGCTGGAGGCCAACTCTACGTACTCACTTGGACACAGGGACAGGAGGACAGAGGAATTTGAGGGACAGTCCAGGACGTCACAGGAGAACTCAGCGTAGCCACAGCTTGAGCCGGAGAGCGTCCACTCCATTTAAATAGTATCTGAACAGCCGCTTGTCCCTGACAAAGCCCAGGTTCTCGTAAAGTTTTAGGGCTGATTTGTTGGTGATTTCGGTCTCCAGCACCACCTGTACAACACAGCAAGGAAATATGTGGAAAGTTCCAATGAGGAACGACCATGGCTGTTTCATCAGAACTAAAGGTGGCAGTATGCATCGCCTACAGTGATTTGTGCACTAGAATGTACAGCTGATATGAAAGATGAATTCCCTGATGTGTTCAGCATTTCAGAGGCATCCTGTCTCTTACCTCATCACAGTCCCCTTCTACCATGGCATAAATGGCCTTTTTAACAAGATTTGTACCTGAAATGAAAAAACAAATGTAAACATCAACAACTATTCAACTTCATTGACCATTACTTACTAAATACCATTATATATTAGTGAAACAAAATGAGAAGAAATATAACATCCAACTGACTTAAGATCATCATTCTCCATATCTTACTTTTTTGTTAAATTTTCCACAAATTCCATTAAATCAAAATACAAACTGGCCAGGTAGAGTCATGCAAATAATTCCTTAAATCAGGAAAAAAGAGAAACTTTTAATGGCAAGGCTAAACATGACCATGCATGAAACACATACCGATGCCTTTCCTGCGAAATTTGGAGTCCACAGCGAGCATGGCAATGTATCCCCGTCTGAACATCTTCTTGTGCATGTCCAACTTGCATACAATGGCACCAACACAGTTTTTCTCCACCATTGCCTGTAATACAATAAAGTCCTATAAATTATTTCTTGGAAGGAGTGTGGACATGTTACTGGGGAGATAAAAAGCCAAGAAAGTATGTCAAAAGAATACATTATTACTTAGTTAATACAATATAGTAATATATCTAACATGATAATGCATCATTTTTACATTACCTGATGGAAAAGATAAGATATATTAACACCCAGTTATTTATAGGTGTGTCCCATCATTTCATATGTCTTAAAAAGTTTTATACTTAATCAGCGCTGATAGTGTTTGGGCAAATGCAAGGCAATGAATGTTATTTACTGAGATGCGCACCTACATTTAATCATGTGTTTAAGCAGATTATAATAAATGTCAAATATAAAAAATATCCTTTTTTTATTACATGTATTCATGTGGCTATGATGGGTTTTCCACAGAGGACAGTGTTCTAAACTGGGTACCTAAGTGTATTGAAATTAGATAAAATTTTACTATCGGCTACCAAGTAATATTTTCACACTGGTGCATTCACGGAAAGATATAATACCATTGTGTCAGGAATAACGTCATTTGACATATAGGCCTACGAAAATAAATAGGTTCTCTATTCATTAGCTGTTATTACACTATATACCAATATGTAGTGATTCATTTTCTTTTCCTGCCTCTACTGGAATATGGTTTCATTGGCATACGCTCTCAAATGACTCCAGAAAGAAAGAAAAAGAAAAAAAACAAGTACAAAAAGCATCAAGATTTTCTAAAATGTTAAGAAAATCCATTAAGCTGCCTGTATTTAGGCAACGTTCAGTGAGTAAGCAGTGACTTATAGTGACTGCACAACACACAAAACAGTAGCTGATTCAAAACTAGAATATATGTTGCAATCATTTGCATTTATTTATGAGGCTGGACTGATTTAATCAACTGAAAACGAAATCAGATGTCATAGATAAATCTTTGTAAGATATTTTCACAAGTTTCCAAACTGTCATTTTTTTTAGTTTTCAATCAATGTAAGGTATTAATGTTGTGCTTATTAAGGGGAAAAGAAAAGAACGGATTAAAACCTCAATTTGTTCAGTCTATATTAATAACAATAGATAACAGATACCACATAAAACATTTATTATGGTTGTTGTTATTAATTTTCTGTATCGCTATACTTGGTCAGATTCGGATAAATGTATACTGTTGCGTAATGACTTTCGAAACAATGTATCTCTTCCACTAGAAACATTACAAGACTGTCTGGAACTTTAGCAAAGACACTGCTATATAAATCGTAGTAAAAGCAAATAAATAAACAAACAAACACACAAACAAACTACGGTGATCCAGCATTAGGTTTTTTTTTAGTGATTCTTGCCCTATCGCCCACCCCTAGAAGGCAGTATAACTACATACATACCAAAAAGCAGAGCTGAGGCCAGTTGTGAATGAAGTACCTATAAGTGTATATGGAGTAAGGCTCGGACAAGTCTTTAGTTATGAGCCGTATTATATCCGGCATCTGCAGCTCGGACTCGTATCTCACATAAGTGATGGGGCTGTGATCCTCTGCCTGTGTGCTCACTGACAGCTTCGCTATCTGATCCTCTAGTGGTGCCTCCACCGCACCGTCTCCCTGCGGCCCCGGGCCTCGCTCTCTGTCCCCTGCTGATGTCTGCACATTATCGTTACACTCGGAGCGACACACAGTCCTGCCGAGCTCGGCTTTCACACACGGACTCTCTCTCTCCAGTGGATCCGGAGAGCCGGGCTCGGTTATGGTCGGGGGATCGGGGGAGTCGACTCCGTTACTGGGTAGCGAGCTGTCGCGGTTGTTATACGCTAATTTCCTGTTTGCCCGTTCGTCGAAGCTGCCCACATATTCACAGGCGATGTGCTGACAGTCGGGCGCTCTGTGAGCTCGATGCTGGACGTGGTTTGGAGCGGTTTTATGGCCGCGGTGCTCGTCGTGCTCCGGATGGCTGGCGATACCGTTGAGCTGGGCCGGTGAGGAACACAGCAGAGCAGGCGAGTTCAGGTGATGGACGCTGTTCTGGCTCGGTTTAACTATCCCTTTGGGCTCAGTGGCTTGTTGCGCCTCTGTCCCCGGAGCTATAACGTCTCCTCGGCCGCGGTCCAATTTCTCATTGTTCCCCAGGAACGAGCAGCCATCCACGGGCAGCGATATAATTTCGGCCGAGGACGCAGGCAGTGTGTTAGGCCCAGGCGGCACTTCAGCCATTCCACTGCATGCAGTATGGATGTAAACAAAAGAAGCGAGCCCAAACCGAGCCCTCGAGCTAAACGCCGAGTAAGACAAATACCAAGTGGACTCCCAGTATCGATAAAACAATAAAAAATAAGCGAATAATTGTAAGCTCGTTTGCTATCTCGTGTCCCCTCTAGCCATTACTCAAGTCACTTCACACTAGCTGGCCTATCAGCTATCGCAAAGCAAGTTTGGCAATTTACGACACATACAGGATGCTGGGAAATGAAGTCTTTAATCATAGGCGTACAATGAAGAATTCACAAAAGTGGGAATTTTCTTTAAGAACTAGCATTCATTTTAAAGTGACGACGTACTTATTCACAGATTAAGACTAAAACAAAGCAAAAGGCGGAAAATGTCTGTGTTACTTAAAAAATATTCTTGCGGAATATTGGAAGTTCCAAAAACAGCCACTAGATGGAGGAATATGTTAAAACATTTACCAGAACCAGTGCCCGGAAAGAAGGGTTTTTTTAGTACTGTTTCATAACACTTTAAAAACAAAAAAGTCAGGCCTAAGACTTAAGTGTGAATTGATATAAAACAAATAAAATCTATTAGAGATGTTGAAATAGCATAGGTTAAAGACAGATAAACCAACACAAAAGACACATAAATGTTACAATGTAACGTTTTTAACTATCACATCCACAACCTTCAGCTTTTGACCACTTTTTACCTTTCATTATTTATTCATTCATTTTCTATACCACTTACTTACCCTGTACAGAGTCGTAGGAAGTCTATTCCAGAGCACGAGGCAGGGTACACCCTGGACAGGGTGCCAATCCTTCACAAGACATACACACGCCTTCACACATGTCAGGCAATTCGGGAACAGCAATTAGCCTGTTATCTGTATGGGAGATGACAGACTACATGGGAAGAACATGCAAACTCCACACAGACCCAAAGCAGGAATCCAACCCTTGACCCTGGAGGTGCAAGGCCATTGTGCTAACCACTATCCCACCGTGCCACCAGCTTTTATTATTAAAGATTTTAAATTGTTCATTAGTCTAGAAGTTTATCAAGGTTTTTTTCATCTTCTTCATTTTTCATATTTATTTTAATTATATATGTTAATTAGTTTTTTTTTTTTTAGCTCATGAAAATCAAGTATCTCAAAATATTTCCTGATAACAATTAATAATGCATTTACAATACAGGAAGGTCCAACTGAAAGGCATGGTAATCTTTACATTTAATACTTGGTCAGGGTATCTTTAGCATGCATTATTGCATCAATGTGGCATGAGGGCAATCGTTCTGTGGCACTGCTGAGGTGTTATTGAAGACTAGCTTGCTTTGATAGCAGCCTTAAGTTCCTCTGTATTGTCAGGTCAAGTGTTTCTCATCTTCCTCTTGAAAATATCAAATAGATTCTCTGTTGAGTTCAGGTCAGGCAAGTTGGCAGATAGAAACATGAAGTGCTCCAAAATCTCCTGATAGATGTCTGCACTGACTTTGGACCTGATAAAACACAGTGGACCAATACCAGAAAATAACATGACACCCAAAATAATCAGACACCTCTGATGTTGTCTCTAGTTTTGGAGTGGCTCGATCCTAGTAATGCAACACTTGTAGCCCATTTCCTGAGGATGTCTGTGCATGGTGGCTCTTTATGCACCGACTCTAGCCTCACTCTACTCCCTGTGAAGCTCTTGAGTTCTTGAATTGCATCTGCTTGACAATTTTCTTAAGGCTGTAGTTATCCCTGTTGCTTGTGCACCCTTTCCTACCACACTTTTCCCTTCAAGTCAACTTTCCATGAATATACTTCGCTACAGTTCTCTGTGAAGAGCCAGCCTTTTCAGCGATGACTTTTTGTGGCATACGTGTTGATGACTGGCGGCATCTGGAGAACCATCGAGTCAGCAATCTTCCCCATGATTGTACATATCCACTATACAATCACTGATATACACTGTATTTATTCTGAATAGTAACTTACTCCGATTTGCTCATTATAGCTCTAAATACATCTTTAAAGTTCCTTTGTCACAATGTGTACTGCTAAAAAATAAAACTGAAGGGTTATTATAAAATCTAGACCACACACACATACAGTATATATATATATATATATATATATATACACAGACACACACACACACTGAGACACTGAGAACTCTGTATAAGAAATGATCATCCTAAATGTAGCTGTAACAGAAAGGGTTTTTTTTGTCCTCATCCATGACCAAAGCTTATAAGATTGCATGTAAGACAGTAGTTAATTATTATATAATAAAGGACTATATAAAGGACTTTTTCTTACAGAGCAATAAAAACTGCTTCTAAGATAAGTTGGAGTGAACCACTGTGGAGTAATTAACTGCCTTACTGAAGCCCACTTAGTCTTCTATCTCATTTCCCAGTCTTTCCGTCTGTCAGTCAGTCATTCTCATTTCAACACCAATAAACAAGGCGTAAGCCTCCTTGTAGAAAAAAAATCTTCAAGGATTCTCTTCACAGAATCCTAGTTTGGACAAAGCAAATTAAAGGAGTAAGTAATTGAATTTAAACAAACACATTAATTTGCAGAAACGACCTCTGTGTAAAAGGGTTATATTTTACTTCAGTCAGTGGCTTAGTATAATTTTTATTCATTGCAGATATGTTACTCTGTAAAAATACTTACAAATGAACTTAATATTTAAACACAAAAAAAAATTGACATACCAACCCTCTGTATTTGACACATCCCGATGTGTCAAATACAGAGGGTTGGTATGTCAATTTAGCCAGCTGCACATCTCTTAAACATTGATTTCATATCAAAAGTAGTTTTAACAGTTTATTCACTGTTTATTTGCTAACCTAACAAAGTCACTCATTTGTCCTATGAGTTAAGTCAGGTAAAAGCTAAAAAATGAAAAATCACACATGATGTTTTATCAGCTATTTAGGTCTCTGTATTGTAGTTAATCATTTTTGCTACAGCATCACAGGTCCAGCAGACACAGGAGCGTCTCCAGTAGAGTTCCAAATGTAGTATTCAGAGGACACCAGTTCTCGTGCTTAAAGAAAAAGAGAGTCATTAATCTACATTACTTTCCTGTTCAGTATAAAGAACTGTGTTATGTTAACCTCTCTTTACACTTCATTCTAGCACAGCTCAATAAAACACTCACTTGTGATAATACGTGGCTTTGTTGAGGAATACACTTGTACGGAGTGCTGGTCCACACAGCATCCAGATAAAGTCAAATCAGGTACTCGGAAGTGAAGCTGAAAAACAGTAAAAACACTAAAGGATGAGATAAAGAAAGGGATGCTCGATAATCATCTCATAGTCAACCTTCAGCCCTGGAATGTTTAGATTGGCAAACAGAAATCACACCTACTTTTATATACGCAGTGAGATCTGTACACATCGGGTCTGATGGTCCAGGAAGATGCCCTGAGAAATTAATTGTACCTTCCAGAGTTACCTCCCGTGACCGTGGAAATTTCTGACCTGGTGAGGGGGGGGGAACAAACATAAAACCTTACTGAGATTTGGTAATCATTCAAACAGTTTGAATATAGACAGACATGGCTGGTATAAACTTACCAAGAAACCAAATGAGCAGATTCTTCTCTTTGGAAACATCTAACTGTCCTGAGGTGACTTTTATATCCACATTGCTCATTAGGTTTCTGTACAGACCAAAACAAGACAAGAGTGTGTCTCATTTACAGTATGAGGTCAGCTGATGAGCACTTCAATTATGTGTCCCAAATGGTGTTTTTATGTTTTCCACGTTTTAGAAGAACATAAATTAGTGCATTTCTTTCATTAGGCATTTTCATTAACCACGTTATCCTAGTTGGGATCGTGGTAGACTACTCACACACATACACACTGGCAAACACACTTATGCAAAGGGGCATTTTTCAGAAGTCAATCCACATGCTGTGATGTTTTCTTTGTAGAAGCAAACCAACGAACTACAAATAAATGCAAGCAAACACACGAAACACATAACAAGGGCTCAGAATCAAACCCTTGACCGTGAAGCTGATGAAACACTCCTTGCTATAGTCCCCTTCTTAACATAGTTGCTAAAGTTAAACCCATCTTAACTCCATAATCTCACAAAAAGGTAAAGCATGATGCCTTTTGATCCTGCCACATGCCCTGTGTTCTCATGTTAGGCTCAGAATTTTGAATTTGTGAACTGACGCACCTGTTGAAAAATGGCAGATGTGCTTCACAGTATTCAAATACATTTTTGACACTCTCGTGGAGTTTGAGGATGACATGGAGCTTGAGTTGGTTGTCGTCTGACTTGAGATGATAGGACCCAAGAATAGGTGGCACAGGTACCTGGTTATAAAAATCAATTAAATAAATAATTAATGTGCACTGTTGAAGAGGCTGCCATAAATTTGATGATATAAAGAATTTATCCCATAAGCAGTCAAACATGTGTAACCAATAATTGTACAAAACTACCTGGGAAGTATAACTACAGAGGCGGAAAGGCTCCAAAGGTGGAGAGAAAGGAAATTTGTATGGCCCTGAAAAGGCAGTGCCGTCGTTCTCCTCCACGCTAGTAGCTGTGAGAATACTGGAATCTAGCGACGTCACACAGGGATGCACTAGGATATCCTGCAGGGGTGAGCCATTGGGCGGCAGTGTCAGGGTAACTGTGACATTGGGCAGAACACCTTCAACTTCACACTACCACCAAAATAGACAAAAAAAAAAGCAAGATCTTGGTTAAGTGATACTGTAATATGATTTTATTTTTTACATATGAACATAAGGCTATACTCACTTTACATGTTACTGTCCCATGCACATCCCACAGATCCTGTTTGCTCTGGTTTCCATATTGCATAGACCTGACCATCTCTGTAAGGGCAACGCTTACCACTGCTCTCCCTCGATGCACCCCTGTTTTCCATGCGGGCTGTTTCTGAGCACCCCCAGGGCCAGGAGCCACAGCTGCAGGGAGAGTCCCAGACTGAGGAAGAGTGTCCAGAAGGGTCCCTAAAGGACAAACGTGCATCAGAACTAAAGGAAGTGTTGCCAAGCGAGAAGCAAGCACATCCGGCTCTGGTGGTTTACCCGCTGTGCCACAAAGGAAGCCCTGTAGGCTAGATAACAGTGCTATGCCTTGAGAGACAGAAGCCAGGCTGGAAAGGGGAGGTCGAGGGTCGGGTGGGACTTCGATCAGCGGGAGACAGGCAAGGATTAGTCCACTCTGAGCGATGGTTAGGATTGGCCATAGGGTTTTCGCATCTGAGCTACCAACACGAAGCTCCAGTGCAGGAGATCGTTGCTGGCGTGAACAGTCATCCCTTGCAGCCACATAGGCCTTGTCATGGTCTGCCAGGCCCAGTTCAGTCAGTAGGGGCTGGGATATATCACAGTCTTCAGGAACTGACACATAGTGAGATCCAGAAAAGATTTTAGCACGAAACTCCACTGAGGGGTACCGTCTGAATAAAAGAACACAGGGAAAGATATGCAATATAAAAAAAGACAAGGCATAAGACATCCACTAGGAACAAAATGGCAGGTAGAAAACATCAGCCAGTTCATATTTTAAATCACAGCACAAGACCACAACAATGGCCTGACCACATGGGTGAAATAATAAAGCAGTAAAGATGATGAATGAGTAAGTGATAAGGAACCCTGGCAAAAAAAAGTGTGTTTAGGCAATTATTCTTTATAACTACAAACTAACTTTCTGGGAAGGTATCCACAACGTCCGTATAAGGCTGCTTTTGTTACCAAACGGGAACTAAAAAAGGATTAGTTCAGCACCAGAAATAAACATTCCAGAAAACAGATATTAGCTACAGGTGTCACGTGCCCAATCCGCCAGTGTCACACCTGCATCTGTCGCCTTCGAGAAACTTTCCTCTTACTCACCTGGAAAACTGCACTTTCACAGCTTCACCCTTTTCATGGGTGACCACCCATAGCGCTCGGATACTCATCGAGCCTCGGCTCCTTTTCTGGCATGAAGTGAAGATTCTGAAGCTAGCCGACTTAGCATAACAGCTAACTATGCATTAACCCTGACAGTCAGTTTACTCATTTGTTCTAGTCTCTCTTTCAAAGTCGGAATGTTAAATGTGCAAGCTGGCCAACAAAAACATCACGCGCTGACATTTTTACTCTGGTTTAGACTTCCTGTTTTGAAACGACACGTGACATATAGAGGCGTGTCGGCTTGTTTCCAGGCCTTTTGTACGCTGATGTCAGATCAGCAGGGACACTTCTGCACACCATTTTAATGTACGTTTAAGCATACAAAGAACTGATCTCAGACCTGTTTGATAAAGGATAAGTTTCGTTCGTCAGCTCCTTCCGGCCCGGCTATGGCAGCTGTTTGCAGGAAGCAGAGGGCCTTGCTTTAGGGTGAATGAATGTTAGCTGTCTGATCAGCTATATGATTTAGAAAAGGTTCGAGCTTTTTTGTAAGACTTTCTTTGCCTCGAGCAACATCTGTCTGTTCAGGAACTATGGCTACGACGGCGCAGTTATTTGAGGTAAGATGCGTTGGTCAAGCTAGTTAGCAGGTTAGCTTGGTTGCTAACTGGCTTGGTAAATAACACACCCACCTGAATGAAAAGCAAACAGTTTACGGTTTTTGTTAACATTCAAATTAAGTTAATATTTAACCGTTGTCCTCAAATTATCTTCGTGTTGTGCAAGACTGACCGGCTGTAGCATGTTAGCATTTCACAGGGCGAGTAAGTGTAGCTGTAAGAGGCTAAATCACAAATGGCTCTCTTTTATTGACGTGTAGTGCACTACAAAGGGTGTAAAAGTCATTCTCTCGTCTTATATGAAATGGACCTTTTGTAGGGAGTATAGACCAATTTAGGATACAGTCCTATGCTGTGATGAAATGCTAAACTTTGCTGCTTTGGTGATTTAAAACTAACTTTAGGTTAACGTTAGTTAGTGTATCTTTTATATCTGACTTTATTACTAGTAGCGTGTACTGTATTCATTTTTTTGTTTTGTGTATTCATAATTTTTCTATGACGCTAAAGGTTAAAGCTGTTGTTTGTTTACTGAGCTTAAGCCAATCCTTATTGCGTTGCTCACAATCATCAATCTTACAGCTCCAATTTTACTAGTCACTTTGTCAGGTATGTTGTATAGGTACACTTTAGGATGAGTAAAAAAATTTCCACTCTCTGGCTGTAGAATTTATTTTAATTAACGTTGAGAAAAGACAAATGTCGTTTTTTGACAAAATCTCCTTACTTTTCAGTTCACTTTGTACACCTGTCAACAGGCTTTTGTATTGCATTTTTTTTTTTCAGGTGAGCTACGAGCCACGAATGCACAAGCTCATCAATAAGCTTCTCACTGTAATGATAACTGTTGGTTGCTGAACCATTTTCCTGATAATGTTTCAATGCTGGCCCTTGAGAATCTTAGAAAAATATAAGCATAAATTTTCCAGCTGATTGCTGACCTTAGAACTTTTTCTTAATCAATGATTGAGGGTTGCGTTTTATACTCGGCTGTTTACTCTCAATCGGTCAAAACTTTGTTTGCAGATATTCAAACGCCTCTGTTTATACTCTTCTGTGAGTTATTTCAGCACCAGGTACACCCTCAGACAGCAAACATTTAATCACTGCTTGGTGCTCTTTTTTTCTATGCAAATCACAAGTGAGGCATCCATTTTTATTTTATTTTTTATTTTTTTTACTTGCACTGCATTTACAAATGAGCAGATGTAACACATTCACACCTGCACAGCAGTGACAGAGGAGATAGTAGCCTTTAATATAAAGAGTGCAAAAAGGTACGGGTTTGTGTAGTATAGTGGGTGTAAGTGTCGAGCACTACCGTATCAATAATAATATGGTACTCAAAATGATCTCGCACGTAAATAATTGATATGCAGTGGTCTTGCTGCAAATTTGCAGTCTGATTAAATGCCCTACAAGGTAGGCTTACGTGTTGTTAGGGCTGAATCTAAAGATGATTTGGATAATCTTAAACAGGCAGGATTTTTTTGTAAGATGAAAAAAAGTTGATCAATATAGTACAGGGGTATAGCATATATTTGTAACAATATATAAATATATATTGTGTAGTATATTATTCTAGATTCATTGCACAAAATGTGAAATCTCAAGCCTTTTTGTTTTTATTTTGATGATTGACTTGCAGCTAATGAAAAAAAAACTGGTTAGGAGTAGCGAGTAAATGTCGTTTAGACAGAGAAACAGGATGTTTTTAGTAACACTGAATGGGAGAGTTTTCATAAAAGATATGTTTGGACAAAAATTGGATGCTTCTTTTTTTGTAACACATTTGGACTGTGTCTGATCCCCAACTGGTCCATTAATGAACATTTCATATGCTGTCTCCACAGGTGATTGCTATTTCGTGTTTTTAATTAACATAGCAGCTTCTGCTTCGAAACCGTGATAATTTGGATTTGGCACAGTCGATAATTTCGGAAATAATAAATCAAACTTTACACTTACAACGCCAAAGATCATGTGCAGACTCGTACATTTCCCCACTATACAAATCAACGAAAAACAAGCTGCATTCATGGAGGGCATGATCCGTGCCACACACATTAATCGAATGGTAATTATATATCAATTTTACGTATATTTTTAGTAAATTATGAGTGTACACACTCTGCCTACAATGCCAAAACAACCACTAACTGATTTGCTGACCATGATCTTGACCAGCCAGCTAACCCGCCTGACGTAAAACCCTGCAGAGAATCTATGGGGTATTGTCAAGAGGAAGATGAGAAATATCTCACCAAATAAAGGCTGCAATCAAAGCAAACTGGTCTTCTGTAACACCTCAGCCATGCTATTTGGTTGCAGTAACTCGTGCTAAAGGTGCTCCCAACCAAGTATTGAGTGCATAAATGGACATCATCTTCCGAAGTTGGACATTTAATTCTTTGATCTTATGAAATCTTTTTTTCATAAGATATAAGCAGTAATCATCAATAATTAAAAAAAAAAAAAAGGAAAATATTTCACATTGTGTAATGAATCTAGAGTTTTACTTTTTAAATTAAATTCTGAAAAGAAAAAAAAATTGCATGATATAAATTTTATTGGGAGATACACTAGTCTGTCTGTCCATCTATCTTGTATCTTAAATGTTTTCAACGTTATCAAAGTTTAACACGTATATTTTTAATACTGGTAGCACTATCTGGCAGGTTGTTTTAATCCTCTGTCAATAATGACTTTATTATTTGTATTAATCATACAAATAAAATGTACAATGAAACCACAACAATATATATTTGTATTGAACATTAACAACCCGTCCCCCGTCCCCCTCGTCACCCTATGGTAGGGTGAATTTCTAGAACACTGGACATTTTCCTGCTGTTAAAAAAAAAAAAAGAAAAGAAAAACTGTTTGAAGGTAAACCCCAGCACATGTCCTCTTCTTGGTGCTTTCAGTATAGCCTTTCCCAGTGCTGTTTGCTAATTGATACTGAGGACCCTAGGGGTATAATGTTGCAATGGCAGTTACAAATCATCAAAGATCTTTCTTTTTCCATCAAGACACCCAACTGAGTTTTGTTAAGTGCTTAAGGCGACAATTGCAGCCGCCTCACAATTCTCTATGCAGGATAAACTCTGCCAGGTGAATACTGCTACATTTGTTTAATGTAATTGTATGTTTTCATGTAGGAACCCTTTGATGCAGATGAGTACATTGAGCGACTGGCTTGGAGAACTCCAGGGGGTGGGTCTAAAGGAGGAGCCGAAGCATTTGACCCTAAAAAGTGAGTATTTGTTTATTTCTTTATGTATTTCTTTCTTTCTTTTTAATAAGTGTGAAATCCTAGGCAATTAAAAAAAAAAAACTTTGAGCGATTGTTGATTATGATTTTTTTTTGTTGTTGCGTACTTTCATATTGAAATTTAAAAATTACACAATGTATTAGAAATTACTGTTACTGAATTTACCAAGTCAACTATGTATTCTTCACAAAAGAGGTTAAATCAACATGGCTGTGCACAGCATCACAAATTAACAAAGTAAAAGATTTATACGTTTATAAGTGTCAGCTTTAGATTAATCAATATGCAGACATATGTTTGCTAAATCTGGCACAGCATCACAAATTAACAAAGTAAAAGATTTATACGTTTATAAGTGTCAGCTTTAGATTAATCAATATGCAGACATATGTTTGCTAAATCTGAAATACTGAGAAAAAATATAAAATATGCAATAGCAGTTAATCATTCAAAATTTGCTTCCACTATGTTGTCTGAATCACTACAAAATCACATCAAAGCAAGGTTTGCTTTTTTTTTTTTTTCTGAAATACTAACTTGTACCCTTAAATAACCACAGATTTATTTACTGTGACAAAACTGTGGTTGATGGACCTTGAGCTTTTTTGCAAAATCACATAAAATTCACACTTGTATAACCCAAACAATTTTGACAAAATATTTATGCTTTTTATCGCACTTGTGATAAAAAAAAAAAAACATGCTTCATTTAAAATAAAAAAAAACTAATTAATGATTGTTTATTTTTTTTTAATTGCAGTTAGGACATAATTGGATTAAAACCTTACTTTACACACACATTTTTACTGTCTAGAGAAAATCCACCACAATGTTTATCATACAGAACCCAGCTGTCCATCAAACATATTTTATTTGACTGTAACTTTTACTCCTTTAAGGAACTTGTTTTATTCTGTTGACACTTTTAAAAAAGTTTTTTAACAAGTTAATCCAAATGTAGTTTTAAAGTTCTTAGAAAAAAAATATTTAAAAAATCTTATCTTGTTTTAATATTGAATAACAAAAATGACTCTCGCCATGAATATAGCCATAGAAGCTGGCATGGCGTTAAAAAAGAAAGAAAGAAAACATTACTTTGATTGAAATGAATTAATAGAGAGCATCATCCAGGACTACCTTGATTAAAGCAAATCATGCTAATCTAGCACATTTTTTTACATGCTCCTTTATTTAAAAATTATGCCATAGAAGTGAATGTGCTGAATGTGAAAAGCACATATTATTCTCAGTATTGTTCACTAAAAGTGAATGTTCTGAAGAGCAACAGTGTAGGAATGCATTAGGACAGTAACCATCAACAGTTGTTCTAGTTAAAGATTTAAATTGACTGACTGTATTGATCCCCAAAGGGACTTTTTTTAACATTTATTTAATAACATTCATGTTCTGTGTCACCGCTTTGTAACAGAAGTCAAGTTATTTCCTTGTTTTTCAATCAGAGCATTTTACAGTAGCTGCTATGAATTCCTGTAACATAAGTGACATAACACACAAAAATAAACACAAAAATAAATGAAGAAAAAGGTAAACTGTTGTGCTGTTTTTGCAAAATAATTAACCTCTTGGTGGTAACGATATCGCACCCCTCTAGTCATGATTATTTTGCTGTAATATCATGCCACGTCATGTTTTATTACCTTTAGAAGTTGGAACTTCACAATAAATGATGCAGGAAGCTCTATCATGGATGATGTACAACAGTCTCTTATGTTGCTGAAAAGTATGGTAGTTTTGTCTGGCAGCGCAGAAACATCAGCCCAGATTTTACACCAGCCTCTCACCCATGGAGAGACTGATGGAAGCGTCAGAAGTACTGACTCATAAATGATGGAAGAGAACGAATTTCAGTGAAAGAGAGAAGGGAAAAGACCCTAAGCTGCACTCAGCATTGAAGGGCTGGGAATTATTGTGATAGGAGATTTTGCACTCATCACTTTGCGGGTTTTTTTTTTTTTTTTTTTTTTAAACCACCCGGAGAATCCAAACATGCTGACATAAATGTTTTTACTCTGCTGTCCTGCAAGTGCTTAGAAATGCAGCTGACAAAGCTAGTAGTATGTGATACACACACTCACATAAAAAGGACACTTTTATGTGGAGTTGCAGTTTGTGGTAACAGGCAATTAACTGTTTTGCCAAGACTGTAAATGTAGTTTTTAAGAAATGTATCCCTTCCCCTGGGTTTTCCTGAGCTTTTCCAAAATTCAGTTTAGACTCTGTTCTTTCTCGTGTTCTGGAAAAGTAGCGGTTTGTGTGTAAGCTGTAATAGTCTGACACAGTTCCTAAAAATGTGGCTTATGCATGTGTATTCCTGGACATTATAGACTAGATATCCTGTGTGTGTATGCTTTGTATGGGGAGCCCTTTACTGTTGTACTTTAAGTAACATATACTGTATGAGACCGGTGCAATAAACATGATCAAGGTTAGTCATTACTATGATCCACAGTACTGTGCAAAATTCTTGAGCCACCCCTCATTTCTTTATGTTAAATTATGTAGTTTAAAAGGAAAGTGAACAAATGTACTGCGACAGGCAGCAAAGTCTCTAAAGATGGTTATTTATGTACCAATCTCAACAGCAAACGTATTTACCCTCTCGTCTGTTCCAATCACTCTGCATTCAGCATCACCAGTATATTAATCACTGGCCTAATTATCTATCATGTACACCTTTTTCTCACTTGTTTAGTGTTAATTAGGATTTTATATGCTTGAATGATGCATAGATCACTTTGTGGCTTAATAAACAAACAAAAATACTTTGAAACTGGTCAGATCCAAGGACTAGACTGAAAATGAGAGACAAAAACCTGCCAAAAATGAGTGACCATAAAGGTATTTTTCAGGAAGCCTGGAGAACTATTCCTCAAAAAAGTCATTTTGACTCTTTGGAAGGAAAACATGCAGAAATGAGGGATGGCTCAAGACCTTTTTACAGTACTGTACAATCCATAAACTTGTTAAAAATGAAGCAGTGTTGTTGTTGGTTGTTCATTAATAATCAATAAGCTTGTTTTTTCTTTTTTCTTTTTTTTTTTTTTAAATAATACTCTCTAGATGCATTTCTGTGAAAATAAAATACTTTACATGTTGCCAAAATGTGTTGTTGATTATACCTGTTGTCTCAGGCTGCTGGAAGAGTTTGTTAATCACATAGAGGAATTGAAACAGCTGGATGAGAGGATCCAGAGGAAAGTTGAGAAGCTTGAACAGCAGTGCCATCGGGAAGCCAAAGAGTTTGCACACAAAGTCCAGGAGCTACAAAGGAGCAACCAGGTTTGAATCAACTCCCAATATGTGAAGTCACACTCCTCTACTATTTTGTCAAAAGTCATACAACATTTCTTTGTGATATGGGATAAAACTCCAACATTAGTATGCAGTCTTACTCTGAAATTCATTATACTATAGAATTCCCTGATATAAATTTGAATTGTCTTTTAAAACATTAACTAAGTAGTAATCTAAATTTAAAACTCTGGTTAGCATTCATGTTTTTCATTCTAAATTTGTATTTGGGGGTCAGGCAAACTTTGCTCGATATCAGTCCAGCTGAAAGATCATATAGTGTGTTATCTGCATGTGAACCCACAGTGTGCACCTCTTTGCCCCCCAAATAAATAATCACAAGAGATTAAATTTGTCTTGTGTGAAAGATTTAGCGAATATGATATTTAAATAATTTTGGTCTTTGGTTCCACAGGTTGCCTTTCAGCACTTCCAAGAGCTGGATGACCACATCAGCTATGTGGCCACTAAAGTGTGTCACCTGGGAGACCAGCTGGAGGGAGTGAACACACCGAGACAGAGGGCTGTGGAGGCCCAAAGGCTTATGACCTACTTCAATGAGTTCCTGGATGGAGATTTACGCAGTGATGTCTTTAACAACCCTGAGAAGGTCAGTATTGTGAAAGTATAATTTTGTCAGTGGATTGGTCCGTTCTATTTTATCCCCAACTATTCATATGTTTGCTCACACAACTGCTAAGGAAGTATTAGCAGCTTCTCTGAACTTTTCATTACAATTGTGATTGTTTGCATAAATGGTACTATACTTGCAGTACTGTGCAAAAGCCTTGAGGCACCACTCATTTCTTCATATGTTACTTCCAAAGAGCCAGACTTTCTTGTATTTATAATGGGGTCCTAAATAGTTCTCCAGACTTCCTGAATAATTAATTTTTTTTGCCTCTCATTTTAAGTCCAGTGCTTGTTTCTGACAAGTTCATCTAACTTAAGGCATGAACCAGTAAGAAACATATACAGATGATGACTGATGATCAGGCTGGTGATGCTGGATTCTGAGAGGTTGAAACAGACGAGAGGGGAATTGGGGTTGCTGCAGTGGTTGTTGCATAAGCAACCTTTTTTGTTTATTGTTTCTTTAGGCTTAGTGCAGACAGTTGCAGCAAAACATTGGTTCCCATTTTAATTTAACCTGAATCATTTAATTACATTTGATATGAAGAAATTTGGAGCTTTTCACAAATTACTCAACTTCAGATAGTTAACAGTCCCACCTTAATATGCTTATTACACTTTGGAATGACTTTATTTGAATATTGTTTCACATTATGTTTAAAAATGTTAACTACTATAAGTAATAACCTAGAATTAGACATTAATAATGCACAAAACACAATATTCTTAAGTGAGGTTTTATGAGATATTTAATGCCTTCAAACCTGAAATGTGGGATAAATCATATTAAATGTATTGGATGTAAACAACGGTCAATATTAGAGAAGTATGAAATATTAGAGAATATCAGAGAAGTATGAAATTTCTAATATGGCTTGTTTTTATTTTGTTTAAATTATCTAGTGAAATGGTTGAGCCTGACTCTGTCAGGACACTAGATATTTATGCAATGATAAATTTTGGTGCATCTGCCAAATTATATTGTAAACAACCCTTATATTATCAGATAATGTTGTCTAAATGCAATGGTAAAAACATAGTGGACATTTAATGCTGTTTATACCTGCACAGAATATTAAATTAAATATTATGCACCAATGTTGATGCACACCAACTCAATATGTAATGTCACTTCATAAGCGTCTTTCAAGTCACTACATGGCGGGGTAACTTGGGCAGTAAGTCTCACATATCATACATGCTATTAGCATTAGACCACCAACACACTCCTTGAGAGACGTGTGGGAATATACCCAGCAGACGTTTCAGATTTTCTTCCATAAATGAGCCCACCTTCAGAAGAGGAGAGAGGGGTCAGAGAGAAGAGATGGTGGTGAATAGCTAAAGGGGGAGAAGAAATAGAGGAAAGGAAGGCCGACGTAATCCCTTAGAAAAGGAGGGCTGGCCCCAGACAGTGTGAAGACAAGCACTGGTAAAAACCCCCACTGCAGGGAGACTGCTACATCACTTACATGGGATTTAGCTAATCTTAGCTGGGGGACAAATACTTAGAAAACCTCGATGAGGAGAGCAGAAAAAGCTGGATCCACCTCACGGGAGCACAGTAATGATGTTAGCTGAGGCATGGAGGAGTAGGAAGCTGGAGTGGAAGATGTGTGGATGCTGGGGCCCTCTTCCATCCTGTTCTCCCAATGTATTAACAGAGAAGGGAGAGGTAGAGTGTTCTTGTCTGGCCCTGTTATTGGCGAGACCTCCCACCTGCCCATCGGGACAGATTATAGAAGGCGATTTAGTAAGGCTGCCACGGGATTAGCCATAGACCATTCATGATACTTACGACAGAGAGAGGGTAAAGCGCTAGATGGGCAGTGGAGGCAGAGCAGGGAGTTGGCCAAGCTGCTTCCAATGGGCTCACTTATATCCACCCTGTGCTGGACAAGAAAGAGGAGGAAGGAATTGGAGAAAGGGGGAGATGCAAAGATTTACTGTAAGCTGATCCTTACCCATAAAAGCTTTTCCCCATGTCCATTTTCTCCTGTCAGCAAGATGTCCATCTCTTTATCTCTGACTCACATTTGTATCGGTTACCATTGTAATGTTTCTTGCTTTTCTGTTTCTATTCTGACCAGATAAAGGAAGCTGCTGACATTATTCAGAAGTTGCACCTGATTGCTCAGGAGTTACCATTTGACAGGTAAGCAGTGTGGGATGAGGAGGGGTTTGGAGGGGAAGTATAATCCGAATAACATGGGTAGAGAAATCACTAGCTGGGGCACTGGGACAAGCAGATTTTGTGTCCTGACTCTTAGTTTCTTTGCTCATAGTTGCCCAGGGGTTGAGTAGGT
Organism: Clariallabes teugelsi; assembly: GCA_030014215.1. NCBI lineage: Eukaryota > Metazoa > Chordata > Actinopteri > Siluriformes > Clariidae > Clariallabes > Clariallabes teugelsi. Next base: position 16,069,856 of record JAQMYG010000005.1, read on the forward strand.
TCAATAAGTGGGAAAAGGAAAAAAACTTTTTACCCCACAGCAAGATGTCATATACCTCTCATGCCCGGAGCTGTGTAACAAGCCACCTTGCAAAATTTAACATACTGAGTGAGACTAATGTAGTGCTGTCAATCGATTAAAAATTGTAGTCTAGTTAATCACAGTCTGTGATTAATCACAATTTTAAAATACTCAGATTTACATATTATAAACATGCAATGTTAGAATAAAGAAATGCATGACAAACTGGTTAGAGGAAACAGATTATGCAGTTTTATAATATCTCAAACATTAACACTTAACAAATGATAAATTAAGATCAGAATTCTGAATTTGATGGCACTGCATTGTGGCTGGGAGTAAGTATGGGGTGTAGCAACTCGGCGATACCGGGGCTCAAACCTGGATCCTGAGATCCAAAAATAAAAAAATAGTTCTCTTTGTAGTAGGGCTGTAGCGATACACTAATCTCACGATACGATACGATACACGATATTCAGCTCACGATACGATATATATCAC
>JAQMYG010000005.1:16086412-16091412 GCA_030014215.1 Clariallabes teugelsi
GTGTGTGTGTGTGTGTGTGTGTGTGTGTGTGTGTGTGTGTGTGTGTGTGTGTGTGTGTGTGTGTGTGTGTGTGAGGAGGTGCTCGGACACACTCTCTCTCTCTCCCTTTCTTTCTCTCTCGCTCTCTTTTTCTGTGTGTGTGTCTATCATCCTTTTTATATTATAGTATAATTTTAATATCAAGTGGCCATTTAAAATTCCAGAAGAATCAATTATAAGACTAATTATGGAAGTTATACATCCATGTGCCCAAATTCCAAAAGCACTGTAATATTAAACATTTATTGTATTTAATATGGAATAATGAATAAGTGTTAAAAGAAAAAGAAAAGAAAATTTGATAAACTAAACTATAAAGTGTGCTTTTTCAGTTTCATTAAATCATGATAATGACAGCTGACATACTGTAAAACTTGACTTTAGATTCACATATGCCACAAAACCACAATAAGAGATTAACAAAGCAAAAGTAGCAGTTTTAATGTTTATGATTATGCTCTGAAATATTATATAAAAGTTTTTTTTTCTTAACTACCTTTTATAATGGTTCAGAGAATAAACAACTGCCAAGCATCATATATGTCTGAGATACTTTTGAACTGAAACTCACAACCAGGCTAAAGACTCAGAGTCATTTGTTAAATTTAGTCAAATTTATAATCTTATTAATGAAACATACTCACATTCAGCTATTCAGACATTCATAGAAGTTAAGGGGAAAAAACATGGACTGGTTGAAAATGAAGAACTGAGAGACTGGCTCTGCTTGATTTCATATGTTTGGATGTGAGTGAGAGCCAGTCGGAGATGGGCTTTTGTTAATGTAGTATATCTGTGTGTGAGTGAGAGTCTGTGTGTGCATGTGTGTGTATCGGCAAGCTTTGAAAGGCAAGCCCGCTGGCTGAATGCTGTGCAGAGCTTGAGTGAGACATGCCCAATCAGTTCCACTCTTTAAATCTCCCTCTGAAGCATATCAAACGCCACAGCCCTGCCTTCATCAGTTAAGGGCTATAGGTTACACAGCTTCAGCAAAATCAGGCCATAATCAATAAAAAATAAAGGGAAGCATTTTGTATTTTTACCATTCCATATTAATTTCTAGGAAACTCTGTTCATGCTTCAAAATGGCTTTTTTCTTTTCTCCCTTTTTCTGTGAAGTATTCTGTGAAGTCTCAATCTTTCTAAGTAGAGAGTCTTGTGTCAAACATTTCTACATTATGCATATGGTAATTGGCATTAGAAAAAAAAAGGTCCAAGGTTTAAAGAAAAAGCACATACTCCTAACACAAAGTAGTTAACAACTTTACGACTAATGTTTTTCCAGTAAAACAGAAGGAGTTGATTTAACTACCTCAACTGACAAGATCCACTGAACCTATTGGACATGAAATAGGGTCTGCAAAAAATTCATTAGGTTTTACACCAATTTATTGTACAGAACTTTGCTTCATGTCTAGACATTTGTACATGTCCTATATCCTGGGATCAGAGGTAAAAGTAGGCCAGAATAGTCCAGTACTGTGTATAAACAACTAAAAGTTTCAGTGGCATTCCACAGTACTGGAAAGAATGGCAAGCAGCTGCCTGCCTTTTAACCCATAGAGCTAGTAAAATATTGAAACCTTTATTATTTCAATGATACTTGAAGAGATGAAGGTTGTAGTCGTAGTACTAGTTGGAATTTAAAATCTATTTCGGATTAAAAAACTAAACCCAATCTACATAAAGTGAGATGATTATTTAAAGACATTGGGCAAAAAGCAACAGTAAATAACATATATTACACATTATATATACAGTACAACAGCACTGTTTTGTATTAGTCCTTTAACAGGTGGCTTAACCACACGGTTCATCAGATTTATCAGTGTAGTGATAATAAATTTGTCTCCATCTTTTTCCATTAATTCTAGGGACTTGAATGAATGTTTTTGGTAGCATGGTGGCTTCATGGACAGCACTGCTGCCCTGTATCTCCAGGGTCGAAGTTTGATTCCCACCTTGGATCTGTGCCTATGGCGTTTACATGTTCTCCCTGCCACAAAAACAATAGATATTTCTCCAGGGTGGGGAATGTCTGTCACTTGATGTGCCGGATGACATGTGGATGGACCAAAGTCCCAAATGTTAGAGCCTGTATTGATGCATTGTAACTAAGTCACCGATGTGACTTGAGAGAAGTTCACCTGCCTGTTGTCAGTAAGCTGTGATTAAGCAAGATTAACCAACAATTTCATGAGTAAAGGTTTTTAATGAAGTGGCCTGTTGTTTTACAATGATTATCAAATAGTTTATATACTGTTATTAGGGCCCAAGCACTATGACATCTGCACTATGCCACTCTATTACATAATCGCGATTGATGTGATAGTGGTGATGTCTGAAAGTGCTGATGTCATATAGTTCTGATTTCTGAAAGTGCTGATGTCATTCTGTGTGAAGGGCCCTCCTGTTCATTTAAGGATTATTAGGGCCCAAGCACTATGACATCAGCCCTATTACATCATAGTGTGTGTGAAGGGCCCTCTTGTTCTTCTAAGGATTAAATTTAATGGATTAAAATTCCCCCTTTTCTAAAATTTTGTCATAATGGTATTGGGATATCCTTTTTAAATGCATATGCTCACTGTGCCCGATGTCTTTCTGGTGTGTCTGGGTGGCAATGGCACAGGGTGCTTGGGCCTGCTTATCGTTGCTTGCAACTATATTGATATTTGTTTGAGGGTGAGGGTAGTCGTGGTCTTGTCCTGTATAGTATGTGTGAGTGACTAAATAAGCTAAGTTAAGTTAAGCCTTTATTTGTCCCAGTTGTTACTGCACTGTGAAATTCTTTCTTCCCATATATCCCAATGTTAAGGCCCAATGCTCAATAGCCCACAATGCAACTTGTGTTGTGCTAGGGCTTAAACTACCGACCTTCCAATCAGTAACTTGGTGCCTTGGCCCTCTAAGGTGCCACTGCCCCAAAATACCTAAAATATATTTTATTGTAAATTCATATCTCTGCACTTGGAAATATTTACAATGAAAATTCTTTAAATTACAGTGAAAGCTTTGATTGTGAGTACCTTGGTCTGTGAGCGTTTTCCAAGATGAGATAAACTTGATAAACGAGCAAGGTCTTGACATACAAGTAGTACACGTGCTTTGTCTGCCGAGCATCACGTGATCACAACTGAGCCAGTGGTTCTGCTCTCTCTCAGGCTCTGTCTCAGTGCGTGTGCATCACTCGTACAGTCAAAATCCATGCGCATGCACTGTTTATTATAACCTTGAGACCATGTGTGTGTGTGCATACGTAAAGAATTTTTTTAATTTTGTGTCCAGGTATAGTAATTGTTCTTTAGTAACTGTACTTCAATGACGGCCTCTATAAAGAAAAAGGTTTTAAAGGCGGGAGATTAATCTGTTTAATGACAATACAATGTCACATTTCCGCAAAATCTTCAAAACTAGGCAAAAGCAAGTGTCATTACCGAGGTTTCTTATTAAAGAAGTTTTCCAACAGAGAAGTGTTTTCATTAGTGTTTGTGTTTCCGGGTGTGTGCGAAAGTCCCTACACAGTAGCCCCCTCCCTCCTCTCCTCTCTCGTCTTACTATAATCACAATTCTTTTAAAGTGAATTGTGAATAGGTAAAGTGCAGGTTAATTTGTTTTAATTTTAATTTATATTCTGTATTAATCATTTTTATATGAATATTTTTGAGTTGTGGAATGAATATTCTGAGTTTCTATTATTTCATAAGGGGGAATTCGCTTTGATATACAAGTGCTTTGCTATAAAAGTGCTTTGATATACAAGCACACTTCTGAAACAAATTATCCTCAAAATCTATCTATTTATCTAATTGGTTTAACTGTATTATTATTGTAGCTGTAAATGTAATATCATAGTACTAGTTCATTGTGATTAATAATGGTTTCTACTGTTACCTTAAATGTTCTACTCAACCGACTGCTAGATGTCCATAATATCTTACATCTTCTAACTCCTAAAGGCTTGAGGACAATCTATGAAATGGTGCTGAATGTAATTCAGTTGGTAAGAATTACAGTATTTTTGCACAAATATTTCATTGTGTTCCTGCTAAAGGAATTGTCAAATTGTGTATAGTGTTATTTGATGAGGAATTACCTAATTGTTTCTTCAGGGTTTGTTCATGCACATGCCACATCACAAAAGATCACCATATTTGAATCTTTTAGAAATCCCTTCATAAAAAAGGCATCACTAACAGGAGGAATGTGCCAGGCCACCAGGACTTGCTGCCACCTCCTCTCTCACCTCCTACACTGAACCTAACCAAGTGATTAGTTGGGGATTAAAATATTTGCTGTGCAAATACCTGCTTTGGCTGTCTGAATCAACTCCAAGTAGTTCAAAGATACTCGTTGAACTCTGGTCAAATAGCTAAACAAAACCTTAAGACCCTAGCAGATGAATTATTCTACGACTTAACTATAGACACTGTCATACAATCAACACACATGACTGGGACTAATTTGATTTTTGGTTGGTTAAGCTATAAGCAAGCTGAGAGAACATTTGAATGTGCTTATAGTGTACATTAAGTGTGTGTGTTTAGCTGCACCATGTTGAAAGTAATGGTCCAGTATCCATAAAACTGCAAGTGAATCAGTGAACAACAACAAAAATCTAAATGTTGCAGTTAATTTTTTTATATACTTAAGGAATTTTTGTCCAATCCAATATTAAAATTTTCCATTGAAATAAGTAATTAAATCTTACATGAACAGAACAAGAAAGGAGTTCTCATTAAATTAGAAAATGAAGTGGAATTGTGAGTTTATATAAATGCATTAAGATGGAAAACAGAAAAGACACCTGCCAAGTACATTATGGCTTCATGGGTTGAAACAATGCTGACTGTACACACACCAAAGTGCACACTCTCCAAGTGATCAACTTCTGCTCAGAAAACAATGCAGCCTGTAAAGTGTTTTCTGCCAGCTCGTGCTATTCCATTATTAAAGGAGCC
>JAQMYG010000005.1:16098912-16107171 GCA_030014215.1 Clariallabes teugelsi
TTACGGTCGGGGGTGGCTGGGGATTGCATTTGGAAAGTAAAGGGGGGGCACATTGAAAATTAATCCTATGGAATTTTCTCCCTCACCTCTTCTCCTTCACATCCTTGCAAATGAAGCTTTATGGCTCTACTGCAATGTTTTTTATTTTTGCTGTTTTGGGTAGTTTTTTTTTTTTTTCAACAGCACAACTCACATGCCAGTCAAGAACATCTTTTTGTAGAGAAGCAAGCTGTTCAGCATAAATGCTCGGAGTAGACGGTGACAGAAATCAATGTTACAGGTGTAGGTGTCAATAATCTCATTTAGAGTAATTGACACTGATAGCATGTCCTATACCCCAGTCTCCCACTGGAGATCTAATTAGTTTTCATCTGCAAGTCCTTAGAAGCTTCATACTTGCATGATTAACCATTTGAACATATTGTATATAAGTTCCATGCAATTTCAGCTTACTCACTCCGTATTAGAGCTTAGCTGTTGCACTCTGGGTAAAAACTGCTTAAATCATACTCGATAGACAACACAACATATATGAGTGTAAGTCATCAGGTATACAGTAAGCAGTCACCCTGGATGATGATCAGTGTGTTTGTGAGAGAGTATAACTCCAGTACTCTACAAACACTGGGGATTATATTTCAGAATTAAAAGCCACCTGGACTGTTTTCCACAATTACTTTAATTAACTTGTTTAATTGTGTTACGAAACTCATTAGTTAGAATTTGTAGGATTACATTTAATACTTCTGAACCTGATTCCCAGTTGTCCGGTTGCTCGGTATGCTACATTTTGAACTGATATTTTAACCAAGTTAACCCCTATTACTATGCTATCTCAATAAGATTAATGTTATAAATAATAATGTTTCAAATATTTTGAGAATATTAGACATTGTCTATTTCAGGTGTGAAATTATTTTCATTCTTCCAAATACAATTTTAGGCTTTTACTTTTTTCTTTTCATTGTTGTTGTTGTTGAATACAGTATATCTACAGTACATTACCATGGGAACTACCATGGTCACTATGCCTGTTGTTGCTCTTATTTAAGGTGTTTTATGTCCCATAATTAAATTTCATTTATTTTCAAAGATACATTTCACACATAACAACACATGTAACTCATGCATGTGTTATTTTTCCACAATTGACTGCTTCAGATGATTGATTTGTTTTCGCATCTGAGTTTATCACACAGTTAATTGTTTTTATTTGAAATTATTTCATAAGTCCTTTATTTTCCCATGTTCATTTTTAACATGAATGACTTATGGTTTTATTGATCTGACCACATTTTATCAAACATGTTATCCACACGTCAGATGGATTTCTGTGCTACCACAAGTACGTGCTAAAGTGCACCTTTACATGTCCTTCCACATGATGAAATATTATTCATGTAATCAATGTGAAATGTATGTGATTTTTCTTAATGAAGGAATATTTCAGGAAAAGTGAAAAAGAGAGGGAGTTGAGAGGAGGAAAATATAAGTTACAATAACTAGATTCCTTGGAAAAGAAGGAAGAATCATCCTTGTTGTATGTATTTTTTTCTGCTCTCTATTTCTAGGACCTTCATGTCATCATGATTTTTAAAATCTATTCCTACATCAGGCAGCAATGAAGTCTAAAATGGTCAGAGTTTATTTAATGACTTTATTAAGTTGTTAAATTAAGTTACTTGAAGTAAACAGAAAAAATTGTAAAACTAACTGACTGAAAGTTAATATCATAAAAGCAAGATAGAGACATGGGAGAATCTCTATTAAGCTAACACAAAACAAACATGTTTGTCAGGCAACACTCACAATTTCCCAGATTTTTGTTTAGGCCATCTCCAACAGATAATGGATTCTAAAAAGATCATATATTTCTCAGATGAGGGAGCTTATTTAAAAGGTGCCAATGAGATTTTGATCTAAAATTTGCCACAGTGCCTCTTTTGTATTCTGTACATGAAACTCTGACACAGACTGCATGTGAATTGGCTTTGTGAAATACACTCGAGGAGTAAACTAACCTAGTGCTGTATTTGCAGTGACAAAGGCCAGCTTTAAGCATTATAATACAATCCCACAGGCCATAATCTCTGCTAATAAGCCAGGTTATTCCCACTAATAACTCATTCCTACTAATAGCACCTTGTTAACTGTACAATTACAGTTTTACGTTAATTTGAAATCACTTGTGTGTCACTGGTCACAGATGACATGTGGTTGTAAATCTAGTGTCAAGTGATATACTTTAAAATACTGTACAGTATACAGATAGATAGATAGATAGATAGATAGATAGATAGATAGATAGATAGATAGATAGATAGATAGAGAGTCTTCTTTTAATTCAGATGAAACCTTCTTCTCTGCCTTTGCTTAGTCAGGCACTCATAATTGAATCTCAGGTCAGGATTAATTTTAGCAGCCACACTTGACTCGGTCAAAAACAACTATTACAGAGCTTCAGTGTTTTTTACACAGCACTTCACATTGATTAGGCAATGTGCGGCCATGAGAAATTGTATTGGATTCTAGATGACTGTTATTTGCATCAAAAAAAGAAGTCTGCTGCCTGGGGACGCTGCCTGCCCAAACACCACTGGAGTGGAACGGGAAAGAAATAACAGTGGTGTGGTGTTCTGTAGTGCCTGTAATGATAGACAAGAGTACAGAGCTAAAATGGCCTGATCATTATCTGCTATTTATTCAGGATTTAAAAATGACCTACAATAGAGCTGTATAATTCTGTTGTTCCAACACGTAAGCTATTATATTCAGAAAAAATGTTTCAGAACTATCCAATCAACATAAATGTAGAAATAGTATCATCATAATTTCTTTTTTATAAAGCATGCAGAAAGTTTTTTGTATCATTGTATGCCATAGCATATAAAGCTTTTTTTTTTTTTTTTTGAGAAACAATGTCCTATACCTGCAACTCAAGTCTATTTGCTTAATTCATAAAGGGAATAATTTATTTAGTTAAGAGAAAAATGAGGATATAACACAGACCAAACCACATGAAACACATTTTGAAAGACATCACATTGCATTTCCCCTGACAAATTTAAAAAGCCCTAAAGCTATGTCACATATATCTCTGCAATATTTTCTTCATTTGTTTTACATCTATTTATTCAAGAATTGCAATCAGAACAGGTTAAATATAAAATTTTATTTGTTATTAAATTATTAAATAGTTAAATCATTGCTAACTATGATGAAACTTTTTTTCAGTAACAAAAAACAGCCTTTTAAAAATTATTGATGTGATGGGTACACAAATTTACAAAGTGTTACATGACTGCACTAGGATGTTCATTAGATGTCAATTAGGGACTTCATGTATTAAAGTCAAGGATAAAGCCGAAAAGGGAACTTTCCACTTTATTACTGCAACTTTTGTTGCATTATTATGCAGAAATGTCATCCATTTGCTCAAATTTCTTTTTTTATGCAACTTTAGTTTACTTTGTTTGATTAAATATTTATTTGATCTTCTGATTTACTAAGTAAGTATTTTATATTTCCAAGCATGATTTTTCCAAAATAATAATCCAGAAAAACATTTTTATGTACAGTATATGTCAATAAATAATCTCACAGTCAAAGTCTCCTGAAATAATGTCTCCAGTGTGCTTAAAAATGTACCAAACTAGTTTCTTATTAAATTGAACACAGTGTATTTGTTTAAAAACGCAAAGTTATTGTCGCACCAATTTTTTTTTGTTATGGTTTTATTACTGCTAGAATAGAAGTTGTAGAAATGTAGAAGTTTTCTGAAGGCATATTTGCCTTATAGTATTCCTTTGCACATGTCTAAGACATTTGCACAATATTGTGTAACAGGTTTGAGGAATTAACATTTTGAATCAGCCTGCTGCATAAATATTTAAGTTTGTTAAAGTTTACTGTTAAAGTTTACTGTTTACACACTGAAGAAAATGTCAGTGAACAGCAGCTTCTTAAAGGTTTAGTAGACAAATATAGACATTGAACTCCTCAGACAACATCAAATTAAGAACATTTATAAGCTTGTATTTGTCTGAATAATTTGTCTTTTTGTAATTTTAAGTTGATAGAATGTTAATAGTGAACTAGAGAAAACTAGAGAAAGGATATAAAACTCTGAGGCACAGACATCTAAATGGGCTGAGAAAAGGTGACAGTGAAAAAGCATGGGGCAAGATGAACACAGGGGGTTGAGGAAAGAGAAGAGTGATGTAAGGAAGGCTGGTATAAGATTTTTTTTTTAACTTTTTTTTTATTTGTATGTGAAAGGGCAAAAAACGTCTTGTCTGCCTCCTCCTGAAGCGCTGTCAAAGTAGATCAGTGCTGAGAGCTGCTGATGGCCGTTCATTGCCCAGACTCTACTTGTGGACAATAGAATGTGCTGTGAGCTGTTACCACACACACGCGCACACACACACACGCACGCACGCACGCACACACACACACACACACCACAAGGCCTACATCCAATTATTGCCTTTTAAAACAGTCCTTTCAAAACAAGAGGCAAACAAAATCCCACAGACAAATTTCTGCAGAATAAACACATAGTGCAAAAAACATACTGAACTACTGTTTTATTAGACAACCTTCAGTTAAAGTACAGATGATAACTTTTGTACAGAATTTTCAGTCAAATATGGGAAAGAGCAACAAATGCTGCTCAAGCTTATGTCCTTCTACATCCAGTTCAATATGGGAGGCTGAAGCATAAACAGAATCATTCTCAAACCTCAGCAGATGAATCGCTTCAACTCCAAAACAAACGTAATTGAATACAGAGTCTCTTGCTGCTTTGAAGGCAACCCAAATTGGCCCGCAATATGTGTGAGGTAAAATGCCTTGAGCCCCAAAGCCCCCTGACTCTGAACCTGTAAAGGGCCTTGAATAGGAAAGCCTCAAATCATGTTGTCGAACAAATCTGGTATTAAAAGGAGGAAGAGAAGACTTTGCCCCAATTTACCGTCCCTGAAGACTTTACTTAAGCTAGTTACTCTGGAGCTTAGGTGGAGATGTGGGGGCTGTGTGTGTGTGTGTGTGTGTGTGTGTGTGTGTGTGTAAATCCCTCTTCACATAGCAAGGCCTGGGAGAGAGGGCCATTGGTCGCCAGACTCTCACTCTCTGACACTCCTTCAACTTGAACCCCCTCCTTTTGCCCAGCCTGTGTTTACCACCGCCAAACAATAGACCTGCTATTGGCAATTAAATGCCATTTGGGGATCCCTAGTGCAAGTTAATGGTATTACTGTTGCAATTCTTTCTCTGAATGGTACGAGGGATTTCTTTCTGCACCAATAAAACAGCTCACCGTCTTACCAGCATTACATAGCTTACCTTAGGCTTATGATTCACGCCTGCATGATTACCATTTGGCTGTTTCTTTAACAGTGTAGTCTATGACTCCCATGGCTGAATGCACTCCCTTAAATAATAATTAGATATTAATAACAATTAGCTCGGTCATACAATGTATTTGACCATCTAGTTCTTTGTTATGTCATACATTGTATGGGTTTCAATATTACAAAAGATAAGAAAAAATAAACCTACCTATGATACTTGTTGATAATTCCAATAATGCATTAATTAATGTAGTCAGGGTTATTTTTTGACATATGTTGATAAATCTAATAAAATAAAATCCGTAGCACTAATACAACATATGTATATGCCAATTTTTTAGAAACGATATAAAAGTTTAGCGAATATGAACAATGAGCATGAAAATGAACAATGTCTGGTAAAGTGACCCACTTCGCTCAGCCCCTCTCCCCCTCTGTCCCTCCTCATTTGTTTGCCCAGAGATCCTGTTTAGTGTGTCGCCTTTTCCTCAGACAAGGAGCTTTGAGAGGAATATGAAAAGACAGATTTAAAGGTGAAAGGTGGTCAAGAGGATAGGGGGTGTATACTATAACAGCTTTCTCAGTACATTATATATATTCCTCTTTTTAGGCAGAGGGGGAGAAGAGACATCTGTTAATATAAAATTTTCTCCAACCAAAGGTCAAGTTTCTAAGATAAGAAGAATTGCGCAGATTTGATTTTAAATGAGCTGAAACTTATTTAGTCAGTGTTAAACAGACTAAAATAGATGGGTTCATATAATGTAAATTTCTCTGATCATTTTGATCGTCACCCAGTAAAATAGCAATAAAAAAATGTTGAATGTGAATCTTACACATCCTCTCCAAAATCCTCTCCAAAAGCCTGAGACACCATAATCAAACCAAAATAGCACACGTCTCATCAAAAAGGCCAATTAAGTAATGACATTGTGTGGGTGCAAAGATTTGGTGCCTGAGGTAAAGCACTTGAGTACACACTCCTTGTATAGCATCCCCAGCCCCAGGCACACTTAACACCACATCCTCCATGTATTTCAACTAATTAATTTGTCGTCTGAAACTATTTTAAATCCCTGATATCCAAAGTCACTTTTCACAAAAGGTAATAGTGTTTGAGAAAACTCATTCTGATGTTATGCTTTTACTCATATCTCCTATTTCGGACCGTGCAGCGATTATTTGCTATTCACTCTTTTTTCTTTCCCTTGGGATGCGACTCCAGTAACACTGCAATTTAAACCATTTCAGGCCAAGCTATGATCTTAATTAGCTACACCTCCATCCCATTTCCCTCTTACATGCTTACCCCCACCCTCTAATTAAGCTTGCAGTGATCCTTGGCTGAGGGGCTTCGTAAGGCGAGAGAGAGCGAGTGAGCGAGAGAGAGAGAGAGAGAGAGAGAGTAGAATCTGTTGGCCAGGGATTACAACCTTAAGCTAGGGCCACATCACAGGAATTCATCACTGCCCCCATCCTTCCGATTCTGGGCAGCAGTGTACCACACAGCTATTTCATCAATTAATTTGCTTTGTATATTAAGCAGCTCCTTCACTTGAGTCAAAGAGGATTTCCCTCTCACAGGCAGCCACAGTAATGAGCAGTGTCAGAGGAGGTGACTGGTGTTAGTGTAGCAGACAAGCTAAAAGCACGGCAGCTATTGTAGCCTCCAGATTCTGCTAGTGCTCTTCACTTAAGAGATGCGCTTGGGCCAATACACACTCAAGAGACCATCGCCCTTGTAAGGGCCTTTGTGATTATTGCAGAGAAGGGCACCTTTGAAAATGTGTAGGGGGGAATATGTCTGGCAAAGATTAATGGTAACTTTGATATGTCAAGGATAAATTATAGCTTTCATTGACTCATCACTACTATTGAATTAATTAATTGAATAGATGATTTCTGAGTTTTTAAATTCTCAATTACTGTATCCCATTTTTAAATCAGTAAATAAATGTTTCTTTCCTGAGCATGTTAAACTTTGATTTTAAGATATTACAAGCATAAATTATCTCATGAAGATTGGACCAGCCCAAAATAAAATTTTATCATTTAATTCTATATGATGTACAGTATTTTACAGTCATTTAGACTGTACATGGTTTACACAGCTTATGACATGTACCAGATAACACTCACAATTATTAAACCTGGAAGGTCCAGAAAAGGATCAGGTGAAAACGCAACATTCATTGATTCATTCACTCAGGGCGTTTCCTCACTGGGGTCTGGGAACCGTTTCCGAGCACACTTGGCCCCGGGACCAGTTGATTTTTGTCTGTGAGCATGTAATCGTTCCAAGCTCGGGAACGAATCCCTGGACCGATTGCAGAGGTGGTCTCGGTAACGATTCATGCGTTCCCGAGCACGGAAGGCGGGACATAAGTACGCGCTCGTGCTCAAAAGAGGAAGTGACGTAATGACTGTTTGACTCCGTACACAAACAAACGTGGCTGCTAAAGAATCTCTGTGAAGTAATGCCGAAGTACAGTGTTTGCTCGAAATTTACACAGACGAAAACATAGAAAGATAATCGGACACTACACATAAAAATTCCGATATTTACGGAAGTATCCGAAAGTATTTAGACGCGCGAGCGCATGCAGCAGCACTGAGCAATGCCGTGCAGAGTTAAACAAACTGCGGCTCGAGCAGCAAACAGCGCGCGGTGCGATACTGAAGTGAGGAAAAGATAAACAATAGGATAAAAACCATCCAGTGTGACCGCGTGGATCCTGGTCCAGCCTGCGAGCCAGCGGTAAGTTAATATTAACAGGGGTGATAGCGTTCCGGCACCACGCCGGATTTCCGGCGTACTGTGGCTGCGGGGGAAAAAAAAATCAGGTTCGCGGATATTGATCTGTCATTTCTCTAGATCTGAGATGCGCAGGTCAGAGAGCAGCTTTAA
>JAQMYG010000005.1:16113506-16130468 GCA_030014215.1 Clariallabes teugelsi
CTTTTGATTTTGAGCCTCCCTTCATTCAGGGACACATTGTGAAACATTTTTAGTTTATGTCTTATGGTGTTGACTCTCTTAGTGTTCATACAAATATTTACACATTAAGTTTACTGAAAGTATGCATCATTTGCATACATACATTTACCTTCATTCATAAATGAGCACAAACCTAGATGTCTTTTTCTACTGTGTCAACCTTATATCTGATATCAGATTTTTACTATTTAGGATTATAGACCTCCGAGGTACAAGCTGAGTACCAGAGAAATATAGGCCAGAACCATTATACTGTAGACCATTCCACACACTCCACACACCAATATAGGCCACTCATTCACTTATTTTCTATACTGCTTTTTTTTTAATATTATCTCAGGGGAACTTGTGGTATGAGGCAGGGTACACCCAGAACCATATAACAGCTAATAAGTTCTTCGTTATAGACATTACTATCTACTGAAAGTGCTTAAACACCTTAAACTGTTAAAATGTTGGTTGTTAACTAAATCACATTCATTTTGTTTAGAATTGGCTAGGTTTTTTAAATTTATTTATCTATTTTGTTTTTAGAATGTTGCTTTTATTTTTTCCTATGTTACATCTTGTATCTCTGGCTGTGTTTTCTTGCTACTGTTTATAATCAGCACTGTTTTACGATATAAATTTTTTTTAAAAGACTGTATATGAAACTCTAAGTTATGACTGGGAGTACATAAATGGGAACGAAGAAGCAGATTGAAATTGCTTTACATTATCAGACTGACCGGAAGATTATCCCAAGAGATGCATACCTGCTTGTTAATTGTGCTTCTGACTTAAAAAGTGTAAATGTTACATTTGTTACATTTGATCCATTCAGGAGTAAATACATCATGTAAATATTAATAAGTAAGGCATAATTAGGCTCTTTGTTCTTGACTGACAGGTATTAGGCATGATGAGGGAACCAGTTTCTAAGGCTAAGGATTTCTTAGTGAACAGACAGAGAGGAAAAGGAAAGAGAAAGGCAGACAGACAGAGGCAAATGAACAAAGATGATTCTATCAAAGCGATGCTTTATCAACGTTATTAACCCAGCTAGTCAGAAAGAAGAAGAAGGTTTGGGCTTAAGCTGAGCAACAATAGCAGGCAACAAAGGCCCTTCTACAGCTCCTATCAGAGCCATATATCAAATCAGCTACCTTTGAATGATCCTGCCCACAGAGCAGGCAGCCTGCCGAACCTGTGCCCTCACACATATACACTTGCATGCAAGACAAGTGTGCCGATAAAGCAGCACTTAATAACAGACACACACGTATGCCACTGATAAGACACCATATCTTTTACACACAAAGAATGACATGTATCCCTTTTCTTTGGGATTCTTGGTGAAATTGTGTAAAAGTATGCAATCTTTTCCACTCCTGTGTAAAAAATAAATTAAACAAATTTAAACATCTGTCTAAAATTAAACAAGTATTGCCACAGACATGGGTGTATATTACACTAAATTACAACTCTGTTCTTAACATAATGTGTATTACATCCAGAAACCAGTACACTACCCTGTTAGATTGAAAACTAATTTTGGTTTAAAAAAAAATCTTTTTAATTTTAAATCGGCACTGACATTGGCACCATTGTCATGTGCTAAATAATGCTTTGAAGAATTAGTTTGTAGCTCACCAATGCTATGCTTTGTAAATGACAGTTAAATTTAAGCATAATTTATTAACAGAAAATAAATTGTGATTCTTTGCTTTAAATACCTTGTGTATGCATATAGTGTACTCTGTATTTTAAGTACATGCGTTAATATACACTACTGTGCAAAAGTCTTGGACCACTTTATTTTTTAAGAAATTTAATTAAATTATGTATATTACATGGAACAGGCAGCAAAGTGCCTAAAGATACAATTTAAAAATTGGTTGCTTATTTAACAACCTTAACAGCAGCCTCATTTTCCCTCTTAAAACCACTCAGCATTCAGCATCAGCAGCATACTAATCACCGGTCTGATCATCTGTCAACATCTGCACCAGTTTCTCACTGGTTCATGCCTTATGTTAGATGTTTTTTATGCATGAATGATTTATAGTCTCCGTGTGGATTAAGAAAGCAAAAATTACTCCTCTGAACCTGTTCAGGTACAGGGACTGGGCTGAAAATGAGAACCAAATACTTGCCAAAACTAGAGTAAAAAAAGTCCTTCAGGAACTCTGGAGAACTACTCTTCAAGACTACATTAAAAATGCAAGTCTGGCTCTTTGGAAACACAATATGAAGAAATTGAGATGTGGCTCAAGACTTTTGCGTCTGTACTCATTAAGTACCTGTGCTCATTCAGTGCTGTTGCAGTTCATTAGAACATTGCTACATCACTTTTTTCTTTAAATCATCAGAAAGAATACCTGAATAATCTTTTCTTATATCTTTTTGTAAGAGCTTAAGGATCCAATGATGTAATGTGTATATTATGCAAAAGACTTAAACATCATGCACACATATATACACACTCATTCATACTGTAACTTGCCCGTCCATCTTGGCAGGTAGGAGGAATCAAGGAAACCCAAAAGAAACCCATAGAGGAGGGAACATGGGAAACTACGGAGACAGTAACTTAAGCTCAGAAACAAACCCAACATCCTGCACCACAGTGCCATCTGATAATTGTCACTATGTCCAAGAACATGCACTGTGCTGTTTACGGGTGGCTGCTTTAGTGTAGATTATATGGTAAATGCACCTTTCCATGCTGCCAGGTTTTCTGTGCTGCTGTGTCTACTTGTTCCTGTTTATAGGAGGGGAAGCACAAATCAATACCAAGCTTTTCTGACTGATCACTTTGATACTACAGTGGTACCTCGGCATACGCATTCAAATCCGAGTTCTTATGGTGAAAATTTGTGTTTCAAAGCGCATTTTCCCATAGGAAATAATGTAAATGCAGATAATTTATTCCAACCACCCAAAGAATATTACCAACATTACCAATTTCCAACATTATAGTCTTATTTGTGCATATAAAACAATCAAAACATTTAGAAAAGACATGTAAATTAAGTAAAATATGAATTAAATAGACATTAAACCTTACTTAACCTTAATTTATGGCTCCTCTCGGCACCAGTTGGTTTAAAAATCAAACTGAAAGTGGTTCAGTTTTATCACCGCTGACGTGATTTATAACATTTTTGGGACAGTTAAACAGTTTTTGAGCTGCTCCCAGACATATGTGCAACCGGAAGTATGCGCGACTGGCTCAGTCACTCATATGCTGAAAATTTCGTGCAAAATCTTTGTTTTTAAAGGGCATTCATATGCCGAGGTACCACTGTATTCTGATGGGAATGTTCTCTTCAAGGGTGACAACATCCCCATCCAAAGGACACAACATACTCACTGAATAGTTTGATGAATAGGACAATAATGTAAATTTTATCCTACAGCCTTCACCAACTTTCAATTCACTACCATAATGAAAGTGTTAATTATGTAAAGTGTTGGGAAAACAGTGTTCATCACTCTAGGACAGTTGTAGAAATTCAGAACATCAGTGTTGTATGTATGCATGCTTACGTGACACAGGAATTATTTACTTATACAAAATAAAATTCATGCAAGCAAGAAATACCGAAGTAAATGTTTGTGTGTGTGTGTGTGTGTGTGTGTGTGTGTGTGTGTGTACGTACAAAATCAATTAAGCAAGCATTCAAGTATTCATAAGCATTCCTTCAGCCCCACTACTCTCTGTGACCCCACGTTACCACTCAATCATGCCAGTCCACCAAACTCCATAACCTCTCCCAGGAGGCACCTCACACATGGTGACCTTTGAACTGTCAAAGACAAAGCCTATCACTCTCGCTACATGCCATATGGATGAGGAGGAAGTAAAATGTCTTCATGCCGGATGGCACTCAGCAAAGAGAGAAAAATGCCGCCAATTTCATTATCCTACAATGACAGGCTAATTATTGTGTTTGTTTGCCACAAATCACTGTACAACAGACAGCCTGTCTGTGTCCTGTTTTCATCATCTTAATTACTTCTTGTCCTCTCTCTCTCTCTCTCTCTCTGTTTCCTAGCTTTGGCTGTTTGTTTGCATATAAAAGGTGGAAACTAATTGTCTGGACTATAAATATTCAGCATGCAATTAGTCAGCTGGCCTGCCTTTGCTGCGTGTTATCACCTCAGCAATTGGAGCACAGAGCAAGCTGCTCACTCAATTCCTCGTATCTAATGGGAGTTTGATAGCAGGTCCTTTTGTTTTAAGGAACAAACATCAACCTTTATGATGTTCTTGTTTTGCTCTGTTTATTCCATAAATTCGGGTAGAGACATTTTTTTTCTTTCTCTTTTTTTTTTTCTATGAACGCTGAGCATCTGTGAGGCCTCCAAACCCAAAGAGCGTGCCGTGAGACAACAGGTTCTGAAAAGGTAAAATGTCCACTTATTCTTCAGTTCTGTCTTTTGTTCCAAATGTTAATTTTGATATGATTTTGAACACTGCTCAGGGTGTTGTGTGGAATAGTTTACTTGCTTTTATGTCATATTTTTATTAAACATTAGCAACCTTTAGGAAGGCTTTTTGCTAAGAAAGTGTAGCCAACTCCTTATTCTGTGATTTATCCAAAGTTCAAACAGATGAAATAATCAGGTGGAAAGGAGAGAATAAAAGGTGAACAAGGCAGAGTGCTGTTGAAAAGCCAAGAAAAAAGTGGAGGAAGGAGAAAGGCAACTCTTCACGGATGAGCACTGCCCAGCTTGACCTGCTGAAGTGAAGACACAAAGTCTTTCATCTACCCTAAGCACCACTCTTCATGGAGCAAATGAACCTGTCAGTTCTCTCTCTCTCACACACATACACACACACACACATACACAAACTGCACTTTCAATTCCTATCAAAGAGTGACATACTTGGCAAGGCATTTCTGATTTTTGCATTACTTCAAATCATTAAGGATAGATATAAAGTAAAATTGAACTTTTAAAAATGGTCAGGAATAGAGCAACACCAAGAGGTGTTTGAAGGAGTCTCTCTGCTAACCTTAAAGCTATGCATTAAAGAACTGAGGTCACATAGAAGACATGATAGGGTGTTGTGAAAAGGGATTTTCTTCTGATGCACATAAAAAGAAATATAGTTCAAATTATATTTGGTGATATATTAATGGTTATTGAAAGAGAGATTATATAATATGTGCCATCATTGGTTTCTTGTTTGAAGTCCATAGCATCACATTCAACAAAAAAAATCCATATTAGTCATATCACTGGTTTTCTTGTCTAAAATGGAGAACAATTACCTCTTGTTCACTCTGTAATGTTTATAAATCATCTAGCAATTTCCACATTGCCCAAACACAAGGAGCCCTGTTTACCCTTGAAATCTGTAGCATAGTGAACAACTTTTGTATTTCTTGTTGCCATGCCCCAGCCATGAGCTCCATTATCCGGCATGACTATGCAGACACATGGACCAATAATGAGATGCACAGAGTCAACATGTCTCACCGGCCAAGCCTTGCCGGCTGCTTCAAACTGACACCTCCATTCTCCTGTCTCCCGTGGAGACACCCCGAAGCATGGCCTTGAAGATACATAAACAACCATGATTCTAAGCATATCTACAGGGAGCCACCCCATCCTCACATTTCCCATTTTCAGTATCTAAAAAGATAATATACTTTATATCCATGTATATATTTATACAATCCATGTGTCCATGTTTGTTAAGCAGTGAAGCTCCATTAGTTGGATAACAACAGATGTTAGAGTTGATTGTTATGGTTATACAGGTTAATGAAAGTTATTATTCAATGCTCTGTGCTTCAGAACATTGGAATCCCGCTACTATCAGCACAACTGGTGTCTTATCAACATCAATGCCTATGAATTTTTATTTAATTGGCCATCACATTACATTATTGCTTCAATGCTCATAAATGTCCTAAGTCTCAACATTTACCCAGTTATAAATGATCCTGAACATACAACTAGGTATCCTAGTTTAACTCCTAGTGAAGGTATTTTAAAAATTAGTTTTATAAATACAAGTTAAACCTCATTAAGCAAAAGTGGATCAGAAAATCATCCTTCTCTAATAAAAATCACTGATGTTCTTTGAGTTTGTCATTTTCAAATAATTGTTTGAGAAAATAATTACAATAAATACAATAAAAGAATACAATTTAAAAAATTACAATAAAAGTTGAATGCTGAAGAAAAATCCTGTGTTTTTTGCTTGTTACTTTTTTTTTTTTAGACCTTCTGCTGCTTAGTTTCCTCTGTACCCAAAAGTCCATCAGGTTTTTTGTGGCGTATTGGGATTTCCATCCCAATTTTCACCTGGTTTGGTCATTTCTCAGTTCCACTATAGATAAGCCCAGGACATATGAAGTCTGCCATCTTTTTGAACTGCTGTTCATACCCAAAGATCACTGCCAGTTTTGCTCTCTTGGAAGCTAATCCACAGATAGCTGTGGTGTCAACAGAAATCAGAAACTCTAGACCAAATCGCCAGACAATAGGGCACCCAGTTTTATGTTGCGCCACTATAAAACATCCCATTACAATCCCCCAAACCCCCTTAGTTCCTATCTTTGTCCATTTCATTCTATCTCTAGTTTCATGAGAATGTTTGATTGCCAGCATGTTCCTCATTGGTATTGGATTTAAATGGTAAGTAGTTGGTTACAGTGATGCCAGAGTAAGAAAAGTTTGTGTATGCCTATATTAAAAGATATTAAATTATTATTTTTAGGTTAGCCAATCAAATGTGTAATTTATTCTTCATTCTGCCTCAGTAAAAGCATATTTATTTACTATCCTGAAGTTAAATGTAATTGCTTTATTAAGCATGACTCATGTTCTTGTTGTGTTGTGACTGACTAGCATCCTTATTTTAATATTTTTTTTCTGTAAGGCTTTGATTTAAAAAAAGAAAAGAAAATATAAGAACCTGTTCTGTCAACATGACTTAAGAAGGGCTGCTGATTGCAGATACATCCTATAATTTATGGCTACTGTTTTTCATTGTGTTAAATGGGAATCAGCCCTGCTGGCTGTATCACAGTCATACTTTCTCTCACTTTCCAGAACTGCATCGCATCTGTTCTTGTCTCCAGAAAGGGGAAATCAAACATGAGCTTTTTCCAAAACAAATAACTTCACACATGTTGCAGGAGAGGAAGTTTGGACTGCACTGTGCCGTAACTGCCTTACTGCTTCGCTGCCTCATTCTCTTCCAGCAGCTCAGCTGTCTGCCCCACCGTGCCTGCCTGCTAATTAAACATCCATGCCATCAGGCAGCCAGCTGCCGGGCATCCCTCGAGGATGCCAATTAAGTCAGAAAAACATTTAGACTACAAAACTGTACAAGGGGAGCCATCGTAATACAGCAATCATTCGCACAAGCCCCTCGAGGCCTCCACACTGACCTCTGTGATGGCCCCCCATCTGTGAGGTACTTGGGGAAATACCACTTATATTCCCAGGATGCTCTCCGGGGACTCAGAGTTATGATCAGGAGTATATTAACATTAGATCAAAGTATTAATCATGTTGTGTCAAGGTATAAAACGACCGATACCAGTCAGTATCAATTATTAATTGTCACTGCAAGAGTGAATAAATAATTAACTGTGGCTAAATTAGGTAAGAATGTTCAATGTCTGTATTTAATTCTAATAACAGCAAAAGAAATGTGACAGTGTTACAGTTATTTAATGTGGGGGATGCCTTGTTACACATTTCGTAAAAAATATATGAATAATGCCAAATTCTGCAGGGTTATTTGACTTAAGAATAACCAGTAGTGGCAAAAAAACAAACTGTTCAGCAAGCTAAAAATATTATACAGAGGGAAACCAGGAATTAGAAATCTAGATGAGATACTTCAGACACACCATATAATTGTACAAGGAAGCAGAGAACCATTCAACAGAAATGCAGTTTAATATAATATAACAATCTAAAGTAATTTAAGTCATAACTTATAAGGAAAACAACGGGAATAAACCTGCGACCCTGAATACAAGGATAAAGCGGTATAGAAGATGAATGAATGAATGAATGAATGAACGGGAATAAAGAGAGACAGAACCAATGGATAAGAAATTCTCAAGAGGAAAAAATGTTGTGCTTTTTAAAAGACAGTGATCAGAAATGTACACAGTGAATGTGGACTTCCTTTCAGGAATGGGTTTGATTATTTAAGTGAGCCACTGCAATTAAATCAGTTACCCACTCAATTAACCAGCAGTTGTGTGTGTGACAGTAACAATATAATAAGAGCCGTAATGACTACCACTCAAGTTTCCTGAAAACAAACACTTCTGTGGCTGTAATGTATAACTCAAGCAATATTTCTGTCTTATTACACGCAATGTTCCAACTGTGTGCAAACCTCCACTGTCTCAGTAATGAGGCAAAAAAGCAGAGTGACAGTTTGACTAGATAATTAAGACAGGATGTGTAAACGAATGTTTCATTTCCATTCCACACACCCCTGCTCCTGCTTTAGGATCATCTATCTGCAGCGATTAGCTGTGATTCATTTAGAAGTTAAATGAAGTTACGTATGTAATCAGTGTCTTCTGAATGATCGTTTATTATGTCTTTATCAACTGTGTGTGTGAGTTCCTTTACGACCATGTGGCCTTGAAGAGAGAGAGTTTTGCAATTAATCTGTATATATTACAAAGGCAAATAATCTTGGAAATGATAACGTATGTATATTATTATTTGTCATTAATTTAAGCAGTAATTTAAATAAATGTAATTTCCTCTCCATGGCTACAGGGACCTACAGGCTCTAACCACTACTGTAATGATGAGATAATAAAATCATACAAGAATAATTGTATAATTACCTGATAAAAACTTTTTAAAATCTTCTGCTAACAAATCCCACAGGTCACACATGACCCAACTGCATATGTCAGATAAGTGCCAGGAAGGTACTGTATTACATCCCCCATCAGCTACTGTACCACTGCTCACATGTTTGGTATTGGTTGGGGTATTTAAGTTCTGGGCTTAAATTTGAGCTCATGTTTGTCTTGTGTTTGTTGTTGTAGTCGTGTTTACTCTTAGCATTTAGCTCTACTTAGTATTTACAGTTCCTAGCCTAGCTCCTGTTCCTGCTCTTTATGTGTATTAGAAAAGACTCCACACGTAACATCCATCTCATGCAGTGGAGGATCTTCCACACCAAGAAATGCTTTGGGAGATACAAATGGACCTGAACCACAGAAAGCTGGTCCAGGCATCTCAGTTCAAAAGGCAACTTGTCCAAATAATGCAGGTCTTCACCAAAGTAGTGTTTTATGAGCTACACTCCTAATGTAACTGTGTCATCAGGTGCTTCTGAGTATGTCACCAAGCTTTCATGCCCCTCAAATGATATTGAGAATGCTATTCTGCTTCCTTGCTCTTATGATGATGTCACCTGGCTTTTCCCAAATACAATTGATTTGTACCACTGCTAGGAATGATTGCCCCCGCTCCCCACTCTCCCGTTTGCCAGTGTTCACATTATTTTTGCTCTCCATTCTAAGGCACACTTGCATACACTCTCCGATACAGCAGATGGCCACCATTAAACACAAAAGAAAAAGAGAAAGAGTAAGTTAATCTTTGTGCTATGCCGAATATTGAAATTTTGGGGGAAAAAATTGTCATGAGACTGCTATGCATGTGATTTCAGAGTAGAAGGCACAGATGATGTCACTTTTGAACAGCGATCTACTTGTGTTCTCAGGTATAATTGGCCTCCATATTTGATTCAGTCCATGTCTCAGTACACTGTATCGTTCTTGAGACCACCTTTTCCAACAGACTCATGCGTGGTTCCCAAGCATGGAACGATTGTGTTCTCACTGATCAAAATGAACCATACTTGGGTCCAGGGGTCAATGGTTCTCAGAAAATTATTCTGGGCCCTAATGTGAAAACACGCTTATGTTTCTTTCATGCCCCCATGAGGATGTTATGTAGCTTATCTGCCCTCTCACAACTGTTACCTTGCTCCTGCTTCAATGCCTACCCTCTGGCCTCTGATGACTGTCTGGGACCTTCTCCTATCTTTGTTTTACCCATCAGGAGCCATGCCCTAAAGATGTGGGTGGGGGTGGGGGGATAGGGTATATCGAGTAAGCAGCCAGCAGGCACTGAACTACAACTTCCATCAACCACCACAGGTCACATGCCCCAGATTATCACATTAGCTGTATATTGTATTTGTTTCTTAATTATTTGGGTTTCTTAATTATTTGTTTCTTAATTATTTAAGTTGCTGGGTTTGAGTTCATGTTTGTCTTGCATTTGTTGTCGTAATACTGTTTCTAAGCATTTACTGTAGCTTTAGTTACGTAGTTTGTAGCCTATTTCCTGTCCTGCTCATGGTCTCAATTATCATTCCTGTGAACATTTTACTGATACAAAAAGAAAGATCTACCATTAATTTACGAACATTAAGGTATATTATTCTTTTCTGCATTTCTTGGTCAGAAATATACATGCTTGCTCTGATGCAGGTGAAGTATCTTGTGTATCTTGTGAGATTGCATCTTCTCCCCATGTCCAACTGATATCCCAACTCAGTGTTCCTGGAATAGTCTCTGGATTCCTTATGACCCACATTCACCGCAATCACCACCAATATACCTTATACTGGCGGCATGGTGGCTTAGTGGTTAGCACTGTCGCCTTGCACCTCCAGGACCTGTGTTTGATTCCCGCATTGAGTCTGTGTGCATGGAGTTTGCAGGTTTCCTCCAGGTTTTCTGGTTTCCTCCATCAGTCCAAAGACATGCAGATTAGGCTAATTGGTCTTTCCAAATTGCCCGTAGTGTGTGTGAATGAGCATGTGTTGAACGGAGGTCCTACCACGATCGTACAAATGGGAATAAATAATATGGTCTCATTGGCCTCCACAGTCCCTAGTTGGACTATAGGGGTTCCTGGATGAATGGATGGATACTTTATATTACATAAAAACACATAAAGTTAATATCATACTATTCCTTTTAACCAACATTTTACTATATCATGGTTTTGTGTGATTACATCACAAATACTTAGCAACATCAAGAATTAAGCAGCTGTTGGAGACAACGGTCTTAGCAGTGAGTAAACAGTATGTCCATTTTAGCTTTTAGGAATAATCACTTTTGCTCGGTGTAATAGGCCAGGGGAAGGGTGATAACACAAGTTTAAAATTGCAGTGGAAATACTATGTAAAAATACACAAGAATTGTACAATGGCAACTTTTGATGCCATTTTTATTTTGGGGAGCAATGAAAATGACTGAAAAATGAAAATGTTCTTGTTAGGGTTAAATTTTATAAGACCTTATCTTTGTTTTCCCAAAACATCAGTGTTAAAAGGCACACATTCACATGCACACACACACACACACACACACACACACACACCCTCTCGTGTGAATGTAATGATGAGTTTTATGAATATCCACAAACTGCATCTTGAGAGAAAATCACACAAACTAATGAGATCCTTTCTTTACAATGAGCAACATTAATATATATGTAAATTAGTGGAAACAAGCTGTCACTGCTATATTGCGATGCTCCTCTCTCTTTCTCACCCCTCACTTTCTATTCTTCCTCTCTCTCTCTCTCTCTCTCTCTCTCTCTCTCTCTCTTTTTCAACTTCTCCCCTGCCCTATTCTACCCTCAACTGACTGCAAATATTAACCTATATGCAAAAGATTTGCTTGAGAATTCTAAAATTATTAAAGCCAACCTAACTCTTCAATTTATTATTCAAAGACTTAGTTTTAATGGAAGTAGGGTATAAAGGGGCATGGGTCACTCATTTATCATGGCGTATTCTGGAATGTAACTGCAGACCACATTTTGGTGATACAGTGAGGTGATCTGTGATTTATCTTTTGATCTGTGGTTCTTTAATCTGATGTTTTCAGCTAATCTGGGTTCGGCTCCCCATCTTCAACCTTGAGTAGTGTCATTCTATGCATGCAATACCAGTTTTCCTAGGTTAGTTTAGGAGACATGTTTCCAGCAATAAGAAGGGACATGCTTTAAGAACTGGGGGCTGGGACACAGAGGCCTGCAGGTCGGCTGTTCAAAGCAAACTCTGTGCATTGTTGGGCAGCTAAGGATTAGGTCTCTCCAGCCCTGCAGAATTTGCCTTCTAATTAAAAGGGATAAAGAGGTAGGAAAATAGTGGTGCACTGTTGGGTGGGTGAGAAAGAGACAGGGGGTGAGAGGTTGGTTTGAAATGCGTTGCTTGTAACAGTATTTACCAGCTCAGCAGTATAGAGCATATGGTAGATACGAAGATGGTGTGTTGCTTTTGTTCTATTGGTTGTGTGGCCTGTACACCTCCAAAAATGAGCAGCAAGCATATCTACCAGCTTGTTCTTTTTAGATCCCAACACTTTAAATAAACATTTTTGCTTTGTTGAATTACATTGTTCTGAAGACAATCTAATAGACTGAAGATATTGGCATTTAATCATCAGATGAAAAAGGCAAACAAACTCATTCACTTGCTAAAGATTTTGCAAGAATTTGAAATTTCAACTTTTTGCTGTTTTCTAGCAAAGAAAGTCATTCAGGGGTCTTCATTTAAGTGGGTGCACATGGAAAATCATTATTATCTTGAAACTGAAAACAAAAATCTCTAAGTAGTGAATGCATTTTATCACCAAATATTTCAGGCAGCACCTTTGGTTCACTCTATCAGAAGTCTTTAACAGCACGTCCATGGCCAGGAGTACTAGATCCCGGGGGTGTTTTTGTTGCAAAATCTTTTCCTCTATTCCCTCCCCTCTCGTCAACTCACCGTGGTTTGGAAGTCCATCCCCAGGCATGGGGTCTGCCACCCCCTCACCCCCCCACCCACCCAGGGGGTCCGACAAACAAATGCCCCCATGCTATAAGCCTCCAGAACAGAGCTGATTCCCCAACAGACCCAGGAGGTTAACGATGTGCCTGTAAAAAAACATGACACCCTCCACCTCCTTATCCTTTCTCTTTAGCTACCACTCAATATGTAGCATTCACTTACACTCATCTGTCCTTTTGTGTGGAAACAATTTACGCCAAGGTGCAGACATGTGCCATATACATTACAACTCTGAAAACGTGTAAAGAATAAAGCGCAGCAGAAAGGCTAAACATTCTTGAAATCACAAACCATTAAGAAATTACCCGGTTAAATTGGGAGTTGTGATTAACCACTATTCCCCAGTATACTATCTGTATATGTATATATACTTGAACGCCTCACATATGTGTATGCATGGTTCAAGTCAAACCAGGACTAAGTGTTCCCTTTATTTTTTTGAGCAGTATATATATATTCCACATCTTTATTACCTAATGCACCTTCTGTGCACTATAGCACATTCACTGCACAACGTTGCACAGTTATACTGTACATTACTATATCATTATATATACCATAACTCTATTACCAAATGCATCTTCTGTTTGTATAACACATTGTATTTATTTATTATAAATAGGCCACTTATGCACTTCTAGTTAAATGCTAACTGCATTTAATTGGCTCTGTACATGTACTCTGCACAATGACAATAAAGTTGGATCTAATCTAATCTAATCTACTAATGGTTAGTGGAAACCATCAGTTCCGTTTGCATTAAAAATTTTATTTTATTTATTTTATTTATATTTTTTCAATAAGAAAAAGTTTTTAAACACACCAGATATTACAAAATAGATTTGGATAAGCTTAAAACTGTAATTAAGAAGCAGAAATAAGTTGTGCTGTAAAAAAATAAGTTATGATGTGAAATTTAAAAATAGGAGTGAAATTGCTTGTACCTAATGACTGGAAGTAAACAATACAGCATCTTCACTCTGATTATAGCACACAATATTTAACCTCAATATTAGAACAAGAAAATCCTGTTATCAGTAAATATAGTACATGGTTCACAGATGCTCATTTTAACAGCAAGCAATTATGGAGTTCAAGTAAGACCTAGTTAACTAATGCACAAGACTCCAGATGCTCTCATATAAGGTGTACAAATCTTCAATAACCTTTATACCTGCCAAATGCAAAGTCTGCCTTAAACCTCACTAATACAGAACCTGATGGTTATATGAGATGTTTGTCACCACTTGATGGCAGTAAGAGTAATTGTTCATTCCCTTTTTTGTTACTTCAGTGAACAGGTCCTCATATGCTCCTCATGTGACCTCCTATGATATTCCCACCCAAACTCTTCGGCTTTGGCAAAACTCCCGCTCACATAATGCCGAATCATGAGGGCCTGCTACTGTTGCTATGGGGATATGGAATGCTAGTCAAGATCCTGGAGGTTGGAGCAAATACACAGAGCAGGAGTAGACGATTAGGAAGCGGTGGATCAGTTAAAGCATATGCAGTTGATACAACAGAAGAAACAGTTCAAACTGCATTTTATAATCTAAATAAAGCACATAAACCTAAACTTTAACCTAAGAATCCTTAAGAAAGCAGTAGTAGCAGTAGTTTCTCAAGAAAATGTAGTGTGTTTTTTTTCTTTTTTTACCATTTTCTATATAAAAGGTACCATTTTTATTATATCATAGCAACAGTCATATCTGTCACACAGTATATGTTTAATGTAATGTGACATCCCAAAGTAATCACTCACTCACACTGCAGAGGTTGTTGTGGTGGGGCAGATCGATTAGGGAAAGCTTTTTTTCCCTACCGTTTGGGTCTGAGCCATTGGTTGGCAAGCAGACTTTACGAGGCTCCAGTTGGTCCATTGGGGGCTGGCTGAATGATGGCGAGAGGAGTGGACACGGCCAGTCTGGCCTTGATGAGGAGGGGGGATCTGGTGGGAATGATGGAGGGTTGCTGGACTCGCGCCCGGAGTGGTGACTGCCTGTCTGTCCAGCCTGTCCCTCTAGGCTTTTACCCCTGAGTGGGCATTTCAAAGGAAAATGCCTGGCCTCTCACTTTCAGTCCCACATTTGTCCTAACTCTCTCCCTCTCTCTCCCTCTATCTCTCTCTCTTTGATCCGTTCACATTCTCTTTTTCTTTGCTATACATTCTTTCATTTATTATTTCCACATTCCTTGTCTGTCATCAATCATGCATGTTATACACAGTCCATATTGTCACTCCATGTTGCACCTTGCTCATCTTCTCCTATGCACTGTCACCCTTTTTGCCCAATTCATCAGACTTAGACTCTGATCAAACCCACTGTGGCGTGAGAGATCAAGAGTGGGAGGGAGAGACAGAGAGTGAAAAATAGAGTATAGAGGGGAGGGAGTTGTAGCGCTACACTGGACCCATCTGCCCGATGTCTTCCCCTGCTGCGGAGCATGATGTTGCACCATGACTCGATGGGCTCCACTGTGGTGCAGCCCATTATGCTGCTGCTTTATTGAACTGGGCCCCATAAGCTCGACAGCTAGAACCATAATTCCCCCAATGCGACTGAGCCACGCTTCCCCTCTCAGCAGTTTCACATTTATGTTCTTTCATATGTACATGTCATATGTTAATATGGACATGTACAGTGTGCATGTTAATATACTTGTGTGCACTGAGCTACATAATGGGTTATTTGAACATTGTATAAAATATATTTAGAATTTAATCAGCATTGAACACATTCTCAAAGCATGACAATTGCAATTATTTGTTTATAGTCTGTTGAGCTAAGAATAAGTCACAGATATTAAGGTCACTAATCACAAAATATTGGGCATACCCATATTTGTTCTAGGACCATGTCCATCAAATTTATTATATTACACCAAACGCTTAAATATATAACAGTATTAAAAAAAAATTAAGTTCTAGTGATCTAACACCAACAGAACTGTAGAATCTGTATACTTTTATAAATAAAACCTATATCAATTGATACATCACAAATATGATAAACTCAATCTGGAACTTCATATAATGCTTATTAGGTATTTAATACGTATGTGCCTTTGCTCCAATTTGCAATTTGTACTCATCTAACATGTAACATGTAAAATGAAATATTGTGAATGAAAAACAATGTTTTTTAAATATTGAAGGATTTGACTACACTGTCAGCTCCTAAACCACGTATCTTCCACTTTCACCAGCAGCTATTAACATACAGTAACTCCCCCATCTTTCCTCGTTTTCCGCCTGACATTTTCCTGGCAGTGGGTCCACACAAATTCCTGCATCCCCATCGCCAGCCGTGAGGCGCTGGACACTCAGGATTCCCAGTCTTCCCACCCCCAACACACATGCACACCCACAACACACACACGCGCACACACTTCCAGAGCTCTATCTCAGTCTGCAACTCCGTCAGATTCAGCATTCCATTTAGTTGTGCTTGGCTTCTCTGGGTAACCAGGAGAATAATAAAGTGCTGATCTGTGATGTTGGTCAGTATAAAAATAGAGTGATCAGGACTTTGTTTTTTAAAGCTTTCCAATGAATTTATTGTATTAAAAGAATTTACTAGAATTACATATTATATACATAAATAAGCACATTTCCTAATATAGAACAGGTGTGTTTGGACGGATAAAAATATTCAAATGCAAGACTGCAAAGCATAAGAGGAAATTTCTTTTTATTATTTTACAACTTTTTGCTTTTTATATCTTGCAGCACTGTCTACATTTAGAGAAGCCATTTAACACTGTTCAGAAATCTTCAGAAGCTGAAGTCCTTAAAAACAGTAATTTATTTTACCTTGGAGTTCAGGTTAATGAACATTTATTGTCGTTTATGTTATTTCACACAAATGATTTTACATTACAGTAAGAGATAATAAAATCACACATAAATAACAAAGATACATAAGATTACTAGTTTAAACATTCTCATCGCTCCTCTGTCAATAACCTGCAAATACTCTACAATCTCCAACTCCCTTCTGGCAAACAATACAGTGTGTGTGTGTGTGTGTGTGTGTGTGTGTGTGTGTGTGTGTGTGGGTGTG
>JAQMYG010000005.1:16131455-16146516 GCA_030014215.1 Clariallabes teugelsi
GTGTGTGTGTGTGTGTGTGTGTGTGTGTGTGTGTGTGTGTGTGTGTGTGTGTGTGTGTGTGTGTGTGTGTCAGAAAGTTCAAAATGTGGGTTTGTGTTAAAAGATGAAAACAGATTATTTAAATGGGCTTCATCTATGAGCGGCATTCAAATACATAGACTATCAGTTAAACATTTGGACACACCTTCTAACTTCATTGTCTTTCCTGAGTTTATTTTTATTTTTATTTTCTACATCATAAAACAATACTGAAGGCATCCAAAATATGCAATAATCTCCTTTGGACAGTTGATATTGAGGTGTGTCTGCTACTTATGCTCTGTAAAGCTTCATAACAGCTCCAAACTGAGATGCTGTAAATTGGTGATTTTTGAGGCTGATAACTCTGCAGCAGAGGTAAGTTTTTGTCTTGTTTTCCTGGGATGGTTTTCATGAGAACCAGTTTCATCATGATGCTTGAGTGGTTTTGAAAATGCACTTGACAATACTGTTTTTGCAAGAACTATTCCAGAACATCTGACCTTAAAATAACAACTGACTGCTGTTGTTGTTGTTGTTGTTGTTGTTTACTTAACTGATGCCATATGTGTTATTTCATAGTTTTTAAAAAATCTATCATTCTAGAATGTAGAAATTAAATCCAAACATATGTCCAAAGTTTTGACTGGTACAGTAAATAGCTTACATAAACTTTCAGCCTTATAACCTATTTTCAATATTGTATGCCTCCAGGTCTCACGATATATTTCTTGTCTTCTTTTGAGAGTCACAAATAAGGTTATGAGCAATAATAATACAAATACATTTCTGAATATAAAGCTTACTTTATTCATTTCTGGCATGGTGCTGAGAAGAATGAAACTCAAATTAAGTAGAAAAGTTATGATATTACTCGTCAGTTGTCAACAGAATTAACTTTAAAATTTTGAAAAACAGTCAAAGTAGAGACACTTTTATAATCATTTTTAGTGGTATAATAATATTTACTAAATTTTCTATGTGGTGTTTTCACATATACCTGCTGTACTCCATACACCTGTACCCCTTTAAGGAAATCAGAGCAAGAAAAATAAGAAAGAAAGAAACTTATGTCCACAAACATGAATAGCCATTTTTTGTGCACACTTGGTGAATTTATTATGGGGATTTCACGCAAAATTTTACAATATAATATTTTTTAAACATGATCTTGTGGCCTTGCACACTACAATTCAAATCCAGGGGTTTACCAAATATGCTTGAACAAATCCAGCCCTCTGAGCTCCTGTGCCTTTGAACTTGGGGAGAAGGGTGAGCTCCACACTGCAGGGCAGGTTCGAATACACACACACACACACACACACACAAACAAGGCAGCAACAGTTAAATACAGAAGGTATATACTGGAACCATTATTATTATTATTAGTATTATTATTACTGAAGAAAACCTCATTTATCTTTCTACCGCTGTATATAGTTTGCCTACTTACACTGCTGACAGTGTTAAAGTGTGTTTTAAGTGCATGCATTTGTTTGTCACTTGGCTTCGGCGCAAATAACAGACAAACAATTAGGCTGTTGTAGTTATTAATAACTGCTGCATATGAATGACAGGGAGAAAATGAAGCTCACACTTAATAATTTTATTTTATTGAACAAAATTTAACCTAGAGAAATTATACAGTATTTTGCAGGCCATGTGCAGAAATGCAATGCCAAGATTTTTTTTATAGTCTTAGGTCAAAGGTGGAAGTTTAAGGAGAAACATGTTATATTCATTCTGAAATTAAAGTTTGCATTAATAAGCCTATTCAGATTACAGATAAGCATACTTTTTTGTTCTCGTTAAAATACCATGAAGACTGTGCAAAAAAAAAAAAAAAATTTTATGCATCATGATATTATGTGTTTAGAGTTATTGCTAATCATAATATTTTGTTTAGAAATATAATTAAGTTGTAATATGATGCAAACTTCCCTGGTTAGTCTAAATGATCATTTAGGTTGTTGCCGTATAAATACATAAATAAGCAAAGATTCATGAATAACCTGCGTAAATCACCTATGTACAGTTTCAAAATATGATCACAGATCAGTAAGAAGTCACATAAAAATTAATCAAGATTTAAGTCATTAATAAAACAGTACTGTATTTTTAAAAAAAAACAATTGCTTTTCATAAATTTACAGCTAAAGCACAACAAAACAACTTTATATGTACTTTCACAATAGAACAGGACCAAAAAAATCTCTCTCTCTCTCTCTAGCCAGTGTAAATAATTCCCTTCTCATTTTTCCTCCATCACCCTCCGATCTCCCATCACTGATTTTCTCAGACCGTGGAGCGTCTCGTTTAACTCCGTTTTAAGTTGTTCAACACCGGGAACACGTGGCACAGGGGAAATTAGGAATGTCAATAAGGATCAAACAGGCTCTTTTATTCACACTAATTACTCTGTGCAAATACACCTTCACGTTCAAGTGCTCCGCTCATTAAAGCAGTCTCTCTCTGCTATGCCATTTGAACATGTCACAATAATGAAACATCAGCATCACATTCAGGGAAATCCATCACCAGCGTAGCGTTGGACTCTATTACAGCAGTGGGATCACGGTCCGGAAATTCACTATTGTTGTCCCAGAGCTCATTATTTTCAAAACTGCTCAAGTAACTCTGCGAGTGTAATGTATGGCAATCAGGCTAGCCTTCTAAAGGTTACAGTCACATAAAGAGAAACCAGGAGCCGGTGTGGGGCAATGTTTCTATTCCAATCAATCCGCCGTCAAACTTGAGTCCATTTTCAGGCAGGCTACTGGGTTTGTCAGTAACTTTTTTGGCAGCTGCATTAGGACTATGAACAGGTCACATTCTGCCTTATATCATATACAGCATGCTGCTCACAACCATACACTTATTTGGTGCTTTGTTTCTGATGCAGCCTGAAAATTGTCTCCGGCCTACGCTTATATTGAAGGTATGATATATTCATAATCTAATCATATCATAATCATCTCCATCATTCTTTTCAGTCCAGAATATCCCAAAGTCAGGTTTATGAACAGGCATTAATTACAGGCCTCCTGCTTCCTTGCACACTTCCTCTTTAAAAATGTATTGGATTTGTGAGGTGAGTTTGTGTTTACATGCCTGTGTAAAAACGTGCTCTCTTTCAGTCTGTAAATTCTTCTTCATATACCGACAGTAGGCATTTTAGGGAAATATTTGTTTTTTGTTATTGTTTTTGGTAATCCATTTGCCAAACTTTTGCATCTGCACTGCGTGTGTGTGGGTGAGAGAGGGAGAGCGAGAGAGAGAGAGAGAGATTAAAAGCTTTAGAGGTGTCAGTGTCTCTAATGATCTCAGATTGGTACCCTACTATCATACAATTCCGGGAGGATTAATAGATGGGCGTGTTTAGGACGACCCAGGGGGATCTCGTTTTGCCTCACCTCTTAAAATCGAGTGCAATTTCATTTAAATGTAGAACTTTTAACACAAGCCAATACGGTTTTATGACTTTATCTGAAATTTAAAATTGTGAGCCATATTATTTATTATTTAGCTAATTATATATTGTTCATTAAGTTTTTTATTATTATTATTAGTAGTAGTAGTAGTAGTAGTAGTAGTAATAATAATAATAATAATAATAATAATAATAATAATAATAACAACAATAATAATAATAATAATAATAATTCATTTAAAATATTTTTTTTAATATAGATAAATAATTAATTATTTGGACATTTTAATCAGTCAATAAGGGTACATAATATAAATAATTACATTGACTAAAACTAAACACAAGGTTCTGATGAGAAGGAACGCCTCTGCATTATTTATGCCGCTCGTAGCAGTTGCTCTTTTTTTACTTAAATAAATTACAAGTCCTTCAAGGATCCAAAAATCCCCTCCGGACTCCGGGCGTTTGAGCGCTTGATAAATAATTGAACGGTTTTAAAGAGCGTCGCTGCCTCGTCAGGCGGAGCGACTGTTCTTCTCTACTGGAATCATTCCCACACAAAAGAGCTGCTCTCTATAGTGCTGTATATCCAGCAAAAACTATGTACAACTCTCTTTATTATTATTATTATTATTATTATTATTATTATTATTAAACTATTATTTGCAACGTTTGCATTGTTATAGTAAATCGTGCAAGTTTTTTATTAAATTATTTTTGTGTAATTTAACTTTATTAATGTTATTAATTAATTAGTGGCAGTTTACATTGAGATTTATAGGCTACTTTATTATTTAGCTAATAAGCGTTTGTTAGACGTTTAATAAATGTTTGAAATAAAATTCCTAAATGTTTCTGCTTTCTGGAGAAAAAAAAAAGATTAAATAATCTCACTTTCCGAAGATGTTCGGATGTCCCTCTTTTGTTCCTCTTAAGATTTTTCAAAGATTTCAGGAGGTTTTCTGCTGAAGTTTGAACCCAGTCGTGGCTATAAAAGTAATTTGTCTTCCATGTCCTGGCCAGCAATAGGTACAGGGAACTTGTACGTCTGCTCCTGCAAACACTTTGAAAAAGTTTTCTTTAAAATATTTTTCTTCAGTTACATCTGCTGATGGAAGCAGACAGCTGGGAAAAGGCAAAATCTGTTTATCAGCATGTGCATGATTATTCAATGACAGCATCGCTAGGCGTGTTCAAATACAGAGTTTGGTCAATGCTTTACGCAGTGCTTTCTGAGTTAAGATTATTTATACAATCGATAATTACTCCAAGGTGCAAGTGTTTAATTAAACATTTTATACATTATTATACAAACATTAAAAACACTATCAACAACAACAATAACAATATAATAATAATAATAATAATAATAATAATACATTCTAGCATTCATATTATTTTTATACGTATTTATATTATTCTTAACTAGCTAATGATAATAATAGTAATAATAATAATAATAATAATTATTATTATTATTATTATTATTATTATTATTATTATTATACATCCACACAGGAAAATTACAT
Organism: Clariallabes teugelsi; assembly: GCA_030014215.1. Classification (NCBI taxonomy): domain Eukaryota; kingdom Metazoa; phylum Chordata; class Actinopteri; order Siluriformes; family Clariidae; genus Clariallabes; species Clariallabes teugelsi. The sequence goes on from JAQMYG010000005.1 coordinate 16,136,433, forward strand.
ATTTTGTTTTGGATTGACCTGTTTAATGTCAGTATGAATAGAAGATGAGCATTATTGTTCCTACATGTAACGTGCCATGCATTCAGATCCATGAATCCTTGTGATCAATGATGAGTGAAAGCATATTTACTCTGTTACTCTTGTTACATTACTGTAAAAGGATAAAATATATTTAAATGTGTGTATGTCAATATTGCTCCAGAAATGTACTCGTGAGATTAATAAGCCTCACCTGTGTGTAGATGATCCTGCGCAGTTGTATTTTGGTCAGATCCTCTGCTTTTGGCAGTTCTTAAGAGTATACAGTCTAACTGTTATGATCGTCTGCCTTCCAAAAAATCGTCCCAGATGCTCGCAACGTTTTTTGTTTACTTTAAACAAGTGTTGCGTATACCCCTGTAGTGCATCCCTGCCTACTGCTTTCAGGTTTATCCAGCATGGCCCTAGTCCAGGGGCAGTCCATCTCCAGTCATCTGTTACATTTCGATGTATCAACTTGAGCACTTGCAGTGTGACCGTCATGTAGACGAGATGATTGTTTTAGGCAATTAAACCTCCTTAAATTCCTCTGGCTGAGCGACACAATGCAGGAGAAATGTGCAAAAGCGATTGCATTCACAGTTTGCGTTTTCTCCTTTTGCACCGTACCGTCTTTACGCGGTCTCTTGGATAATAAGGGGCTGAGTCTACTAGATTTTTTCTCTCTCTCTCAGGATAGATAATTATTCGTGAGATTAAGAGTACACGCTTTGTCGTCACCTTTGCTTCTGTGTAAGTGCGCTCGTGAGCGAGATTCCCGCAAATACGCAAATTAAATATCTGACACATGTTATAAACACATAAATACATGAGACAAGCATCATGTTTCTCATATATACAATGAAGTTTCGTGTATATGACAGGCACCTAAAACATGTTAACTCGGTAAGGTTAGATATGGGCTATTAAGATGGAAAGTTACGCACATTTGGACTCTCGAACGCAGACCAGTGATGAGGTTCTCTGATTGGCTGAGGAGTTTGCGCGTCAAAAAGTAGCCTGCGACGTTTGTTTCGCTGCCAAGGGCCCGGTGAGGGGAGCCGCGTCCAGCCCGCGAGTCCCAGAGCCGCCTCTCCATTGGCCAGCGCGCTGTACAAATCACACACGGGCAAGTCCGCCTGAAGACCGGCCAATTATAACCGTACGCACTTTAATCTCCCTAAACGATTTCGTCTGCTGTCCGTTTAAGTCGAGCAGCTGAAGCTTTTAAGTTCCAGGATTCTCGTGTTTAGATGACGGTTTTGGTTAGAAGGGGAAAAATCACCATAAATATTAAGGTAACAGTTGGATGTAGCCTGAATTATCGGACCTAATTTACACTCTGCAGATTACATCCGACAGAAGGCTTGCAGAGTAAGTAGTCGATTTTTTTGTTTTTTGTTTTACATCAGTCATGTGGCATTATTTTTCAAGCTGTTATTATTATTAATATTATTATTATTATTACCACCAATATTATTATGTTATGGTTTTGGATTGTTTAGTGAAAGCGAGCATATTTTCTCTGTCACCTGTTTATGTTAACTGGTTCCCAAACTTCGGGGGGCCGTTTGTCGTTGGCTATATGTTAATCGTAGTTTTTCGACAATCATACTTTTATATTAGAATGTGTTTAAACATAGTTCCAGTCCACGTGTAAATCTGTTCTCTTGGCTGCTTAAGACACAGTGTGAAGTAAGCGAAATGAAGACAAAGGGCGATAATTACAGAAGCGTGAAAGACACAGAGCTACGTCAAAGCAAAACCCTTTCCATATTGACGTTTGGGATAAGAATAGGAACTTTCCGTTCGCTGCGCTTTGTATTCATCGCGATACATTTGCTTAATGCAAAGTATTTAATTCAGGGACGCATAGACTATAATGAAACGGCGCAAGAGACAGGCCTACCCTAAAATCATGAATTTAACTGCTGTTGTAAATATACAAGTATGTATATATGTAGGCTTTAAACCATTATTAATCTCAATGATGTAAAGTTACGAATGTCTATAATAGTATGTGTTTGAACCAATATAGATTGGCATGAAATATGGGATAAGGGTGAATCGTGTGTATGCATGATAGAGCTAAGAGAGAGAGAGAGAGAGAGAGAGAGAGATTTCTCATCGTTCACTTAATCAAAGTGGCCAAATGTTCAACTGTAGGTTTGGGGATTCAGCGTCCAGTAATTAGGGGAGCGCGTGCCATCAGGATTATATCGTTAATTTGTCAACAAAAACATTTATCATAATTAGTTCTTGGATGAGGTCATTACTATCGAGCGACTGTGCAACTGGTAGACGAGGCAAGTGACAGATTGAGCGAGAAAACCGTTGGATTACAAAAAAAAAAAAAAAAACTCAAACTCCTGGATAAGTTAGGAAGCCCTCCAGGTGGGGTCGCGTTTTAAAATAACTGTTGCTGATTAGCCAAGCTGAGAAATGCCAAATAAAATTACTTAAGTGGAAATTATTGAATTAAATTACGAATAGTTTTATAATTTCGCCGTTTAGATTTTGTTTGTTGGGAATTGACCTATATGATGTAACTCATCCCTTAAGTACCCTATTAACGCGAATAAACATTTGTCTTTTGGGTAGACTTGAGAACATTTACTTCCTAAGACGAGTTTTTTTATCCTTTGATGTGGTCCATTGCTTATAATAGCAAAATGCCTGGCTTCTTCACCTTCTAACCCCAAAGCACTCCAAATAATCTCAAACCTCGAATCCAATTAGAGAGGGTCTGAACTGGGTGTTAGTTGTGAACAAATTTTACTAACGACTCGTTAACCACTGGTAGGTAACGCTAGTCATAACAATCACAATTTGATTTACAGGAATACTAGGGAAACACCTAATTACGAATGCATACACTAATTTAATGGCTGAGGAGGGAGCAATGAGGTTCTCCCTCATTGTTACTTGTGCTTCTTGCTAGGAGGCTTTTGTTATCGGCCTTATTTATCGGTCCAACAGCGGCCTTTGTTGCCACAAATGGTCTCCAATCAATTCCCTTATGCCGAAGACAATTAGCCTGGTCCCTATGCAAATCGACATTCTTGCCGCATGTATACATTAGCAAGACTATGTTTTGTGCATCGCGGGACTTGTTGCAATTAGATGTTACTTTTGGGGGGATAGATGGGGAGTATAGGTAAGGGGGCAGGGACGGTGGGGTGTGTTGGGATGGTGGGGTGTGTGGGAGTGTTGAGATGAGTCTTGCTCACTTCATGAGGACAGCTGGAGATCTACAGTGGCTTTAAGAGCGCAGCTGCGGCGTGCACGCGCTTTATTTTGTGTCCCGATTGCAGTCGAAGCGCTGGATTCATTCACTAACTACGCCTTGTCTATTTCTGAACTTCTATCCTTGTCTCTGTGATTTCGGACCAGGATTTGGGATCCACCTCTACTGAAGCCTCGGGACAAAAGAGGCGCGAAAGAAGAAGCCTTCTTCAGTATTTGCTCCAACTTTACCTCCGCGACCATCTTTAGCATGATGTCGTATCTTAAGCAACCGCCTTACCCGGTTAACGGGCTAAGTTTAGCCACGTCCGGTATGGACCTTCTGCATCCGTCTGTGGGATATCCAGGTTAGTCACAAAGATTCACCTGCCTTTGCAGTGTCAGACATAAAAGTCAGTATTTTTCTAACTTCCATAAAGTTGATTTCAGTAATCTATACGGCCTAACTTCTCCCTCCTGCAACGATTACAGTCGTTCTGTATACCAGTTACTTCTTGTAATGTTTTATTTTATAATGCTATACAACTTATATGTAGTTATGTTTGAGTTATCTAGGCTCATATTTACAACATCGCTGTAGCTAATGCAATTTTTTTATTGTAAATTATTCTAAAAAAAAAAAAAGTCGTATATGCCTACATCAACTGATCACTCCGAATTGTTGAGAACTAAAAAAAAATGGTCTAACAAGTAATGTGTGATCAACAAAACTATGTGAATAGTAGCAAATAACAATAATTATTTATTATAATTGATAAATATATAGGCTAATATGGTGTGACAATCCATTTTATCCAATATAGTAGCAAATCGTACGTTTCTTTATATCATATATAGCAAATATTGTGCTTATCAGGCGATGTTATGAAACTTATGTAACTATTTAAACAAGTCGGTGTTGCCACTTTGCTTTTAGGACCCTATAAGCTATAAATGATGGCCTGTTTGTTACTGCCAAAGTTTATGTTGGCGTGCTTTCAACATCGCGGACATTTTGTGTTTTATTGGAAACAGCTACTCCTCGAAAGCAGCGTCGGGAAAGAACAACGTTCACTCGGGCTCAGCTCGACGTGCTCGAGGCGCTGTTCGCTAAAACGCGCTACCCGGACATCTTCATGCGCGAGGAGGTGGCCCTAAAAATCAACCTGCCGGAGTCCCGTGTACAGGTCAGTTGTTGTTTAGAATATAACAGGGTTTATAGTATATAGTAATAACAGTAGTAACAAAGTATTTGTCATATTCTATATTTCGTTAAAATATATTTTTATATATATTTTATATATATATTTTATATATATAAGTATAGAAATCAGCACATCATAGAATAATTTCCTAGTGCCTATGTTCATCAAACCAAAAATAAAGTTATTTTAAAAGTAGAAATATTGTGATATTAAATCGGAAAATTTAAAGCCATTAATGACACGAACCGTAAATTAGCCACCATTTAAACACTATGTTTCTAAGGGTCATCTTTCTTTATGCCAGGTTTGGTTCAAAAATCGGCGCGCAAAATGCCGACAGCAGCAACAGCAGCAGCAAAACGGTGGCCAGAACAAAGTGCGCCCGGCCAAGAAGAAGAGCTCCCCGGCGCGAGAGGCGAGCTCAGAGAGCGGCGCTAGCGGTCAGTTCACGCCGCCCTCGAGTACCTCAGTACCCGCTATATCCAGCACGGCAGCACCCGTGTCCATTTGGAGCCCGGCGTCCATCTCGCCGCTGTCGGAAGTGCTCTCCACCTCCTCGTCGTCGTCGTGCATGCAGCGCTCGTACCCGATGACCTACACACAGGCTACATCCGGTTACGGCCAAGGCTACGCGGGCTCAGCGTCCTACTTTGGTGGCATGGAGTGCGGCTCATACCTGGCGCCCATGCACCACCAGCTGTCGGCGCCAGCAGCCTCCGCTCTCAGCCCCATGAGCACCAGCGCCGTGACCAGCCACCTGAACCAACCGTCCGCTCAGGGCTACGGCGCCTCGGGCCTCGGTTTCAACTCCGCTGCTGCAGACTGCCTGGACTACAAAGATCAAACATCCTCTTGGAAGCTCAACTTTAACGCTGACTGCTTGGATTACAAAGATCAGACTTCCTCCTGGAAGTTTCAAGTGTTGTGAGAAAAGCAAACAGGGTTTTTTTCTAAACAAAAAAATCTAAAAGACTAGACAAGACACACTGCATACCTGCCATCCTTCAGAAATCAGACCTAAATTTCGTGAGGTGGATGAGTTGCGCTGCGCCTGCCTCGAGCTAGTCACTGCTGTTTCTAAATAACAAGTAAATTATGTAAATGGTCCAGGAGTTACATAAAAGCGCATAGACAAGATATGACCACAAGCTGTTATTTAAGGAAAAAAAGAACCCCAACGAACTTGTAATAAGTTAGTTCACAGCCATGGAACAAATCCCTACCCATGAAAAGAGGAGATGACAAACATGTTAAAAGAATACAGTTTATAAGTAAAGTGTCTAGAACGCGCAGGCTTCTGCATCCGAAACCTCTTACAGCACGCCGACTTATGTCCATGTTGGCCAAACGAGAGACACATCCATCAGGACAATGTGAACAGAAGAGAGAATGAGTGTGTGTGTGTGTGTGTGTGTGTGTATGCGTGCGTGTGCTGAACGCCCCCAGGGCGACCTGGATGCACTACTTTATTTAAGAAAAAGTGTTTATAAGGAATCAATATGTAGTTTTTAAGAGACAATCAATGTGTGTCTTATATAAATGGTACATGTGTTTTTTTTAATCTGTGCTAGCCTTCGAAACTGTGATCTGTTGTAACTGTATGCAATTTGTGAGCTCCCTCGCAACCGCGAAAACTCGGCTGTGATTTTAATAGATTTTTCATTCTATTTCTTTGAAGAAAAACATTTACGATATGATATTAGTCTCTTATGGATTTAATTTGAACAAACCTTTTAAAAGACAAATCTGCTGAATTTGTTGAGAACCCAAAAAGTGGGTATTCCCTTCCACGGATCTCCTTTTGATCTTTAATGACCGACTGTAGAGGATTTCCAACGCGTATCTTAAACCTGTCTGGAGTAGTAATGTGGTCGCACAATTGCAGAGAACATTAATAAACGATTTCACATTTGACTCAATAATAAAAGTGATTTATTCTGACTGACGAAGTATGTAAAATAAAAGAATAACTGTTCAAGCGCGCGGTTTGTGAGTGTATGTGTGTGCGTGTGTGTATGCATTAGTGCGCGTGCGTGTGTGTGTGTGTGTGCGCGCGCTCGCACTTGGGGAAAAATTTAAATTATTTTTTGCTATGTCCACACAATGCATGTGTAAAAATATTTAAAATGCTAATTTATTTAAAATCTATTGTAATTTGTCTTCCACCCATAATATTTTGCCGATGATTAATTTAAACGAATTATAGAAAAACAAGACGATCTCTTTCTTTACCTAGCTTTAAATAATTAAATTATGAATTAATAATTAGGCTATTCAATGGTAAATGTTTATTTTAGTTTTCTTACTCGTTTTAATGTCAAGATTTTTGGCTTTTGGGGAACAGAGCTTTTAAGTCATCTTATATTTCTACTGAACCGTATTATTAAAATAATAATTATTATATAATTAAATACTTTTCTATAGTTTGTAGAGCAAAAACTATAAGTGAAAATAATTTAAATAAGTAGTTTCCACTAATAAAAATGTTAGTTGCTACCATACAGACTTCTTTAAATCCACCTAACGGGAAAATAAGCCTCGTGTGTATGGTGTAATGTGGTTTTAATGGGGGTTTTCAATTAAACGTATCTCTCCACTAGCCAAATGTACTCATACTTTAATTATTTTGCATTGTGAAGCCGTCTGGTTTCCGGTCCTTCCGCTTTAAGAGCCGTGGCACCGGGAATGGGCGTCTTGGGAAAGTGGCTCTAATCCGTGCCTCAAAGAGCCGCTAATCCCGCTATTTCTGCTCCGGGTTTTCTGCAGGGCAGAGGGCACAGCGGGCACATTCAGACCCGCTACAGACGAGCTTGTACAGGAAATAATAATAAAATAAATAAATGAAATCTAAATGTGGAGTGTGATTTGCCCGAATTACGTCGTGACCGAAGTGGTATACTGAATTTAAAGGACAGCAGTTGAGACGTCGGGCATGGCCTCGTATGGCCAAGAGTGAACAGACTGAACTGGATAAAGGTAAAAGTAGTATAGATAATATAATTTTTTAAAACTCAGTCTTTTATTGGTGCCTTGTGTGTTTTATATATATTATAACCCATGTTTTCCCCTCATTTCATCATTTTCATTTGTTTCAATCAAACGCGGTTTACAGAAAGGTGCTGGAACAAAGACGCCATGGAGTGCCTGAGCTGCTCAGTGGCAAAGAGTCAGAGGGAGAATGGTGAAGAGTCTTATAGAGAATATAAAGAACTGTGGTCAAATGCATTCTAAAGTATAGCCACTGGAAAGCAAAGTGAGAGGGGCAGTGAAATGACTCGACGTGCTCTGCGCCAATAAATGTGAGCAGCTGAACATTCAATTACCCTGCTTGACATTGCCAATAATCTCCCTTTCATTTGCGTCCTTACCAACGACACGGTCATTAAAAAGCATGACTTGAAATAATCCAAACGTTAAGATGTTGCCCAAAGCGAATCGTTCGTTTTTCTTTCTCCAGAAAAAAGGCAGAAAAGGGATGGGTGATGTCCATCACTGAATATTCCAGTAACAAGAAACTGAGTTCTCTCAAATCCACTGAATTCAAGTGCATTCGTTTTACATGAAATAGGCTAGTCCATATTCTTTAAACGACCATGACCTCATGAATAACTTACCCAAGGGAAAATATAAATGTCCTTCATACACTGTCGCATGATTCCACATTTCAATAAAGTTGGAGTGTAGCACAAAATGTAACCTTCTACAGAAATTTAGAAGGTTACATTTTGTTTAGAAATGAAATAATACATACGAGAACAAAGACAAGTAAAAATGCGCATATTAATTAGGAATAACATCGATCTGCGTTTACTGCAAATCACATGAATTCTGTACTGCTGATCAACAAGAACGGTTGATTTTTACAAGATGGTTCTCGTCTTCGAAAATCGAAAATCGTATTAATTCTAACTAATTATCGCTTTATCAAAATCTATTATTCATGTAAAATCTCAATACAATCGAAAACATTTAATCATAGTGTACTAAAAATGTACAGCTTACATACAATTGTACTAAAATTGGCTTGTCAAATTGATTTATAGTTAGGCAATATTATATAAAAAATTTAATTATTTATAAGATCATTTACTCTTCCTGACATGTACTCAAATTCAGATGTTTATTGAACTCTTATGTAATTGGATTCCATTAGCTATGTGATATTAAGAAATGAGAACAAAAACGATAACAACGCTGTTTTGATACTGGTCCACATCTCGTAGTTCTATTAAAAGCCTATTAGTCTGTATCTAGGTCAGTTGTGACAGTTGCTGCTTTTGTATAGTGACAGACATGTATCAGTTGTATCAACTGTTAAACTGCTAATTGATTTTTTGTGACAGTTAAGTGAGAACACACCCCTTTTCCCAAAGCAGTTTAGACAGAGTGAAACTAAGTTTTTTTTTTTTAGCAATCTAAAATCTGAACCCGATTTTATGATATCCACTTCTGATATGTCTACTCATTTAAAGAAATGTTAATGAATGCCAAGAGTTTTGTAGAGAGACTGATAAGTTCAGTCTGATCGCGTAGATTTAATTTTTGAACGTCCAAATAAAGGACAAGAACCTTTATTTGAACTTTAACATGTCTATCAGTCGTGTCTTGAGAGATAGGCATAAATCATTTTCGGCCACACACTATACGATGAGTCCAGGGGTTTTAACTTTGAGATTGTTGCTGTTTTAAGAGTGCAGAAGTCACCCATGGATCAGACACGGCCCAAACCTAGGGGCCTCCAGTCCCGCAGAGAGCGTCTTTCTTTTTTAATTAAGGACAACGCGGCCCTAGAGGAACATGTGGGGCTCTGCTCTAATCCGCACCCCGCGTTGGTTACTGTGTTGGACTAAACAACGGCCCTCTGTTCTTTCAGCACTCACCGATCAGCCAACTTTCTTGGCCAAGTCCGAGAAAGCGACAACGTACGCATAAGAAGCGCGATTTGAAATAATCAAGTGGCGCAGTTGTTTACAGCTGAAGGGAAGTTATCCGATTAGTAATTAGCGTTGTCAGCCTGAATACTCACTGAAGAAATTCTGAAAAAGTCCACTAATGCATCACACACACACAGAGAGCCTATACACCTATAATTTAATAAATTATTACAGCAAATATTGTTTATTATTGTTTCAATAACAGTTTTTACTGTACTTATGTGGGAATAGTTATTCCAGCAGCAATAATAATAATAATAATAATAATAATAATAACCATTATCATCATTGTCAACAGAGCAAAGTTTCTTAATCCAGGCCTGTTTTTTTTGTCACATATTGACTGGTAAACAAAATATAATTTTGTGCTGATATTAAAATACTACACTTGTATTCTCAGTATTGAATAGTTTCCTTTTGCGGCAAGTGCAGCCATCAGATTTTGTTTTAGCAGCAAAAATGATCAGGGAAACTATTAGAAAAACGCACCCCTAGCTAACGCACTACGCAGAAGTTCATAAAATCCCCTAATGAATTATATTCGATGAAGCAGTTACACAACCCAACAAGTACAGTTTCGTTCATTAGGACATCAGAGGAAAATGTGTTCCCAGACATTATTTTTCATGTTCCATATATTAAAAAAAAAAAAAAAAAAAAAAAAAAAAAAAATATATATATATATATATATATATATATATA
>JAQMYG010000005.1:16152684-16177087 GCA_030014215.1 Clariallabes teugelsi
AGCATTTCACTGCATTTCGTACTGTGTATGACTGTGTATGTGACAAATAAAATTTGAATTTGAATTTGAATTTGAATCTACCAATCAATGGCTTTCACAATAGACCCTATAATTTTGCTTTATATGCCTTATTTTAGCTTTAATACAGACACATTTACATTTTATTTGTTAAACATTAGTACATCTATGCATTCTAGACTCTTTATATTCAATACAGTCTTTATAACAGATTATAGTATAGATTATTTGCTACTAGCTAGACATTTGTCTGGATTTCCAATATGAAAAGCACCTGGTACATTTATATAAAATCATATCATGGGCGTTTAACTCTATGTAAACAGAAGGGGCCAGTGGTACTAGTTATGTTTGTAACACAGTCACTGTGTTCTTAAGAACATTTTTCATTATATAAAGAACAAAAATGATTAAGATGGAATGCATGAATGTGGGTGTGCATGGTGCCCTGCGTTGGTCTGGCATCAGAACACTTATTAAGTCTTCAAGGTAACTAGGGGGAAAAAAACACATCAGAAAGTTCTAATCAAACAGGGTAACATTCTACCCCCACCACAGGAGGCACATCAGTCGGCCTGCAGAGAGAGGCCACCACCCTGTCATTCTCCCAGCTTGTAAAGCCTAGACACACATCTCCGTCTGTCGGCCGCACTGGATGGTCAGCCTGAGGGAACTGGTGATTTACTGACCTCTTCAACACCAAAGCTGTGGGAGAAACTTATTTACTTTATTGTATATGATTAATCTAACCAAGGGTTGTAAAATATGCTACTGAGTGTGAGTTTTTTTTAGTATCTAGTATTTAGAAGCGCACTTACTGACTTAAGAATATCTTATAAGTTATTCGTATTATCTTTACTACAATTGGGTGTTTCCACACTTCTATGGGTTGGGCTGTGAGTCTGCTCCTGCATGTGTGAGTGAGCATGCGCAGTTTGTGTGCCTCTGTAGCGGGTATGCTCAGAGGTGTAATGTCTGATTAGGGGATTACAGGGGAAGTGCTTCTTCGCAGTTCTCTGAGAAACAATTATTAACATGTTGGTGTCTCTAATCCTGGATAAACACAGCTTTTCAAGAACAACGAAGAGGTTCTCTCTCTCTTTTCTCCCTCTCTATTCTACTCTTTAAATCCATCTCTAAACCCCCATAGTCAGTTAAACTCCAAAGCCTAACTAATACCAGTTGAACACACATGGCACTTGTGTTGAACAGTGCCTTTAATACTTTCTCTGCACATATTGCACCTAAAACCATGACAGCAGGCCAACAGACAAAGCGGAGACGAAAGGGGGGACACAGTTAGGTTGGGGACAGAATGGAATAATTGTGTTTGGGAAGCTTGTTTTAAAGGCCATAGGGTTGAAGATGTTTACAGTATGTAATCTTTTGTTTGTACATTACTGTAGTTTAATCTACTTTGTGGTGCTGAGAAGAGATTTTCTAGAGTGTTAGAAAACCTACGCTAACAGGTAAGAAGGAGAAAAATAGCACGCTCCCTGAGGAAACCTTATAACACTGTTAATATAGCACGTGCAACAAACAAAAGAAGCTTGTCTCTTACCACAATGCTGTTCAATTATCAAATCTAATTGGTCATCAGCTCCAACAATAGTGCTGGCTGCAAGTCAAATAACAGGTTTTCTATTACTATGCTCATTCTAATATATGTTATTATGCACATCTTGTATCCTGGATGCTATGCCTAATTGTCAGGTTGTGGATGCAAATGCAGATATTTTACAAGCGAAGCATGAAGAAAAAATGAAAAAAAAGACAAAAGTGTCGTGTGACATAATTCTGTGAGTTGGAGTAGCTGATGGGATTGTAGTTATGTATTCGGAACCTCTGTGACAATAATATAAAAAATAATAATGTTTGCCATGGTATTTTTAGAAAGTGAAATCATTTATATGGTAAAGGTTTCTGTAATGAATCTCAAATCTGAGGACTTTGTAATGGTCAGTAATTTTTCACCACAGGAGAGTCTTTGGGACAAAGAGAATCACTGTTTAAAGTTACAACAACAAACAATGAATTGAACTAAACATCTCACAGACATTCTACGACTAATGCTAAACAGTTAAAAGACATTTAGTATAACTTCTATATAGAGGCGGGAGTCAAACCCAGACCCTGGAGGTGCAAGGCCACAGTGCTAACCACTAAGCTACTGTGCAGGCGAGGTAGTTAGAATTCACTAATAAATAAAAATTGTCAGCAAATCATTGTGGTAGAAGGAGAATAAAACCTGATCATGAGTGCTATTGTAGGAAAACAATCAGTATAGAGTTTGTTTCAGGTCACCAGGCACAAAGTGTAGCTACTGTTACCACATTGAATTCATTCCTGATAACCAACTATTATTGTAGTATTACAAGCTGGTGAGTGTGAAGGACTTGGACAAATTAAAACCACAGTATTAGACCACACCCCTCACTCTCACACACACACACACACACACTGATGGACTTGATGAAAAGGTAGCCTGCAACTCTGAAATCAGACACAGTCAGGTGATCAAAACAGCCCGTTAGTCTCCATTTACACACCCTCACTGTCACAAACACCGCAATCTGCTGACTATTCCAACACTAGCATGTGAACCACTTTGAAGAGTTCAAAAACGGAGTTCCATGCTGTTGCTAGGGGTAACCGGTGAGCACTTTAAGCACCGCTTCACAGGTTCAAATAAAATGGGTGGCAAAGTGGAGTTCAGTGCTGAGCACTCATGATTATCGTATTTATTCAGCCCCTTATCATACTGTGCTTCTACAGTGCGATAACCCTTATGGTTTTTTTCTGTTAATTTATGTTTAGCATTTCTCTACTCACAAAGTCATTATGTAATTTCATAAAGTTTAGTACACAGCCATACATAGCCTTTTTCAAACAGGCAGGGTAGAGCAGTAATATTGTGCTGTCCCTGCACTTACCCATTCTGAAAGAAAAGCACAGAGGTGGAATCAGGGGTCATTGTTTAAGCCAGGAGCAGAGGGTGAGACAGGGATGACAAGATCTCTGTGCAAGGGAGAAATCACTCATCGCAGAAGAGCTATCTTTTAAAGAGGTAAAGGTTTATACAGTAAACATTTAGCAGCTAAGACATTTCTTATATAGAGTAGATTAGACATAGCTGCTGAACTTAATGTTAAAGCTAAAAAGTGCTAAAAATTCCCCAACAGTATTTGGCTGATGGTACTTAGTTAGTAACCTAGTAACCCAGTGTAAGGATCTATCCAATGATGGAAACTACAAAGCACTTTTGTAAGTTGCTCTGGATAAGAACATCTGCCAAATGGCTAAATGTAAATGTAAAGCTATAATGCATCAAAAACAATGAACTGAAAAATCAGCAGAGACTAAAACTAATCAGCAGTGCCAGGCTTTTATATTTTGTATGGTATAAAAAATAAAAAAAAATTATGAGTCAACAATTATCTGCACTTCAGTTATATTAAAACTTCAGTTGGCCGCACTCTCTTATTAGCTTTCTGTTCAAGGCTGTCTCCCCAATCACTGCTGTGCAGGTGGAGCAAAAAAGAATGCCACACTTGTGATTCACTACAAGCCCGAGAGTAAACGGCAGGGTATGGAATGGAAATATCCTCAATCATCAACCAAGAAAATTGGAAAATTGATGCTTATTTTCTGGAAAAGGCCAGTATTGGAACATTATAAGGAAAAATAAGGAAAAAGTGCTTATTACAGTGTGAAGTCTATTGAAGACCTGAATTCTAAAATTCTAAATAAAAGCACAAAACTGCTATCCAAGGGCAATATGATCTTGCAGTTTTTCACTGTCACCTGAATGGTCAATGAAAGCAGCCTTCAGATGATGAAAATTCACTGATGTGAATGGTGTGAAGTGGAGACAGCAGCGTATTTGTGGCTCACAACTCAGCATAATCAGGGGCAACCTCTCATTCTCTTTTTAATGAGAGAATATGAAAGCTTGTTAACCGACGGACAACGTGTATTGAAAAGCACGGAGATTATGTCGAAAAATTATATTCGTCTTTTCTAAAAATTAATTAAAATAAATGCTGTAGTAAAAGTGAGCATAATTTACGACTCACCCTCATATAGTGTTCCAAAAAACATTAGACAGGACTGTGCTCGTTCTAGCGTTACGAGATGAAGTAAGATGTTAGTAAGATTTTTTTTTTCCCTGACAAAATCCCACCTCCTGCGTTATGATGTTCTAAAATAGATGGCAGGACTCAATGGCAGCAAGTTTTTTTTTTTTTTTTTTTTGCGCAGGTAGGTCTCTGTTCAGTGTGAAATGGCAGTGAATTTGGGAGACAGCAAGCTCTGAGTAGAGTGCTGCATTTGGTCAGTGATGTAAATGTGCATAGCTTCCACACCTCCACAATCACCTGTTCTTTCAGTTGTTTTTGAAATTGATGGTATGCATGGTGCTTCTGACACGTGGTACACGTCACACTAGTGCTGACACTGCTACGTTAAACGAAACGTCTACTCTGACAGCTGAATGCTGCGTTGCAGACGCGGGGGTTCTGTATGAATTACCTGAGACCTGGAGACATCTCTGAGGCACGAGGCAGGACAATTATTTGTATAATTATTCTCCTGAGTTTTCCAGTTTCCTCCCTCTCTCCAAAAACTTCCCAATAGCTGGCTTGAATACACTACAGCCAGGTGTGAATTTCTACAAATGTGTTTTTCTGAAAATGCCGTTGCCACCTCTACGCAAAGTGCTCCTGGCATAGACACATGATGTTCTGCAACCCTGACCTTTGGATCACGTTGGAACAAGTGAACAAGTGGTTTCTAAACATGAATGCAGAAATAACATTTGTTTTAACATTGAATAAAATATCCCAGCATTAAGAACCACAAATATATCGAATGCCAGGGCCAGAAAACTCTACGATGCAGCTTTTACACATTCTGTGACATTTTGCAGTATGTAACTTACACTTAGCATACACACATATACACATGGAATTTTAACAGAATAGAAATGTCAGTGAAAACACCAGTGTGAAGAGAAAGTTGAAGCTGACAGGGCATGTTTGTGTATGAGCTCCACACATACGCATACACCCAGGTTCAGACAGATGTCAGGCAGAAATTAAGAGGAAACATAATTACAAAAAAACACAACGCAGTATACAAACACCTCGCAATACCCAAAAGCAATCACCCTGACATACACACCTTACCACCGTTAATCCCCTAGACACTGGAAAGCACACACACGCACAAACACATACTCATGCAAACTCTCTCGCACACGTACACAAACGCAGAGTCAGTGTGGTTATCACAGTGCGCAGGCTACCAGCAGCCGTTAGTCTAATTCCGTTTGTGTGTTTAGATTCGTTTTGCTTTAATCTCCTCTTGTTTGTGCACATCTGCAGGAGCAGCACTCTGTGCAAGGGGGAGGGCTGGTTCCAAAAGAAAGATTGGTGCAGGTGAGAGAGCGAGAGAGAGAGAGTATGTTTGTGTGTGTGAGAGAGAAAGAGAGAGAGTTCGGAGCATGAACTCCAGCATGTACAGAAAGTGCACAGGATCAGGAGACAGATGCAGCCCTACTTCTGGACAGTGTGTTTGTGTTCAGTTCCCATTCAAGAATTCATTTTACCAAAAAACATTCGAAAATATGTAATCATACAAAAGTTTTAAACTTACCAGTTTAACAATAAACTCTGATACATTTGGCATTGTGCAGGAGAATGGTTGTATAAACCTGATCCTCAATTATTAAACATTTCAACTTTAATTATTAGAAACTAACAAATGTGCACTGTAAAAAATAAATTATGCTTAAATAATATGCTTAATTTGTGCTTAAAATATAAATATTATGCTTTTTCTTAATTATAATCATAATCATAAACATTATAAAAGCTCACAATTATAATTAATTAATTTATTTATTATTGCAATGTTGGAAAATTCACCCTGCATGGTACACCAACAAAGCCCGTGACAGGACACTATGCACAATACCACACTTGTTTGCATCTAATGGAAATGTAATCTAACTTAGTCTAATCCAATCTACCTACCAGCATGTTTTTGTAGAGTGGGAAGAAACTGTAGAACCCAGGGGACACAAAGAGGAAACATGTTCACAAGGATCGGTGCTTCTTCTCTACGAGAGACGGGGCTTCACTTTATATAAATAAATTTAAAACCAGTGTTCTTATAGATATCCATGTTGATGAAGTATCAGATAACATTTAGAGATACCTATTTACACTCAATAATGGGAAGATGCGAACATGTTACATTTAACTCTATCTAATTCACAAAAATCTAAATATAAGATATTCATCATCTGTACCGCCTTATCCTGTATTGAGGGTCGCGGGGGCCTGGACCCTATCCCATGAGACTAATAAGGGCACGAGGTGCTGTACAGCCTAGACGCAGACTTTGTGATCATACTATAGGAGGTTAATTTTGGATCCCCCATCTCAGCAGCAGCAACCAGGCAGCTCTCAGCTCAGGAGAGGAGCGGAGCGCATCGGCCAGGCCTCCAGGCTTCTGGAAGTCTCTTCAGTCTGTCACACACGACTCACAACACAGGCTCCACCACCAACACAGTATTACAGGCCTGTTACACAGAATTACAGCACATCTTATTATCCTGCTCAACTCTCTTCATTAGCCCAATTGGATCCTGGGATTTCCATTTGTAAATGGGGAGCTTTTTAGATTAGCTGGTGTCGGCCATTATGACACATTCTCTAAACGCTCCCCCAACGGCACGATTAGCTCCTGTCTGTCAGGCTGGAAATGTAAACTTTTCAAAATGTGATTCATCCTTTTAAGCCTTTCACAAATATTTTCCACAAGAAACGATAAAAAAAAAAAAAACTGTCAACGAAGCTATCCCTGTTTCAATGTTTGTCATCATTATGAATCATAAACTACTGAAACTATGCAATGTAAACCAACCTTGTTAATCCTGATCACTGATGCAATTATCGCTTGTTTCATTACATCTGGCATGGCAGGGTGGGGGGAAGGATATAAGGACTTAAATGTAAAATATATGGAAGCAACATTATTAATACATTTCCACAATAAGATGTTTTCTTACTATAAAAAAAGCCAGTGCTAAAATTGCACTTTCATCCTGCATTGACATAGCACTCATTCTGATTCTCTTTCTCTGGTTTACAGTCTCCTTCTTGTTCAGCCTCACTCTTTTCCCAGTGGAAGGGAGGCTGCTGTTCCTCCCCAGGCTGGCATTCAGACACGGCCACAGCTTCAGCAGGACTGACGCACACTGAGGCAGCAAATTATGAAAATGTGGCTCTGTGTCCTCAATGGCACCACACTTCCTTAATGTGGCACAAAATTAGAACCTGAGGGTGAGAGAGAGGAGCCCGTTTAATTGGAAAAAGTGCTCTAGGCCTACACACATGCTCTCTCTCTCTCTCTCACACACACTTAGAGTAATTCATTGCATGAAAGCTGTGATATCATCTCTTACCCACCAACAGCGCACTCTCATCTATAAGGCACCTCTGCTGAGAGCCGCAGGCATTCAGAAAGGTGTCTAATGTGTGAGTTTACCCTCAATTATTTAAAAAGCCCTTTATAGAGATCACATAATGAGGGCACTTTCTCTCTTCGAGAGACAAAAAAAAATGTCCTAAAGGGGTCTCATTTATTTACCCAAAATGTCTTCAGTTATGTTTGATATTCCAATAAATGTCACAGTGGTATTATCACAGTGAGACATGGTGCAAGCATCTGTTTCAAATTGTGCACATCAAAGCAGATGCATTTGTCATGTTTCATTTGCTTAAATGTGCAAGCAGGTGTGCACGCGCGCGCGCGCATGCGCGCACACACACACACACACACACACACACACACACACACACACACCTGCCTTTAATCAAAAGAATGAAGCACATTGTCTAAACCCACTTTAGCCATTGAATGCCAGTTATTCAGCCACACTTCTTCCTGTGTCCTGTAGTGCTATGGTGAGGCCTCACTCTCAGGTGTGCACAAAGACCCAGGACTGAGACTCCCACTGTTACCAATCCACCCATCCACCCCCAAAACACCCTCCCTCGTTGTGCCTACATCCTCCCACTCCAACCTGGCCAGTATTACTATGTGAGCCCAGGGCCAGGAAACAACTAAAAGCTCAATAACCATCACAGAAATCTGAGTCCCAATTCCAGTCTTTGCATAAACCATATTATACCAATCTCCTTTGTTTAATGGGTTCCGCATTATTTAAAGCAAGCAATGGATGAAGATAGCAGTGTTTCTATTGGAGCAAGAGGGTTTCATGGAGATCAGGGGTTCACCTTTAAATGGGCTATCAAAACAAGAGTCTGTTATAGCTTTTGATCTTACTATTATCGGGGATTACCAGATCTGGGGTCTTAGCTCTACAGTAGAGATTTAAAAGTCAGAGTCATCTGACAAAATCTTTTTTTTTTCTTTCTTTTTTTCATATAACTACAGTGGAACCATGGATTACGAGCACGATTCGTTCCGGAAGCGGGCTCGTATTCCAAAACACTCATAAACCAAATTGAATTTCCCCGTAAGAAATAATGGAAACTCAAATTATTCGTTCCACAGTCCAAAAAAATAAATACATAAAAATAATTAACACAAAATATAAAGTAAAAATAAAACGAATTAACCTGCACTTTACCTTAAAAAAAAAATTCTAATAAATCCTGACAGATTGCGGAACACTCGCAAACCGCATTACTCGCAATCTGAGGTTTCACTGTATGCCCTTTTAACGTAGGGTGGCACGGTGGCTTAGTGGTTAGCACCTTCGCCATGCACCTTCAGGGTTCAGGTTCATTTCCCGCCTCGGGGTCTGTGTGCATGAAGTTTGCATGCTCTTCCCATGTTCGGTTGGTTTCCACCCAGTGCTCCGGTTTCCGCCGGGACACTCCAGGCCCCGCAACCCTGTTCACAGGATAAAGAGGTATAGACAATGAGTGAGTGAACGAGTATAAACATTTAACAAATATGCATGTTGGTTGTTTATGGTTTTCTTACTGTAGATTTGAAAATGAAACAATACTTTATCAGAGATAACGAGTCAGTGTTCAGTCTTAAAGGATTTTTTTTTTTTTAACAGGGATGAAATAAATGCAGTCCTCAGTGAAGGATTCAGAGTTCTGCAATTTTATATAGGGGCCACCTGGCCTTTCAACCCTCAGTTCCTCTGTCCCCCTCCTGCAATTCATGAGTGGTCTGAAGTACAAACACATACACGCATAAGTGGCCAAAGTATAATTTCAACTTCATAACAGTGGCTAGCTCTATATAGTTAGTCGCTTTTCTTCTTCTTTGCTCTATGCCCCCTCCTTCTCTCCCTCCCCAACATCCCCCCAAGTCAGTGGAAGGAGAGGAGATAGGCCCTGCAGCTAAAGCCTTCTTTCTAGCATGCCGTTGGCGCAGTCTATCAGAAATGCACAGCGAGTGGAGGTGTCGCTTCTTCTCTGGCATTTCGGACAGTATCAACTCCTCTCCGGGTGCGGGGGGAAAAAAGAAAAACAGAAGGGGTATTATCAGAGAGGGATGAGTACAGCTAAGGCATTTTTGTCTTTTTATTCTCCTCCTAAGCCCCAGGCTGTGCTCCCAATCCGATTGGTCGATACAGCCAGGGATGTAAATGAAATGCAAAGAGCAATAAGGCTTCCCGTTGCCACTGGGTAATGTGTCTGTTCCACAGCAGCTCTCTCTTGCGCTCTCTCTCTCTCATATTTGGCTCTTGCTTGCATTTTAGTGCCACATTTTCCCTCTGTTCTTTTGGATCTATGTCCTCGTTGTGTTTTGAGTAACGTCTTTTAGTCCACACCCCTACTGACCAGTTTGTTTACTCTGATCCACCATGCTCTTGACTCCAGCTGCACTCTCTTCTTTCCCCATCTCTTACTTTCTCTCTTCTAACAAATCCCCCCCCCAACCTCCTGCTGGCTGGGCTCTCCACTCTTATCTGCTCAGGCGGCCCACATTCCAGTGTTGCCGTGGCGCCCTGCCTGCATCCGCGGTCACGGCGATTCCGTGGGTTCCCACAATCCCTGAGATGAGAGAGGGAGAAACACAGCAACAATGAAAAATGAGGCAAAGAAAGAGAGAGGGATGTCAGGAAGACAGAAAACAAGCCAAAACACAAGGAGGGACAATTTTTAACAATAATAATCTAAAGGAAGCAGCACTTTAGGGGGGAGAAAAGGGAAACAAAATTCAGGTATGTTGAATTCAAATAGAAAGTGTGTATGTGTAGTTTGTAGGAAGGCTGCATCGCATAATGCATTCTTAGATCGCACCATCAGGGATTACAAGCCTGAACCAATGCCTTAACAAGATTTCTCAAAATAAAATAAACAGACTCATCAAATCCACTGGCATGTGGAGTTTAAAGGAGTGCACTGTGCAGTGGAGACTGATAGAAGAAAAAGACAAAATGATGGGACATTTCAAGAGGTTGTCCCCAGATTAGTGGGCCCTGCTTAATCTCCTCTGGCTGCTCCTAAATTGGGTTGCCTTCTAATCTCAATCCCAGACTGTCATGCTCCTGATGTGGGAAGCAGAGACACGACAGTAGAAGAGAGAAGGATGTTAAGGAGTGAGCGAGAGGGAGAAAGAAAGTGAAAGAGAAACAGAAAGAGTGATAGTTCATTAATAATAATTAAAAAAAAGAAAATATACATTTATTTTTGTACAAAAAGTAACACACGTTCTGAGCAAAGTTAATCTGAAAACAAACATTATTTTACCTTTACCTGGTCCACTTAATAGTATTTCATCTCACCACACAAAACAGCTCCTAGTATCGCTGACATCCATGACAACAGTACAAGTACTTGATAAAAACTGTATTATTTTTTAAAAAGTTATGACAACAAATTATGCATTTTCAAAGAAAAAAAAAAGATTCCAAAAATGATAAGATCATTCATTTATTCGTACAATGCATACACAAGGCATAGTATTCAAGTCAAAATGGGACTTGTGATGAAATCAGTGTAAAACCAATTGACACTTACAGAAGATTTCAGGCACAGTACAGTGATGTCCACTGCAGTCGTTCCAGTGAACATTCAGTTCAACAAATGGAACTCCTGATCCTTGAAATTCGTCCGATAAGTTCTCGCCAACTTACGAAAAAGGGACATCTGTATGTGGGAACTGTACACACAATCATTCACAAATACCACTTGCACATTATAGGAACCTGGCAGGCAGTTATTGCCACATCCCCGCCATAGAGTCCGGACCCCACTCCAAGGGTACAGGAGTTCCTGGGTGGCCAGTGTTTCAGATTTGAAGCAGGCAGTCCAATCATGGCTCTGGGGTTTTGAGAAAATTTCTACTTTCATGGTATCCAAGCAGAAGTAAAATGCTGTGATAAGTGTATTATTAGTGTAGCAGGGGATTATATGGAGAAATAAAGGGAGTTTTTACTCTCATAACTGCGTTCTTTATTCTGCATGATCAAAAGTCTTGGTTTGACTTGAACACCCCTCATACCATCATCACACAGCCAGATGTGTTACAGTAGTACCAAAACAAACCACCGTAACCTGATATCAAACTACACCACTGACCTTCATTCTCACGGATATTGACTGGTTTGATCTGTCGGACTCTCTGCTCTCTTCCTATAGTATTTTCTTGACCTGCCTCTGCAACAGGAATTTCTTTCATGGTGTCATTTCAATTCCCTTATTTATGATAGAGTGTTCCCATTTTCCAAAGTTCGAAGATTTACAGTGGTCTATCTCGTTTTTCTTAACGAGTCTCTGAGTCGTTCCCTCTCCTTGGTGAGGTGTGTGAGGGCAGAAAGGATGGCGCTGTTCTGTGGGTCTGCGGGTTCTCTCTCAATGTACCGCCTGAAGTGATGGATACTGTGGTTCAGGAGAGACTCTAGCCCATGCCGTCCTCCTCCTAAACGGAGCAAGCGCTCAGCAGCCAAAGCCAGATTCTTATCCCAATTAGCAGGATAGTCTACCTGAGCGTTCACGATTTGACAATAAATCTGTAAATAAAACAAAAAGGTTAAAGACTGCTGGAGAGAAAAAAAACATCATTAAAATACAGCTTGAATATTGAGATGTGTCTGTAGCTTATGCTCCGTAATGCTTTCATAACGGCTCTAATCTGAGGTGCTGCTTGTTAACTGGTGATTTTTGAGGCTGGTGGTAAATGAAATTCTCCTCTGCAGCAGAGATTAGTTTTGGTCTCGCTTTCCTGGGACGGTCTTCATGAGAGCCAGTTTCATTATGGTGCTTGATGAGTTTTGCAAATGCACTTGACAACACTGTTCTCGCAAGAACTATTCCAGAACAGCTGACCCTTGTCTCTTAAAGTGACGACTGTTGTTGTTGTTGTTGTTACTTAATAACCTAATGCCATATGTGTTGTTTTTCATAATTTTGAAATTCATACTTTTGTCCTAGAATATAGAAAATAAATCACAAATAAAATCAATAAAAAAATTATTAGCAGCTGTGTTCAGTCTTTTGCCTGATACTGTAAAAAACTTTTAAAAAAAAAATTTTTAATGCTAAATGTATTGGTATATGTTATATATTTATATAGTAAATGATAATAATATTATATAAATATAACATACATCATACTATTTTTCTTTTCCTGAAGACAATTTTACATCTGTATATAAATTTTTTTTTTACATCTGTATATACATTTTTTTGGCTGACTCTGATTACAGGTGCATCTCAATAAATTAGAATATGATAAAAAAGTTGATTTATTTCAGTAATTCAATTAAAAAAGTGAAACTCAACAATGTGCTTGGAACAGTAAGTTTGTTTAGCAATGACCTTTTGTGTCTTACCCTCCCGTGTGCAGGGTGTCAACTGTCAAGTCAGCAGTCTTTCCCATGATTGTGTAGAATACTGAACCAGACTGAGAGACGCTTTAAAGGCTCAGGAAACCTTTGTAGGTCTTTTGAGTTCATCAGCTGATTAGAGTGTGACACCATGAGTCTCCAAACTTTTTCCACAATATTCCAATGTTCTGAGATACTGAATTTTGGGTTTTCATTAGGTGTAAGCTAATTAAAAACATAATCATCAATCATCACAATTAAAAGAAATAAACCAGTCTGGGTGTAATGAATTTATATAATATGTGTTTCACTTTTTGAATTGGATTACTGAAATAAAACAACTTTTTGATGATATTCTAATTTATTGAGATGCACCTGTAAACAGAGTCAGCCCAAAAAATGTATACACACTTCAGGAAAAGAAAAATAGTATGATGTATATTATATTGATATCATATTAATAATATTATCATATTATTATCATCATAATATGATCATGTTCAAGTTGGCTTCTATGACAATAAAATGTACAGCAATACATTTAGTATTAAAATATTTACACAAGTTTTTATTTTCCTGAAGTGTGTATACATTTTATGTATACGTGTGTGCACTACCAGTCAAAACTTCGGATACACCATCTATCTATCCATAGATAGACACAATAGCTTCCTTTTACATTCTGTGTTTTTGAACAAAAATCTATCATGAATGGAAACCATTAAGTATTTCCTCAATGAACGAGCAAATAACGCAGAAGAGCCTTAGAGTGTCACTGTTTGAAAGTACTTGAGTGGAAGTAGAATAGGTTTAGACACATAATGAGAAAAATACCTCACTGAAAAAGCTTATAACATAAAATTAATTATGAATGTCAAAATAAAATTAGGATGTTAAAATCAGTTCTTTATCTGCTATACTGGCTAAACCCAAGAGATCCACTGCGTCATACTCACACTGTAAGAGAGCTCATAGAGGTGAGTCTGACTCCCTTCATCAATCCTCTCAGCAAGGTCAAAGAGGAAGAATGCCGTTTTCATCCTATAAAATCAACCACAGAAATGGATGTCTGGTTCTTCTAGAAATGAGATCCTAATTGTGTGAACATGGCACATACTGAGTTCAAGTGAAATCTACTGTCAGTGGCTTGCTGGATAATAAGATAACAGTGATGGTGGAAAGCATTACCTGGCCTGCCACATTTCTTCATTGGCCACTCGCTCCCATGAGCCAGGAGGAAAGCTACAACGGAAGATCAAAAAAACAAAAAAAAAAGATATACTGTGATATGTGAAAGTTGTAAGTATCAGTTCAGATTTTTTATTATTCTACTATCAGCATATCCTTCCATCTATAAAACACTCGACATCATCCGATTTTTGAAACCTAATGTGAAAAATAAAAGTCTTTCATCTTATTTTATGTAAGCAGTGTGTTTAGATTTTGATTACATTTAAAAGCGCACTGAGCATGCCCGTGGTGTCAGCTCTCAAAGTTTCTGTTGGCAAAAGCGAGCAATCCCGAAGATCCTCGTAAAAACATGTGACAGATGATATTCAGTGCCTGCAATCTTTAAAAGCACTCCCATGTGCTAAATGACCCACATATTTCTGCACTCCTTCCGTTCCATTTCATCACGCATAACCATGCGGCCTCTCCTTCAAAGGAATATTTTAGCATGTGACTTCCCGGCTAATATTTGGCTGCCAGGCAGGGACAGACACGCTTGTAGCAGCCGAGAGGAGAGTAATGTCACACCATTCAACCCCGATTAACTCGCTGAATACCAGGCAGGCACGCAGAGCCTCGGCGCCGAAGACTAGAACTAATTTCACTTTATACGCACGTATCGGCACGCTGCAGTTTAGAAAGTCATTAGGGTGGGGTCAGCAGACTAATAACGACTTTGAAGCTGGAGACGATGGCTGCCTTCCCAGCAGGACCCCAGTGCAGTGGTTAAGTGGACTTCAGCAGCAGTGGAGAATGAAGTCAGAGATGTAGCAAAAAATAAATATATGAAACTCGGTTCTGTATTGTGCTCTATAGACTTCACTTTAAAAGAAAATACATTTAATAGTATATTTTGAAATTTGTAATTGATAACATCAGATATACACCATGTATAAATGGTTTGAGCTGGTACATAACATTTCTAGGAAATCAGCTAGTAAAATGTGAACGTCATGTTAAAATGCAGTATATAGTGTACCTGTTATGCGGTTCACTCCAGTTGTACAGATTCTGCGTTCGCTGTGCCCACTCCATAGGGTGAAGCGGGCGTGTAAGGGGCATCAACTGCTCACACACACCCCACGGCCACTGGGAGAATGACTTCTCCCAACTTGGGTCTCCTTCTGACAGGCCAATGCACACAAACATAGGCCGGCTATATGCAAGTTCATGCAGACACACACAAATACAGGATAAGTGAGAAAGGAGAAACATAAAACTCCAAGGGTGTTACCTACAGTATTTATTATTCAGATTCTCAACAATTTATAGTCTTGGTGACCCCATGAAAAACTACTATTGTCAAAGAGAAATATACTATTATAACAACAGTTTTTCCTCTTCATTTATTCAAGTCTTCCAAAGTTATTTCCAAGCCAGCCAATGTTAGATCAAGCACTCTTTTTTTTTTTATTCTACTAATTGTTCCTGACAAATCCTTCCATCCTGCTGCTATTTCTGTTAGTATACACCTGCAATATGTTCTACTACCCTAAATAATTTAAATAGTAAGTAATTAAAACCACAGTGACCCTGACCAAGGAAAATCAGTTGCACAACACTGCAAAACATAGAATAAACTCCCAAGTTAATGGAAGACACTTTTCTTTGTTATGAAAGTTTCATATCTGTGATCCCTCTCTATCTATGAATGAGCATTTAAAAAATAAAAATCTTATCGATTCCTGCGTAATATTTTTGGGTCATGCAGGATCATACTGTAGTTCTGACTGCAAATAAAACTAATTGCAATTACATCCAGAAACAACCGAATTACATGTTCCTACTCTTAGAGCTGATCGAGCGGAAGCAAATTGGAACAAGGTTTATACTGTTTGCACTGTCAGCTCAAACTTCACACTTCATCCTTGGTAGCCTAGGACTAAGCACAGATTCTATTCAAGCATCTGTTATACATTTCCCTTTGCAAAGCACTCACGTCCCCAGGGTAGAGCCTAGAGCACCTCAAGCCCCAGGCTCCAGGCCTCTGGCAATGAAATGCTGCCGTCTGGTGGAAGGAGGGGGTAAAGAACCCAACTCTTCATTCACCTTCCTCTCCTTTTGTGCTTTGTGCTATCCAGTGACATAATGGAACTAATCAGTGGTGTCAGGGCTACAATACACAGCAGTATAGCTGTAGTGATTTGGGAAAACATCTCTGGAAAACCGTGTGCGTTGGTGCATGTTGAACTCACTGGATATTCTGGTGCATGAACTGTTCGATGTTAAAACTGTTCTTCTGTTCAGTCTCAACTGGATCCCAAACTCGCCCAGGGAACTTTACTCCAGGAAGATGCTGTTGCAGCTTAGGCACATACCAGCTATAGGTCATCATCTAAGAACCAACAGTAATACGGCATGAAAACACTACACCTACATACATCAGCATTAAAATGACAGCACTGAATAGTACAGTACTGAAACGTGCTTTGTTGTAAAACCTCTTGGTCGATGAGGCTGAGGTCTGGACGCAGGCCCTGGCAGTAGTGCAGATAGCGGAGTGTGTTACCAGGAAGATCACCCCTGGTCAGCACCAAAGAGCTCTCTGGGAAGGAGAAAATGAGCTCACGTGCAAATCTCTCCACGACATCGTTCCTACTCCGATCTAATTCTCTGAAAGTACACACATTTTATACACACATTTTATTCCATCACCATTTAAACAAAGCAGCTGAAGGTATGAGACTTTTTCACGATTACGAAATTGAGTTTGACAGTACAGATAACTCTGTAGGCATTGAGGAGTACGGGCGATCCGTGACACTATCACACCTCCAGCTGGTCTGCTGTCAGCTCCTCTCCCGCACAGAGCCAGCGTGAGAGTGAATGAATGATGTTAAACTTTCTCAGATGATGCAGCTGAGCGCCTTGCCTCTGTAATCAGCCTCTGACAGGTGTGATGAGCGCCAACAAGTACATCCTTCCAAGCAGGCTGATCAAAGTGGCGCGGTGCGAGGCACCGAACCACACGGCTGTAATCTATGCAACTGCTGTGGCCAGTACGTCTAATCAACCACAGAGCGCTGGCGCTTTAATCTGCATGACTAGCGTGGCCAGGACAGCAAATCAACCAGAGAGTGAACAGAAACGCAATGTTATGAGCTTGGGAGCTTTTGCTGTTTGATTAAGCATGGACGAGATGAAGAATTAGGTGAGTGACTACCATGTCAGAAGCACAGTGAAAACCTACGACCCCGGGAAACAGAGCTAATGGGAGAGAGACGGATAAAACAAGAAAATGAGCACAAAAAAAAAAAAAGAATCCTGGAAGCAGTTTGTGCAGACTCATATGTACGGCATTGTGTCTAACACTTTACCGTTTCAAAGTCTCAACACCTACAGTCAGTTTCTATTCTAACTTTTGACTCCCGTCAAAGTCAACATGTGCAATAAGTGAAAATTTAAACTTTAATACATTTTTGTTTCTATTTTCTGTAATATAAAAGGATTTCTTAAGTAGTATGTTTTTTTTTTCTCGACAGCTAGTCAGATACTGAACTTCAAGGAACATCTAACTGGATTTGAGAATATATTCTTAGGTTTGCTCGTCTTGTCTTATTTCTTTAAAATAAGATATTTGTTGTGAAAAATTTTAATCATTATGCCACCTCACACCTCTTGGATGCCCCTCCGATCCCGAGCTCAGCTTACTATGATTGTGGGGTTTTAATAGGGTAAGTCAAAAATTATCCGCACTCTGTTGTCCGTACTGTCTTATCGGGACAGCCTAGTCAAGGCAGCTGTCTTTCCAGTCAATGTGCAGGTGTGAAGTCCACAGCTGATGCCAAACGTCTGCACACTTCTGTCGACACTCTGCAAAAACTTATTTTTTGAGGCGTTAAAGCACCCTCTTCCCTATAGTCCTGATCTTGCTCTATTGGACTTTCAGCCCTACAAGGACGAAGACTCACTTCTGATGAAGAAGTGAAGACAGCAGTGCATTCGTGGGTCGCAGCTCTGCCTAAAATATTTTTAATGAGGGAATACGAAAAGTTGTTGACAGTTGGACAAAGTGTATTGAAAAGCGAGTTAATTAAAAAGTTCATTAAAAGTTCATTAAAAGAAACTCTACAGCCAGAGTGCGGATAATTTTTGACTCACCTTCTTACATGTCAATGCAAATTGCTTCTAGGATCTCTGGTTTCCTCTTACACACAAAAATATACCAGTGAATGGATGGGCTACGGTAAATTGCCGTAAATTGCCATCACAGTCATCAACCACAACCCTGACCAGGATAACATGGTTACTGAAGAGAAATGAATGAATGAATTTCTCTTAATTAATTTGATTCTCAGACACACAAGCATGTTCACCTTTGGTTTAAGTGAACAGTGTGTGAGAGAAGTCCTGCGGTGATGAGCCATGCTCCTGCGTTCCATACGGGTCTCAGCCCCAGCCATCTCTCCAACAAACACACTGTCCAGTTCAGCCCAACACCAGCCAGAACACACACACCAGCGTCAGCCTGTAGCCAGAACCGCTCCACCTACCGACACACACACACATACATATGCAGTTTTAATTCAACAATAAAAGCCTTCCTGCTGAGCAGGCAAAAGTAAAAAAAGTAAGATAAATGAGTTGGAGTCTGAGTGTGGGAGTCTTTCATGCAGTGCTGATATCACAGGTACCTCCAGCTCATGCATAACTGAAACTAATCATCTGTTTGCTGTAGACACACTTGACACTCACGACTCCGAGCAGCAGGGGATTCTCGATGTCCAGGTTGGCTCTCCAGGCAAAGAACACAGAATAGACGCTCACCATGATAGCAATCAGGCACACGACGGCACGACATCTGGGAATAAATCAAATAGACCGTCATTACTCTGTGACATCAAATTCTCAATCTGCTGCATGACTTTAAAACAACTCACTTGTCAATTAAGCCATGCACAGTTGTAAATACACAACCCCAACTTTTGATTGAACCTTTTTGAAAGCAGACATTCCTATTTTCAGTTGACATGCAGACTTGTATGCCGAGTCTTACCTGTTCCATAAAGTTTGCAGCACAGCCAGCGCAGCTAATACGATAACAGGAACAGAGAGGTCAGCCACACAGTGATTAAACTGAGCTCTGAAAGAAAGCACATATGCAGCAATTAACACGTTTCTCTTATTTTCAGCAACTGTTTGAAACACAGGTGCATTCATTCAGGGGTCTGTCTTTAGAGCTTAATCTTGGCCACTGTTTTTCTGGAGCGTGTATAAAGTGGCAACACACCTTTAATCATGAACAGAAACTCTACACATTTACAATTAGGCATGTAAATGTATGTACCATCAGCCGAACACTGTTGGGACGTTTTTTTTTTTTTGCTGTTGTTTTGGAGGATCAATCCATGTATTCATGAAACAGATATGTCTTAAGTCATCGTTCAAAGATTGCTAGAGACTCACGGACATTTAGAGGAAGTTCATTCCACCACCCAGGTGCCAGAACAGAAAAGAGTCTACATGCACGTCTTCCTTGATCTCTGCGAGATAGTGGGACCAGCCGAGCAGTGCTGGAGGATCGGAGGGAATGTGGTGCGGTGCAAGGTGTGATTAGAGCAGAGAGGTAAGTGAGTGCTGAGCCGGACACATACAGTAAATCTGGAGCTGTGAGGTGGTGGCAGTACCCGCCTCCCCCTCTATGCTCCCCAAATATCACTAGATACAAGGCAGAAATATTCAATCATTTAATTAATATTCAAAAATGCTGCTGCCAAATCTGTGTCTTTGCATAGGTGAGTTACAGGTTTCAAGCGATAAATACCACCATCTTCCCTAACTGTTTAATAAGCATAATGAATGTAATAAATGAGAGACCCATGCACCTTCTCTGTTGTACTCCCAGGGAATTGTGATGAGAAAATAAACTGTAGGAATGAAGTAATGATTGGGCCCAGCTGACTTCAATCAATTTCAAAATCTCAAACAAATATTTTTATTTATATAGGATGACATTTGGCGAACAGTTAAGGATTGGATAGCGCAGCACTGTGAACAAGGCACAGGAGAAACTGACTGAGTGAAAAAGAGATGTTAGCTCCCTGAGGCACATTTATAAATGGAGTTACCCATGCTTGGCGTTCTCTGGCTTCCCAGCACTAAGGGAAAGCAATAGGGGGTGATGGGAAACGTGGAGGTTAAGTGATGGGTAGTAGAGTGTCTTAAGATAAGCTCTTCCTTTCTGCTATGGGGAAGCAAGAATTGTAAGGGGGGTTTAGTGAGGGGTGGTTAAAAGAGAAAGAAGCACAACAAAGTACATGATGGAGCACAGACCACTTCCAGATAAGAGGACTGCACTAGCTGCCATCAGAGTAACCCGACACACTCAGTCAATGCCATGATCATTTTTACAGTGAATACAACAAAACACACCTGCCCGATTTGGCTCACTGAGCACTACTGCTTTAATAAGGATCCTGATACAGATCCTGAAAGAACAAAGTAGCCATGTTTGGTGCATTCTCTTTTTCCATGCTTGGTGCATTCTCTTTTTCCATGCTTGGTGCATTCTCTTTTTCCATGCTTGGTGCATTCTCTTTCCTCTTCAAACTCTTTCTATTTGTTAATAATGGGTGAAAACGTTCATCTAAAACCCTCACCTAGACTGTCATTTATAACAGACCTGTTCTCAGTACTTCCCTTAAAAGAGATCTCCCAAAACAGGCTCAACAGTTTTGCATAATCATCTGAGACTAGCTGCTTTAGCACATGAGTTTGCTTTCTAATCCGTCCAAATAGCTAACAGTTAGAGATAGAAACCACCAGTCACCACCTGATACAATATCATCACGATACCTGAGTGCCAATTCAATTAATATTACAATTCGGTAAGTTTCATGATTTTTTTAATTTCCTGATTCTATATTACAATTTTTCCAAATTTGTTTTGCAATTTTAATAGACAGTGAGCCTTTAAAATAATTGAAAAAGATTTATACCGAGCTTTGTACACCAGTTTCACAACTGAACTGAACATGAGTAATTAAATGTAATCTGCTCCTTATATTAGTTTTCTCACTTAAAATCCAACGGTCGTATTTAAACAATGCAAAATAACTTCAAATACAAAATTAAGTTAAAAATGTCACTTAAAAGTAAATGAAATAAGCCTCA
Organism: Clariallabes teugelsi; assembly: GCA_030014215.1. NCBI lineage: Eukaryota > Metazoa > Chordata > Actinopteri > Siluriformes > Clariidae > Clariallabes > Clariallabes teugelsi. The sequence continues at coordinate 16,173,872 of JAQMYG010000005.1, forward strand.
TATTTACTGAGCAGCACATATAATTATTATTTCTAAACAAACTTAGCAAATAATTCACTCCTACCACATGGGATGGAAATGTGGGAATAATTTAGAGTGTACCACCTGTAGGATTATAAAGAATGCCTCCGAATGCCTCCAAAGTCTTGAGCGTGTGTTGATCAGTTGCTAGCATGCGAGTGGGTGCATGAAGCTTCTAACGTGGACACACGTGGCTTCTAACTTGTGTTTAAGGGCTCATTTGTTTTCATGGTCTTCTGAGACTGGTGTAAATGTGTGTGATGAGTGGGTCTGAGACTAATTCACTCACAGAGTTTGAAAAAAAGGGTCAGTCGGAGGCTTTTTAAAGCGTGCAACTTTTGATAATGTAATGCCATAAAATGTGTTTCTGTTGCACCATTCAGAAGTTCGGTATCGGTTATATCCAAGGCTGAGCAGTGACGGCTGATCAAGCTGAAAACTTGCCAGCTTCGGTCATTGTCTGGTTGACCAGTTCATCTCTATTATAAAAGAGTTTGCAACATATGAATCAATCGATTTATGACTGAATCGATATTCCCCCCTCATCTTCACCAACAGTATTAATGTATTATTCTTATTATATACACTATTGTAATGCATTAACCAGATTTTAAGAGTTTAAAATTGTACTTTTATGGGTAATTCAAAATACATAACACCTGCCATTCAGTGCACAAAGTGGAAAAAAGTTGCAAAATTATTTAGCTGTTAAAATCATGAGATAAAATGAAAGTTTATGACAGGCAATTTGGAGCTAATATACTCACTGTAGCATCTTCATCAGGTTAACTTTACCCTCAGATTTTGCCTGAAAAACCAAGAAAAGTAGTACAACATGCAAATATTCTCCATATTCAGGTGTGGGCTAAAATTATCCCAGTTTGCTGAACATACAGTATATATACAATATACACAGTGCCTTTAAGTGTGAGTGTGTACCAGGCTGAAGGTGCCGTACTCAGCCCTGAGCAGGTGTGTAAGCAGGCCACTGAGGGTCGTCTGGTCTCCCCAACTCCATCGGGCTTTATTAAGGTACGAAGAGATGGGCAGGTAGAGATAGGGCAGGAATCCGGCGAGGAAAAACACACCCAGAGATACGATGGATGAGAAACCTAACCCCTGAAAGTAAATGTTCATTTCTGTCAACGAAAAAATCCTTACATTTAAATATGCAATAAAATCAAGATATTAGCAGGTCACTTTAACTACTGTAAGAGATCTTATTTCTGGATGAGTTCCTTTGAACTAATTTCCCTAAACAATACAGATGAGCCGAATGTCCAGTATTCTACAGAGTCTGCCAGCTCTTAAGCCCTGTTAGCAGAGTACAATTTATTTTGTAGGTTTAGTGTAAGAGCTAAAAATATGACTATGCACATTTCTCACTAATTTCATAATTTCAATAATAAAAGAACATACATATAATTAACAGCACACTGTATAATCTTACTGTACATGCAGGATTTTCAACATACACACCTGTGTTAAAATATTGTGCACGTGTCACTCACTTTATAAGTGTAGAGCTGGAGCAGAGCCCAGGGAATGATGATGAGGACATAAACAACCAGAGTGTGCTGGTTGCACAGACTCAATCCGCAGCACAGCGCTCCCCACAGAGCAAACTAGAAAAGAACAAACAATAACGATGAGTAACGAGGCAGCACGTGAATCACAAACGCTGCATTCCGCACTGCAATTGGGAAATAGCGTCCATTACTTTTTTCTTCTGGTGGACAGACTGTGCAGTGTGGAAGCAGGCTGCGAGGCAGAAGAGGAGGCCCACAAATAGGTTATTAAGAGAGAAGACTTCAGCCACTATTGACCACTGCCACACGAGTTTGGATAGAGCGAAGCTTCCACCTGCCAGCACAGCTCCCGGACCAGGCCCAGTCATCCTGAGAGAAGGAACACACATTCAGTCAGTGCACTCAGACAACTTTCTCTCCAGGATTACCACTAAGCTTCTGTTTTACTGCAGCTAATAAACAAAGCTACACATCCTTAATCCCCAACCTGGTGTGGATTACAGTCTGACTTTTGCACTACATGACAGTAATGGATCAATGTTACTTTGTTGCCACTGTTGTTGGCAAAAGGAGAAAAAGACCAACAATCCCTCTGGAAAAATACCAAAGTAAGACAACAGACAAAATATACAATACCACAAAAGCATGTCTTATATTACATTAGAGTCTGGCACATACTTATTCAACTTGAGTGAATACGCAGTGACCAGTGGCCATATGGTAGTGAACAGCCTGGTGCAGCAGCTGGTGGTCACGCTGGGGGTCTGACCCTCACCAAAAGGCCTGATATTAGCTGAAAGTGAATAGCTCTGCACTGTCCTGTAATGGAAATTTTCTTTGTACGTTTCATTAGTAGCGTAATTCACCACCTATTGTATGACCTTACTTAAAAGCAGTAAAAGGTGAAATATATAATATTGCCAAAACACATATAAAACTTGCCAGAGCTCAGCAACAGTTTCCAACGTTGATCGTTTCATTAATCAGCTTATCTAATCACATGAATTAATGTCAATTATTAAGCTAAAACAATCATTAGGGGAGTTTTCACTGACGTTTAGATCTTTATCCAATCTATTAACCTTCTCCAGCCTGATTCATGGTCCAACAGCATGGTTTATTTATAATAAATAGGCTATTCCATTAACGTTGTCTTTCTAAGTCGCTCTGGATAAAAGCGTCTACCAAATGCCTAAATGTAAATCCAAACGTATTGCACTGGTCAAAAGCGATAATGTCAAACCCTACAATGAAACAGAACGTAACTAGTATGAATTATCTTACTTACAAACTAATTACTAGAAGTCAAACACATCATTGTAGACATTTAGTCCTGTTTGCTGCTTGTCCAGACCTTTGTAAGGAGCTGTAGTATTTAGTTGATCTTAACTGAAGCCAATTCTTCCTTACTGTTCAAGACCTAAACATAAAATAATAAAATAACACTATTCTCATCTTTTAAACAGTACGTAAATTTGGGTTAATGCTTATTAGTAAGACACACTGGGATAGAGAGAGTGGGAAGCACACACAGCAAGGGAAAGCGTAATGTGTGTAAGGGAGAGAAAGCCAGAAAGAAGCAACCAGACTGGATAGAAACGCAGTAGAAAAAGTTGAGAATGATGCCTGGAAGAGTGCTGAAGAAGGGGCGGGGGGGGGGGGGGAG
>JAQMYG010000005.1:16177097-16194639 GCA_030014215.1 Clariallabes teugelsi
CCCCCCCCCCCCCCCCCCCCCCCCCCCCCCCCCCCCCCCCCCCCCCCCCCCCCCCCCCCCCCCCCCCCCAGTCAGGCGGCATGGCCCTCTCCTCATTGTAGTGAGTGGCTTAGAGTCCTCATCAGCCTATCAGCTAAGTGACAGGCAGAGAGCTGCTCTATTCAGCAGCACAGATACACGCCGCGGGCCAAGCGGCTGCCAGGTCCCTCCTGACCCTGCAATCCCTCGCCGCTGACAGCTTCAAGCTCCATGGCAAATTAGGCGCTCTCACATTACAATCGCACAAGACAGATTCCATTAACGGTATCTGAAATTGAGTAGAGAGCAGGGCCCCCGCCTTATCAGACCTGACTCATAAGCAGCGGCAGCACTGCTGCAGCGCGCACGCTTAATCGCAAGCCATGATACCATTTAGACGTTTCCAGTGCCGTTTTGCCTGCCGCTGTGATAGTCGGCCACAAAAGAGCCTGATGAGACTTAGGCGAAGGGGAACAATGGAGCTTTCGCAGGGAAAGCAAAGTAAGTCTGGAAGAAAAAGAGAGAGAAGAGAAGGGTAAGGATAGAAAGAAAATGGGGGGAGTGGAACCCGTTGACTGTTTTGCCTTCCTCCTCTCTCCCAACCTTTCCGCAGTACTTTTTTTTTCTTTTCAGTTTCACACAATATGAAGCATGTTTGGATACGTGAATGTAAGTGTGCACTCAGGCTAATGGGGTGTCAGAGTACCAGTGGTAGACCTGGTGCTATGAACTACCCAGTAATCACGCAGACAGAAGAGTGAGACGTAACCACAAGCACTTCGGTTAAGGTGCAGACCCCCCACACCTTCAAATCTACCCCCCTGTGTGTCAATTAACCCCAGCGCACTCTGGAAACAGGGGGCTGCAGCAGGAATTCCATCCAGAGGAAAGAGCCCTCAGTGTGACACATCACATCCAGCCTGATTTAAACCTCCCCCAAATATCAGCAGCTGAGGTTGACAGGAGTGCTCAGCTGCATTCACTCGCCGTCTTAAATCTCTATCCCTGTAATGACGCTTGACATCTCTCTATTTACGAGTGTCAGTTCGTCTAAGGGAAGGTGTTTGATGAGCTGCGTGCTACACGTCTCTCATTTCTGTACTTGCAGGACCACCCGGGTCTTTCGTTCTCCTTCTTCCTCTCTGTCTGCTTCTCTATCTCGGCTCTGTGATGGAAGATGAGTGACACTGCAGAGAGCAGCTTCAGAAGCGTATTTGCTTTTATCTTGGTGAGCTCTCTGGGATCTGTTCAGCAGATTATCAAAAACAAACACTCATGCAGAGATAGTTATACATACCTCATGTGCATCACACTATTTTCCAACTACAGAATAGAAAGGCATGGTAAAATCTCTAATTCACACTGACCAACATAAGCAACTGAAGTAACCCCAGATCATAACACTGCCTCCAGAGGCTTGTACCGTGGGCACTATGCCTGACGGGCGCATAGTGAGTTGAGCCAAAGTTCAGTTGCATATGTTTAGCAAGGATTTAAGCGAAGGAAGCGATGCACCCCTCGTGCAAGACTCTGGAGGCAGTGTTATGATCTGGGGTTGCTTCAGCTGGTCAGATTTAGGCTGACCAACACTATGCAGGAATAAAATAATGTGAGCCGCTAATGACCTGAATCTACAGATTTTTTCTTTCCTGATGGCACAGGTACCTTTCAGGACTCGCATTGTGAAAGAGCGGTTCTAGGAGCATGAGCAACCGTTTTCACACATGATTTGGCCACCACATCGCACGCGTAATCAAAACTAAAGATGTTCAAACAAAACAGTGTGCGACTTTTTTTTTTATTGCAATTAGAAATATTCATGCAGTAGTAATTCTATATTTCCAATATACTAGTCTAATATTAGATATTTATTTCAATGCTTGCTAGTTTCTCTTCACATTAGTTGGAACACGGCATTTGTTCCAGTGAATGAATACTCGGCGAGTTGAACGCAGAGGCATCTGTCTGTACACACTATACACACAATACACAATCAGTCACGAACACCACTTGCTCATTACAGGAACTCAGCAGGGAGTTATCCTCACATCCCCTGTACAGTCCTGATCTCGCTCCAGCCCATTTCCATACGTTTGGGCCATTAAAGGAGTTCCAGGGAGGCCGGTGTTTCAAATGTGAAGCAGGCAGTCCGAACGTGGCTCTGGAGTACTGAGAAAACTTTCTACCTTTTATTATTAATTATTCTAAAATGTAGAAGATCTGCTGTTCAGTTTATACATTGCAAAAACACTAAACTTTTGCGAACAGCCAAGGGGGATTTAAAGGTTGAAGGAAAGGTCATTATAGCGGGACATTATAGCACATTCTGCGCAGCGCATGTTAGAAATAAAAATAATCATTCCCCAAACAATACAGATACTAAAACAATTTCCCACAGCAAGCCATCTTTAATCCCCTAACTACCCACACCATGTGGACAGACTCTAAGTGTGTATGTCATTCAGCAATTTCTTCCACCATCATTATTGCAGCAAAGTCATTAGGCAACCGTGGTTCTGAATTATGCACAGTTGTATAGACTGTATTAATTTTGAACATATGGTAATAGGAAAACGCTGATCCGCTCCTTGCTTGGCGGCTGCTATTAGGAAGTGCCTGTGGAGATGCAGAAATGTAATATGGATGTAATACTGACTTCCAGTGTAGCAGACACAATCTTGGGCCTCCAGGCAAAGAGAAATTAGAGTAATTGTATAATACTGTAAAATAACTGTATTGCCCCTTTTTCTGAAGCGAATAATCAGAGGAAAAGACTTCTTTATTAAACATCTGTTAAGGAATATTACTGCATGTATTTCAAATGAAGCATTGGTCATGCTAAGGGTGGCCATTTATCAGAAATGTCTCATTGTGTATTATGACACTGGGCATGGCTCACCGTTAATAAGACAACCCTTCCCAAAAGAAACTGTTTAAAACAATATATTAAAATGTATTCTTCATGGAAAAGCCTTGAACAAGTCTTGGAAATCCTTCTTACATGGCATTTTAGCATGACCTGATTTTAAAAAAGACGCTAGAGAAGCATGCAGGACTGGGTGAACATGATGGCTGTGATGTGGAGAGCAGCCATATGGTGAAGGGCCCTAGAAAAACAAAAAAAAACGCAGTGAGACAGGTGGGCTCTGGAGCGCAGCCAGCTGTGAAATCAACTGCTGTACTGAGGACTGGTCCAGCCTCGTCTTGGCAGGTGTGTACCATCGCATGTGTGGAGGAGAGAGAGGCCCGGGCGAACAAGCAGCAGGGAGGATGGGTGGAGTACATTTTAGACCAAATGGCTGATTGTGTTATGTAATGAAGTTCTCAGAAGGTGTGAAAAATGCTGAGTGATTGTTGTTTACTGTTTTAAAACGCATGATTCATATGAACCATATGAATTTGTTATTAGTAAATGAAGATGTCGAGCAAGGAAAACTACATGCAGGTTTGACAGGGACCTCAAACCATTCAGTAAATTCTCTACAAAATCAGCAACAAACAAGAACGCAGGACTGTTAAGATTAAATACCCTGATGGTGTGTGCATGTAATTTTTCCAATTAACTAATGCAACCAGTGCATTGCATGTACAGTAGGTAAAGGAGTGACATGACCAATTACTCAAGCAGTACTCAAAATTCAAAAACTATTCAATTGAAACCATCCATCATATAATGTTAAATGCATTTATGTCAGCACAAAGTTTCGCATGCTCTTTCTGTGTTTGCGTGGGTCTCCTGTAGCTCCTCTAGTTTCCTTCCACTGTCCAAAAACATGCAGATAGCCAATCTGCCTATGATAAATTGCCACTAGACATGAGTGTGTCAGAGCACAGAGCCCTGCCATGTACTGTCATCCTATCTGAGGGTTAATTCTCCTGCCTTGAGGCAACTGGCTTTAGATCCACCGCAACCCTGAACCGAATAGAGATCTTACTGACCAAAACAAAAAACTTTCACCTAATGGATAAGCATGCTGATAAACACATCTCAGTGTGCAAATACTTTAATATTTAGTGAAAAAACAGAGAATGCTTAGTGCAATTTTCTGGAGGTGTTTCACTAATTACTTTCAACATGAGGGTCCTGATGAGGGTCATGAGGGTCCTGATGTTATATATTATTTAGGGAGCAATCACCAAACCATTTGAACTTTGCCTGAACTAGATGATTAAGGATTGTACCTCAATCACGGGAACAACAGTTGATTAGTGATAAGAAAACTATACTTTGGGTAAATATTAAAATGAACTATAAATACTACTGTTTAAAACAAAACACTAGTCTAATCCTGATGATTTCTGTCCAGCAGCTATTCCAGCAGAGACATTGTGTGTAATTGTGTTTGATCAATCAAAGGCCTCAGACTAACTGAATTCAGTTCATTCATGGTGAAAATTGTATACAAAAACTGAGGTACTGGATATTAGGTGGTAAATTGTCAGTTATCGAAAACATTACTTGTTCTGAGCCAAAAAGAAATAAATAAAATCTTCAGAAGACTTGTTGTGCCTGAAAAGTGCAAACCTAATAAAATCTAAATTATTATTTAGTGAAAAATAGTTCTCAAGAACTTCAGGTTCAAGGATCTCACACAGCTATATATTCCCTCTATGTTAAAAAGCAACATTCAACAATTATCATTATTTTTGAGCCCGGCCTTCCTCAAAGGCTCATCACACTCCAGTGTGGAAACATAATAAGACATTCAATTTGGCTATCAACCATGTGGTTCAGAAAAGTGTTTCAGTAATTGACAAATCAAAGGGAAGCCAAGTGATGGGAATGAGAAGCGGGTAACTCAGTTTTTGAGAGGAAATGGCTTCCAAACCCATCAGTACACACAGACATCCACCTCATTTGACTTGGAACTTCAAAGACTCATGATGCTGAGGAGCTTCTAGTACATATGAATATGTAAATAATAAAGAGGAAATTTGACTCATGTGGTATCGATTAGTGACTACAAGCTACATTATTGCTTAACTCACACTCTCAGCTCGCTCTTTCTACATCAACTTAAATGCATTGCTTTCCCTAAAATATTGCTCATCAAAAATGAGCACGCTAATGTAAAATACTTTTTCCATCAGTGGTAACTTACTGCTGTTCACAGTTTTGTACAGATGAGAATAATGTTTCTAAAAATCGCTCTGATTCACATTATTTAAATAACACAAATTTATATGTGCATGTCCAAAAATAAGATGATAAAGTGCACATAGTAATGAAGTGGTGTGAAGTGGCGTAAGGTGCCAGGGTGGCAGTCTGGGGACAGGCCTGCCCGGTAGTACTCCTGCAGGGTGTGGTATGCCATTTCAGCTCTCCTACCAGGCATAGTGCGTATACCTGAAGACCCCAATGCCAATCCAGAAGGGCATCCCAGACAGTACCGGAAGATCTGAAGCCCTGAAATGTTTCCTCCTCCCAGCCCTGGCATCTCACACTTGGCAGCTCTAGCTTTCAGCCCTGTAGATGAGCATGAGGCCAAAACTACAAATCATTAAAACCTGTTATACGCTCAGTTAATAATATAGATTATATACTGACACACTAGATCTAAGTGGGCTTTTGCACTGGAATGTGTCGCACCAAGGTACCCTGTTCTGCATCTTTGTGTGAAAGTATGTGCGCGCATGTCCTATCTGCTGCAGGGATGGAGGGAGGTGGAAGCCCAGGATGTGGGTAATGACTTTTTAGTCTCTTAATCCAAAATTGGATCTAAATCCTTTCTGGATTAAGAGTAGGAATTGCATTTTTACATGTGGCCTCAGGGCAAATCCCTGGTCAGCTTGGGTCACAATTACTTCTGAAGTGGCTTCTCTGATCTCAGGCAAGTCGTACAATATTTACGTCATTAAGGGAGTCCTGCACAGCAATGAAATGTATTAATATGTATAAATGTAAATATGTATTATAAAAAAAAAAAAACAGTATGGACTGATCTGTCCGCTTTCTAACATTTTAAACAGAAAGGCAAAATTTCTTTGCTTGGTGTTGGCTATAAATGCAGTACTTCCAATACTGGTACTGAATTCAAGGAAAAGTTCTCATATTTAAAAAGAAAATGCTCTAACAGATGACGACATGCATGAGTAGAGATGCGAGAGATCAGATATCCAGAAGCTTTACGGAGTAGAGATGTGCAATTAATCGAAAATTAATCAAAACCTTACGATTGTAATCATATCCAAAGCAATTTTTAAAAATTCAGTTAATACTTTTTTTTTTATTTGTTAATACTTTCCTCACTGTGTTCGATTCCCGGGTGATGCTGTAACCTCTCGCAGCCAGAGGCCTAGAGAGAGCTGATTGGCCGAGCTCTCTCAGAGGGGAGGGATGAGAGGTACTTAGTGCTCCCACAGTAATCACGGCTCTACAGCCAATCAGGGGCGTCTGTGAGCTCACGCAAGCGGAAGGAGCGGATAGCGCTGTCCTCCGAGTGTGTTACACCGCCCCAACGGTGCGTGAGTAAGCAGTTCAAAAAGATGCAGTCGGCTGGAGCCACGTGGTTCGGAGGAAACACGTGATGGTCTTCGGCCCTACTGAGTGGTAGTGGTAGCCTTAATGTAGGAGCCCCCTAGTGATGGGGAGGAATTGGACACGACTAAATTAGGGAGATAAAAAAAAAATTTTTTAAAGGATTATTATCTTTCTATATGTATGTTTATACCTTTATTATGGAAGAGGATTAAAGCTACTATAAAAAAGTACAATATTTGAATTCTGACTTTTTTTGAGAAAACTTGAAAGTCAGACGCATTGGGCAACTTCAGTGACCATGAAAGTGAAGGTTCAATTCAATTCAATAGTATTTGTATAGGGCTTTTAACAATGGTTATTGTTGCAAACAACCTTTACACAATCCAAATAAAAATTATCGAAATGCGTATGAAATTTGAGAGAATGTGTTTGAATCATAATGGTCAGATTGCCCCTGTTAAGCAAAACACTCCCTGAGATGGCAACAGGAAGAAACCTTGAGAGGCACCAGACTTAACAGGCAACCCATCGTCATTTGGGTGATATTGGATAGCAGGAATTGTTTTGCAGTCAAAGATAACTCTCTCACTGAAGCTGAAGTCAGAACTATAAGACTAAAAGCCGGAATTTGGAGGAATTTATTTTATTATTATTCTTTTTTTTAATGGTGGCTACTGTACTTTACAATGTAAGTGATTTATGTATAAGATTTTAAGTATAAAGTGCCTCAGGTTTTGGTATGGAAAAGAAAAAGTGGTATTGGGTAGAGCTGTGTGATTTAATCAATTATGCAATTTAATTACTCAATTAATAAACTGTGATTTCATTAATCAATTCAGAATCAATTTCCCCCTTTTAAATTATTATTATAAACTTCCAAATGTTAAATGGTCTAAAATAAAGAAATTCCTCAAGAATATACCACAGCTTCTGCAGGAAACAGAAAACAGAAAAATCTTCCGAAAATACTCGCATTTTGTGAGAGTATTGCTTCATCTTCTTTATTAAATAGTTTTTGTTTATTAAATGGTTTTATTTGTTTGAATACTTCAAAACCTTTAAAAATACAGTAGCTTAAAATAAATCAGACAACCTTTAGAACTACTGCATCAAATCTAATTGAAATTTTTTATGAAATCTAGCTATGATTCAGACTCTACTCGGTTGGCATTTCTAGATGTATGCCTAACAAACGCTGTCACACTAATAAAGAAGTAATGACGGCAATCAAAATAAAGCAGACTGCAAACTCCGTGAGAATACCAAGCATACAGCTTTCTTCTACAATACAAGCAGCCTTAACTTTTAAACATAAAGCTCAGGATGAGGAGTTTACAGCTAGCAGAACAAAGCAACAACTCACTCTAGGACAAAGTCTGGGCGGAGAAGCTTTTCTTACGTTAAATAAAACCCCAACAGTTATAAATGTACAGTAATAAAGAATGAGCCTTGCAGCATAAGTGCGTAAATACGCCTGTGGCCATTTTAATGCCACTGTCAAAACTGAGAAAACGGGGAAACATATCCCATGACGCGCATTAATACCAAAGAGGTTACTCACTTCATTCTCAATATGGATGAGTAACTAAAATCACTTTCATATTCAACCAGAAAAATTTTATTTACTAAAAGAAAGGAGTAATGCTTCCCTAATAAATAACATTCAGAAGCACTTTTAATTCAGTTTTTTTTTTTTCATGTATCGTAATACAGCATGAGCAATACAAGCTTGCTCATGCTGTATTACGATAACCTCAGCCACTTCCAGTCTCAGGTAACAGGTTCCTACCTGCAGACGGTGTAGCATAGCGCCCCGCTAGCCATGGCCCCCAGCACAGCACACAGGACATTGACAGCGTGTGCAGGAGAAGTGGCAGGAAGCAGACGGAGAGCCAGCGCGGCCAGTATAGTGAAGAGAGGATATCCAGGGGGATGGGCCACCTGAGAGAAGACGATATTAAAAAACCTGACATACTGCAACAAAGAAAACAGGGTAGGATGAAAGTGACCCGAGTCAGTCGTTACCCCCCCCCCCCCCGCCCCTACTTTCATCGTCTTCCTGCTCTCTACTCAAGGACGGCCTCTGTTTTCTCTGTATCAATCTCTCCCACACACACTGACACAGACACATCTCCTCCTGATAACCCTCCAAAGCCCTGATCTCCTGTCTCATTGCATTCGCAGCAATTAGGCACCAAGTCCCCTCAGGAGCGATAAGGACTCAGCTATTAAAGGCTGCTGCTCTCCTACTGGCCTGATAACACACAAAGGCATGGCAGAGACACACGGCACATTCTACAGTAAGGGGATGTCTGAGAGATGAGAGAAGGAGAGAGTGAAAGAGAGACCGCAAGCAGTGTTTGAAGACATTAAATCCTTAAAAGAAATTGAGGGGTGAGTGTTAATATGTGTGATGTCAGCTTGGGACGGGTACAAATGACCAAATTTTATACGGGTTTGATTGGACACGGCACTAAAAGAAATTATTGCCTCTTTATTTCTACACATCATGTAATCAGGAAATGTCTCGTGGAATATAAGGAAAGTCGTATACCTGTGATGGGTTTTTTCAGGACGTCAGTGACATCATTAATCAGTGCATGTACAGACAGCATGGCCACCGAGATTTGGTCAGGCTGCTAATTATGGAGCAAATGTGTGCTGCTAGATTTACAATACTGTTTGTTTATGGAATATGAATACTGTCCATATCTTGAGAAAATGATTGACATGATATCCTGTAACAAGAGACAGGAAGAAACAGGAAAAATGTGAAACACTGCGTGATGGATAGCAGCAGAGCGAAAGAGAGTGTGAGGGAAACAGAGGGCGCGGAAAGGACAGAAGAAACAGAGACAGTATGGCAAACAGATGGTAGGGTCAGGAAGGGCACCCTGCAGTGCCAACAAGGTGATCATGAGGTGGAAATGTTGGTGTGTGCGTGTTGTGATATCATTCAGGCAGGCATGTTACTATATTGCACGGTAAGGAAGGAGGAAGGAGAGGTGGAATCGTGCCTGTTCGTGTGTGGTACACTACAGAAGTGTCGAACACACAGGTCGGGAGCCGTGATAGAGTGAAGCGGGCATGCCTCAGGGAGCTTAAAGGAGTAGATCCAGTGCTCGAGGGAGGAGGAGTAGGGTAGAGCCAGCGGCCTGCTGCCCGGAGAGAGCGCTCCAGCCCGAGGCCACACGGACAGAGGGAGCGAGGGATTACTGGCATACTGACACTGCCACAGCCTCCCTAAAAGGATCACGGCAGCGTAATAAACTTTATTAAATAATAAAACTTATTATAACTGTTAACCCGATTTGGTTCATTCTTCGCGGCTTACACAAGCACACACATGCATGCACAAAAAGAAGAAGGGTTGAGAATAATGAGCCTCATACTATACGTAAGGCAAAGCCTACAAAAGCCATTGCCTTACCATTCAGTCTAATTGGATTTGAAAAATGGGGTTGCAAATTATAGCATTCTCTACTTCTAACTTGGTAAAAGAAGTACATAAAAAGGGGATGAAGGAGAGAGGGGGAAAAAAACCTGTAGCCTGCAAAGTAAATTAATCAAGCATTTTTTTCCTCCCCACATACTTAATTAAACTTCCTTAATGCTTCTAAGAGTTAATGAGTGAATTGATTAAACAATAAGGGCTAATGCTTACCCCCAGCTCACAAGCAGCGGTGATCAACTCTCCTGTGGTAGAAAAAACAGAGAGGGAAATTAATGTAAACCCAATAATTATTATTAAGAGACGAGTCGGCTCCCAAAAGTTTTCCCAAATCAAATACTTGCACTGGGGTTTTGCATTAATTTGGCCGGATCAAAACCTGCAAATCTTCCCAGTGTGACATTTCGTAAGCGACACGCTCATTCTCTTCCATCGTGTGACGGTCCCCTGATCCCCAGGCAGGCACTGGCGCACACTCGGGCACACAGTCGTGCACACACACACACACACACACACACACACACACACACACACACACACACACATTCAAGCTCTCCATAGTCCCCATACGTAGACAGAACAGAGACGTATTCAGACACTCTCATACTCACTCTCTAGGCACAAGTCCACTTAATCATCCAACAACATATACTGGGTGACACAATTTTTGAAATACGCATTTGGTAGCCATTAGCAGGGGGTAGCACTGCGGGTTAGTGACATTTAGCAAGTAAAAAATCCGCCATTTTAAAGTTTTAGGTTTCAATTACTATGAATAAAATTTATTTCTTTTATCATTTCTAGTTTTATTGGATTGTAAAAAAGTCCCCGTTTTTTTGTGTCACCCTGTACGTCATCCTACATCCATTTCCTCCCACAGGTATTTATGCAATGCCACACACACACACAACAATATATTTCTTTTTATCTTTAATGCCCTCAACCCTGTGCCTGATGCCATTTAATTTCTGACCATCTATAAAAGACAAAAGACTCAAACAAGACAATCTATAAACTAAAAGACTGGCACAGAGGGGCAAGGACAAACAGACATGTTAGTAGGTTATAACTAACACAACACTCTGCCATCTATTGGACAGAGGAGGAGGTGTTTTAGGAAACTGGGTTTGGATATTGCACGCACATGCTGTATTTGAAAAAGTTGCAGTCAGTCATTCATTTATTCATTAAATGCTTTAACTGTGATCCTGATGTATACTGTGCTAAACTGAACTCCCACATTTCTGAGTACACATTTAGGTTTTGATACAGAGACTAATGGGAAACGTACCAGTCAAAAGTTTGGATTTATTTTCTACATTCTAGAACAATACTGGATTTTTTTGTTCCAAAGTTATGAAATAACACATATGGCATTAGACAATTAAGTAGCAACAAAAACACGACAAAAACTTACCTCCGCTGCAGAAAAGTTCATATAGAGTTACCAGCCTCAAAAATCACCAATGAACAGCACCTCAGATTAGAGCTGTTATAAAGGCTTTACAGAGTATAAGTAGCAGGTACAGCTCAATATCAACTGGTCAAAGGAAATGCATGTCAATTGGATGTCTTCAGCCTTGTTTTACAGTGGAGAAAGTTATAAAATTCTGAAATTAACATTGAATTAGAAGGCGTGTCCAAACGTTTGACTTGTAGTGTGTGTACATAATTTTTCAACATTCTTGAACCCTTGTGGGTGACTTCAGGTCTCTTAAAGGTTTACTATTTAGGAAACAACACAGGTCTCAGGCGTCTCCCAAAATTCAAGGATATTTATAAAATCGTGATACTACCAAAATCGAAATACAAATTGACTCATGATATTATCGGCTGGTCCCAGGTGATTCCCATCCCTACAGGAGACCCTATGAACGTCTAAAAATTACTATAAAGTTAATTCCGAATAAAAGTTTCAGACATCACTTCGACTTTTCTTGGGAGTCATTTTCCACTTTAATCGCCATGTAACACCATGATTTCAATTTTATAAAAATATATGTAAAAAAAAAAATGACTTTGTCTCCTTAGTTTGTCTACTTAGACATACAGCATAACATTAAATTAAATTTCCCAAATAAGTCCATCCTACCACCAATTCCACACACTTCCCTAACTTATGCAAATAAAGGTGTTTTAATATTCGAAAATATACCCTTAATATTTGAAACATTTTCAAAAATATGCACTCGCACTCAAATTAATAAAACTGAATTGATATTCCTTATTGAGGACTTTTACTTACTTTCAGACAAAAGAAGACTTTTTAGGACCCAAGGACACCACAGATGTTTGCAAACAGAAGAGAAATTCAAAATATGGCAAAAATGCTGTCTGATGCAACACACACTAACCAGTGGAAAATCCTATAAACTGAGTTTGCTGATGCAACCCTAAATGTTCAGTGAATTGCTGAAATTCTGAAATTGGCAGTTCCAACATTTCAGTGGTGCATGGCTGTTTTACTGTCATGCTGGAGCTCCTCTATCTGTGAGCGCAGGCTCCTGACTCTTCAGTGCTGGAATTTTCTTTGCTTTCACCGTTTGATTTAGCACACCCATAAACTCATACAGACCGACTCACACATGGTGAGGTCAGGCTCACAACATCTCCAAGGACACAGCTCTCTCTTTAATCAAATTGTGTTATGTTGCATACAAAGGCAGATATAGTTGTCTTCCGTTTTTATTCATGCGATTCTTGTTGGAGCGCAAAGCTACGCCAGCTAGTGGAGATCAAGGTGGGGAGAAATACAGTGAAAAAAGGAGCAACAACAGAAGGAGCCAAGTGTTTTTGTGATAATAGAGCACTGGGCATCCAAAGCAGTCTTTCTACGCCTTAATCTCAATCATTTCCACACTCAAATTCCTAGACAACAGCAGTCCCGTGGGGAACTCGCTTAGCCACTCCAGGGCGCAGCACACCTAAAAGGATTAGGGGTGCGAGACGGAGACCTGGAAATATTCTGCCGAGCATTCAGCTGGCTCTATCATACCCGTGTCCTGCACTGTTTCTGTGCACCATGTTCAGGGATTAGGTTTTTCCACCTCCAAAAAGCCAGCATGGATTGGAAGGGAAGAAGTTACCAAGACAGAATTCTGGCCACTGCAATGCCATTACCCCTTATTTTAGACATATTTGTGTATTTACACAGCAACTGAGCCATTTGCCAGATCACTCAAATGTGTTTAAAAATCCTTGCAAATAGCAATGCAAATACACTAAAAGGATTTGGACACCTGTCTAATTACACATGTGTGCTTTTTGAATGTCCAATTCCAGATGTAGTCCCACCTTTGCTGTTATAATCAACTTTCCTCCACTGGAATGACTAGGAACGATTTTGGAACATCAGCTTGGGGAGACACATGCTGGAGCATGGACAGTGCATCTTCTCTCCCAACATCAGTGTTTAACCTCACAAATGATCTTGTGGCTAAAATGGCACAAAAGCATTTGTGAGGTCAATAACTAATGTTGGGGGAGAAGGTGCACTATCCATGCTCTAGCTCATCTCAGTGAGGTTGTGCATCCCACTCATTTTGTTTCACACCAGCCTTACCAAATCCAGCCTCTTTAGATCTTTCTTTGTACAATGATCTTCTAAGGCAGGAGCATGTTTGGGCTTTCATTTCAGTAAATGGACGTCATGAAGCCTGGTTTTAGCTGACTGACATCAAGTGAGTAGCTCATTCGTTATGTGTACTCTATCATACAGCAAAAATAAGCATGGTTACACCATGATACTAGATCAGAATCACCATGATACTGATGCTTGATCAGGCAATATTTCTTTAATCTTAATGAAAAGATTCTGGTTAGAGATTCCATTAAGAAGTGCGTTTACATTCACAAAGCATTTAATCAGAATACAACTTTTTTGAAATACGCAAATTGATTCTGACTGCTGTGAAGTGTTTAAACTGCCACAAATATAACAGACGGAGTAGATTTTTATCCAACTTTGAGGTTAGCTTAGGCATCCCATGTATTCCAATAAATCCCACCTCCTGTGTTTGAAAAATGACTGGTTTCAAGAATTCTGTTTTAATTGTGATTGGTTAGATGCTTTTCTTAGATATAAAATGGGGAGCCAATAAGTGCTCCTTACTCCACCAAATCATTAACAGTCCATCCTGACTTGAAGTGGGTATGACGGTGCCATTGTTGCCAACTTTTTGACCCCTTTTTGGGGACCTAGAGACATGCCTTGCAACATTTTGGAACAGATATTAGCAAATGTCCAAAACACATAACAGTTGCTGCTTATACAAACTGGACTGCACAGGTCTGGTCGACTCAACGCCATTAACTTGACTCTGCATCCATCTTGTCTCTTGTCTTGGTCTCTTGACGCTCATGAACGTGCACTGCCAAGAAACAGCAGTAAATTAAATGTACCAATAACCCCACCTATTCTTTTGTAATTATATGGAACTAGTCACATTACTACATTTTAAGTTACATTTGCATCACAACTTGGATTGTAACTTACAGCTCAACAAATTATTTCTTTAATATTGTCCTGTCATTGGTACAAGAGTTATTTGATGGGATGGTTGATGAGTTGACTGACAGTTTGGGACATGAGAGTCAAGTCTCAAACTTGGACAAATTTTCATGCCATGCTACTGGCGCTCTTGAAAGCCTTGTCTTGTCTCAGAGTCTCAGCTGGGAGCTCTTCGCAATTTTTTTCTGGTATATTGCCATTTTAATATCTACGCTAGCTTGTTCTTCTGATATTAGAACTAGCAAGCCATAAACCTGGTTTCATAAACAACACAGAACCTATGGCAGCATAAATTTCCATTCAACTACATTCACCTATAGACCCAAATTTTTATTAGCAACAGTATAACATGGTTTTTACCTGGTAGGTCATGATTTACATGTTATGAAAGTTTTGCCTACATTTTGTATACATACCCATGTATATACATATACATGATCCGCTGTAGCAACCCCTCAATGGGAGCAGACCAACAACAATAATTAAGCAATATCACATTTGCAGTCGTGCTTTTTATCAGCATGAATGTGATCCAGTCACCATCAAAAATAGGCACCACTGCTGTGCTGATGTCCAGCACAATATGTTTTTTTGTTTACAGAAGGATTTGGGATTCAGCCTTGTGTTAAAACCTAGTGAGCATAAACACGAAGTGTTGTTCAAGTTCACATAACCTTATACGTATGTGATTTCTTGCTTAAAGTAGGTTCGTAACTGGTTCTGAATGTGGGTTTTGGCAGGCAGTTGCTCTCTCCTCAGTACCGCACCAACAATTAGTATAATTAGCAGTGTGATACATATTGTTAAATGTCCCAGTGCTGTTACCCTCTATTATCACCACTTGTAGAAAGCCTCTCATCCAATCAGATTATTTAGTTCTATTTAACTGTTGTATAATACTGCTTTAAGCACAGCACAACATCAAAATATCACAGCTTTGAAAATGTCCTGCAAAATAACGGTTGTCAAATCTGCATTTAATATAAGCTCAGAATTTGCACAAACTGCAAATTTGACAATGATACAAATACATCCACAAGGGAGAAAACACCTCATAGAGGTATTTCATTCATTAACTATACCTCAGTCTGACTCTCTCTCTGTACTGGTTATCTCACCCTCAGTCTGCAAACTAGTCACACCCTCGTCAGGGTCACGCTTCTCAGCTGTATGAATTTGTGCTATGCTAAACATCTTGTTTGAGTAAAAATGAAAGCTGGTCTCTCAGACACAAAAAGTAGCTATGTGTGCTTGATCTTTCCATGTTCCTCATCATCTGCTGTTGGTCAAACTGCTGACTCCATAATCCACAGTTTCATTCATTCATCTTTTATGAATGCAGGTGCCTGGAGCCAGGCTCCACTTTGGGCACATGTTACGGCACACTGGACAGGGTGCCAATCCATCGCGGGGCGCGCACACACACACACACACACACAATACGGGTAATTTGGTTACACCAATTCACCTGTCTGTATGCCTGGAACGCCAATTCAATTAGTCTGCATGCCTTTGGACTGTAAGAGGAAACCGAAATACCCATAGTAGCAAAGGGAGAACATGAAAACTCCATGCACAGAGACCTGAGGCAGGAATCAGACCAACCCTCGAGTCTGGAGGTGCAAGGTGACGGTGCTAACCAGTAAACCACCATGCTGTCCCACGGTTAACACACACACACAACTTTTTCTAAAACACACTTGCAGCCTCGGTGAATAGTGCACAACCTGGTAACATTACATTTCAGCTCTAAGCTTTACCTCATCCTCCCATTTCCTACACGCCTAACGCCTACACTTTCCTAATACGCATAACGAAAGAAGACTGCTCCTCTAAAAAAAAATGTTAATTGTCGTCATTATTTGCTTATAATTTTCTATTCTGCCAAACTTTCAGGAAAGTATTAAAGAATCAATGCCTGGGCCCCAAGTCTTCTGGGATAGGCTCCAGGCCCCCCACGACCATATACTGTACAGAGGATAAGCATGATAGATAGATAGATAGATAGATAGATAGATAGATAGATTAATGAATTTTTTAGGACATCTGGCGACGTTTACTGACTTTTCAGGCATGCATTAGCTACTTTTCCCTGAATATAGACTGCAACTATTATAGCAACTGGTTATAGGAAGATTAAACACTAAAATGCCCAGGACACTGAGACTCCAAAAGCAGTGGATTAAAAACCTGTGCATTAAGCTAGTAAACGCTCGTGGTAAAGTGCACGCGCGTACGCACGCTTGTAGAGAAGCAGAACGAATTGGTTGCGTGTGACCCAAACAAAGGCACGCGCTGCACATTACCTGAGTCTCCACCAGCGACAGCGCGCGCGACATGTTGCAGGTAAAGCGCGAGCACACACGCCACCGTCGCTCCTGTTAAAGTCCAACATGTCGTTTTCGCACGCATTTCACATCCCCTTGAGCACGTGCTCCTCGTTGACACTACTGTATATGGACCGAACGCCGTGGCTGGGATGGTGCTCTCAGGAAACGTGCGCGCCTCGGCTCATGGGCTCCTGCCGGTTCCGGAGGATTCTGTTTCCCCATCAGTGCGCATGTGCAAAAAATCACGACGCCTTCTGCTGTTGCTGCACTGAGCTACTGGTTTATGCTCACTCTGCGCGTACTTATAGTTATTATTTTTTAAATAATGTACATTTCACTTTGCTTATTAAAATACATTTTAGCAAAATCACATGGTTTAATATATAGAATCTACTATAGGTTTTAGATTACCATGCTGTTTCACAATTTGGCAACACGGGTCCACAAATTGTTTTGCGCTGTGAAGACATTTCAAAATAAAGGTCACATATTTCAGCGCCACAGCAGAAGAATTAATGCTTCTATATCGGTTAGATGTAGAGAAGAAAAGAAGAATAAAAACAATGCGGTCTGTGTGTAACTGAACATTTAAAAATCTTTAACTAATTGGAAAAGTGCAATTTCTTGCAACAAAAAAAAAAAAACTAAAATATACACTACCGTTCAAAAGTTTGTGGTCACTTTCTAACTCCATGATCGTTCCTGATTTTTATTTCTTTCTACATTGTAAAGGAATGCTGAAGGCGTCCAAA
>JAQMYG010000005.1:16199582-16212653 GCA_030014215.1 Clariallabes teugelsi
TATTTGTTACAATGTAAACCCTGGAATTTGGCGGGAATAAACTGTTTTTATAACAACATAAACATGTTAATTAGACAAATTATGGTAAACTTCTGGCAACCACAGCTACCATTTTTTACCGTAAAATTTACGTGTTTTTTTTTTCACAGTGTAATAACGGTGCTACCATATTTTTTACGGTAGAATTCTGGCAACCACAGCTGCTGGTTTTTCACCGTAAAATGGACTATTTTTTTTTTACAGTGTAGGTAGTAAACATTTTGCTGCAGGCTAAAGATAATTCATGTCTGTGTGAAATTATATCCAATATTATGTAATACAAAGGTTAAGCAACTTATATGTATATTTCATTGCATGCATTACATGCTTTGCACTTAGATAACATATCTGCATATCTTTATCTTTTACCATTTCTCCTCTTCTTTTTTTTTGTCAAGCATCAGTACATTACATTCCTCATACCATTGTTAAAAGCCAGTATACATCAGTTCATTTTGGTGGTGTGCAAAGTGGTTTTATGTAATTC
Source organism: Clariallabes teugelsi (assembly GCA_030014215.1). Lineage (NCBI taxonomy): Eukaryota > Metazoa > Chordata > Actinopteri > Siluriformes > Clariidae > Clariallabes > Clariallabes teugelsi. The sequence continues at coordinate 16,200,109 of JAQMYG010000005.1, forward strand.
TTAATGATTTCACACAAACCAGAAAAATGCAACATGTGTGTTTTCAATTATTTAGTCTAGTCTAACAAAATTATGAATGAATTGGGGTTTATTTGGCATTATACTGTAAATGTCACCACCATTTAGATTTTGTTTGCATTATTATTATTATTATTATTATTATTATTATTATTATTATTATTATTATTTTATTGTGATTATTATTATTATCCCTAAATTCCTAAATTCACTGTGTGCAATCCATTGGAAATGACATTACAGACCATAATGCATCTGAGTATTTCTCAGCTAGAATTAAAATCTCGCAGCTGAAAGCTGAATAAGAAAGGCCATGGACTGGCTTCTCCTATATCCAGGAGTGGAATGTAACCATTAATCACATCATGGTCATGCAGCTACTGTAGGTGAGTAGGGAGATTGAGGATGAGGAGGAAGTATTCCACATCAATGGTTTTCCTATAATGTCACCCTACATTGATTGGTAATCCCAGTCTATTTTAAACAAATCTGATCCTCACCTTAACTGAGAGCTGGGAGTGGTAGCAATATATCAGTACCTCAGTTTCTAATCCTCCTCTGACTTCTTCTTAATACCACCCACACTGTCTAATCAGTGTTTAAGCCTCCACTTATCCTAACACAAGACACATACTCTCCTCCACTTCACTCACTCCTCCCTATCACTTACACCCATAGCATGTAAGTTTCCACATGCAATCATTTGTGATTAAACATCAGACCATTCGATAACTTAAATACAGTATAATGAATCATCATTTACATAATGCCATTATTGTAATTTATGCATGCAGTGGTTAGCACTAATGATTAGCACTATTTCCGCCTGTGTGCATGGAGTTGGCTTGGTGGGTTTCCTCGGGTTAAATTGGCTATCTACCAATTTGAATTGGTAAAATTTGAAGAGCAATTACTTTTAAATTTAACAGTAAAATTAATTGATATTCACTGTGAAAATAGCTTAAGTCATTGTGTAGTGATACATGTGGGTTAAGATTTGAAACATCCATTTTAATTAGCAGTAAGATAAACTTAAATAGTATTTACCGCTATGAAATGAAATTAACACACAGCTCAGTACCCACAAATGCTAAAGTGAATGTCATAATTAAAACTCAAAAGGTTAAAAAAAATTGCTAAAATTCCGAATACGATATGTGAATTGAAGAAACAAGTGTGGAAGTGAACGGGTGATAAAATGAAGTAAATGCTTCTGTGACAAACAAATGTAACTCATGAGCCAAGCTTGGTTACCCCAAATCAAGATGAAACAACTTTTTTTTTTTAATTAAATATTTATTTAAAAATTTGATTTTCACTTTCTGAAATCTGTCTTCCCCATAATTCTAAGCTTCCTTCTTTATTTAGAATTAATTTCCTTTTTTCCTCTCAATATATTCTCTTTAATTCAATGTTCCCTTTTTTCTCTCTAAGTTTATTTCCTTTAAATTACAAATCAGAGTAGCATGAAACTGCTTTGTTACCTGCCACAGATCTGGGTCAGGAGTCCCATGTTGAATGGCTGGTATAAACTTGCTCCTATAGACAAGACACCACAGGCAACAACCCAAGTTTAACAAACGTTAATTTCTTTAAATGATAATGATATAAACAGACATTTATAACTGACTGGAATAAATTAATCAGTGTATAATTATTTTCATTTTAGCAATAACGTTTCATAAGCAAATTAATTGATAAATGTGGCACCTTCTTCACCCTTTTCACTTTTGGAGGTAACCAGACGCTTAAATACTTATTGTATACTTCTAGTTGAGAAATAGGAAAATTTGAAAAAAAAAATTCAGATTCTAAAAACTGGACAGTCATGTAAATGGAAACATCTCTGCATGGGAAAAATGGTTAAAAGACACATAGCACACAGAACCATCCTGTTTTTCCTTAAGAATGCTTGCAAACAACACTGAAGGCTTTTATACAGCAAGCATCATACTGTAGCAATTCTGTATTTCTTGAAGAAATTCACAAAAGACTATTCATATATTGCTTAATGGCTCAATTAAGTTACACTGCTTGTCCAAAAAAAAAAAAAAGTCGCCATTTCAGAAGTGTCAAATTACAGTAAATCCCCAACATAAAGTACAAACAAATTCCGTTCTGAGAGTTGATTCATAAATCGATTTTGTTCATAAGTCCAACAACATTGTTTATGTACAACCAGTAGGATACTAACACAATTGGATATACAGAGTTCAAAACTAACATGTTCCATCATCTTGTCCTCATTCCTTAGAATCGTGCTGATGGTTGAATGATTCATGCTAAAAGAATGAGCAATGTCTGCCATTTTTCACCTCGCTCCATTCTCTTAATTATTTTCACTTTTGTCTCCATTGTTATTGCTTGCTGTTTCTTAGCAGGGCCAGCTTCATCGCTGCTGCTTTCATGCTTGTTTCCGGACACCTGGGATGCACGCTGCATGCACGTGACAATGTACTGTATGTCAGACATGTAATCCAACTTCCACAATTATACATGCATTCGTATATGTTCATATGTTTGAAAGTTCATATGCATGGGGACTTGCTGTATTGGGCTGCAACAAGTGACAAAAACAACTAAGAAGAACTTGGTTAAGAACTCTTCAAAACCTGGAAGGATAGTGTTGAACCTCAACTTTGTGGAAGAAATGTGGTTGGGAAAAATTCATGAAGGATCATGGAGATCAATTAAACACTTAGTGAAGTTGCATGGTAAAAAAAATCAATAGTAAAGAACATAGTTATGTTTAATAGTGAAAATAAGAGCATTTCCATTTGCGTACAGTGTGATGAGAATTCAGAGGATTGAGACTACACAACTGTGTGTCCATAAGAAAACCACTTGTTTGTGAGACTAATCAGTAAAAAAGGCATCAATTTGCGAGAAAGTATAAAGATTGGATTTGGGAGCAAGGCAAAAAGGTTGTTCTGATAAGTCCCTATTATAAAGCGATCAAGGTAAAAATTGAAGCACATGTATCAATGCACCCCACTGTACAAGCCTCTGGAGGCAACGTTATAAAGCAATAAAATTAAATCAGATGATGACATGAATGTTCTGAATGATCAGTGTATCACATCTATGTGATATTTCTTCCTTGGTGGTACAGGCATATTCCAGGCCCCAAATTGTTAAAGAATGGTTCTGGGAGCATGAGGACACATGAACTGGACACTGAATTACAAACTGTAATCACAGCTACAGGTACGAGTTGTTTGGTCGGGCAGAGTAGTTTGGTGTATTAAAAAAACACTTAGTGTATTAAAACAGATCTTTGCTTTGCAGTATCACTCATGCAACATGTAGACCTTTTTCAAAAGCATCATCATTTGTCTTGATGTTAAACTCAGATCAGCACAGGCTAAGATCATCATTGATTTAGGAAGTCTAAAGTCACCCTCATTTTTATCTGTGTGGCGCTAGAACAGAAGCTACAAACTGGATCCAATGCATAAATTAACATAGATAAAGAGATACATTTTGGGTTAAATTTTGAGGTTTGTTTACCTCTTTGTGGTTTGTAAAGCAATCTGCAATTAAAACCATTAGAGATTAGGATGATTGTGATCAATATTTTGCAGCTTTGCTTTGGTGCACGGGCAGCAATAAAAACAAGACCCAGCTGGAATTGCCTTGAGGAGAAAACCTAATGGAGGCCAATTAAAATAAGAGGATTCAATTTGGCCAACACAACAGGAACCTAATGATAATGTGTTCTCCAGATTGGACTCCATCATGTTTGTTATGCCATTTTGAGAAGCAACATGAAACAGAGAAGATTGGTACAGCAAAGTGCTTTGGAATAATTTGTTTTAATTTTAGATATTGAACCTTCCTAGATAACGCATTTAATAAAACTTGATTGATTAGCAATACTCAGTAGACGTGCAATGAAACTATCTGCCGTATTATTATTTTCTTTTACATCATCCATCTTTAAGGAGAGCATTAGTAATGCCGTAATACAACTCAGTGAAATGAATTGCAAACAAGATGCCCAATAATTGTACCTTGCAAAGGAAATACACAGTGTTGATCAGTTTAAGAACTGGATATGCTCACATAGAGCTCATGCACCAATTTTCAAACATCTCATACTTTGTACTTCCCTCTGTGTGAAGAAATTATATACCTTTTCGTCCATCTAATACCACTGTGAGAACAATTCAGCAACACGTGGACAGGAACAATATTTAGAGGCATCTTCATAGAAAGCTGAAGCATCCATCACACAGGTGAGTGCAGTGTGGAACAGCAGGTTCTCCGAGTCACAGTGCTCTGAACCTCTGCACTGAAGGCGCACATAATTAATGGCACAATGTCAGCAGCAAGCAGTGACTAATTGCGCCAGACAGATATAGTGAGGAATTAATGACATGCATACAGCACTCTCCACACTCCCCCACTGCTCCAATTTACCGCGAGATTAAAGACGACTGCCAAGTTTACTAAATGAAGAGTGCGGGGGGAAAGCAAAGACTGTGTGCATATGTGTGTGTGTGAGAGAGAGAGAGAGAGAGAGACCACAGAGGGGAGTTTCACTATCTCCCATTTACAGGCGATCATCTGTGTTATCATGCTTGTGCTCTCGCGCCAGGTGAAGAAGGTAAACAGTGCAAACTCCATTTGCTTCACAGCTTTCAGTCACCTGTAACGCGCCGACTTCTGCCGGAGGACACAGAGAGACAAAGGCACATGGAGACAAACCCAGTTCGCATATTGCTGTATGCGCAGCCTGTAGTAATAACAAGCATAATAAGTGGAAGTATGCACTGGCATGCTGAAGTCAGCAGGGGAGGCTGGTTGCCATAGATTTACAGTAGGAGGGACAAACTGACATTAGCTTCAAAAAGCAAACATACGGAGCTTCAAACTTAAAAAAGTCACTTGACTTATGCTATACACCAATCAGCCAAAAGATCGACACCCAGAAACATTAACACAATAACATCGATCAACTATACACAAGCAAACTAGTGACAGGGTAATGGGCACCCGAGACTCTCCCATGCCAGTGGAGACCAAAGGGCATGGATCAAAGGCCAGTCCATCCAATTCAATCCCACAGAAAAAAGATGTAACACAAAACACCAAAAAATTCTGTCCACAACAGAAAGGCACCAGAACACCCAGTGCAACATAGCCCGCCACGCACAGGTCCCAAGAGCCCAAGACTGCTGACCCAGCCTTCAAACTACCCAGATCCCAACAAACAAATCCAATCCAAAGGATCCACCCTGCAACCCACAGCACCCAAAGGATCTACCATTAATGTTTTGGTGCCACAAAGGTGCCAGCTATAATGTTATAGCTGACCAGTGTATTCCACTATCCATTTTATACTCTAGTATTATACTTTAGTCATATTGTTAACCAAGGTTGACAGGTTTCTTGTAAGCTTCCTGCAACTTCTTGTCTCTTTAGAGCTTAAGGAACTGCAGTTTACTTAACAGAGGAAAAGCTCATCGCCTTAACTCATTCTACACGATTACATGCCAACTTACCAGTATGAAGTGTATAAAATCACTTGATTGAAATCAGTGCAAAATACACACAAAGAAAATTTAATTTAACAAATAATGCATCCTAAACAAACACAGATAGAAACAATAGGTCTCATTTTAAGCTTGCAAAAATCCTGCACAATGAATCAAATAGAATATCAGAAGCTGGTGCTGATGGTTGCACAATTACTAACACAACTACATCTCAAAATCCACAGAAAAAGACTTGCAGCTAATACACAGGAAGGTAGGAGGCTATTACTACTTCTTCTGCAGTATTTTCATGATAAGTTAACAATTGTGGATTCTTAATTTGTAGGATATATTTGCAATCTGTAGCCATTTTAACAAAACCTGTCAACCCTATTTACAGAAATTCAAAAAGACCAAGTTAATAATAAATTATTCTGCATTTTGTCCCAATCATTGGTTTGCTCCAGTAGCCTGATTCAAACACTGCCTTATATTTACCTTATAAAAGAAGATCGACCCGTTTATTCTACTACACTTAGTCTTTTTTCTGTCATCCTGTGCAAATACCTCCCTCCATATCAACAGTGGAAACAGAAAGTGTTGAGTGAATTAAAAAAAAAATTGTAAAAAATGTTTAGGTAAAAATTAGCATTATATTTAATTCCATTTAAAGTCCACAATATACTGCACTCCCTACCTTGAAGGAGCCTTGAAGAAGCCGACACTTTACAATTACCATGGCAACTTTATGGCACCCCTGCCTGTACACCTATTCATTCATGCAACTATCTAATTTGCCAATCATGTGACGTTATTTGTGTAAAAATGAAACGAAAAGCATCTCAGCAGGCACAACAAATTAAACAAATTGATGCAGATGTGAGAAAAGATAGAAGACCACATTAAGTTCCACTTCTGTCAGCTGAGGGCCAAAACTGGACAGCTGAACACCGGAAAAATGCAGCCTGGAACCTTTACAGAAGCATAAGAATTGGCCACCAACAGCATGAATCTATCCAACTGGCTGGTGAAGGTGGTATAATGGTGTGGGAATGTTTTCTTGCCAAATTTTATGTAAAAACCAATCAGCCATTGCTTGAATTTCACACTACTATTTGAGTATTGTTGCTGAATATTTAAAATCCTGCATGGCACAAATTTACAGTACCATCTTCTAATGGCTTCCAACATCATAATGCACCAGGCCATAAACCAAAACTCATTTGAATCAAACCAGAACCACGTTTTCACAAGTTGAGCACAAAGAATCTTGGTAGTATTGTTCTCCTTGAACATGTCCTTGCCGTCTGGGAAGAAAAATATCAATTGATAACCTGGTCATTCAGTACATACAGGTCGTCAGTTGACTGTTATTGCCAAGACATCACCAATTGAAGCAACCCCAAACCATAACATAAAATCCAGAAGTTTGTAAATTAGACACTATGCATTAGACACATCACTTCATGGACCGTGACAAAATCTTGACTCATCAGACGACGATACCTTTTCCTTTGCTCCAAAGTCCAATCACGAACAATTTTTACAGCCCAACAGCTGTTTAGTTGCAATCCTGAGAGTTCCTGTCACATTGTGTATGTGGAAATGCTCTTAATGTCACTAATAAACAAAACTGTGATTTCTACTGTAAATTTTTTTATGCTGTTTAAGCATTTACTGTAGAAGAAGTCCAGCAGTGTCCTTCCAGGTTTAAGTAAAGCTTTAAACAATTCTTAAAACAATTCCAGTAATTTCTTTGCTTGATGCAGGTCAATAATTCCACCCACCTGAAAAACAGTAACATCTTTTTTATGAGCATGGGATACGTCCTCCAACATGGTTGTTTAAGGAATGAAAAGCTGCTCTCTGCATCAGTTAGAGTTAAAAGAATTGTTGCCACCTTAAACATATTCATCACTGCAGTAATCATTATGCAATCAAAAAATCAAAAGCCCCCCTGTACAGGCCTGATGTCGCTCCAAGCGATTTCTGCGTGTCTGGGCCATTAACGGAGTTCCTGGGAGGCCAGCGTTTCAGATGTGAAGCAGGCAGTCCAATCATGGCTCCGGTGAGTGGGAAAAGTGCATTAGTGTAGCAGAGGATTATATATAGAGCAATAAAGGTGGTTATTACTGTGCATTTTTGTTTCGCATTTAAATAATTGTCAGTCACCTTTGTTGTCAATTTCTTATCAGTTTTCTGCATCCAGAAGGGAAAAGAAAGTAACTTTGATACACAGACTGGTTTAAAGCAGGACTGTAAAAGAATAAGACACAGTGTCATTGAATTTACTGATGCATATGCAAAGATGCAGGATTGAACTAAAACAAATCTGTTTTAGGTTTTCACATCACAACTTGGCACATCTGTATGTCAGTTTTGCTGATGCAAGCTTGCAGATCATTCTCTCCTACATGCTTTGATCCCTCAGATGTACTGGCTTCTCGAGCTGGCAGGCATCATGTGGAGACAGCCAGGAGGGATTGAATACAAAACATTGTCTTCAATTTTACCTTTAGCTTTTTATGTGCAGATATAAACACTCACATGATAAGAGAGAGAGAGAGAGAGAATAAATTAGTACTTAATATTAAGCCCAAATATTTGGTATTTCATTTGGTAAGAGAAATGTGAGGGAACCTGGTTTCATCAGCTGTCAATGTAAATACATCAACCAACTGGCATCTTTTTTTGCACGTACACATTATGGATTTAAACATACTGCTACTGAGCATTCAAATACAGCTATTTCTCATTTATTTTGTTGTTACATCGAGCACATCTTCAGAACAACAGAAATGTGTGTATGCGGAAATGCACTATTAATTTCACTATTAAACAAACCTGTGATTTCTACTGGCAAGTGATCTCTATTTATGATTTTTTTCTTCAATCACATTTCTTCCAAGAAGTCCAGCAATGTCCTTTCAAGTTTAAATAATACGTCGAACAATTCCAGTAGTTTCAGCAGTCTCCTTAGTTGTTTTCTTTGCTTGATGCAGATCAACAATTTTAAAAATGTAGAATTTTGTTTCTTTTTCACCACCATGGGATACGTCCTCCGACATGGTTGTTTAAGTAATGAAAAGCCGCTCACTGCATAAGTTGGGGTTAAAGGAAGCTCTTAAGTATTCGCTTATTTAATATTTATCAGTGGCAGTGTATTTTACATGCTGTGTTTAGTATAGATTTATGGAACACCATATTATTTTGACATTTTATACTAGTACAGTATGTGCCAGAAGATTCTACTAACATTTACTATTATAACCTACTAGTATACTAAACATGCTTTTGCGCTACAATATGTATAGTGTTTATTATAAAAGTAATAGTAATTGTGTCAGTACAATATTTAGAAATATTCTATTTAATCAGTTATGATCAACCATCTGGCATCTTTTTTTGGATGTACACATGATGGATTTAAATGCACTGCTACTGAGTGCAGCAAGAAATAATTTCCCATTTTTTTGTTGTTGCATCAAAGAAAGGAAAATTATAGAGCAAACAGAATTTAAGCCGTTTCTACTTAAAAAAAAAAAAAAAAAAAAAAAAAAAGGGAAATACAGAGCAGAAGAAAGTGTTATTTAGCACCCATGACACCTTACTGATCCCTTCTTTTCAGCATGTTTCAAAATCTAAATCCTTTTGACTTTATGCATGAAAAAGACAACTACTCTAATATAACCCTATATAATGCATGGGTGACTCTTTATAAAAAATATTCCATATATAGGATTTCTTAGAATATTTAATGATATAGCTCAGTCTCATCTATAGCCGGCCAACTATCAGGATACATTTTAAACTTCATACACGTCAGGTCTACAGTATATTGGAACAGTTTGTGTCCATTTATTGTTCTTTTGAAATAGATATTTCCCTCTATTTAAAGCATATTCGCAAAGACCATCGTAAAACATTTTTATAGCCTGAGATTGAAACGGGAAATTTGAGAACACAATTTGAAACAAAATAGCCTGGATTCTTAGTGAAAACACACTGCATGTGTCCTACCTATAAATAGCAGAGATTATTCCTCTAAAACAGCCATTTTTATACACGGTTTATTCACTCTGTTTGTGAAGGTTTTCCTTTTTTGGCTTCCTCTGACCCACTCACTGACATTCCTCTCCAGAAATATTTGGAGTATTTTTAAAGCTGTTTTAGTTTCAGATTATTCGATTGCTTTGGCAGCAGCGCCGTACTGTGGCTATATAAAGACATAATCGAGCAATAGGAGGATCACTCGAGGGGAAAAAAAATAAAAATCTCATTTATAGTGTGCACCCGGAACAGAGTGGCTTTACCAAGCTGCTGTTAGTTTTCACCAACACTGTGGAATCATTCTGCTTGCTTAGCGATGCAAAGACTGACTTAAATATTGACCAGATGATGCGTTATTTCCACTAAAACAGCTTCTGTACTGTCGTGAACTCAGGTTGAACTCAGGTTTCTTCTCAGGAAGATAAACATCTCTTCTGTTTAAAAAAAAAAAAAAAAAAAATGTATAGTCATAGTAATAATGTATCTGTAGTAAAATGAAACACAAACACAGGGCTACTTTGAATGAAATCTTTTATAATGTTTTTAAAAAGCAATAAACCCATTTCTGATTAAAATAACTCATTCAAACCGCAGTTAAAAAAAAAAAAAAAAAAAAAAAAAAAAAAAAAAAAGACACCCCCATTTGCACGAACTAAAATCTTTCTCTGTACAAAGGTTAAGAAAATAGAAGACAAGTTTCTTTCATTTTAAAACAACCTTATAAAACAATGTTTCACTTCCTATTAGTAATTGAAGTTTCACTGGTGAGAAAAGTTAAATTGATAAGAAGAAGTGGGAAACCGGCTCATCACTGGCAGCAGCCTGTTCGCTTCACAGCTGTCGAACTTCCAGAATCACCGAGCTTATAGGTTTTGGTTTAAAGCAACTTCTACATCGTGGTTGTTATTTACAGGAACGTGGACGTTCACGATTAACTCTTGCTGCATACTGTTCCTTCACTAGCAACAAAAATGGTTCACACTTTACAGTACAATAAAAGTCCCAGACTGGAAACGCGACATGAAAGGAAACGTTACAGAGTTTGCAGAGTTAAGTGTCCAAAACAGAACCAAAAATAATAATAATAATAATAATAATAATAATAATAATCATCACCCAGAAACTTTAAGCCCCTTAGACCTATTTTAATAATGCAGAATAGTGCACACGATCCAGCAGTGACTGGGAGCGATGTGATTTTGTCTTCGGTCTGGCATGAACTGATTTCAACAGTCCAGTTTTAGCAGCCAGTTTATCTTTGGAAAACCGAATTTTGGTACTCTGAATCCAAAGCAAACATTATTGTTGATCATTTAATTCTATAAAAATGTAATACTGTATTAGACTATTGATTAATGGAAAAAAAAATATATTCCCCAAACAGTTGTAGTATTAATTATAACTTAATAACTTCTAAACTGACCTGCTGCTTCTTCGACTAACTAGTTAAAAATCAGTGTATTGAGGAAATGCTGAAAAACGGGCATCTGTTGTTCTCACAGTGCTGCTGGGATACGATACCTGCGGATTAACTCATCCAACAACTTATGCTAAATAAAACTGCCTCATTGTCACAGCCAACAGTCTTGCCGATCTCCAAAGTAATGTCTGATGGAGGATAACATTTCCACTGGAAGTCGTATGTAAGTATATGAGCATCGCGGCTTCATGGCTTGTTGTGTGCAAAAGTCCATTGCTGTGTTTCCTCTTTTTTATGTTTTGTTTCTGTCTTCTTCTTTTTTTTTTTGCCAGTTCTCATCAACACTCCATCTGAATCCAACCAATCCTTAGATATCTCCACAACTCTGCAAACTCAGTCTACAGGGCCCTGGAAGATGAGTTTAGCACATCCCTGTGTGACATTGAGCTGTGTGGCACAGAATGGGCATGCAGCGTGGAAAGCGTGTGTACCATGCGGTAAGGGAATTTCAGACCAGTAGCGGGCTGACTTCTCCGAGCAGACGTGACCGCAAGGTATGAAGGCGTGCGTAGGCGCTCCCGAGTCCACGTAGAAGGCTGGTTCACAGCCGAGCCACAGCGGCACGTACGGCCCCACAGCCCTACACATGGGGCACTCGCGTTTATTGTTAGGTTCACGCTCTGAGCTGTGGCCCCACTCGTGGTAGCCATGCACATGCCCACATGCCAGATACACCCAGGGCTGTTTGTCCTGCTGCTGGGCGATACTGGGAAGTGCCCGGCTGGACCGGTGCATGCTGGGAAAAGCCAGGGTGTTGAGGCCGACAGGACACTGTGGCCGCGCAGCATTCAACTCCTGTCGCAGGGCCTCCAGGTGCTTCTGAGTGGGTGCGTGAAACAACCCTTCAGCCGTGCGCCACAGTAGCGTGGCACCACACAGGTCGACCAAAGAGCCGTCCAGCAGCACGTTACTCTCACTGTCAACCTGAAAGGCAAAAAGAACAAGCCATTGTTAGGATATAGAGATTCAGGGGGCTCGGAAGTCATGAAACTTTATGTTTAGGTGAAATTAAAAACATAATTTAACTCCAACATTCAAGCATATGAAGAAAAAGTGTCTTTTTCAATAATATTGATTATGACTGACTTCTTTTAAAATGAATACTATTATACTGCAACAGTATTGTCAAGTCAAGTCGACTTTTATTGTCATTTCAACCATATACTGTGAAACGAAACAACGTTCCTCCAGGACCAAGGTGCTACAAACAACATAAATTAACAACATAAATTAACAAAACTTACAAGCTAACTAAGAAACCTAATTAATTAACTAGATGAGAAAAGACAGATTGACATTTTTCAATGAAGAGAAAATTGTATACAAGTAACAAGTTCACATGCAGAAAGCAATATATACGTCTTTGTCCAACAGCAAACAGAATATAGAATTAGAAATATAGATATAAAGACATTTTGTGTTCAAGTGTTCAGACTGGACTGGACTACACACACACAGTATATATATATCTATATATCTATATATATATTTATCTGTATCTTTACATACAATCAGAA
>JAQMYG010000005.1:16248449-16268642 GCA_030014215.1 Clariallabes teugelsi
AGAGGCACATGTGGGAGAAGTCTGTGCAGAACTGCTCGACAATCAGCCTCAGCAGCCTCCAGTGATGTCTGACTCTCCTGCAGAGAGTAACAAAAGAACACAGAGAAATGAGTAACGAGTTTAGTTACTTTTCGTTGTTGGAATGAAATGTTCAATGGCTGTCCAAAATAGCTGTTTAAAAAAAAAAACCTTAACTCTACACTTAGTAGTATTTATTTTTTCTTTTTTTTTTGGAAGATCCAGACACCCGAGAAGTGATCCAAGTGTGACTCACGCATTGGACTTTATAGTGATTGTAAACACACCCTATCGAAGAAGTACATGAATTGTTGCGACTAAATACACACACACCCACCCAGTGTAGCTTAAAACCCTCATTTCACTGAATGGTTGTACTATAAAACAATTGACGCACAGTACAATGGCCAAAAAGATTTCCCCTTTATTGCTTGAATAAATACTGTATGAGCTAACTTCAAGTCTTTATAAACAATAATAACATTGTGCTATTAGCAAAGCTCAGCTTGAGAGATTAACCCTGATATTGTTTCCACTGCCAAGCAAACTATACTGTAACATAATTAAAGATCTTTGCTAAATTTAGATTTTTCTTACAGTACCAGGATACTGAGACCATTGACTATTCATACACAGTCTGCACTTAATCATCCTATCCTTAGTAGTATTGCTGTAACCGTCTGATGGATGAGTGGTGAATGAAACTTTGGCAGTGTTCTGACTGCTATCACAAATTTGTTAATTTCTAATATTTTTCCACAGCTCAAATCAGCGTTATTTTGTTAGTTTTTTTAATTATTTTTTTTAGGTTAGGCCGAATCCTAAGCAGCTTCATATTTATTTCCTTGGGCCAGAACATGAGGTCAATGTCTGCATGGAACATGAAACAGACATGACTGCTTTCTGTTGCACAGCTGCCTATTCTACTTGTGTTAATCTTCACCAGCTTGGATAATTTCTTTTATTTTGTTTAGCCTTTATTCAGCACATACATATTACTGTACAGTTTTGTTGGAAGGCAGGGAACAGAGCCCTGGGGTTAGCCATTTTTACGGCGCCCCTGGAGCAGATTTAAGGGCCTTGCTCAAGGGCTCAACAGCAACAACATAGCGGAGCTGAGGCTCGAACTGCCGACCTTCTGGTTAGTAACTTGGAGACTTAACACACTAAGCCGCCACTGCCCCTGCATGTTTTCTTTACTTTTTGATGTTTAGCGACCACTACTGTTGTCACTTGCAGATGTGTCACTAGTCAGCGGCATAGCAGTTTAAAAAAAGGAAACTAACCGTACTAGCTATAAAGAGTTATTCCAAAGGCGCAATTGTTGCTTCTCTGCTATTCCTTCACCCTTTGGTAATATCTCATACAATTTAATTAGAAGTTGTATATGGAACAAAGGTTACAGGTTTGTGCTTAAATTAGCGAACTAATTGTACGTAGCAAGTAAAGTTGACTGAGAAAAGCCCCATGTCATAAATATACAATAAAAATGAAAAACTACACTATATGGACAAAAGTATTTGGGCAAACCTGTTAATTATTTAATGCAGACGTTTCAAATCAGGCCCCTTATCCTCTTTGAAGGACAATCTTAAGGACAAGACATCTTGGACAAGGCTTTGCTTCCAACTTTGTAGCAACAGTTTGGGGAAGGCCTATTTCTATTCCAACATGACTGCGCCCCAGTGCACAAAGTAGGAACTATAAAGAGATGGTTTGATGAGTTCCGTGTGGAAGAACTTGACTGGCCCGCACAGAACGCTGACCTCATCTTGGATCTTTAGAATGAAATGAAAATTGCAAGCCAGGCCTCTACAGAATGAATGAACACGAATTCCCACAGAAACACTCCAAAATCTTGTGGAAAGCCTTCCAAGAAGAGTGTAGAAAAAAGGGGGGGGGACCAACTCCATATTGAAGTATATGCGTTTGGATACGATTTTATTGCAGGTTTGGCCAAATGCTTTTGTCCATATAGTGTATGTCACTTGCTAGTGTGAACTTAGATTAAACGACAAATACCCTAAAACCACACCAACTATAATATATAACCAGTTATAACCATCAGTAACCAGTTATAACCATCAGTAGTCACCACACTTAAAAACCTACGAAGCAACTCTTCCTACTTTTACCAGGAATAATACGATGCAAATTCATTCAGGACACATATAATCCCAGGCCAAAATTTGTCACAAAGCTGTAACGCACTCTGAAGGAAAATATATTCACATTCGGAGTCAATACAACAGGTGCTGTGCATCAGATGTCTGATAAAGGGAGCAGATTTTATCCCAATGCACTAAAGAGAAGCTAAACGCGCAGAAGAATCACACACGGTGTGTAAGCAGAGCTCCTGTCCTGTGCCTGTTTATAGATTATGCAAATAGCTTTCTGCATTTAGCATCTCCGCACATGTCCAGGAAGGAAAGCCCATGTTAGAAGACTGAATTACCGACATATTTTCAGACTTCACTGTGTTCACAGAGGCTATAAGATCACACATGGAATGAACAAAACATGGACCGGACCAAACCCTCCACACACACAAACACAGAAATAGTGTCCAATACTTTGATTTAAAAAAAAAAAAAAGAAAGAAAAATGTAAAAGTCAAAAAATCTTACTGTTGATCCTGCCAGACATAAAAATATAATTTATTAAGCATAAGGCTTCTTATTTTCACCATAGACTGCTGATAATTGTCTGTGCTTGGGTGCTGGATTCACCATCGTTAATTTAGGATAGAGACATGGTGGGTAGAGACGGAAAGAAATGACAGGGTTATGTGAAAAATATCCATGAGGTGGACTAACATGACAGTGAAATGATTCCTAAACTAAATGACCACCTAAACCAGATTTCAGCTGCACACTCATTTTATTTCTTAGTAATAAAATTTAAATGTTTTTTTTTTTTTTTTTTTTTTTTTTTTTTAACTATAAGAATGCTTGAGTAAAAGGTGCAAAACTAAACTGCATATCAAAGCATCAAGGCAATTAATGTAATGATTCAATTCCAAGAAAGTTTTTTTTTTCCTTAAACTTTCAATAGTGTTAGTTTGCATGCATCGCAGCCATGTAGCTGTTATGACACATAAAAATGAGTTTGCAGCTTTACATGCCAGAGTTAATGAAAATGAAAACAATCGAACTGCTCAATTATTAGCAGCAGTTGAGGTGCTCTGATTTGGCTTTAAAAATGAAGCAGACTAGTATTTCGATGCGAACCTTGGCGGTCTTGCTGAGTTTTCCCTGAAGCATGGTCTCGGTGGCTGACAACGCCTCCATAGCACACCAGTTTTTCTCCCGAAGCTCCTGGTCAGTTTTAAAGAAACACGTTTTTCAGTTCAGCACTATAAACTTGCCGCAAACTGAAAAATTCCTTCACTTTTAACACTAATAGTTCAACATATCACAAGCATTTAGTCAAGAAAAAAATGTGTGTCATACGCAATGGCTGTACTTAGACCTGCGTCATTATTTTTAAAGAACCATGATTCAGGTATTGTTATAAATCCAACTGAAGGAGGGTTATGTTTGATAGTTGGAATTGGGGGGGGAAAAAAAAAAAGAAAAAAAAAAGCAAATGCTAAACTCATACTAATCAACATATTACCCATATTATAGGTAACATTTCAGATTTACAAACACCTCACAGAACACGCTGTTAACTCCTTCACTCATATGCGTTGAACAAAACCCCAACTGCTAGGAGATCATGGAATCATTGCTTAATTCTAAATTAGGAAATGTACCTCAGGAAATCTCTGCAACACTGCATCATCAATTAAACAGACATTTCTTATAAAAAAAAAAAGAAAAATAGAAACAGAAAGAAAAAATGTCCATTTTCCCATTGGCCTAATAAAAAAAAAAAAATAATACATTGAAAATGGTACAAATGTAAAGTCAATGTATCCTGCAATAAAATAAGGAGAGATGAACATGGGGGAGTAACGATTTTGAAAAGAAATTCATAGCCTTAATTTCATCTATCTAGTACCATGATAGATTAATAAAAGCAAAGATTTGCCAAGCAGTATGGCAGCGATATTAGAATTACAGTGCATCCGCAAAGATATTAATATTTCAGCAAAGTTATTTTATTTAATTTAAAAAATTTAAACCCTCATGTTCTAAATTCATCACATATCAAGTGAAATATTTCAAGCCTTTATTTTGTTTCCATTTCAATAATTACCAAAAATTGAGTCTCAGGAGTACTTTAGCAAACATTATTGTATCAGTGCTGCATGGCATCAGCCTGCATTAGTGAAGACCACGCTGCTTTGATATCACAGTTCAGCTCGTCTGCATCATTGTTTCTCATCTTCCTCTTGACAGTCGCCTATAAATCAGGCAAGTTGTCTGGCCAAGCACCGTCATGGTCAGCAAACCTGTTAGTATCTCCATAAAACTTGTAGGCAAACGGAAGCAGAAAGTGCTCTGAAATCTCCACATAGACGACTGCGTTGACCTTGTACTTGATAAAACACAGTGGACCAGTACCAACAAATGACGAGGCAACCCAAATCATCACTGAATGTGAAAAACTTTACACTGGACTTCAAGCAACTTGGATTCTGTGCCTCTGCAGTCTTCCTTCAAACTCTGTGACTCTGATCTCCAAATGAAATGCAACATTGATTTTCATCTTAAAAGAGATCTTTGGACCACTGAGCAACATTACAGTTCTTTTTCTTTTAAGCCCAGGTAAGAAACTTGACATTGTCTCTGGTTCAGAATGTTGCTTGTTCCTCGATATTGGAATACAACAGTTGTAGACGATCTTCTGTTGACATGTGCATGGTGGCTTTTGACACACTGACTCCAGCCTCACTCTACTCTTTGTGAAACTCCATTGCTGATTCAACTTCTTAAAGCCTGCAGTCATCCCTGTTGTTTGTGCAGCTTGTTCCTACCTACTTTTCTCTTCCAGTCAACTTTCCATGAATACGTTTCGATACAGCACTCTGCAATCAGCCAGCAATTTCAGTTATATCCTTCTATGGCTTATCTTCCTTTTAGAGGGTGTCGATGATCATCTTCTGGACAACTGTCAATACAGCACTCTTTCACAAGATGCACTGTATTTATACAGGATGTACAGTAATTTACTTAAATACAAAATGAAATTCTGAGATACTGAATTTTCTCATTTTCATGATCTGTAAACCCTAATCATCGAAAAGAAAACATAAAAGCTTTTAATATTTCACTTTGTGTGTAACTAATCTAGAATATATGAAAGTTTGACTAAAAACATTTCCACAATATTCGATTTTTTTTTTAGATGCACCATTTTTGAGTGCATCACACACTTGTTACAACAAAGGAACATCTATGAAACCCAACACACTAAAAGACACAGGTTAAATATTATATTTTGTTGGCTTTGTTCTGTCGTATGGTTATGCAAACCGACTGCATGATTACAAAACTGCACCACAAAGATGCTGTATAATTGTGATATGTACAGCCAGATTAAGTCATCGACCATTTTCAGCCCAAAATCTTGCTGATTGAGGCACAGCATGCAGCAGGAATGTCACAGACATATTGAAGATGCCCAATGTTTACACACACACCCAGCCTGGCAGGTG
Organism: Clariallabes teugelsi; assembly: GCA_030014215.1. Classification (NCBI taxonomy): domain Eukaryota; kingdom Metazoa; phylum Chordata; class Actinopteri; order Siluriformes; family Clariidae; genus Clariallabes; species Clariallabes teugelsi. The sequence continues at coordinate 16,254,073 of JAQMYG010000005.1, forward strand.
TCAGTTCATCACGTGTAGTGGATCATCCGCATCATGAAAACTCATGCACATGCAGAATTCAGTTTTACTAATAAATATGATGGCATAAGAAAAGAAAAAAAGAAAAAAACACAACATAAAAGCATTTAAAGAAAAATCTATTTGCCACTTTTAATGGAAGGAATAGTGATTATGGAGTATGAGTTGAAGAGGAAATATTGAAACAAAAACCTCATCCTTACATTATTCTTCCTCCGGTAAAGCTCCACTGTCTCTTTTAGTTCATGTAGCTCAGCCTGAACGTCAGACAGCTGCCTGTCCTTTTCAGCAATCCTGAAAAGATAAATGCGCCATATGTAAACACAATCAGCAATGTTATTTCTTATGAATAAAGCCATCCAGTGAATGTGGAGGGGAAAAAAAATTAAAAATAAATAAAAACTCACGCCGTCAGTAACTCCTTACTGGGAACTGCTGATGCCATCTGCTGTATAAGGGGTTTATAGAAGAACAAAAAAAATAAAGTTATTAACCATTTAGATTTAGGTATGCAACTTAGGGAAAAAAATAAATAAATAAAAAAAAAATGAATAGGACATCAAATTAAAACTTATTCATAATCTAAATCTACTGTATATGTGGATTTATGTAAAGCTGCTGTGCGACAATATCTACAGTATGTGCTAAAAACGCTATAGAAAAATACCCATATTCACTGGAAAGTTCGATTTCAAGCAGCTTTTGAACTGCTGAAGAAATCCACAATATCTTTAAACAGTAGTGAAAATCATGCATCAAATATTGTGCATCATAATTCTTTTCATGGTCATGTAATATACATGCACACAAAAAGAAATATTTAAATTTCCTGACACCTGACCCTTATTTTCATTTTCAGCCACATTATGCAGAACTCTACACAAACCTTTGCCTTTTAAACACAAACATTTGGGAGTTTTTTTTTGGAAAATCAGTAAAAATGTATCATTCATGTTACACATGTACATTGTGCTTGTGCTTCACTGTTCTCTCAGGTTTGCCAAACGCTGCCTTTTCTCTAACTTCTCTATGCTGTCTGCTCTGCCTCCCATTGTCTGCCATGTCTTGTACACAAAAGTAACATTAAACGCAATCATGTAATATCCCTCAATTCTCACTGATCCATACTCACTTCTCTATTCTTTACCCTGCTCACACACTTTTTAATCCCCACCCCTCCTACAGACAGTTGGATCTTCCCAAGTATCACTTTCCAATCCTGAGTGTACAGCTTATCCATGAACTGACCTTTCACTACCATGTTCTGCATTCTCAATACACTCTGGACAACTATAACAACACATCCATTCTCTGTCAAGAGCTCTTCGTACAAACTCTCTATTGTGTTAATCTCCGTCCTTATCATGGGTAAAATCATCATCTGGCCATGCATCAGGACAAAACACAAAAATGGACTTGATTACTTCTGATCCCTTTGAATGTGTCTGCCATGTACCATTCAGTGTCATGTTATCTAATCTGTTCTGTTTAACCTTAACGTCAATTGTTCTCAATGACTACATTCAGATCATTTCTAAAAGGATTTTGGAAGAATTTCGGTGGTACTTGAGAGTGACACTCGGAAGGTTATGCCCATATGGCTTTTTTCGCTTACTGCTCACTGGCAGTACTTCCTGCTGATCTGTACCTTTAGACATTGAATCTTCCCCTATAAAAATCTGTAGCATTCCTACAGATTCCCTCCTCTTAAAAGATGTTCCTTCAATCCCTTAACACCCACATAGCTTTCAATTATAGAAACTGCTTTGAGGATTGAAAAAAATGTCAAGCACAAAGTGACTTTCCAGGCTTTCCAGGTGATGCAGAATAAACAATCCTTTCTTTTATGCCACCGTTTTTAGATGTGGCTCCTTATTTCCCAGTGTGATGATGAACAGCAGTATATTGCCCCCACCTTGTTGCGTAACTTGACTGAAGGAAATTGTCGTATACTGTAAATCAGAGCCAAGTTTTATAATCCTATGGGTTGTTTTCTGAACTCTGAACCTCTTGCCTTCAGCTCCCACTTGTTTTTGAGAAGGTTACAGTATAGACGCTCTCAACCGTCGACATTTGGATGCATAGCATTTCCAGTCAACAGGAGGTTAGCTATGGTCACCTATCCCTCACCTGAAGTGTGTCCCTATTCCGCCAGCTGTGCCCATATTCACACTTACACTGCCGGCTCCAGTAGAACTCATTTCGTTCACCCGCAGGTTTGGGTTGCTTGTGTCAGCATTTTTAAGTTATTCAACTTGATTGTGTTTAGGGTTCCTTTAGCATGAGGGTGATCAGCATTTGACGGTGGAGTGACTGCTTAGGTGACTGTAACCATTCCCAACTGTTATCTCTCTTTTCTTCCCTCTCTTACTCTCTGGCATGCAACACATGGCGCTCCGAGCCTCCAATAAGGAAAGTGGACTCCATATTTAACTTGAAACACCTCTCCATCCTATTCTGAACGTACAGCCTCAAAAAGAAACGCACAGTACGACTGCAGATCAATCGCTGCTATCTGATAGCACCCATATGAGGATGGGCTCCCTGTTGATTCTGGTTTCTCTCATGGTTTCTTCCCATTGCCATATTAGGGAGTTTTTCCTCGCCACCGTCGTCCTCGGCTTGCTCATCAGGGACAAACTGATGAGTATGATTTATACACATTTCCTCAGACATTTCCATATAAGATGCTCTTTTTTTGAAACAATGACCATTGTTAAAAGCGCTATATAAAACTGAATTTAATCAAAATTAAACTGACACTAGTCACAGGTGTTTCATCAGATACATACATGCCTTCTCTAGTCTTTTCCTGACGTGTCTGTTTGCAATCATTTACAACAGATGTTCACACTCTGTTTCAATTCCTTTGCATTGCAGTCTAGAAATTCTGCTCATGCTGTCATGATATGTCTTTAACAAATTCATGCCATTCTTCTTCATTAGTAGTCAAATTGTGGGATTGGTATTTCAGGTTAGCTTCATTAAATTGTATTGATTTAATATATACATCATTAGCACATTTGACATGAGGAGCAGTGATAATTCATTCATTAATTTAGTCGTACCACTTATTTCATGCATAAAAACAAAGAAAAAGAAAAAAAAAAAAAGGCAAAAACAAACAAAAAAAAATTGCCCTTTTCTATAATATAACCAGGTAAACACCTGTACTCACACTGGTTTAAACTGGTTAGAGGCAGAAGAGCCATGGGCAAAGGAGACTAACTAAGCAGTGCTTCATTATCATTATTTGCCAATCACTGAATTTTGGCTGGGATGACTGTAACCAACTTTGACAGTCTGACAAATGACATCCGATAAACGGTTTGGCTGAAAAAGAAAGTTGGAAATATAGCATTTGGCCACTTAATTTTCTTCTCTGTTCTTTACGGTCAGTGAAACTAATGTTAGCTAATGCTGGCTAGCTAAGTAAACTACATTATGCACATAACTGGGTGAGTTGCCAAGATTAAAATAATTTTCCATTCCTGGTGCCCTAAATTAAACAAAAGATAATATGATGATTTCACAAATAATCTGACCTGCTGCTGCTGCTCCATCGTCTCTTCTGCTTGTCTCGACTTCTCCTCCATCTCCTTGTGTAGGATCTGAAGCTCCTTCTCCTTTGTAGCCAACCTATACCACAACACAAGATGTGTGAGGAGTCATAATGTCTTCATTTACCAGTGCTTCAGTGCAACGTGTCCTCAGTTCATCATAGAAACTTACTGAGAATGGAGCTCTTGGAGCTGAGCGCTTGTTACCATCTTGTCAACAACTTCTCTGGCCTTCTCTTCAAACTCTCTCTCTAGTCTTTGGATCTCATCATCTTTAGTAGATAACCTACAACATAGCAACAGTGAGTGAAGGAACGGTACTGAGCTTAGTTGTGTTAAAAACGTTATCGAATGCAGCGATGGAAACTTACTGAGACTGGAGCTCCAGAAGCTGGGATCTCATGCCAGTGTTCTCCTGGGTTTCTCTGCTCTGTGCTTTATGCAGTTCAGCTGCCACATTCTTCAACTGGTTTTTGAGGTCCTGTAGATTAACAAATATTTTTTTATCAATCAAGCTAAAATATACAATGAACATGATGGATCGATGCAATGTGAATTTGGGTGATGGATAATCTAACTTGGATGTATGCCTCATTATCCCATTTCCTCAGATACTTGGGGTCATATTCAAATACAGAAATTAAGAATAAATCAGAGTCAACCTTGGCAGTGTTAAGAGGTAAGAAAATGAATGGCTTATTGTAGGAGTGATCAAAACTTATGGTTTCCTGGAAAAAAAAAACTTAAATTGGTTAAATATACAGGTTTCCTTGAACTGAAATGCGTTCCTCTTGCACGTACACTACATCACTACAAGCGCCTGACTGCGCTAATGCTACTGCATTCGAATGGACTTAAATTCCAACAGCCACGTTAAGCCAAAATCTAACGTTAAGCTTTCCCAGAGGAATGGCGGTTGTTATTATTATTGAGTCGCACAGCCCGATGTTTTTTCCAGGTCAAGTGAAGAAAAAAATTGGAAAGAGTTGTTTAACAACTACATATGGGAGTCATATCCCAATAACTCAAGCGTCCACAAACTAACCATTAAGTGTATCTCAACTGCAAGTAAATATATCGCATTTAATCTGCTTTACTTCCCAGAAAGCCCCCCCATGTCCCTGTTGATTCTGGTTTCTCTCAAGGTTTGTTCCTATTGCCATATTAGGGAGTTTTTCCTTGCCACCGTCGCCCTCGGCTTGCTCATCAGGGACGAACTGATAAGTATGGTTTATACACATTTCCTCACCCATTTCCATATTTGTTTTCTTGATTCTGGTAATCCCAAAAGTGAAAGTGAGGTATACTGCAATTTAGAAGAACTTAAAGATTCCACTTGTGCACCACAGGAATCTCAGACATGGTGAAAGGTCTCCAAGTTTCAATGACAAAGCTATGCAATAGTTTGATCAAGCCACAATCACGGTGAGAGACAGGTCACACTTACCAACCCAAGTTTTATACAATATTCACATTACAATAAGCCACATTGTTGAATTCCAATCATTTGGTCAGATTGGACTTGCACATCATGACGGTTCACATTTGGACTTTCATCTGACTCTAACATGGACCCGTCTGTCCTCTGAAACAGCAGGCATGTGCACATCTATACGTCTTTGCTCACATTATCTAAACTAAAACACATTACATTTGCACAACCACTCATCCCTTTTGAACAACAGATGCAGTTTTAGCAAAAAGTAAGCCTGGCATTTTCTCTGGAGGATGGCAAGCAGTTAGTCATCTATATTTCTTGAGGTCCAGAAGAAGGAAGAAAGCCTGATGCCTAGTTTTCTACACATCACACCCATGTGCAACCTGACTGAGTAAATACAAGCTGTTATTTTATATAGAAACCGGTTTAAACATTCCATTAATACATCCATGTTCACTTTATCCCGAGACAAACACCAGCACAATACGGGATTACACTCTGTAAGGGACACCAATCCATCACAGGTCACCAAGCGGTCACATCAATAATGAGTTTAAACTCAATTTAAAAAAAAAAAAAAAAAAAAAAAAAATAGATCATACACAAACCTCAATAGTTTTCACACTGTCCGATTCCTGTTTCAATGCTGACATTAAACTCTCCTCAGATGATCTGATTTTCTCATCCTTCTCCTGAACCCTAATGAAAAAAAGGAAACTCCAGCTGTTAAAACTCAAACACAAATACAATTTTTATAATGAATTAATTTAATTAATATTCCAAAAGAATTAAGGCAGTCAATGCGGTGAGAGCTAAGTAACTATGCAGACTACAGAACAAAGAGATTTGGTGGCTTGATTCTCTCTACTGAGAAAACTTACTGTCTCTGAAGCTCCTCTAGCAATGATGTGTCAGATTGTTTCTGAAACATGAGGAAATAAGGATGATAAGCAAGTTACACTGTGTTGACTATGAGAACAGCCGAGCTGGAGTTATGTGAAAGAGGAACTCCACCTGCTCTACAGTCCGCTGTTGTAGGGCTTCAATGTGCTGCTTCAATTTGTCATTCTCTTCCTTTACATGCTGCAGGGAACAAAAAACAAAACACAGCTGAACTCAAGAACATTAAATGAACTTATGAGGACTAAACCAGAAAGACTAGAAACTGCTACAAATATTTTAATACTAAGCCTGTGATATACAATTTTTTCCCCACAGGGTTGCATGGAAAGCACCGCTTGCACTAATGTTTTCTGGCAGTCATGCTTGTACTAGGTTTTAAGCTTCATTCAATCCGACTGTTCCTGTTATCTGTGCAAAAAATCTAAATACTGCAAATGAAATAAAATTTTTGTTTTAACAGTGCCAAAGTAGTCTTATTTGTGGATCCTTGTGGTAACTGGGCCACCTGGAAAGTTAATCTTAGCACCCCAAAAGCCAATAATAATAATAATAATAATAATTAGAGCCCAAGTACTATATGGCACGCAAAACTCTAAGGATTTTCTTTCCCCCACACTTTTGGACTTTTTGGGGGTCTTAACATGCTCAAAAACTCATGAAAATTGGCAGAAAGGTTGGAATCTGCTGCCATTAGGATGCCTGAGAGTCGCGTGGCCCGGGGCCCCCATCGGCCCCCCATCCATGAGATTTTGCTGGATAGCTCATACACACTTTCACGTAGGCACCCGAAACACAGTACACATTTAGAGCTCATTGAGCCGAACAACTTTCGCACTGCATGTCCTGGGCTCAACTCAACTGGAGGCCGGTTATTTTGGGCCATTCGCAAAAACGCACCCGATGGATTTTGATATACAGTACTCTTCCAAGGGAATTTATACGATTGCCACCAAACTGGGACAATGTGATCTAAAGACATTGAGGACGCAAAATTGCTGAGGGATTTTTGATATCTCAGACGGGTCAGCCGTGATAATGTCTTAAACTTACACAGAAAAAATGATTAATAACTTTGTGTGGCATTATATTGAGTGACATTATATTCAGTGACATCACATCAGGAACATCATAGTGTGATGCTTACTTTCCAGCATCTGCAGACTATTGAACACGCGTACGCATCACAAACACACTCATACATCACACACATGCACACAAACTGTACATACACACATTACAAAAAAACACTCAACACACAGGTTGTGCGATGCCCCCGGGGTGGCGATGATGCAGAGTGCTTGGGCCCGTCATCGTTGCTTGCAACTATATTTATTATAATAATAATAAATAATAATACTAATGCATCATTATTTTCTAAAATCCTTTTTAGCACTCTACCATTTCAGTTCAATCTTAAAAACAACAAACAATTACAGGTTTAGCTAATGGTTTAATGTCCACTATTCTTGATGGCATGACTTCACACTTCGATCTAGTAGGTGGTGGCAGAGTTAGTAGTCCGTGTGAAGAAATGGAGAAGTAGTAGCTATTGAATAATTCAGGTACGATCTGCTGAAATTTTTTTCTACTGCTCTGGTTCAGGTAGCCGTTGTATGGGAGACAGAAATTACAGGATAGCTTAACTTTGTGGTAAACAAATTATTAAAACAGTGAAATTAAAATGTAATTAAGTGATAACAGATGTAGGCGTAGTTTGCTAACGATGAGTTCTGACCTAATCTGCTTTCACAGTGCTAGTTCACTTTAACGTTGGTATATACAAGATTATAATTACTAAATTACTATTAATAGCAAGACAATCTCATTAGAGGCTAAACGCCGTATAAAAGTCCGATCCTAGAATCGAACCTAAAAACACATGCACACATAGATACAGTATAAGGTTCACATACATCATTTTTATATATTCATAATTAACATAAATTAACAAATTATTAGATTGTATAATTGTTACAGGCCTAGATCTCAAGTTCACAAATAGAGGATCCTAAAGTACAGACAGATAAGCTTTTGAACAAAGCCTGTAGCAAATAATAATGCTGAATATTTTTAACCTAAGATAAACAGAGTGATCCGTGAATTCAGAAGCTTAAAAAAATAAATAAAAAGGGTCATGCATTCAAGAATTAAGTCTGTGGGAGAAAACTGAAGCACACGGCCAAATTTGTTTTTCTGAGGGATCATGAGGGATACAGTTTTAGAGATTCAGTCACAACAGACTGTCCACACGGAGCAATCTAATCTATAAAACAAGCAGTTTTAAATACTGGAAGACAAAGTGAAACTGATTGCTGTTCAGCTACAATACCTGACGATTTGATTAATCTGATTGTAGCAATGTGTCCATTGTTCATCACGCCGATAAGCGTGTCATTTAGTTTGTACTTGTGCAATTCTCACCTTAAGTTCCTCTTCCTTATTGGCTACCTGAATGAGCCCAGTCTCCAGCAGCACCTCCACCGTCTTGATTTTCTCCTCCTTCTCTTGAAGGCTGTCAGAAAAAGTGTAGCTTGAAACAAATGACTGCGTTGTTCAAACAGAACAATAGTAGAACACACCCTGATGCTAATCGAACGTGATAACAGAGTTTGCAATGTTGTCAGCATGCGGAATATAACGAGACGGAACAGGAATATTCTGGCTGTGGCACCACGTTCTCCCGATATAGTACATAGCTCTAGGGTCAGTTGCATAAGAGTGGATTAAAACCCTCTTCTATGAGAATGTTCAAGATCTGTTGTGACATTGTGAGGTGTGATTTAATCTCAATACAAGAGCTATTCAAACACGCCCTTATACACTCACACACCTCTGCTTGAGTTGATCCGCTGCCAAAAGGGAGGAGGCCTGAGAGGAAAAAAAAAGAGTGACTCAGATGATGAGACAGGAAATGCAGAAAACAAGTATGTGTATTTGTTAGAAATGTCATTTTCATCAGGTTATGCCTGACCTGCTCAGAAATCTGTGTGCTCAGACGATGGACCTCTGCCTTCAAGACAACATTTTCATTGTGAAAGGCCTATAGAAGGGGGACACAGGAATCTTCATTAACAAACTAGTCTTTGCTGTGGTACAGCCCCTTTATTAAGAACTATATCTATGGCCTATTAACATTAACCCTGCTTGTTGGGCATTGTAGGTCATGTATCAAAAGTATTGGGACAAATATGAAATTCAAAGTTGTATAGATATTACAAACACTTTCTGGAAAGTTTATTATTCAACTTTATCCTTAACTCATCAAGTCCCTAAGTGACCTCTAGTGAACATTCTGGTGAAGTCAGGTGACAGTCTGTGAATCTGTGTGCCCATGCCATCATTTCCAATATAGTGGAGCGCCTGGGTAGAACATGTGATAAAAGCACATGTGACAAAATTTTATAAAGCCTCTTTATTTGTTACTGAAAGTACGTTCCATCATAGTTAATATCTCTAATGATTATATTTTATATTTAACCTGTTATGACTGCATTTCTTTAACAAATTAAGACAATAATCGCTGTGACATATGTTACATGGGGCTTATAACTAACTCTCAAACGGTTAGGGAAAAGACCAAGTAATGTCTTTCAGGATTAGTTCATTGAATTCTGTTTGGTCTGTGTAATATCCTCCTTAATCCCCTTTAATGGAGATGGCCTGGGCCATTTTATTTAATGAAATTGCTTTATAGCAGTGAATATTCAGTATGGATTCAGTATTCAGTAAGTCCTTTATTCGTTAGAACATGCTGGATCCGGTTGGGTCCAAAAAGACGGTTGAGACAAAAGGATGTCTGCAGTGCTCTGGTGTCACTTGCTCAATCCCTGCCTGCTTAATTGCTTCCTGAATATCAAGCACAGAAATTTGCCACAGAAATTCACAATTCAGTGGAGAATTCCCTGGTTTTAGCCATTTTTGTGCAGCGAATGGACACCCCAGCTTCAGAAAGGTAAAGTCTTGCCACATACTGTATTTGTTCCATCAATTAACTAAACCAGATGATTCTAGCCAGATGAGTCAAGCCTAATTAGTGTCATGACCTATTTTGTGCAAGGAATTGCAGCACAAGTCTGCACGCGCAGTCACAGGGAGCACAGACCTTCATAAGTCAGTATCTCAAAAGACATTATCCTGTGTACGTTGGGAGCTGTGCAACTGGTGCTATTCTGACCACGTGCACTGCCATGTCGGCAACCGGATCTGCGGCGAGCAAAAAATAAATAAATATAGGTGGTCCACGGGACAATGCATCCCGTCACCAACCCCCTGCTTACACACAAGTCTTTTGCTGGAAACAACATGATTTCACTTCCGCACCCACCCTACTCGCCAGATTTGGCTCCTGTGGACTTCGCTCTTCGCCTGTGACATTGCTGTAAAGGGGACTATGATAGTGTGTAAACGTAGATAAATAAAGTACTTTCTTGTAAACAGAGCTCATCTCGAAACACTTTTACACCACCTCATATTGGCATACGTTTTCATGAATCTGAGATAAACAAATTCTTTCATACTATTACAAGAATAGTACTACACGATGGAAAAACAAACAAAACAAAAACACGCAGTGCATCCAAAAGCGCTGATTTACAACCCAAATACCCAGGTAAAACGTTCTCCAAAGTTGAACCTGAAGCAAATAATGCACATTAAAATCAGTGAGAGGTGAGCCACAAAGACTTAAATACAATTGAAAGTAATGCAAGTCATTACTGTATATATATCTACGAAGAAGGACAGTTCTCTTCAACATTGGAAATCTAAATTTGCCTGTGGGTCACAATTTACTGACTCCTGGTATGTGGTGTAGGTTGGTGTAAAGGAAATGTGGCTCACCTGGAGGTTAGTCTCCCTAGAGGCTACATTGCTTCTTTCTACATTAAGGGAATCCTCCAAACTTTTCCTCTGCATCTCCTTATCAGCCAGCCTGCCCACATACAAGGAAAATATATTTTAATATATATATATATTTAAATACTGTGTACGTCTTCCGCTCTCTTTTTTTAAAATAGCTTTAACTTACAGCTTTTGAAGCTCATCAAAATGGGATACAGCATTGGCCTGGGCAATAGAGAAGGAAAAACTAAGTTTGCACTAATACACAAACTTGTACTACTTGACACAGTAACTATGCAGTTACCTGAGAGGTGATCTGATGCTGAAGATTCTCAATCTGGACCTTAAGTGCTTTGTTCTCAGTCATGAGTTCCTGTGCCAAGAAGGCAATAAAAGCTCAAAACCCAGCCACCACATTTTCTTGTCATTTGTTAAAGAAGAGGTCACGCAGTACCTGAACTTGGGCCTGTAGCGAGTTGTCAGGCTGTAAGTTGTGCTGCGAGACCTCCAAGAGCTGCATGACCTTTTGTTCCACCTGCTCCTTGGAGACCATGGTGTCAGTCAGACTGCTGTGGAGAGTCTGGATCTCCTTGTTTTTATTATTCATCTCTGACTCTACCGCCAGCAGTTGACTCTGCAGCTCTGCGAGGGAATTATATTGGTAAGAGCCGTGCATGTGTACGCGCACCGCATACGCGTAAAGCATAACAGCACGACACCACCTACCTTGTTTGGCAGCCTGCAGCTTTTCTCTCTCAGTGTTCACACTGTGCAAATAGTTCTGCAGTTCTTCCCAACGCCGCTTAGCATCCTGTAGCTGGCCCTGATAGACAGTACACATACAAGAATTTCAGAAAAACTAGATGGAAAATCATGTTGATTTGCAATCAGGGCCGAGTCTCCATACTATGACTTGCACCTCGAGTTGCGACACGTTCTGCTTGTAGCTGACCTCCAGGGTCTTTCTCTGGTGTTCCTCCTGTTGTAGCTTGGTCTTCGTGTCACCCAGGTCCTTCATCAGACTCGTACACTCGGAGCGCAGATTGTTCAGCTCAGAGTTTTGCCTGAAAATAAAGCACACAAGCACATGGAGCACAGAATGTGATCAGAATATGAGAAAGAGAGCACAATGCTGAGATATGCTCAAACTTATTAAACATTAATCCTGAGCATAAACTGAAAGATTCTGTATTCAGGTGGTTTCTAGGACTTACTTGTTGTCTATAGGAGGAGAGGTTGAGCTAACAGCATCACGAAGGATGTTGTTCTCTTTCTGGAGTCTGCTGATCTGCCCCTCCATCTGCTCTCTCAGTGTCTGGAACTGAAAACAGATGCAAGTGTTGAGGTAAATATTCACCCAATATGGTGCACATGCATCAGGTCAAATTATGCAATACAAGATAATGTCCTATAATAGTGCTTTAAGCGTAATTCAAAATCCATCAGCCAATGATATAACTATGAATGAGTTTAAAATCTTTCCTTCTTTTAAAAAAAATCTTGGAACTAGATTCAATTAGAAATTACCGAGTATCAGTTTTTAATAGGGCTTCCAATATTTACAAGTTAACGCATGTGGTTAATCTAGACATTTTAACACTTCATTTATTTATTTATTTATTTTTCATGAAATTTTATCACATTACCCTAATGGCTTCCCACAATCGCAGTGCGGTTACCCGGCTGTGTGAGATAATGACGCGTTTAGCGTGACTGAGGAAAAATATCACCAGAACGGCAAGTTTCATTACAAAAATCTTCTAGATGGAAGTTTGGATAAAACCAAAGTTGTGCTTGAGCTACCTTCAAGGGGAACTATTTTTACAAGAATACATTGAATACAAGATGTGAGAGTGGTGGCTCAAGTGGCTAAGGCTCTAGCTGGTCACCTCTGGGATCTGACGATCTGGTTTCAAGTCCGACACCCCATACTACCCAGCCACTGCAGGTCCCATTAGAGAGATTTTAATGAAACATTTGTTAAATGTTAACGATAGTATAAAAAGTCATAATCTGTTTCCTCTAACCAGTTTGTCATTCATTTCTTTATTCCAACATTTCATGTTTAGGATACAAGTAAATCTGAATATTTAAAATTGTGATTAATCAGATTAATCCCAGACTATGACTGTGATTAACTAGATAAAAATTTTTAATCAATTGACAGCACTAGTTTTAAGGACGCCTTCACACTAGTCACTACTGATTTGCACCATGAACAGGAACAATTGCCTTACTATTCCCCATACTGAAAAATGTCAAGAGCAACGCTGTCACATGCCTTCCTACTTTATCAGTTTATCAGTGTGCTTCGCGCACACATTTAAAAAGAGACAGATGGCACACATGATGTCGCGTTTTATAAACATTCTATAAAACACTTCCTTGTTCAGGTACAATGACACCCCTACAGTATCTGATTCAATCCATCCCCGAGTATGTATGCTCAATAGCACCTTTTTCAGCAGACTCGGGCACAGTTCCCAAGCCGGGAACCCTCGTGTCCTCACTGATCACAACGAACCAGGGGTCAAGTGGTCTGGGAAACAATCCAGGGTCCCTAATCTGAAAACGCTGAAAAGTGTATGTCACAGCCTGCCACACTAAGCATGCACACACTGCAGCATATAAAGGCTTTCTGTCGTCTGCAATACATGCCTACTAATTACGTCACGTCCATGGTCATCTCGTGAACAGGCTGGTCTGTATCATCATAATGATAAACATTATGCACATACGTTTAAAAACTGTTACAGTTCGGTGCTAGTCTTACAAATGATGCACATGCATTCTAAACAAACACCATGAGTAGAGATGAACGCCAAAAAGTCTGACAAATTAACTCACAGTTTATGATATCTGTCTAACCAGTTCGGTTGGGGAGAATATGCAGAGCATGCTTAGATCTTTCACTAAATAAAAAAGTAACGATCTTAAAACAAGATTCACTTCAGGAATGGGGATGCAGGAGATTATGGTACTGTTGTCCGGGTAACCTACACCCACCCCATACAACAGCACATTTGTCTATCTGATAAATACTGCTGTCTATTCTCTCACCCTCCCCCCAGCTCAAAAAATACCACAACAACCTGTAACAACAGTTATATTATTGCCAGTATTGGACTGGTACATTAAAGTTCCTACAATTATAGTGGATTGCTAATGTATTTATCGTAGTAAACACTGACCAGCAGAACTAATCATTACGGTTTGAAATAAATTTTTCAATATGCCGAACAAGGAAATACATGGAACTTCAAAGGGAAAAAAGAAAAATGTCTGCCAAAACAATTACTAACATAATTGTTCATATCTCGTAGCTCATATGCTGCACACGTCTTGTTCTTGTCTTACACATAAAACAAAGACTAATTTGCGCTTTAGAAAATGGACACTATGGCTGTCACACACATTATTTCATTCCCTACTTCATGTCTCACTCACACTGCTGCTGACGTACCTACATTATATTTTCATATTATAGTTTGTTTTTAATATTTGTTTGTTACATTTCTCAGTATACGATTATACTTAGAATACAAATACATTTTGATCATTCTTTTTAATTTAAATAGTAGATAAAATTACATTTTATTTTACTTTTGTAAATTTGTACATAAATTAATTTTTTATTAGATTTTTTTATTGGAAATTTTATCTGGTTTATGGTTCATTATCAGTGTATGGTTGTGTACTTGACAAAAATTCAGCAGCTGATTTAAAAAAAAAAAAAAAAAAGAAGGATCATTTTATTTACTTCTATTACTCTACCATTGACATTTGAGGAGGTTAGACAGATCAACAGCCTG
>JAQMYG010000005.1:16277764-16293316 GCA_030014215.1 Clariallabes teugelsi
AGAAACAGGAACACATACTTGTGGCAGCCTTAGCTCCACCTACACAGCTACACACACACACACACACACACACACACCTCACAGTAGTTTCCTTTTAGATGGAGTCACAGGAAGAGTGCATAAACTAATGTATCCTTCATGGCCAGCCCTGAATTAACACAATGGACAATTCACTTCGGAGCAACGTTATTCAGAGAATAACATTGGACACACACACATGGCCATGGGTTTGACTCGCAAGACCTTCCCGAGTATGTAGACAGAGAGAAGGCTGCAACATTCATACGCTATTAAAAGCTAAGTGAACTAATCTGCGTTTATTTATAACACAGAGAACCTGACTGAATCTAGAACCGCGATGGTGTCATCCAGGAATCAAGAGCAGCAAGAGGAGGGTTTAAAAAAAGACAAAGCAAAAGCAGCTCTTATTAAAGTTAAAGTATTTGCTTATTTACTGAATTGTATGTATGTGAATCATGTATTGACACAGAGACTCCAAAATCAAGGTGCTTCCGAGTGGAACAACAGAAGCTCATTTTTATGGGGTTACAGTATCAAAAAAATAAATAAATAAATAAATAAATCACACATTAAAAAGCCTTCAATCTGTGCTCTCTCAACACGCATACTTGCACCAGTCTCAAAATACAGAATGCAAATTAGTATAAAATCTTTCCATGTTCTGTCCCCGTTCTCCCTGTCAAGCTGAGTTTTGAGACATTCGAGGAGGCAAAACGTCTCCATTTCTTTATAACACTACAGGTGATCCACTCTGAACCATTTACACTTTTTCATCCTGTGTGGTAGGAGGGAATAAAGTCGGTTTAGAAATAATAGTTTTAAGTGAGAAAACTGTTAAAATGATGGGTTAAATTTGTAACAAAATATTGTAATACTGAATCAGGATATTTCAAGTAATCGTGATACTTATAAAATCTCAATTGTAATTAAATTGGTACCGGTTTAAAGTGATAATATTGTATCAGGAAGTGACTGGTGATTCCCCATCTCTAAATATAGATAGAATTGAGGAGTTTGTACCGAATTTATTTGACATTTGAAATGATTCCTAGTTAAAAGTAGCGGTTGAGTAGCTCTGCTCTAGGACACACTTGATGAACGGTTTATTCGGTTAACCAAGTGAAACGACATAAAGAGTCGTTGGAGTAAATCACACACAGACGCACGCACGCGCGAGGCTAACGTCACGAACAGCGTTGCTGTATCGTTTCCGACTCACAATCACTCGCACAGATCTATGTTAAGAAAAGGGCTGGTCAAGTCGCTTCCTCATTTAGACTTTCAAGAACAGAGCGATGATTAAAGGCGAGATAAAGAGATAAGCGCACACAAGGCATAACGCATATATATATTGCTATATTTATATTATATATATAAAACCAGATGCAGGTAGAGAGCTAACACTGTAGGTTAATGCAAGTTAATTCAGAGTGAAACTGTGCGCGTGCAGCTACAGTAGCTAGAGCAGTTTAGCTCGTGCTAGCAGTGCGTGTGTCGCTTTAACGTGGTTTCGCTCCTAAGTCCTGCGCTAGACTAATCCTCCAACATCACGCTGTTCACACAAATTGAAGCCAGCTTTAAGCTCCCGTCTTGTGACACAGCAGAAGCAGGCAGAGTGAGCGGTGGAGGCAGGCCCCGTGTGCGGCTCCTGCAGCATGAGAAATCCCCCCCTAATCTCACAGCCGCTCTACCTCTAATGCAGAGCATTAAATACACACACAAGACACATACATACCTGTTGTGATTGATTGATAGATAGATCTGTCAGAGTTATTTACGGCTGGAATGAAATGCTGTTTCTGTTATAGAGCCCCGATGAACAGCAGCTCCGAGCCGGCAGCTAGCAGCGATTCTGCCCTGTGTCGTTGCGCGGGGGCGGGTCAGCAGCCCTGCTGCGCACAATACAAGGGGCAACATTTCCTACACCCGTATTCGGATAAAATCCCGCCTCTTACACGGGTATTGGTGTAGACTAGTGACAGGTGCTACTATTAGACAGAATCAAGTGTGTAAAATTATCCACCAATCATACCACAAAAGCTGCGCTGTAACCGACCAATCAGGAAACCGGAGGCGGGATTGTCGTTGCAGACGTGGGAAAAGGAGGAACGCAGAAAAGCTCCGTGCGTTTAAAGGGCGCAGCTCTGCGCGTTGAGGGCGGGGCCAGGGCGAGATCTCGCGATAACTGGGAGCAGCGCGGTCACAGGGGCTGCCACCAGGGTTTAGGAACTGAAAGTTTAAGTACTGTATATTAAATATTAGTTCTGATTTATTTTCTTGAATTGTCATATTATATATATTAAAACTCTTTTTATTTTAATTAAATCTAGTATTATCTTAACTAAAAATGTATTATTTCAAACTTCTAAGCCTATCTGAAAACAATGTCATGTGTGAATAGATGACAAACGTACTGCGTGAATATATATATTATTTCTTAAAACTTAATATATTTTTGAACGATGAGATGTGGGTTATTACATACAGCCATAATGGTGGCTTAAACTTATGCTAAAAATGACTCATGACTTCCTCTGCGTCATCACATTCAGTGACATCAGCGTCTGGGTCTTTTAAGGGGTCTTAGCATGTTCAAAAGACACAAGTTTTGCAGTGCAAATGGGCGGCAATGTCTTTTTGGAGATCTTAAAATGCTCAAAATAGCACACAGGTTGTATGATGCGCCTGGGTGGTGATGGCACACGTGCTTGGGCCCGCTCATCGTTGCTTGATATATTTATTTTCTTGAAAAGATGTTTTGTCTAATAATCAAGTGTTTTTTTGTTTTTTTTTATTCTGTCATATAATTCTTAAAAAATTCAATGCAGCATATTTTAATAGCATTTAATTAAATAAAACTGGTAAACTAGTATATATACTGATATATACAGTTAAACCTTGGATTGCAAGCATAAGAACCATTGTCTCAGTTGTGATCACGTGACTCTCGGCAGACAAAGCGTATACATACTATTCATATTTCAAGACCTCGCTCGCTTATCGAGTTAAAATTTATTACAAATTTTTGGTCATCTTGCAAAACACTCTGAAATCCAAGGTTTTACTGTATATACCAGAGTTCAAAAATCAGACTTAGACTTATTGTCTGTGCAGAGTTTTCCATGTCCCCTCCATGGAGCACAGGATTCCCCACACAAATTTGTCTTGTACTTTATATCACCCAGGTTAATTGCACTCTGAATTACACCCTTTACCCAGTTCAGGCATCCTACAATAATACAAGTTGTTATTACAATGTTTTTAGATTCCTGTGCCACTGATTCGGTCACTTTCGAAATATGTCCTCCCTCAGACACCTTAAAACCTATCGAAAAATGTCGAAAAAGATGATGAGCATGCACTTGATGAGCTGCGGACCTGCCTCTGCTTTTTTGGTCAGGAAGATGATGGACTCTTCCACTGCGCAGACTATTGCTTCCTCTCAGGGTCATACCCATACACCGAAGTTTCATCACCAGTAATGATCCTCTACATGAAGGACGGGTCATCCACGGCATGCTGCCAGAGTCCTTGCCAATCTTCTACACTATGTTTCTTCTGCTCCAGAGTCAGCAGTCTGGGAACGCACACGGCGCATGTTTAAATCGCATGTGAGGATTGCCTGGACTGTTCCATGTGACACACCGACAATGGCAGCAATGTTGTTCATTGTTCTCCGACGATCATCATGCACAAGCTGCCAAATGGTTCAGACCTTTTCGGGGGTTGAGCTCACTGAAGGTCTTCCCGATCTCCCGTTGTCTTCCGGTGATGTTCTTCCACTTTTGAAGCGCGGGTGCCACTCAAAACACATAGAATGACTCATTGCAGCATTGCTGTAAACTTGCCAAATCATGTCAAACAAATTTGTGGCAGATTTGTCACAGGACGATGTCTTTTGGCACATTGACTTATGAAGGTCGGTGCTCCCTGTGATTGTGTGTGCAGCCTTGTGCTGCCATCTGTTGGCATGTTACAAAATTTCTTTCATACCACCTCGTAATGTAACTAACAAAAGACAAAACTGTGTGCAGTTTTTCATAAGTGCTAAAAGGTATTATTATTCATATATATAAAATGTGCTGGATGTTAAACTTTTATGGGAATCAGACATTTTTTAGTTGCACACTGCCATTTCACTGCATTATATTGACCAGGTTAAAATGGTAACTGTGAGCAGGGCTAAAAAGCTCCTCAATTTTTATCTATCCTGCACTGTGTCCCCAAAAATGTAGTACATGTGTAGATATCTTCATATAAGGCAGGTCACGAAAGATGCATTGTTTTTAAAGGATTTGAGCTTACATTATAACAAACAACAATACATTAAACGTATTAGAATTAAATAAAATAGACAAAACAAAATATATATTTTAGTTGTTTCTTTTCAGTAGGAAAGTCTAGGCATATATAATCTTCAGTCAGATTAAGCATTTACTGCTCAACAAGCTGTAGAGTATAAACCAACAAAGTGATTTCAATTGTCTTTGTACCATCAGAGAACCAAATCAGAACAATATATGGAAAAATGTATTAAATACTTTAATTAACACAACAAATTCAGTGTAGACTGTCTACTAAGGTCAGTCAGTTTCTTTTAGTCTAGGTGCAGTGGGACTCACTCCTCTGTATCCATGGACTCTAAGCTCTTATTTAACTCAGTTTCATAATGTCTTTTTAAGCCTTTTAGGTAAAGACGAAGACTGTCCTGATCCAACCTGGAGTTTCGGCCCACCTGTAACAATCTTGTGGCGAGACGAAACACTGTGGCCTGACGCAGAGTGGTTGGGTCGCTATGATGCTTAGCCTTTGAGACATGAATAAATGGGTACAGTTATTTGAATGTTTGTAAATCTGGTGGAAACCTTTAGTTTATATACACTAAGAGAATGATAAACAAGGCCAATATAAGTATACACCCTATAACATTAAAATACAACCTTACCCATAACTTTTGACTAACAATGGCTGATATAGACTTGGCCTCCTTGATGATAGAAAGTGGAAACGACGTGTTCTCTGCTGCTCTTATACCTCAAACATAATAAATTAAATAAATCATACAACAAGGGATAAGTGTAACGCAATAAACTTTCTAAAATTTGTCGGCACTTAATTATTTGGTTAAAACCAATCACTATTTCATATTTAACAAACTGACTCTTTAATTCTAATTTATCAACTAGTCATCAAATAATATGAGAGCTCAGAGACCTGCCCTTTGTTTGATTAAGATTACCATAGTTGCTTTCCTCAGAAAAGCCTTGAGTCAGCAGGTAGGTGTAGACCACATTCTCCGTGCTGTTTTCAGTCCCACGCATGTGCTGGACCTGCATGTGCTGATTCTCTACGTTGGGGTAAAGTGTCTCTAACTGACACAGCTCCAGGAAGTGGGTGGCGAACAGAGTGAACGCCTGCAAAACACATTCTGGTTGAAGCTGCTTGTTCTTTAATGATTTTTATACTGTTCCCAAGATGAAAAGCAAGTTATCACTGCCATACTGAGAATTCCGAGCGTTTTAACTCTCGCAGGTTATGATCAGTTCACCGTACCTTCAGCCCGATGAGGAACTCACAAACCGAGTGGCAAATTCCGATGCCCTCCTCAGCACTGGTGCCACGTCCCAGCTCGTCAATAATAATGAGTGACTTGTTACTTGCATTGTGTATTATGTAAGACACCTGACAGCACAATATAAAAATGAATATGGAGATGGCAAATGCACAACAGTACTGTACATATTTTAGTTTTTTTATATTAACCTCCTTCATCTCAACCATAAATGTTGATGAGTTGGTCTCAAAATCGTCGTCTACTCCTATCCGAGTGAATATCTGATCAGCAACACGGAACGAGGCAAATTCAGCAGGCACAAATGATCCTAACGCAAAATTTATGAGAACAGAGAGGTTAAAATTTTACCAGTAAAATAAATACATTTCAATTTTAGCTATACAGTAGAACATCTGTTGAATAGGTATTCTACAGAGGAATACTACAGTGGGTTTGACATGCACTCACACATTCACAAACTCATCCACACCTAGGGACATGTTTTGTGCAGTCAATCCATTTACATGCATCTTTTTGGATAGTGGAAGGAAACCAGAGAACTCAGAGGAAACCCGGGTAAATACAGGGAGGACATGTGAAACTCCTCATAGGAGCTGTAAAGTGCCAATGCCACATACATTTGCAATAATACAATTTAGAAAAAAATATTTCTTCAATTCATTTCTCAGTTCTTTATAATTCATCTTCTAAGAAATATGACTTTATCTTAGAAAGAAATTTATAGATAAGGGTTACAAGTGTGCTATTGTTAGTCTATGTGTGTAACGATTTCACAAATGCTTAGAAAATTCATCAGTCCTTTTACTGAGTTACCAGAATTACTTCTTTATATACAGTATTGCTCAACTGTTGGACCACATACTGTAAGAAGTGCTTTGGTAAGGCCTTGTAGAATTCCATCCTACAATCCTTCCTGTTAGATTTCAATAATTGTTTAGAACTCAAAGGTGAGTTTAGGCGAGTAAATTAGTTTTCTGTGGTAATCACAGAGGCACTGAACTGTAAGTACATATGATTAATAGGTAAAAGGGCAAACTATATCTCTTTGTTGTATTTTCAGTACGTGTAATACATAACCAAACACTGACTGTGTTTGAAAAATAGCACGTCCGGGTACCTATCTGAGCCATGATTTGGCAGAGGGCCACCTGTCTGAGGTAAGTTGATTTGCCGCTCATGTTTGGGCCTGTGATTATAACAAAGTTGCTTCCCTCAGAGAGATGGCAGTTGTTGGGGATGGGCTGCTGGCCAGCCATGCGCTCCAGGATTGGATGGCGGCCTTGTTTTATTGCCAGTGTATCCGTGAACTCAGGCCGCACTGGGGCACAAACACAAAGCGGAAAATATTCGTCATTCAAACAGTCATCAAGACCGATGTTTCGCTGCAATGACCACTGACTTCACGACATCAGTCATGGCTGTAACAGTGCAAAATGTCAGGAAGCCATACGTCAAAAATACTGGAGTATATTTAGATAGGTCTAATCTTACCGTAGTCTGAAATAGTGCACACATTGGCGAGGGACACCAGCATATCCAGCAGAGACACAGCATCAGACAGCTTATATAGGCAGTGAATGTGTGAATACACATCATTAAGCAACCTGCATACCACGCTGCAGAGGTGTAGAAGACTGAAATATCAATTTATCTACAGTTCCATACTGCAACTGAGCAGAACAGCAACACAAGCATCAACACAAAAGTATAAATCGTAATTAATATATACACAGTACTGTTTATATATAGCACATATACAATTGTAGCTTTTTATATATATATGTGTGTGTGTTTGCATAAAGCTACAATAGTAATACTCATAGGTTAAAGAGATCTGGTGTGCTAATTAGACAGTTGAACAAAAACCTGTGTCTTTAATGTTCTGTGTAAGAATACGTGTATGTCATGAATGCTCACATATATGACATGTGAAATATCTCTTTCAAGGCTTCATCACAGCGATCATTCATCTTCATCATGTCCAATGTAGTGAAGCTATAGTTGTTTTTCTGCCTCGTTACCTGCAGTGAGCAGTTAAAGTCTGTCACACACTTCATGACTTCATGTTACACGTGTTTAATCCCTTAAATATCCATTGCATATGCCGGAATCGGTTAATAAGCAAGAATAAAGAAAATCATTTGTGAAATAACATTGAGTGTGTAGCGTATAGTGTATGATTAAAAGTACTGTAGCACTGGTTTGTTTAAGCCTCACTTTGATGAACTCTCCTGGGAGCTGTCCATCAGGTAGACCAAAACCTTCCATCCTCATCTGGATAAAGAAACCTCGAGTAGTGTTAAAACTAGTGCGCAGGGGAAGGCCATACTTCTCTCCCAGCTGCTCTACTAATCCTGTACCAGTGGAGTATGATACAGATACTGCTAAAGAAACTATTGTCCTTTAGGCATAAACAAATCATTTTAGATATTAAACATAAAACCGCTCACCTGCTATATCATCCACTACCTCAGTGTAGGCTCGACGTGCGATGTCTAGCAATTCGTTTACATCAGGACGTACGGCATAGCACTTCTGTGTGCGCATATTCAGACTGCCCTTTATGTAGCTAGTGTCACTGTTGATCACTGTTTTGATTTGGTCCAAAATGCTGTTAAACCTACAAACACAAGTTATAAGAACACAAGCATTGTTCATTTTGAAGAGTTACACATTCAACCGTTCTTACAAGGCAGTATGATAGGTTTATAACCTGCAATCTTCTAGTGAAGTGTAATAAGCTTTCAGTAACGGTGTCTTTGCGTCCTTCAACACCATCTGTGAAGGATTGAAAACAGTTTACTGACCAAACCATACAAATTACATAAAGTATAGGTATATAAATGCCTGCAAACACTCAGATGTGACCTGTTCTGACCTTGAGTGGTTCAATCAGTTCTAGCATGTGTTTCAGCTGAATAACATGCATTATCTTTGCTTCTGCCACTTCAACCTACAGTAGATCACAGGCAAGAAGGAGAAGAAGAAAATTTCAACGCATTTCTTGTTTTTTTTCTTACTTACAAAATACACATCTAAATGAAATGTCATACTATTTATAGTACATTCTTAAAACATTATAATGGCACAATTCTAAAATTTATAGGTTCTAAATTCATCAGCATTAATTGTCACTGCTAATAATGATCCACCACACAAATAATACCGTATACTGATCACTTTTCACCGATGGACAGGTAGAATGGGGCTGTTGTGAATAATAACAGATGGACTATGTTCAGTAATTGTACACCTGCTACATGATCTTATCTGGCAAATGAGTGTAGTTTATAAACTGCAACCTGTATGGTGCAATGCAGTAGCCCCCTTGCCTAAAAGATTAAACAATGTTAAATTATTAACATTTCTGAATAGTATCTACCCAGTCTGGCCTATGCAAAATGCAGAAAATAAATATTTCCACTACGTACCATTTTACATTGTTAGAAACATAAACAGATTAAACATTTTAGCTTAAGACCTAAATGAGAAATATACATTCACTATGAGTGAAATGTTTGGACACACATTCTCCTTCAGTGATTTTTCCTTATTTTTATTATTTTCAACAGTATACATTAATACTGACTAAAAATGTCTTTTTGGACATTTGTGGCATTGTGCATAGAAAGTTCATCCCCAGGGGCCAGACCATTAATAGCCAGGTTTTAAAGCATCTGAGGGAGGACATACAGCAAAAGAACAGCGCTTTTAAACAGAGCTAATCTCGAAACTTTTTGATACCACTTCGTGTTTTATATTGTCCAAAGTATCTACATTTAGCTTTGATATCAGCCTGGCACACTGATGGCATTCACTCATCTGATTCATGAGGTAGTCACCTGGAAGTCTTGGTCAAGAGTTAATTTATGACATTTCTTGCCATTTTAATTAGGTTTAGACCAGTGTTTTTTTTTTTATTGATTATCAGAGTCTAAAAACTTTTATAGAAAAAAAAATGCTCACTTGGGTCATGCGATACATTACCTAAAAAATTAAGCCCACGAGCTAGCAAAAATTAGTAAGAAACAATCATCTATGGAGAGGAGACAATGAGGAGACAGGAAAAGAAAAGGCTACAACTTTTAAGAAAAAAAAGCGGCATTTAAAATACAATATCAGGAGTCTTACTTAAAATACAGGTTTTTCGCTACAGGTGATTCTCAAGCACCAAGCCCGGTCTGCAAAATATGTGGCAACAGATAGCAGCTTCAAAATTGCTTCAGCACATGGATACAAAGCACCCTGGATTAAAAGCCTTTGAAGTTTTTTGAAAGGAGAAAATGTGAACAAGAAGGACAGAAGCAATTACTGACAGCCACCACATTAACAAATGTGAGTGCGCTGAGAGCATCATACACCTAGTGGCTAACCGTATTGCTAAGATGAAGAAAACTTTTACTACCGGTGAGGAATTGATCCTGCCCGCTGCTAAGGACATTTGCCATGAATTTCTAGGAGAGGCTGCACTTAAAAAGCACAGGTTCCTCTTTCGGCTAGCACCATCACTAGGCGAATTGAGGATATAGAGGATATAGGACATTGAGACACAGTTGCTGGAGAGGATTAACAAGTACAGGTACATGACTCTACTGATATTGACAACAAGGTAATTTTGTTTTTAGCTGTTTCTATGCTAGGCCATGAAAATATTGTTTTACATGAAACCAGTCTGTGGCACAAAAAATGGGTTGGACCAGAAAGCAAAGGAAAAACAGCCAACAAGAATTCAACACCTCTGGGAACTCCTTCAAGATTGTTGGAAAGCCATTGCAGATGACTCCCTTATGAGGCTGAGTGAGAGAATGCCAAGAGCGTGCAAATCTGTCACCAAAGCAAAAGGCGGTTGCAAAAATATATAACATATTCTGAGTTATTTAACACGTTTTTGTTGGCTGTATAATTCCATATTTGTTCAATGTTGTAAACAATAAAAACAAAAAACTGAATAAGAAGGTGTGTCCAAACTTTTGACTGGTAGTGTACATCAGTAAAATTATATATAAAAAAAAACAAACACTTTACCGTTTCTTGCTTAGGGAGCTGCACAAGTGCAGAAAGCAGCTGATCTATATCCAAGAATTGTGTAATCGCTGTAAATAAAACAGTGATCATTAAGCTCAATCAACTCGGTTACAGATTTCTTGCGACACCATGTTGAAAAAATGCCCTGCAGTGCAAAAAGGAAGCACCTTACCATTCTTAAGACCAAAGAAGAGTTCCTCACTCTGCAGCAGTTCCTATAAACAGATGAACACAATGTTGAATAAATACAGTTTAACAAATGAAATAGTGTGGACATTCTACCTGTATGGTGTCCAGTCGTGTGTTAATGGTGTCAACATCCAGCAGAGGCTCCAGAATGTTCGAGCGAAGTCTCCTCTCACCACCAGGTGTTTTGGTGTAGTTTAAGACCTCAAGTAGAGTGTGTTCACTCCTGATGTTAAAACAACGATGTCAACACAAATATACTAGCGCGGTTCCTAGTAGGTTAGAGTATTAAAATATTATCAAATATTATTTTGTAATGAGATGAACAGAATGAGAAGAAAGAGCGTGAAGTACATTTGGTTATCTTTGCTAACCTGTGATCTCTGTTGTTAATGACTAGCTCTAAGTTCCTGGCCGAGACTGCGTCAATCATGGCAGTCTTCTCGCTGCCGGTGAAGCTCACTTTCAGAGATTTGGGAGCATAGACAGAGTTCTGAATGAACTCTAAGTACTTAAGGAGCGCTGCTGCAGCTGCCAGACAATAGTACCTGCAGTAATGCAACATATCAACTTAGATCTACATCCTGCCAGTCATCTGCATTACTGACCTTAGACTCACATTAAAGGTAGAGTTCAACCTGAAAAACATTTACTGATCAATACTGTATGTTGACACGCAAATCTTTTGCTTCTGGTTCTGTTTTACAGAAGTAATGGATAGCTCCACATTGCAAATTGTTCTGTACGTGCCAAGATACGTAAAATCTTATAATGCAATTTTTTTCTGTGGTTGCCAAGATTTTAAATCTTAAACCTGGACCTATGACATTAATTATCACTCACTCACTCACTCACTCATTGTCTATACCGCTTTATTCTGTATACAGGGTGGTGGGGACTTTGGGCATGACGCGAAGTGCCCCTTTGACGGACTGACGATTTATCGCAGGGCACACACACACATACACACACACATATCCACACACTACAGGCAATTTGGAAACACCAATCAGCCTAATCTGTATGTTTTTGGACTGTGGGAGGAAACCGGAGTACACGAAGGAAGAACAAGTAAACTCCATACACACAGACCGGTGGCAGGAATCATACCCTCGCCCCTGGAGGTGCAAGGCAATAGTGCTAACTAAGCCACTGTGCTGCAAGTTTAATTACCATTTTACTAAGTTATTTACTAGCTAATAATCTTATTTGTAGGCTGAACAAAATACATTTTTTAAAGTTTTTACATATTGACTTAATCTCATATGTCCAGGTCCACATTTTAAATCTCAGCAAGCACAGAACAATTTGCAGTGCAGAATGCAATGCAGCTAATTACAATAGCAATGAGTTACAGCAGAGGCACACACAGCTGATCTACAAGTTGACAAACACAGTGGTAATGAGGACTGTATTAGCTATAAAAGTAAAGTTTTTAGAACAGACTAAAGCAGTGCTAAAATGTCAAGTAAAAATTTGCATTTTAAGTTGAAAATTAAAAAGTGAATTAATTCTAAAGGTTTGCAGGGTGGATTTTTCCTTTACCACTAAGACACTATTCATTAAGGAACATTTGTATTTAGTTTATATACATCGATCAGCCAGAATGCTAAAAACAATACATTTTATTCAAACAACATATCTGAAATCTCTTTTGTGTCAAAAAAGAGACAAGCAGTGCTCCTAGCAATTTTACATTGTTCAGAAACAAAAGAGTGAGAAAGAGTGAGAAAGAGTGAGAATTTAAAACGATTAAGATTTGGGGAGTATGATCTGTCTGTTTTGAAGCAACAATTAAGGGTATGTGCATATGCGTACTGAAGTAAATTCAAGTAGAACTATGGAAAATCGGACTGTGGACCTGCCAAGAAATTCTGACAGCCAGATACTGTACTCACACTGCTCATTAAACAATCTGGCTAAAATTCAAGCTGATAGAAAATTCTTTGAAACTGCTTGAGTTCTACTGTATAACATAATTGCCTCACCGGTTTAACAGCACTTGTTTCTCATCACATTTTTGGAGGATGTTGCAGGAACCAGATTTGAAATTAGTGCATATTTTCCATAAACAATTAAATTCAAACGGTAAACAATATAGTACGAGGTGAAGAGACTTTATAGAATTAATCTGTTTTGCTTTTACTGACAATTTCCATACTTTTTGGCCCAACTTTTTTTAAATTGGGGTTGTATAACTGTTAAATTATGCTTCTTAGTACTCAGGTGACCTAGACAGTGTATGCTGAATGTTGTAGAGTTTTCTAGGTTGAGTTCTCTGGGACCCAATCCAGGCATGCATCTGACATGTATGTAGTGGCTAGTACCTCCCAAAAGTGGTCCAAGGAAGAACAAATTGTGAACCAGCAACTGGGTCATGGCTGCCCAAGATTTATTTTATTATGAAGGTGGTTTTAAAGCTTTGGCTGATCTGTGTATAAAACCATCAAATTTGTCTTATATTAAAATTAAACAATCACTAAGTGAATAAATGTAGAGCATACTTGGTTTGTACATCCATAAGAACAGTGTTGAACTCGGGTGCACAAAGTTGCTGGATGTACTCCAGTCCTTTCCTTTCGTTAAAGTACTTCCGCTGAATGGCAGTGAAAGCTACAGACTGCAATAAAATATATGAAACTAATAATGTAACAAAACTACATTTGCAGCATTTCATTACAAATGTTCTATAATTTTTATATTGCATGCTCAATTTGTGTACATTCTTTTAAAAATTACAAAAGTAGTGCTGACTTCTGGCTTTAACATGCTACTTCTAAACAATTGTTCATCTGACAGGCGTACAAATTTATTCCAAACATGTACCGAAAAGTTCTCTGTGATGAGGTTGTACAGCTTGGTTCCATGCCCTTTCTCGCTAGCAGTGTCTGGCATCAGAATCTCAAGAGGCACTAAGATATGCAGTTTGGTAATTACCTGAAACGAGTTTAGACATGCAAATCACATAAACACTAAATTTTCTTACTCAAGGGCTCAGTGTTTAAATACAGCCTAATGATAATTGTGCCGAACCCTGTTGGACTTAATGTACGTATGAGGGTGAATCTAAAATTATCTGCACTCTAACTATAGAATTTATCTTAATTAACTTTTAGAAATGACAAATAGATAATTTTTGACATAATCTCCTGGCTTTCAACACACTTTGCCCATCTGTCAACAGGTTTTCATATTCCCTCATTAAAAAATGTTTTGGGCTTAGCTGCGAGCCACAAATGCACCACTGTGCTCAATTCTTCATCTTCTCATGGCACCAAATAGGTAAAAGCCTGATAGAACAATATCAGGACTATAGAGAGGATGCTTTAAAACCTCAAAACACCTAAAATCACCTCAGAAAGAAGATTTTGCAGTGTGTCGACAGTGTGGGCAGAAGTGAGCGAATGTTAACTGTTATGAAAGACCACAAACAAAATCTCTGCACGTTGCTCTTCTTTCATGCAAACCACAAGTGCGGCATTCAAGTTCTCGCACCGCAGTTACAAATGAGCTGATGTAACACGTTCACACCTGCACAGCAGTGACTGAGGAGACAATAGTCTTGAACAGAAAGCGCTGATTAGACGGTGTGGCCAAAAGAAGTTTTAATATAACCAGAGTGCGGATAACTTTTTGACTCACCATCATAAAAACCAATGAGTCGATCAATTTGCAAATTAACTTTTGCAAAGAAACATTATAGAAATCTAACTACTATAGAGAAATGTCTTCAAATTTTATAATATTACTTTGTGAATTAATGAATGAACAAAAGTGGAGATTGTGAGTTTCTCTCAGGATCCCATTTGTAACTTAGCCTCTGGTTTGGGAACCTCTAAACTCAACAATTATATATACTGTGAAACCTTTAATTGTTGTTTGTATCAAACAAGGACTGAAAATGCCTCAAGTGTAATTTCACCTTGGCATAAGTCCCAGTATCTGCAAACTGTGAGAGTACCAACTCGGGGGACCTCGTGTTGATGCTGGCCATGCCAATCTCTCCCCTGGCTAAACCTCGGCCCTCCACCAAAGCCACGATTACAGATGCAGCATGGCACACAGATGCAGATGATGAAGATGTCACTAGATTCAAAGAATACTGCCCATCAAAATATGATTCAATGTTCTGATATGATCTTCACCAGCAAGGTGATCCCAAAGCACAAAGCATGATCATGGTTCAGTTTTGATTATCAGTGGTCATAAAAGGGGTTTTAATGTCAAAGGGGCTTTTTTCTACACTCACAAAAAAACATGATACTTTGTTTATGTTCTAAAAGACAATTAAAAAAGGCAAAGCCACTAGCACTTACTGTATTTGTTGATGCTTTTGTATACTAAAAATAGATCTGTAGTTGATTGTAAACTTGGAATATTGCCATAATAACATCATCTTTTTAATCAAACGTTTTTTTAATCAAACTTTGTTGCTGCTCCATTATTATTATGAGTAGTAGTAATAGTAGGAGTTGTTGTAGTATGACTGTCATTGTCTTTAACAAAGCATCATTTTCATACTGTTTAAGCAAACAAAAAATTAGAATTAAGATTCAATTATACACTACCGTTCAAAAGTTTTAGAACACTTTCTAACTCCATGATGGTTCCCGATATTTATTTCTTTCTACATTGTAAAGGAATGCTGAAGGCGTCCAAAAAATGCAATAATCTCCTTTGAACAGTTGATATTGAGATGTGTCTGCTACTTCTGCTCTGTAAAGACTTCATAACGCCTCTAATCT
>JAQMYG010000005.1:16302786-16325535 GCA_030014215.1 Clariallabes teugelsi
TATTTACACATTAAGTTTACTGAAAGTAAAAACAGTTGAAAGTCAGAGGACGTTTCTTTTTTTGCTGAGTATATATTTCTATTATCTCTATTAAGTATTCCCAGGCACTAATGATGTCTGTAGTAGATGTCAGCTTCGATCTGCCAACCATACTCTTACATTCTACACTTACACTAAGCTTCTTAACTCTTGTTCCTATTAATTTTTTTATATAATGTCCTTGACCACTACTGGCAATTTTCAGGACAGTCAATGAAGCTTTGCATTTGCCAAAAGTAAAAGCTGATGCTTTTGCTTCTCTGGTAGCTTGCAGAAGAAACCCAGTGGAAAAGTCCTACTCCGCCTCATCTTTCTACATGGATAGAAGAGCTTATGTCTTTTCTGCATTTGGAAAAAAAAAATGTAACCCCAAGGGCTCTGACGCTCATTTCTATAAAATACTGGACCTTTCATTTTAATGCTTTCAGTTTTTTTATTATTTTTTTTTTTTTAACTTCTAGAGTAGAGAGCATGCAGAGCAGTGCATAGACTACGTTGTTTTGTAACTCCTCTCTCTTGTTGTTGTTGAATCCTCCTGACTATTTATTGATTTATTTACTTACTTACTTTTTTCTTTTTATACATTTATTTGCCTTCTTTATATTATGTTTCTTCTCCGGAGATATTAATTTAATGTTTTATGGGTGGTGGGTTGGTGTAGCAATTTAAGAAAGGGAAATTGTTCTGGTTTGATTGCTTTTTTGTTGGCTGTTGTTTTGAAACACTCATTTAATACTGTATGCACCTTGTACTCACTTAATTCTTTATATTCATTCTTACTTTATTTTGGTAGTTTTAAAAACACTGTTAAGACTCAAGATTAAAAATGTTTTTTGTCTAGTTATGTTTTGAGCTGTGAAAATGATGGGACTATGTGATGGACTTTTTTTTTTTTTGCTTGTTTAACCCTTGAATTAAATCACACCTTGACTGCTTTGTTTCAAATCCATTGTGGTGGAGTGCAGAAGCAAAAATGTAAAAGTGTCAGTGTTCAAATATTTTCTTCAATGATTTGCAGAAAAAAAAACATGCTAGCGGGCAGTGGTGATTCAAACAGTTAAGGCTGTGGGTTGCTGGGTTACTGATCGGAAGGTGAGGGGTTTCAAACCCCAGAACCGGCAAGTTGCCGCTGTTGAGACCTTGAGCAAGGCTTTTACCCTATCTGCTCCAGGGGCGCTGTATCCTACCTGCTCCTGCGCTCTGACCCCAGCTTCCTAACTGGGATATCCAAAAATAATAAGTGCCCTGTGCTGTAAGGTACATGTGACAAATAATTGAATCTTAAATAAAAAATATGGAAAACAATAAAAATTTATCCCATATGATCACTTTTATCATATGACAAAAAAAAAAAAATTTCTTGGTTTGATGTAAGCATGAAAATGATGTAAATCTTATACTGTAAATCTTTGTAGGTACTAAATTCTAATTGGGAGATAAATAGGACACTTATGGGACTGCCATGTTAGACAGCTGGTTATCAAAAGGTAAACTGATGGTATATATTTTGGAAGAATGGTGTTCATTTCAAAGGAGCCTGAATTATATTTTCCGTATATGTATAATCATATATCCTTGAAAAGTCTCAGCTAAAGCAATTTCATAAAAAAGTGATACAAGTTGTCGATGTAGAAAGCCCACCTGCTCCATGGCCATATGTTTTCCATGATAATCGAGTCGAATTGGCACCTCAGAAGTGAACCTGAACTCTCTGAAAGAGAAAAGTAAAAACTAATATGTAGAGAATTGTCAATAAGCTCTGAGTTATAGCCACATACATCAAGCACTTTATGAAAATAATCACAAACAGAGGCGTACTCACACACCTAAAGAAAACAGGCTGATCAGTATAAGATGTGGCGGTAGACTCATGCTCATGGCTGGAGGCTCCGAGGCCGTTCATACTGGCACGGGTTTGGGTTGGTACGGAGATGATTGGTGCAGAGCTCTGACCTGCTCCTCCACTTGATTTCGCAAATGTGCACGCTACTTCTGGACCAGAAGGCTTTTTTGTGGATACACACAATGCTACAAAAAAAGAAACTTTCATGTGCAGAAAACCACCACAAAAAATAATAACAACCCTAGTGTTTTATATTACGCATATTAAGGCTTACCCTCCTGTTCTGGTGGGGAGAAGAGCTCTACCTCTGTAGCCAGACTGGTAAAGAAGTCCTTCAGGAAGAACAGAGCATCCTGCCAGGGGGGGAAAAAATGAACATTACACCATACATTCCCATCTGCTGTTGGTACTGATGGTTTAATATGTGCTGGTAAAAAAGGTAACAATAAGAGGTTTCAGAACCCATAATCATCAATGTCACTGAGTGAAAACAGTTGTGCTTTTTATGAACATGCACCTGGTCAATGTTGAGACGAAGTGGCATAAGGGAAACACGCAGGCAGCATTCTTGTGGAGCCTGACCCGCCTCTGGACGCATGTGCAACACTCTGACTGTGAGCTACAACACAAAAACAACACACGTATTAAAACCATGTGTGTCAAATGCAGAAGCAGAACTACTGCATGCACTCTGTTTTATACTAGCAGTTTCAGAAATCCTGATGTTTAGAAGACCATGACAGTAATTTCTAAAATGGAATGAGCAGTTTTAGCAAAAAATTGTGAGAATTTGTCTTAAGTGGTATGGTCAGTTAAAATATCTTGCATGACACCTCTGATAATACAGTAAAACCTTGGATTGTGAGTAACTTGGTCTGCGAGTGTTTTGCAAGACGAGTTAAATTTTTAATACATTTTAACTTGATAAATGAAGGAGGTCTTGCAGTATGAGTAGTACGTATACGATTTGTCTATCAAGCGTCACGTGATCACAACTGAGCCAATGGTTATTCTCTCTCATGCGCTGCGGGATTGTGGGTAATCTCCCCTGCTCAGTGCGCATGCCTCACTCATAAAGCCAACATCAGTGCGCACATGTACTGTTTACTAAAGCATTATGACTGTGTGTGTGTGTGCGTGTGTGTGTGCGCGTGTGCGTGCATAAAGCATTTTTTAAATTTTGTCTCCAAGTGTGGTGTCTATTCTTTAGTAACTGTTCTGCAACAACGGCCCTCATGAAGAAAAAGGTTAAAAAGGCTGTAGCAGTGCGGGAGATTAATCTGTTTAACAAAACCTGCCAAGGTCCAATATGGCCACAATGTAAATAAGTCTGGCTGACTGTGTAATTTGTTGTTTTAAGCTTTAAACCTTAAACATATTATGTTGAGGCCAAGAAAAAAAAAACTTTGAGGTTTAAAATCTTTAAATCTTAATCACCATGTTGGAGTGGGCTTTCCTGGGCATCTCTTTGCTGGAGTAGAGATAAAGAAACTTGTTCATCATGGAGGAGGCCAGTCTGTCTCGTATCTCCAGATCCTGCACTGAGAAGACCTGTCTGGATACCGGCTGTTCAGCCAGTGTACTTGTCTCTGGGCCCTTCAGGGGGTAAACTTCATGTTGGAACCGTACCTGAGACCACAAATACTTTAATGTTAATTAATTCCATCAAAACCATCAAATGTAGTTTTGTTAAATTTACCATTGCTATTTGTACCATCACAAATTTATTGTGACAGACTTATTTCAAGTTCTCAGGTTTAAAATTGTTCCAACTGACCTTGCTGAGCTGGATCTCCATCAACACATCTGGATTCCTGCCCCAACCTCCCCCTGAGCGAGAGCCACTGCGGGCCTGCCTTACTGGTGTTTGAGAGGGGGAGCTGTGAGGAGTACCCCTAAACATACACAGACAAACCACAACACTCTTTTGGAGCCACTCTTAAAGATGTAGCACTACATTTCTGTTACCATTACAAGACACTCAAACATTAAAATGTGTTTTACTGTATATACTGTATTACCATTATTTTCATAATGTTGTGATAGAAGCAATAGTCCAAGACCCACACCCTTACCCTCGACTGCGGGCTGGAGAGGCTGAGAGCGGCCCGCTCCCAAAGTCCTTTCCTCCATAAAGGTGCCAGATCACAGAGATCTCCTTAACCAGGTACCTGACATCAGGCACAGGGAAGTTCAGTGGGCCTCTGCTGGAAGTGCTGCCCTCTAGAGGCTCGTTAAAATGATTGTCCAGAACCAAAATGGGTTCGCTGGTCAGTTTCTTTACCACAGGCTCTTCATCCCTTCCCTGATAAACAACACAAGACACATACCCTCAAACATACTGTAATTTTCAACATATTTTACATGCCTTGAGTTGTGCAAGTAGATACACAATAGACTGTCATACCGTTGCTCTAAACCCTGGAGTGTCCAGAATGCAGAAGTCATCAGAGTCATGGTGTGTGCTGGGGCCAGGGGGGGAGATGAGCGGTGAATGCAGTATGGGGTATGCCTGGCAAGGATCCTGGCCCACAGTGCCACTTTCATCAGGGAAGAGGAAGAGATCAGAAAGTGGTGGGTCTTGATCACTTGTTTGATCAACATGTACACCTACAGGGAAGAGAAAAATAAAAACAAAAACTATATGTATTGGACATTTGACTGAAAATGAGAGAATTCAGATTATTATTATTATTATTATTATTATTATTATTATAAGTAATATGAGAAGGAACCCATGTAAGACATTAAAGAAACTCCACTGATTCTAGGTGAAGTTGCATAAATGACATAAATCAGAGGAATTCATCCTGACCATTAGACTGCAAGATGTGACTCTGCAAGGAGTCGGTTTCCTCCATTGCATCACTCATCAGATCTTGCAGCATCTGCTGCTCAGCATCAGGAAGCAGGGGGCCATGTGACTGAGGCTTGCTCAATAACTCCACCTGCAGAGGGGAAAATGCAACTGAATCACAAAACTGTTTATTTTGCACAATATTGTTATAACAGATTGGGCTGTTTGTTTACTGCTCTCATGCCCATTGGTAAATAAAGTCAATTAAAGTTTATAACAGTGAAAATATCCTATACTTTAATCATATAACCCCGTATATCAAGTGTTTGAGATAGTTATATTAAACCAAATTTGGCCTCAGACTGAGGCTAAACTAATTCTATGAAATGCATTATAACCTTTGCTCTTTGTTTGGTGCTGCCACTCTTGCTCTCCACCCTGGATGGAGGCGTGAGGTCTCCATAGCTGGCAATGTACTGGATCAGGTTCATAAGTGCAGCACAGGAGTCAGAGCAGGTCCGAATGTGAATGACATCACTTGAGCAGCGCAACTCAAACCTTGGTTCCGTCTAAGACATAGAGAAAGACAGGGTGTTTACAACAGTGAACAATTAAACAGTTCGCAAAAGAAACACGAATCCTATTTTATTCTATTGGTTTTAACAGGTTAGTTTTAAATCTTAATATTAGCTAATAAACAATACTGATTTAAGGCTAATGACATCATAACTGAACTATTCTCAAATTATGCAAAAAAAGTCACTGCCAGAAATTTGTGACTGATGATAACATACTATGATGTGCGAGTCAAGAACTTAAAATACGTCAGCACACTGGACTGGCTTGAACGCGTCTGATCTGACATGATACCTATCCAGCGTATCAGGCGTATTTAGTACATCAATAATTAAAACA
Organism: Clariallabes teugelsi; assembly: GCA_030014215.1. Taxonomy (NCBI): domain Eukaryota; kingdom Metazoa; phylum Chordata; class Actinopteri; order Siluriformes; family Clariidae; genus Clariallabes; species Clariallabes teugelsi. The sequence goes on from JAQMYG010000005.1 coordinate 16,308,381, forward strand.
CTTTCACGGATCTACAGTTTTTCCAGTAACATCCATGGCCTAGGTTCAGTAAGGCTAAGGGTACCTTCACATATGCAATCTTCAGTCCATTTGAACTGAACCCTTCAAATAAGGAAATTAGGAAAATGAAAAACATTGCACCAAAATAATCAGTCGACCCTAACACAGGAAGTGAAACAAAACATGCCACTATTTTAGGTCATGGCCAATATTTTTAGAGGTAAGCTGTTAAACTGATACATGAAACACAAACTGACCAAAAGGACAGAGCTGACCTGCTGCAAAAAAACTATGTTTAGAAATATTGTGTTTTTTTTAATAGAAAACAAAATTTTTCCCTTTGACATGAAGAGTGTTACTGTAATGCGAGACATGTCTTACTCTCTCCCCATCTGTGCCAGGTTTGACTGCTGTGATCCTGAGCTCTAAAGTTCCCATGTCTACCACCTGCACATAGTCTGAATAAAAAACAGTATAAATCACTTCTGACATCAGTTTGTAAAGCATTCTTTCTTTCTCTTAATTTGAACATAGGGCTACCACTACTCACCTCGAGCCAAGTTGACAGATACAGCATTACTTTTGTCAGACAGAAACAGCGCTGCTTCATCAAGAATGATTCTATAAGCCCAAATAAATATATTATCAATTAATAATATGAGGTATTGTATCCTGATGAGAATACACAGTAGAATACTTACCTAAGACAAGAAGAAGAGTGGTCCAAAGACACACTGCTAGAGATACTAAAGGTCTCGACTCTGAGCAGGGATCTCACAGGCAGATACAATGGCCTGGTGAGATTCAAACAGAATGTGTCACAGCATACTACAGGAATGCTCATACTTACAAAACAGCAAAAAACAGACAATACATCGACAGTTAATGCTTAGCATAAGAATGACCATCGATCAAACTAAAATAAACACTTCACCTGTAATCTAGGAAGCAGCTCCACAGGTGTAGGTGGAGGGTCGTAAAATAGGATGGGGGCATGTAGCCAAGCACAGGCTCATCTGTCACATTTAGAAAATCTACTATCTACAGATAAAATACATCAATATTTAGTCATTGGAGTGACACATAATAGTCATTTAGTCAAAATGAACTATATTAAATTCATAATAAGAAGAACATTGATGTGTATACTGGAGCCATTACCTGGTCATACCACCCCAGACCAGAAGGGACAACTCTGTGCTGAAATGTTGCCGCTCTCACTCCAACAGCAAGCAGGAACTCCTGAAAACAATTTCAGATTCATTGGTAGATATCAACACTTAATGTGAAGGTGAATGACATAAATAAATAAATAAATAAATACATGAGCGAGAATGATAATGAGTTTCATTAAAAAAATATTTTCCCATAACCTACTCTAAGTGGCCACTGCTTAGCGACTTTTTAAACACACTATATTATTTACACTTTTTTGCCTACAGTATATGGCTTGTTTATTTATATTTTTTACATAATCAACCCGTTGCAAAAAAAGAATTAAAAAAGTGCAATCATTCTGCAGTCATACATTGCTGTCATTGAACTTTTATACTATATTGTTCTGTGAATCATGTATTGAATCATATCGAGACAAAAGCATTTCCCATCCTATGTAGATATTATGTTTAGTACAAAATAAAAAAAAGGATTAAAAAAAAAATAGAAATGGACAGAAAAACCGTTACCTTTACATTGCGCTCAGTTGTCTGGGAGGAAATCTTGAGGGCAAGGGACAGCATACTCTGAGGTTCCACGCTCAATCCTTCCGAGGGAGACGCTCGTTCTGACGCAGACTCACACACATACAATACAGGCTCCAACCAGTGAGGGCGTGTCCTACAGGGCAGCTTCACGTCCCACACCGGGACATCTCCTTCTACTGTGCCTGACGAGCACAACACACATATACGCAAAGCACATTAAAAACAAACATGCAAAATATTTTATATATGCCCCTCATGCTAGCACGGGAATCAAAAGTCAGTCTTTATGAGTAACTCTGGACAGGCGAAAAGCAAACCTGATAATATTTTCGAAATATGTAGAATAAGAATCTGCCAGAGGAGCATACTGATTACCTATCTGCAATCTTGGACTGCTTACCTTGATGATAAAGGCAGATTGCAGAGGTGTGAAAACAGACATAGTGCTGGTCGTTATAACCCTCGTACTGTGTGACACTGAACACAACTCCATTCTTCACCTCCATCCAGAACTCCCCATGTTTATCCTTCAGAACGCTTTTATCAGATTGCTGGTCAAGCACAGAATTAAGAGCAGATTGAGACTTCATGCAATATAAAATTTTGTTAAGTTCAACCCTGGTGCATAGAATGTTATCGCACTACTTAAACAACATTGTTAAAAAAAAAAACAATCTGTGTAGTTATTAGGTAAATGTAACTAACGAAGAAGCCCCTGAGAATGCGATATAAAGTCCATGTACCTTTGCCTCTGTATGCAATGCTACCAGACAGTGATTGACGGATAGCAGAACAGAGAACAGGCTCTGTGCGTTTTTTGAAGGCATCTTATTTTTTCTCTTTTTCATGTTCCTATAGCCCAACTCAACTGGAGTGTAATATGGTAGAGTCTCCTCCTCTGAACCACTTTCTTCTTCTATAAACAAACAGAAAATCATAGGCTAAGAACTTATATACAGCAAAAATGTTAAATTAATCATAAGAAGCAATAATGTTAATGAAGTTTGACTGTAAACATCATCAACTTTGATAGATGGAAGAAGTCAATAAGCTCTTCCCAGACTCAAATTGTACCAGAATAGCAGGAAAGCAGAGCTCACCCTCAGGGCAAAGAGATTTGAACTGACTGAAGCTATCCTTGCTGTAAGTGCTGATGAGCTGGCTGGCTACAGAGAGACCACCCCCGTATGGCATGTTTTCCACCGTCTCCACTGGTGAAGGAGCGGTGGGCTCCCATAACAGCAGGTCATTGTTAATCCTGACAGTGCAAAAGATGTTTACTTTAACAAATACACCAGCAGAACAACCGTTATCATAGGAATCAATTAATTTCAAATTACAAAAACACAACAAGTATATTTTCTACTTGATTACCTGTTGTGTAATTTCTCATAGAAGGCCTTGTTAGGTAATGATATTTGCACATTGGGGAAAGACAGTTCGAGGATGTAACGAGAGTTGGTCATGGTTTTCTCCTGAAATTCTGTCATCTCCACTACATCTCCAGGGATAACCATCTGACAAGAACACAAAACCACAGTTGAGTAAAAAAAACATTTTGGAGTAATAGACATGAACACAGCTTTACAAAAAATATGTATGTGCCTATAACAAATGCATCTTTTAACATTCCTCTTCCACTTACTTCTTCATTTTCATACATGACACGTCGTGAGGAAAAGGGGGACGGCTCAGGTTTACCAAAATCACACACATCCTTCAAAGAGTGGGCAGTTCCTTCCTCCTCTTCCTCTTCCTCCTGGGAATGTCCTTCAGCACCTTCCTCCTCCTCTTCAGCCGTAACCCGCTCCAATATGGAGTGCACAACCGTGGGGTTCAGCTTCAGAACCACTCTACAGAGAGTCGGACAGGGATCTTTTCAAACTTCATAAGCATTTAACCAGATGCACAATATCTGTCTCAGATGTTCTGCAGGGGGAATTTGTTCAGTACATTTCTAAAGCACTATACCTAGGCCAATCGAATTTGCCACTGTCAGAAGAGGTCATGTTCTCCTCCATAGTATGTGAGACACGTAAAAACTTGGATGCAGAATGATCTTTGTCATTCTGGAATGTACCTGCGATTTTTTAAAAAAAAAAAAGGCTTAGTTGAAGTAGTCTAAATAATCAACATTTGTATGATAAATTTTTAACTAGCATATCTACGTTTGCTGTAATCATATAACAAGTCCTAAAAATAAAACATAAACTTTAGAAATATGGGAATAGTTATAAAAGATATTGCTGGGTACATGGTTATTTTCTTTTCTAAAAAATTTTCTTTCATTTTTGTGAAGCTGCTTTGAGACAATGACCATTGTTAAAAGCGCTATATAAATAAAATTGAATTGAATTGAAATGGTTGTATTCAAAGTGCATTTTTGAGGTCGTACCACTGAGCTCCTTAAAGGTGAGTTCTATCTTGGTCTGCTCTGAACTATTTCCACTGAACTCAGTTTTGAGCTCCAAATCTTCCAGTTCTAAGCGCAGCACCTCCTTTTGCAGAGATTTTTTAAACCAAGGGCCCCTCTCCTGGTCTGAGCGCAGGTCTGGGATGGGGAACCGTACCACTAGCACCAGTTGGGGAGCATTCACAGACAGTGCCACCAAACAGTGTGCGGGGCTGCGGCTATCTTCCAGAAAGACCTCTGCAAAAGCCTTGTGCTGGAGGCAACAGAAATATATACATCAGAAATTACACAAATCAACATTAAAGTAATACAAACAGAACTACTAAAGGAAGAAAGGAGTGATAAAAAGTTCCCCTTACTAGGCTAACATGCTTGTTATAGGATGTGTACATGTGAGAGGCCATGGTTTCGGTGGTGGCCAGTTTCTGGGGCTGAAGCAGGGAGTGGAGGCGGTCCACGATGCTTATGTCACACTCTGACCGAGCCTTACCCAGCTCCACCTGAAACTCTGCTTTACAGGGCATGGCACTCAGACGCACCTGCCCACCCTGAGAGAGGTGATGCATACAGAGAAGAAGAGAAGAGAATAAGTATATGTATGCATGATGAGACCATCAATGTGGATCTACAACCACATCTAAAGAGCAATGTGTATTATATTTCTCCTGCTTATGTCATGAGCCTGTATATCAGTGGCTCTTAACTCCTTAACTTCCTGCAGAACCCCCTGTCCTGCACATTTTAGTGTTTTTTCCCATGCTCAGTTCAGAAAAAGGACTTAATTAGCTGATTAGTTAAATCAAGTGTGCTGAGAACCCCAACTATATATAAATTGGTATGTTCATGCCATTAGGAACTTAAAAAGTATGAGATTGTTAACTTATTTACCACCCGCTTACCTGTGGACCTCTGCGTTCTTTTAACTTGTAGAACAAATGAAGACAGGTTTGGGTAGCTGAATCACAGCTGGCAGCATCAAACGTTAAAAGCTGGTGTTTTAAAGACAGTTTAAAAAAAAAAAAAGCATCTTAGTCAGCAACTGGCCAACAAATGTGTAAATAGTATCTGACATGAAGAGAACTGTAGTATACTGTACCTCTGTGTACTGGACTCCGCTCTGTACAGTGCTTCTGTGATTCTCTGTAGGATAGAGGCATTCTAGCAACTCCATACACCTCAAAGACAGATCTGTGCTTAGAGTACGTAGACTGGAACCCTGGCAATGCTCATATGTCACCTTTAACCCCTCACCTATGAACCTAGAGAGAAGGACACAAGTGTGAAATGTGTACTGTGCCAGAAAGCTTTGAAAAAAAGAGACATTGACAGTAACATTAAAAATGTTACTATCCCTCTTTTATCTGAAAAATAGTGATGTAACAACAAAGATTATTTGCTGTTTCAATATAATGTCGTCACATTTCTTCAACTGCATTTGATTTAATTATAAAGTTTTATAAGTTTAGTATTTAAATGTGTTTGGTATTTATCCAAATAATTAAATATCTGGCATAAAACTTTCCATAACCACAGACTGAGCAAAATAATTTTACCAAAATTGATAAAATAATAGTGTGAAGAGGTTTTTTTGTGAAACCACTGTAATGTCACTGAAATTTAAAATAACTTTAGATTTTATTGAAAGTTTTTTTTTGTTGTTGTCTTTTTTATTTCTTTTGTGTGTTTCTTCGCATAAGAATAATATAGTTACTAGGCATTATATGCTCATTACAGAGTTTATAGTATATATATTATATGATTAATAAGATGTTATTTGAGATTCAGTCACATAAAATGTCAATAACAAAGTCAAAATAAATTCAGTATTAAGTGCGTGCTGGAAAATGTTTAATACATATACCCATTTAATGTTCTTTTTTTATTTAATTACTTTTTTAAGCCATTTGTGTATTACAAGCTCTCACTCCATATAAAATAATTTGGTGAAAAATATAGGTGGGTTCACAAGTAGGTCGATCGATAGATAGATAGATCGATAGATAGATAGACAGACAGACATACACAGATGAAAGCAGAACTTGGGTTCAGATGCTGACATATGTTTTTGCATATGAATATGTGTATTATTTTTATATAAGGTTCAAATAGCATGTACACAGTGGTATTTGTTCATACTATATAATTAAAAGAATGATCAGCACATAAAGCTCACCTGAGGTGGTCGTGTGGGCAGGCCTGGTCAAAAACATCTCGTGCTTGAAGGAACCCTCTTAGATGTAGCTGATCATCTGCCATCATGTGGAAGAATTCAGAGGCCATTGGTGCGAGTGGGCTGAGAGTTGAGTCTGGGGGTGGCAGAGGATCGATGTGCAGCACAGATAGGCAGATATTGCCCACTGTTAGCCTGAAAACCAGCTCAGGTCTAGACTCATCACAGTGGCCCTTAGAAGAATGAGCTTGAAACAAGGAAAGAAACTAATTTTTAGAAAAGCATTTCTGTACAATATAAAGTCCTAGTTTAAGAAAAGTTTCAAAATTGTTTTAAAAGATTGATCCACTTAGAAAAATCTTTGCAAAACTATACGTAACTTATACTATAAGTTCCATTCTGCAAAAACTGCACCAGTGCTGCGATCATTTGCTGTGTGAAAGACTTACATGTCTGTCTGCCCAGACTATGTGGGCACAGAGGCTCTCTAGAGAACAATGGTGTTTCATGACTTTGTTTCTCCTTCTGTTTAGGCATATCCAGGTACTCATCCCACACAGTCTGAAATACATTTCATAACATTCAACACAACTGTTTCTCTTATATTTGTGCTCTGTTATTTTACTTTAAAATGAGCTCATTATGCTGTTTAAAGCAGATGACTTACAGCTGCGCTGCCAGAGGGTGACTCCGCCAGAGAGGTGGAGTAGTTGCTGTTGAGAGACAGATCCAGGTCTACAGTGGGTGGGTCTCCAAGAGGGGGCAGAGATGATAGGCTGTGAGACATGTCCATGTCGGCCATGGAGAAAAATACATCTTCTGCTAGAATGACCCAAAAAAAATTACCAGTAAATAGCATGCACAAATATTTTACATGACAAATGTTTAGGCTGGCAATATTTAATTTTTAATCTTTATTAAAAAAAAGTTAAAGCTAGAACATACCTCGGCTTGACACTGTTCTGGTGGTCTGACTCTCAAATAAGTCCTGTTCAGTACCAGCAGTCATTGGCTCCTTTTTTAAGCAGCGGTTAAGCTCCATGTGTAGACGGTACTCATCTTCCTGCTGCATGGGACGACTCTTTCTGTCTTTAGCCAAGCCAGACCATTTTTGACCTGCTACACAAACATACACAGAGATCCAATCAGCCAAGCTGAAGGAAACTAATAGAAATTATGTAGTAAATAATGTGGTGCACTTTAAACATTGACAAACCAAGACAAACCTGAGCTAGAGAAGACTCCGAACATATCCAGAAGCAGGTGGACTTGCCGTGGTGAAAGCAGCATGATCAATGAATCAATCTGTCCTTCAACATCCAACTGAGAAAATGGCTAAATGTCAGTGCTTAGCAATTAGGTCAAAATCTCTATGGCATCTGGGTTTGCTAAACTATTCAGGTGCACCATATGGTCTACAGTATATGGTACTTAATGATACTTCAAATGTTCCATTTTAAAGACACTACCACATTACACAAAGCAGATGATGAATTTATGAATTTATGCTGAAAAAAAGAGTCTGTTTTCTGATAATACATCATGGTGTAGACAGAGCAGGTATCAAAACCAAGACATGTTTTAAAGAGCAAATAAAATGTAAACATGCCAAAAGATAAAACAAAATAAAATAAAGATTGATATTGCTGTAGGGTTCCAGACCTTGGCTCCCGGCATGGCTTCATTCTGCTTCAGGACCAGGGACAGCTCCAGTCTACCACTAAGGCAGCCCACCTGAACAGGTTCAAAAGGTGTGCTGGCACAAACAGGCTCTGTGAACTGTGGGTGAGGCTCACAGATAATTTTTGGATTCCAGCTTGGTGATAACTTAGGCTCAGTTTCCTGTAGATTCAACAACAGAAGTGGATACAGTAGGACATCAACATGCCCAAAAGCTACGAAAATGTGAAAACATTTAATAATTTATAGCGCATTTAAAAAAAAAAAAAAATACTTTAGTGTGATTATTATATTAATGTCAAGTTAAATAAATCTGCAATAATACAGGGAGTTTTCAAGTCAAACTGGGACTTATGACATAAATAGAATAAAGAACACAGCTATGAGAGTAAAAGCTCCCTTTATTTCTCTATTAAATCCTTTGCTACAGTAATGCTCTTATCCCAGTGTTTCACTAGTGCTTGGATATCATCAACAGGAACTCCTTTAATTGCCCAAACATGTGAGGTCAGGACAATACGGGGGTGTGGCTATAACTCTGAGCTGAGCTCCTGTAATGTGCGTTTCAAGGATCAGAAGTTCCACTTGCTGAATGGTCACGAGAGCAACTTGGTCAGGATCGTCATTCACGGATGTATGGCCTTCTTTAAGACTGTGGTTAAAAGTCTCATCAACGTACTGTGTGTTGATGTCATCTGTAAATGTCGTTTTTATGTCTCCATTCATGAGAATGTCCTGGTTTGACAAGAATACCTCTCCTATTAGTGTCATAACTGAAACTCACCGACTGAGTTGGGGATGATTTGACACTGGCACGGGAGGTCTCTGAAAATTCATCCCAAAAAACATTTGCACCCTCCAATGTCAGGTTTTTGTGTGCAAATGTAGTGGGCTGGTGAATGTTCACACTTGAGCCCTCTTCAGCAGCTTCATCACAGTAAACCATTCTAACACCAAAGCACAAACAGTTTTTAACAACTCACAGTAACACAATGATTTGACACTTCAAAGCAGAATGCTGACCATTAAGAAGAAAAATCTAAGAAGACTGATAATGTAGCTCTTATAGCAAAAGATAGTGTCACTTATAATCAATTATTAAGCAAAATTAGGATAATCTGACCTTGGGTATTTGGTAAATTTGTACAGATTGTACAGATTTTGTGTATTATTTTCATACATCAGCATGGCTGGGACAGTAGTTTCGGCTATAACATGAACAAAAGACTAATATTCATGTTCTTGTTCTTTTAGATTATTGTTTCTGTATTATAACTTCATAACCAATCATGTATTATAAATTATTGAAGTGTTATTTATGTTTAAGAAAGTAAAACATATAATCACTGATGTGGTGACATTTATTTAAGATGTAAGGAAGGAGTCGGTTTTATGCACTTTGTAACATTCAACAAGTCTCCAAAAAAGATGTTTTTGCTCCCCACTGTCTGTAAAAATCTCAGATGTTCAGCAATTCATAAAACACTAAAGTCAGCATGAAGCCACAGTCAAAGTCCTTGTCATTACCTCCCTCCCAATTCTGATGTTTGATGTGAAAATTAACAGAAACTCTGTTAAAGAAAGCTGCTGTCACTACATGACATGACTGCATGGTCTACCATAACATTTTCAATGCATGTATATTATGCTGTTAATACAGTTTACCTTTTGATTCTGATTTCAAGGGCAATTCCTGTCTTGGAATTTTCTGGAACATGTTCGATCTTAAGGACAGTATCCAAAAATGTGACCTTGACTCTTCTCAAAACTAAAGAACAGAAAATGGACATTTTAACTCACTCAACAACAAACCACTAAAAAAGTTGCACCACCACACGTCAGCTTTTTAATTATTTACACAAACTCCTCATGATTTAAGCTGGTCTATAACTAGACAAAGACATTGTTTCGATATAAACTGAAAAACTGTAAAGTCATGACATTCCACATAACTACACACGTAATGTATAAACACTGCTATAAACATAATAAACTGCTGAATTTACCTGTAAAGAATGACGATAACCAAACATGATCAATGGCATATGACTGAGTTTTACTGAGAACGTTTGTGCTGGCCCTCAGTGACATTTCAGGAGATTTCAGTACCTGTCTCTATTGTTTCAGCAAACTTCTCTAGACCCTCCAGAGGTTGGAAACCCTCTCCCAGATCATCGGTTAGTCTCTGACTCAGACATTCCTTCGCTAGTTGCATACTGCTGGTCATGAAGCTGGACCAGTACATAGGCTCTGTACCAGATGCTAAACAGAGACAGAGAAGAAGCAGCTAATACATTTAAAGAAACACACACCAATGCTTAAACAATCCTTTAACAATTACTTTTGCAATGATGAACCAATAATCCCACTTACTCATTCGAGGCCTTGGCCTGAAAACCATTTCTAAGCCCTTGACTTCCAGAGCACAGTTGTCCTGAAGCAATGAGGCCCAGGGCACAGTGAGGGTAATGGCCTGAATGAAGCCCTCAGTCACTTCGAATGGAGCATCCACCGACTCCAGAATCTCATTCAGTGACTAAAGGAATGTAACAATTTCATGAGTCATATTAGTTTATTGTGTGTGTACATGTACAGTTGCGGTCAGAAGTTTACATTTACATATCAGGGACATAAATGTCAGGGAAACATTAGGCTTGCAATTAACTTTTTAACTGTTTGGCTGGGGCAGAACTATGCACAACATAGATATTTAATAGAAGAAAACCCCAAACATTTGGTGCACAAGTTTTATTAATTTTGTTTTATTTTATTTAAAATCTGAGGTAGCACTGTGACCTTGCACCTCCTGAGGCGAGGGTTCAGTTCCTGCCTTGGGTCTGTGTGCATGTAGTTTGTGACCCCTTGAAAAAAAACTTGTTCAAAGAAGTCACTGAACGCGCATTCATTCATTCTCCTGGTAAGTGAATGCAAACTTCTGTCAGCAACTGTATAGCAAATAGGTAACACTGCTGCATTTACAACCTCCTAGTAGAGGCTACAGCATTACTCGTCATGCCCGGTGGAGACATTTCCTTCTGTCATGCAGAAACTTACCCATTTGTCCAGCGGCACTTGTGCAAGTGAACCTTTGCCTTGATAGAGGTCCACACTAAGCTGGTCCAAACTTAGCTTTTCTTGGAGGAAGTTGCCCAAGTACCGATGCAGCAAGTACCTGCAGGCCCGCTTTTTAATGGACTCTGAAAAAGGCCACGGCATTGTGTCTGCTTCGTGAACTCAGTCTGTTGTACCCAAGAAGACCTTAAGCTAGTACTATACTTCCATGCAGAACAAACACAGATATCCTGCTTGATTCCGAGAGCGCTCTTTGAGCAATCATTCTGTCATTTGTAACGTCCAGTAGCTTCAGTGGTTTAATACTGGCCTCCCACGTGAAGTAAAGTGGCATGACAGGCCCAACTCATGTGGCAAAAAAAACAGCACCTACAAAATGACAAAAATCTGTTACAATAAATATATCCTAAAATTTAACAGAAACAGAAATTTCATATTATCTAAATCGGAACAGCATAATTAAGTACAAATGTCATGTTTGAGCTGGGAACTGTTGAATAGATGTCCTCCCAACAAGTAGACATACTGAGCAAGTGTGGACAAATCACTTACCAAGAAGAAAACTAATCAACGCTACCTTTCATTGATTATTATTGAAGGTTTTTCATTTGGCAAAACAAATGAAAGTAAAATAATGCACAAGACAATGCTGACAAATAACTCTGCCGTTACAAAAACAAAGCAACAAACACCTCCTAATCAGAAATATCAGATGGAAATAAAGCCACTAAGCAGACCTGAGTATCTTTCTTGCATTGCAACAAGAGAACACCACAACTCATAGCTGACATTTGTCCAAAAAAACTTAAATGACTTTTTGTTGAGGGGGTAAACATAATATGATGAAGAAACAGTGCTAAAAAGGATAATGATAACAACTGAACACAAAACTTATAAACAGGAATCTAAAAAATCATTACAATTAATCAACTGAAAAGAGTACAACACGTTAGATAAAATAACATCCTCACATAAAAGCAACACAAACACATTTAACAAAACCTGGAATCCATTTCTAAATAATTTTGATTTATACCAGACACTTGGGGTTGAGGCCACACACATTTTAGCAACTCTTACAGGTTTAACAAAGAGGTTCATATGACACACTATTTTTAAAACAAATATATTTTATTTATGTCTATGACTTGTTCAATACATACGTTGATTTGTTGCTATGAGAGACGAGTATATATATTCACTACGGTTTCTTGGTTCTTTTCTCACATTTTTTTTTCCTTATGATTCTCTTCTCTCTCTCTTTCTTTTTGCTTATTTACCCCTTGATAAATTTTCTTTTCCCCTCCTGATAAAGATTCACTTGTGCATTTGTGTGGTGGTGGTTTGATGGGTTCTGGGGCTTTGGTGGGTGTTTATTCTGCACTGCGATGGGGTGTGAGCGTCTCACACATGGTCTAATACTGTAGTGACCCAACCACCTCAGGTTTGGTGTGTTGCGCGTTGTCAGGTACCTTTTCTGCTCACCACGGTGATGGAAATGCACAGCTGAATTGTTAGCCAAGCCCAAACCAGTCTGTTCATTATAATATGAGCTGTCAAATGGCATCGTAAGCTGCAGATTCTACACTCCCAGGGCATGTGTAGGAGCTTGGGAAAGTAGGTCTTCTGGAATATTGGGCCGGCCTGGTGCTGGTGGTCATGCCATGGATGTGTCGGGCTGCCCTTCCCCTCTTCTGTCTGGTGTTTGGTAAGGACATTTACTGAGCTCTTGACCTGTATCCATATAGCTGGATATATTGTGATACTGCTGCACGATTGGCTGACTGAATGGCTGCGTAGATGTGCCGGTACACCCTCATATCTCTCTCTCTCTGTATTCATGTACGTACAACTATTTAGCTTTATTTACTAACTGTATTTGTTACTAGTTCTATCTTTATCAGAACACTTATTGTACTTTAATGGTTTATCCTTTCTCTCAGTCTTTTCTCTTTTGCATTGGTGTTGGTTTGCATTTCTGTGCTACTTTGTACAATACCAGTAAAATGTTTAGAAATACTTTCTACAATGGTATTTTTACTGATATTTCTTTCTTTTTACATTGTAAAATAATGCGTAACGCATCCAAAATATGCAATAATCTCCTTTGAAACATTTTGCTGTTAACTGGTGATTTTTCTAAATGAAGCTCCCCTCTGCAGCAGAGGTAAGTTTTGGTCTTGCTTTCCTATGATGGTCTTCTTGAGAGCCAGGTTCATCATAGTGCTTGATGGGTTTTGGAAATGCACTTGACAATACTGTTCTTGCGAGAACTATTCCAGAACAGGTGACCTTCATGTCTTAAAATAACAACTGACTGTTTTTGTTGTTTTATTTAATTACATAATGACATGTGTTATTTCATAGTTCTATGAAAACTCTTTTTCTAGAATGTAGAAAATAAATCCAAACTTTTTACTGGTACTGTATTAATATTCTATATCGTCCATCGTCCAATCGACAGGAATTAAGTTAGTTTCTAGCTAACCAACCAGAACACTATAACCTGATATCACATTATTTATATATTTACTATCTGCTCCAGGTAATTGGTTTTCACCAAACATTTCAACCAAACCCAGGGACTGAGCAGCACACTGGACCTACATACACTTGCCTGATGCTAACTAAAGAAATTATAAATTACCCACCCCTGACTCAGGACTTTTGCCAATTATCTGTTGAAGTGTAACCTGCAGCAAGAGGAAAGGAGATCAACTGTAACATAAAGTGTCTCAAAGGTCTCGATATACAGGGAAAATAAACACGTTTGATATCAAGTCAGTTCTGAAGAGTGTTTTTCAATTTTATTAAAATATTTTTTTGTGACATTTGAAACACTGGATGTTTTCGCTTCATTAGATGTGCCTGATTAACAGTTGTTAAATGAGGACAACTGTAACAATTGTTTAAGGAAAACTATAGTAAACTACACACACTTGCCACTTCATTAGGTACACCGTGCTAGTCCCAGGCTGGACCCTTTTGTTTTCAGAACTGCCTTAACTCCTTGTAGCATTAATTCAGCACAGTGCTGGAAACATAAGAGTTATCTTATCAGAAATGTGATCGATATCGCTCAGTTGCTACAGATTTGTCAGCTGCACGTACATGATGTGAATCTCCCGTTCCACCGCATCCCAAACGTGCTCTATTGGATTGAGATCTGGTGACTATGGAGGCCATTTGTGTTGATGCCAGTGAACTCACGGTCATGTTCAAGAAACCAGATTGAGATGATTTAACTTTGTGACATGGCGCGTTATCCTGTGGTCAGAAAAGGGGTGGACATATTAAGCAACAATACTCAGGCAGGCTGTTGCATTTAAACGATGCTCAATTGGTACTAAGGGACCCAAGAAAGAAGTTTGTCAAGAAAATGTCCACCACATCAAATATACCACCACCAGCAGCCTGAACCGTTAATACAAGGCAGGATGGATCCATGTTTTCATGTTCTTTATGCCAACTTCTGACCTTCCATCCAAAAGTCAAAGCAGAAATTGAGACTCATCAGACAAGGCAACATTTTTCCAATCTTGTGTTGTCCAATATTGGAGCTAAATCTAACTGTATCCTCAGTTTCCTGTTTGTTGCTGATAGATATTGTTGTAGCCCGTCATCTTCAAGGTTCGACATGATGAGCAGTCAGAGATTCTCTTCGGCATACCTCGAGGGAAGATACTGCTGCCTATCTTTCAGCTGGAACAAGTCTGACCATTCTCATCTGACATTTTCGACCAATGAACTGGATATTTTCTCTTTTTCAGACCATCCTCAGGCCAACCCTAGAGATGACTGTGCATGAAAATCACAGTAGATCAGCAGTTCTGGAAATCCTGGCGAACTTCAGCAGACCATCTTGATCACGGCTACATATCTACGTGCATTGGCTGGTTAAATATCGGCTTTAAAGTGGTGTAAATAATGAAGTTGTTGGTGAGTGGGTGGACATAAATAAATGCAGAAACTAAGTTTGCAGGAAAACAAACACAGAAAACTAGTGTAGAAACGTAACAGTAACAGCACACTGAGTGTGACGAGTCAAGTGAGCTGCTGAGTACAGCACTGACATTAATGTGTGACACTACAGTACATGTGAGTACAGCACTGACATTAATGTGTGACACTACACTCCTCTGTCTGTGTCCAGTCTGAACACCAGCATGTGTGACACCGGCGTCCTCGCGCTCGCTCCTAAAGACATGACAGGTGACGTCAGCTGTCTTGCTAGTCAGCTAAGCTAAGCTAAGCTAAGACAAGCTTCATACACTCATGAGGAAGTAAGAATTTGGTTATCAGTTAAATAATCCACCTGTAATAGCCTCCACATTACGGGCAGCCTGTTTCCCCCCACACTGCATCAGTTACTTTAGTCAGTTGGCCCTCTTGCCAACTTTAGCTTCCTAGCTAGCAGCTTTAGCGAGCTAACGTCACAAAACAAAACCCATCAAACCCAACAAAATGCTCACGCCGTTGTGCTCCACTCTCACTGTGTGAACATAAACATTCCATATTAAACCGACCTCCGGACTCGGACTACACCTGAATGACGATAAACGCGTGGTGTAAGAGCTGGACATCACAGCAGCATCACTCACCTTGTGTGCAGATGGAGCTAACAGTGTTTACAAACACTTTCATGACTGTGCACTCTTCGTTGTAATTCTCCTGCCGCACATTCACCACACATTCACGGCTGACGCTCAGGTGTGTTCACACTACGTCAATCTGCGCAGCTGAGCGGGCAGAGGGAAATCGAGGGTATAACAGTATAGCTGTACAGTACGTGGTGGATTTGGTTTATTATAGTGCAAATTCTTCAATCTGTCGTTTGGATGATGGTAGTCTCATCTGATCGGTCAATCCTTGTTTTGTTTTTTTTAATAAAGAAAAGACAACGTTGCCCTGACATCCCTTGGCATAATCCTGAAAGGTCATAATTTTAAAATGAACCAGCGTAATTTGGTTATTCAATCCTTACTATTATAGGGCTTTTGTCTATTTCTCTATCTATCTAAAACACAAATGTTTATTTGTGCGGGCAGCAGGTGCCGGACAGTCTTTGGCCAGTGGGCGATTGTGTTTGCACAGATAGTCACATGTGATTATTAGCTTTTATTTCATATTCTGGGCGTGTCACAGGCGTAACTCACCGACTGTAACAGCAGGCAGCATCATGTACGACAAAAAACAGGTACATCAAACCAAGCTGTTTGTCTTTCGGCTGCTCCCGACATCAGAACAAGCTCATAGCTACTAAAACCCCAGAATAGACTGCTAAGCGTGTAAAGTGACAGTGCATACGGCAAAGTAGAAGTACAGGCTGCCCATACATTGGAGCAGCGTGAGGAGCGGCAGCCAGTTGACCACACAGTCTATAAAGTAGTCAGTGTCAACATCAACTTTTATGTCATGCTGTGATGAACGCCTGTGAGACACGAAATCCCTTAGATTTCTCCCTAAGTTATGACCAATTCCAACCTCTATTAGGCAGCCACCAACCATGGAAGGCATCCTCTAAGTCACGTGAAACTAGTCAACTTTTCAAACTGTTGCTCATGCTATGTCAGAGGATGACATAACACCCTCATAGGAAAGTGCTATCCACCCATTTCTGCATGCATGAGCTTACAA
Source organism: Clariallabes teugelsi (assembly GCA_030014215.1). Lineage (NCBI taxonomy): Eukaryota > Metazoa > Chordata > Actinopteri > Siluriformes > Clariidae > Clariallabes > Clariallabes teugelsi. The sequence goes on from JAQMYG010000005.1 coordinate 16,325,056, forward strand.
ATGCCCATGATTGTCTAGCATTGCTCGGATTGACAGAGCAGTGAGAGAGAATATGCCACCCTTCTCTGTGTCAGAACATGGCCAAATTCTCATGTATTTCTGGCCACAGATGGCTGTGGCATCATCTGGATTTGAACTTCGGTCTTCGGACTCAGGAACGTAGTTGAATTTTATGTTGTGGAACGTCCAAGAAACTGAGCAGAACCTGAGATCAACTAAGCATAACCAAGAGCTTACAACCAAAACTCCTTCCACAAATGTTAAGCAAATGTCTCCTAACAAAGAACATATATGAACAATAAAAATACAAGCCATACAAGTCCCTACCTACAGTATGAGCTGTTACTATGGAAACAATCTAACAAAAGTTAGAATGTATTTTTAAGGATGTCTGGACAGGAAAGTAAAGCCACAAGCATTGTGGCTGATCGGACACACCCCTCTCACACACTCTTCACACTCCTGCCATCTGGAAAAAGG
>JAQMYG010000005.1:16341416-16352733 GCA_030014215.1 Clariallabes teugelsi
CCTGCGATGGATTGGCACCCTGTCCAGGGTGTACCCTGCCTCGTGCCCTAAGTCTCCTGGGATAGGCTCCAGGTCTCTGTGACCCTGAATACAGGATAAAGCGGTATAGAAGATGAGTGAGTGAGAGTGAGTGATCTCATTTACTTTCATGTTTTTCTTGAGTTGGAACATTCCAGTTCAGTGACATTCACTCTGTTCATGGAAGAAACAATATCTTTTTTCCTAAACATGATATATATATATATGACCTTAAAAGGCTTTAGCAGCACAATGAATGATTTTATATGATGCAACACAGCATCCACACACACACTCCCTTCTCATTTATTATTTTTTTTATAGACTGGATAAGAAACTTTCTTTCAAAGTTTGTTCTCAGACACAAGATACAAAACCTACGATTCTTACCTACACGCTCACACACACACACACGTTTGCACACAAAAATCATGGTTACTGCTCAAGCTAAAGATGCTACAGTTTGGAATGCCACCTACATGTGCAGGGAGGATCTGAGGTCTGATGAGTGAATAACATAAATAACATTAAGGGATGACAGTAAAGACCACTGGAGAACCACAGTGAGCAGGTCAAGTATACAGTGCATAGTATGCTTTGGCATGGTGACATCCAAGAATATAACAGCTGTTACGTTCAGGGAGAAGGCCACGAGAGTTCTGATCGTTAATGAAAAGATTTCGGACTAAAGAACGCACACGTCAAGACATGAAAAGCACATAAAAACAAGTGAGTGTGATTGTTTAGTAAAAACGAGACTTTTAAACCAAGTTGTCCGACATGTCTTAAAAAGACTGCTTTAAGGCTAATCCTGCTTTGCTTGCTACACATTTAAGTCATTTGATTGGAAGAAACTTTTACACGTTAAGGAACAATGACAGACATAGCACAAATAAAATAAAACAAAATCAAAACATTCAATCTTGGGCCATGAGGAAACAAAGGGAAGGGGATACATACAGTATATTTCAGACAATGAGATTAGAGAATTTCATCAGTCAGACTGAGAAGACGACACAGCGTGGTTCAGGCAGGGGTAAAGTGGGACTTGGAGGCTTGTTCAGATACATGCACCTGGGTACAAAACACCCATCAAGAGCAACCATCCTGGTGCTCACTCACTCCTCGGCACTTTTCTCTGGGCATTACAGCGGCACTGAGTGTGTCAGTGAGGCGCATGGACACACCTCCATACAAACAAACTGTATAAGAAACAAATAACAGGACATGTTAGAAATGCAATCCTTACAAACCAATACATCTCCACATGTTCCTATAACATCAGCAGGTGTGTCAGGTGTTTAAACATAACCAAAACACACTGAAAGATTTAAGATTGAAGTTTTTAAAGGGTTAGTGTTGTTCTAAGACCAAGACACATTTCTGTATGTAAATCATACTGGCTTTTGAAGAGATTCTGATTTTGATATTCATTTCTAATCTGACCTCAGTCTACAACAAAGGGTGTCTGTTTGCTTCTTGATCATCACGAGACTCTGACCTCCTGGCCAAACAGGCAGAAGTGAAATGTCTGCAGCCAACAGGAATTGCAACTACGAGAGGAATCACACACATATAGATGACTCAAAGTACCTTCTATCGTCCCCTCCAGCGCTGATGACAAACCGGTCCCCGCTGGTAAAGCGGATGTTGGTCACATGGGCTGAGTGGCCTAGAAAGCGCTTATGTTTGGCCTGAGGACAAACAGAGTTCTGTTAACAATTGTCCTTTTCACACGTCCAGAAATGTGTATTGTGTGTAGAATAATCATGCGGAGTGTGATAGAAGTCTGAACATCTGAAATACCCTGCACAAGTGATAAGACAATCAGGAGGTACTTGGCAGTTAGACTAAACTAAACAAAGGTCATGTGTGGATTATAACATTAAACACCAGGGAAGTACTGAATTTTAATATTTCTCTATTCTTGTGGGTTACTTCTACATTTTATCTAGGCTACTTGTTGCTTCATTAATTTACATCACATTCCTAACCACTACATTCAGTCCACTATTTTTCTGGACTAACGTTGAGAACAATTTGAATTAATTCACTGATCAGTAGTGGTGTAGCACGACAATCATTTTACAAGAAAATCGAACAAGCACTGCCATTGAATTTGGTTACTCAAACAGCTCCAGCCCCAGATTTTGACATTTTTTATGTATGAATGAACAAATTGATAGCAAAATGAGATAATTATATTTTTAAATAAAGCAAGAATTACGAGTCACAAAAAGCACAAAGGCCAAAATAAAAATAGTGTTAAAAAGCACAAATGCCAAAATATTTTGTTTTTATCAAAGTGAATTTTGTATGATTTTGCAAAAAGCTATAACACATTTTTGATTTTGATACCAGTTTTGATTTTGTTATTGAAGTATGCAAGTTAGTATCAAGAATATGTTGATTAAGTTTTAGAAACAAATGTAGCAAACTCATGTTTTGATTGTGAAATTAGTGGCAACAAATTTGATCAAAGAAAAAATAGTTTTGTTTTGTTACACACATCTTAATTATAAGATTTGATTATGATCATTATTAGCAATACAAAAATGTTCATTTACAACATATTCAGACACTTCCCCTTACAGTTTTGAAGCTCCCGTCATAGTACAAGTATACACCGTATAATATATAATAGCGAGTGTATTTACCACAGTGTCTTCACCACAGTTCTTGCACTACAGCATCCTACATGGTTTTAATAAGTATATAACAGGTTTCCAATCAATATCCAAATCGCATAATGAGGTATTTCACAGAACGTAGACATTAAGCAACGGTCACCTGTTATTTATTACTCATGGAGTGACTGCAATGGCAGTGACAGTATGTAAACTGTTTTTCTTGACCATTGAACACATTTAAACCACTAATGGAAGGCACTGTGTAGCATGGGAAGTATTTTTGCCTTACTGATTATTTGACAGAAAGAAGTGATGCCATTGGCTGGTTCTGATGTCAAACTGTTTATATATACATGCATATTTTTTTTGTTTTGTTCGTTTTTTTGTCTTTCCAAAGAGTAAACTTACAAATTTCTCTGGACATGGAAAGTCAAACAGCTTGACCATCCCAAAGTCATCACCTGTGACCACGTTGAGGCCGGAATGGGAAACACAAGCGCATGTTACATCAGCTTTATCTGTGTTGCGTGACCAGATTCCCACCACCTCATCCCCCAGAACACTGCACACAGACAGGAAAATACAAACAGTGGCAAATGTTACTGTAGGAAAATCCTTACAATCATTATGTGGACAATCATCACACCTGTGGGTGAATTTGTCTGAAATATTACAAAAGTCTCAACTGACTTGACATGCAAGATTAAAATAATTCCAGACCAGGCTTTCCAAAGGGATTATACTGTAGCAGACAGGGAAGAGACATGATGTAATTCTGCGTCTGGATTGTTCAAGCGGTGTGCAACTCTGCTCTTTGATCAACACTGCGAGTGTCGGGGATGCTGTGTGAATACTAGAACACTCTGCAGGAAGCCTGAATAAGTCCACAGTCATATTCTAAATGTACCTGAAGCAGCAGTTGTTTGTTAACTGAAATGAGAGCACCGAGACAGTGTGCAGTGAGTTACCTTGTCCAGGTGGCCCAGGTGATTCTGTCTATGACTGCCTGCTCTGTGACCTGCTTTCCGGAAGGCACTTCATAAACCAGCCGTTTATATGCACCAGTGGACAACTACAGGGAGCAACACGGGAAAACGAATATACTGTAAGGAAGTGCTGTTCCTCTGCAGCATAATGAATTATAAAAGGAAGCCAAATGAGATATCTAAGAATGCGGGTAGGGAATATAATAAATCACAATGTTGAAGCAAGACTGCAGATATCATATCGTATTTTCCAAGAAGATTTAACACACACGCATACGGGAGTACCTGTATATAACAGCTATCAGCAGAAAAGTCCATCTGAATGACAAAGCTCAGGATGTCTCTGCAGCAGTTAATGCGGATCAGCTGAGGTCCCAAGGTCAGGTCGTAGAAATCTACAGCATTCTCACTTGATCCAACAGCAAGGTAGCGTGAATCTGGACTGAACCTGTGGAGGGACATGGGATGCAATTTAGTTTACAAAGTACAAAAGCACAAAAGTACCTTATAGCAATTATCCATCCAGCCATTCATGCAGTGAGCCTGGAGCCTATACCAAGGAACTTAGTGCACAAGCGCACACACACACTCACACACCCAGTTCCATACTATGGGCAATTTGTCTGCCCACTGTAGGCCAGTCTGCCTACAGTCAGAGTTCCCGAAAGGTAACCCATCACATGCACACAGATTGGCCAATTTTGACCCCTCAATCCCGGAGGTGTGAGACAGTGCTGACCACAAAGCCCCATAAACACTGGGTATGGAAATCTGGATCATCACGTGTTCTTCCCACCACAATAAGATTTGTACATGTTTTGAACATGGATGATGGAAGGAATTAAAGCTGTTCAAACCTGTTTCACCGTTGTCTCATGTAGATAATTCACATCATTTACAACAGAAAGAACAGTTTAAATATTGGCCAGTGTGTCTTCAAGTTTACTACTGTCTTAAAGCAGCTCAAGTCTAACCTGATATCCTGGATGGCAGTGCGACGATCTCTCTTTTTGCCCCAGATTTTCAGCGATGTTACAAGAAGAATGATGAACTCTCCGTTCTTCATGCCGATCGCTACCATGTCACCCTCAGGACTATAGCTGACAGTGCGTGCAGGATGGCCAAGGTTCACCTTATTCAGCATCTTCTGTTTTGTTTTTTTTTGGACAGAAGAGAAGTTTAGCACAGTTAGCGCTGTATTGATGACATGTGTGAGTGAGTGAGTGTGCAAATGTGACTTTCTAAAGCTGTTACCCTCTCAGGAATGTCCCAGAGGCGTACTGTGCCGTCCTCTGCGGCAGACAGAAAGACGTCTCGCGTAGGGTGAGCTCCTAGTCCCCAGATAGGGCCGTCCATGTGGCCATTCACCAGAATGTTACACGCTGCATTCTTCTCCCCTACCTCAATGATCTCTGCGTTCCGTGTGCCCACAAGGATCTTCCCCTAAACAAGACAACAGAGTGACAAATTATTAAGGAAGATAAATGCAGAAAATCAGAAAATCATGAAACATTTTGGAATGGAAATCCTTTGTCCTTAGCCCCATTCGGCTTTTCTCTATAGGTGCATGTGCATGTGGACTGGGAGTTCTAGGCTTGAAAGTCTTCTGTTAGCTTCATGGTCTGTTCACTACTCTCAGTGTTACATATTATACCCTTGTAGACTCCCATTTAGACTCGGGCAGTTGCATAGTTTGAATGAAGACAGACAGATAGATAGATAGATAGATAGATAGATAGATAGATAGATAGATAGATAGATAGACCTTCACGCTGTTGAACAATTGCTACTATTTGCGTACTGTTGTCACATTGTCATGAATACAATTGTACATCAAGACAGCACTACATTTTACTTAATTTTACTTACAAGTATTATGATTGTATGCCTATTATTATTATTATTATTATTACTTGGGACTTATAAGCTTTAATTGTATTCTTTTTATACATTTTGTATCTGTTTTTAGCACCGCACTCGTATCTTTTGGTCAGTTCTCACGTTACCCTGTGTCTACTGACTATGTGCGTCTGACTACTGTGTATAAGATATACAGCGTGCAATCACTTCTATTGTAAAAACCTGTCAGCGTGTTGCTGTCTCTATATCTGCTGTATATACAGGATGGAATTTCCTTTGGGATCAATAAAGTATCCATCTGTCTATCTTCATTCAAACTATGCAATATAACGCATTGAGAATGAATATTTAGGTACTTGTTCAAAAACACCAACACTCGTATCATACTCGAGGCCTGTGAAACAACTACCAAGACAGAACTCTCTAACAGCAATGCAACAGAGCTGGATATAACATGCCACACTTCTACTGACACTTGCTATGAAATTGCAGACACAGATCTCTCTGACTGAACACAGAACTCTACTCCAATCATAACTGAGGCAGTTGCTACACAAATTGTCAACACAAGCTTTGTTACTAGTAAAATTATAGTAATGGATTTATATTGGCTGATACTATATAAACTACAAAACAAATAGGTTTGGTACCTATTTCATTTCTTGGGTTGGCAGTGATGTAATTTACTCTAATGCATTGCAAGAGAAAAAAAGCTGATGAAAAAAAAAAGTTTTTTCCTGCAAACAACACTTCTGTAGCGCACTTCATGCTCTGTAGTACCTTCCCTCTGCAGACGGAGCGCACACAGTCGATGATCTGACCAGTCTCCAACCTAAAAGCCCTGCAGCGCTTCAGCTCCTGATCCCACAGTTTCAGTGCACCACCTTCTTTAGACCTGTAGGTGGCACACACACACACACACACAAACACACACACAGGGCTGTCTTGCTACACAATAAATGACTTTATTACAAAGGTTTCATAACCAGGCATATTTTAGGGCTGTTCTGCTACAGTAGATGCAATCTTGTCCATGAAAGCATTTTATTTTTTTTTAAATCTCAAAAAGTACAAATCTAACATAAGAAATAATAATAATAATACAGTCTGGAAGCCACAATTTTAACACTCTGGCTCTTTATGAGCACCCAAATGCTGTAAAAAGCTTTTAGGCGTGAAGTGAAAAAGAAGGAAGGTGACTCACGGCCGCTCCTTGCCGCCTGTGACGATGAGGCCATCTCGGAGCGTTGTGTACATGGTGAAGACAGGACCAGTGTGTGCCTTGGCAACAATTCGTACTAGAATGTGTTCCTTCCATACACACACATCTCCACTAATGGTACCTGTAAATGTCAAGTTATTCTGAAAAGAAAACAAATCTGCACTAATCTAGTGACCTCTAAGCAGAGAGAACAGTAACAACCAAGGCACTTTTCATTACGGTTAATTTCCCGGCGATTTCAGCCACGTACACAACATTTTTTCATTGTTAATTAATCAGTGCATAGTGACATTTTCTACACAAAATTCTAGTCTAGTCCATCTTCGGTAAAATAACAAATTTCTAGTTTATTTATTCTAGTTCATCAACTCAGCGACACTTCATTAGCATAGTAATACAGAAAAACAGTCTTTATCACCATAATGTCAGTTTGTGTCTCTTTCACAAGCTTCTTCTTCACAGCGCTTCAGACAGTAATGTCCGTGTGTACGTATGAAGAAATATACTTACAGCTCCGAATGCCACAGAGAGCATGGTCTGCATGCGGGCGTCTTCGATAGAGCCGAGCACTCCTTTCTTGCTGAGTAGAGCTCGGCCTGCGAGTGTCCAGAAGCGCACATGCTTTATGCCCACGGACACGAACTGAGTGTCGGAGTCTGGCCGAAACTCAGCCACAAAGATCCGCTGTGTGTGGCCAGAGCGACTGGCAACCTTGGCACCTTAGGACGAATAAAAGTATGAATGATTGTACTGTAGTGTGAAGACTAAGAGAATGAAGCGGAACAGATACAATCAGCATAGACATGCTATACACCTTCTTGCCACTTCCAGATGGTGATGGTGTGCTCAGGGTCCAGGCCGACAGAGAGGAGCAGCTTGCCAGTGGCACTGAAGCTGACTGAGCAGATGCCCCGCGAGTGATAGCTGCGCAAAACAGACAGCGTCTGCTTGTTCATGGCATCCCACACATGGATGGAAGGAGATGTGGCTAAAGGGCGAGTAAAAATTTTGGTTTAGGACTTCAGTCTATATAATTTTTAAAACAACTAGATTGCACTAGATGCGATCTATTACCTGGAAGATATTGTACTACTTGCACTACTTGTACTTATTCTAACAACACTGTCCTATTTGTACTATGTCATTTCTAAACAACATATTTTACTTAACTATCAAGTCCTATTATAATAGAGTATACGCAACATGCAATATGCAACACATATTTTACTCATATTACATTCATTTTTGTAGTTCTAAAAATTAGTTTTCTGTCCATATACACTTTCTTATAATTAAACCCACATTAAACATGTGAAGGTAAAAATGTCTTTCTCCTTCAGCTCTCTCTGCTTGGACATGCTCTCTTACATGTCAGTGTAAATAAAACATGGATATTGATTGGCTCTGGCTGCCTGTGTTGTGTATTCCTCCTGAATGGTGATTGCAAAAAGTTCATCCCTGCTTAGAAATGAAACTTTTTTTTTTTTTAATGAATAAAACATAACAACAATTATAACAACCCCAGGAGAATAGTAAAGATGCAACTAAGTTGACATGATAAACTTACTTTCAATTTACTTTAACTTTCACTTACTTTTACTTGCCAGATATAACGTTATAATACTGAGGCTTGACATATGATACATTGATAATGATTATGTATATCTAACCCTTAAAAGTTTCAATCAATATACAATAAAAAAATATGTAAAGGCAGTCAGTAGAGGGCAGAGGACTGGAGGAAATTAGGACCAATCCACTTCTGCAACAGGTAAATAATCTGACTTATCATGCCTCACAACACCAAAAAATTAAGTTTATAGTCAAACAGTGCTACACAGGGAATGATATTTCATTATCACCCTTAAAGTAGCTTTAAACTGCAAAATTGATACTGGCTATGGATTTATTAACAGACAGCATGGTGATGGTGCATGGTGACAGTGCCACAGGGCCAAACGAACATAACAACTGCAGCACTGCCTAACTGGAGCTTTACAAACAGTGAATAAAATTCCTTACCGGACATATCACCAGCATCACCTGCAAAAATTTCAAAGAGGTTAAAAACATATGTAATAAGCCAACCAGATATAAACCTTACAGGCAGACACAAAAGGAATGTTCTCTTATTTTACCAAGTAATATGTTATTATAGTTAGAAACACAGAATCGTCCAATAACATCTAAAACAATCAGACTGTCTTAAAAATTCAATTTAAAACCATTCTTGAATCAGCAAAACAAGGCAGAGAGACTCATGTGTCATTGATATGTGAACGTTACAGAGTAATGTCAGTGATGTTATCCTGTTATCCTGGAAAATAAAGGACAGTCTCACAAACATACCTACTTGGCCAGTTGCCACAACGTTGGGGAACTTGGGGTGTTGATTAATGGTGAGGCACAAAATGTCATCACTGTGTTCCATATAGAAACTCTGGCATGCTAAAGGAAACACACACACAGCACATCCTACATTGCACCCAAAAATACCATTTTCAGATCCCTTAACTTGTTTTTACTCGCTTTGACCTCTTGTAAAAAACATACCCGTTGTTAAGTTAAGGACAATTCCAACTGAAGCCGTGTGGTAGATGATATCCGCCCCCTCGTTTAGGTAATGCACGTTGTTCCGGCAGTCGTTGCCCCGGTAACCAAACACCAGTTCTAGCACCAGGTCCTGCGTTAAGAGTCAAATACGGGTTAGAGTCAGAGGTCGTCTCCATGGAAATGCCAGAGAGGTTAAAAGAGTCCACTTGCAGGATGGGAGAGGACAGGCGGAGAATAACCGTAGTGCAATTGAATTAGTGAAGGTTAACAAGATGAGTGAGACTAATGCCTCTTCTTCCAGGCTGTGTATCTGGGAACCACATCTCACGCATCAAACAGGCTATACAGTATAATCATGTCTGCAAATCTTTTGAATATTATTAATGGAAGACTTTTTGAAAAAAGAGAGCTACAATATAACCACAAGACCTTAACTAATATTCATTTCTAATGGAATAATTCTGTGATTAAGACTGTTATTTGATTTCTGTTTATTTCTTCAGACACTCCAGCCACCCTCTACACATTTATATTCTGTTTATATTCTGCAAGATATGTTGCTTTACATGTTATTTACCTCAATGGGCCTTTTCTTCTTGCCCACATTGTTGGTTTGGAGTTTCTCTGGTACTGGTAAAGCCCTGCTTACTGGGGGTCTGAGCCCAAATCAAGCACAAACACAAATAATTAAATGTAGGACTAGCAGATGGCAATTCTAACCTTTCAGAACATGGATGTACCAGGCGACAATATCTGGCATATCCTCATTAAGCTTACACATGTCACATTATCATGTTAGGATGTCTAATTTCAAATATCATAAGAATTAAGAATGATCATGTGACTCGTTCAGAGTGAGATGATCTAGACTTACCTTGAGCCTCTTCATGGAAGCATTGATGGAGAAAAGGAATAGGTTAGAAACCACTGCCTCTTATTCAGCCCTCAGGCATAAACACTAGATTTAAAAGACGAATCATTGGGACACTGAGAACACAACATACACAACACAGGGCCCAAGCACCTACAAATGTAATGTAATTTTCTTAGTGACGACAGTGATTATGTAAAGCCAACAGCATGTGGTCTGAAAGACAACAGCTAAGAGCTGGCAAAGCAAAAGGCAAAACATATCCTGAAATGATTTATTTATACTTATGTAGCATGTGAAGCAAGTACAGTCTGTGATTAGGGCCGAAGCACACAAAAGTCTTACTTAGACTGAATCAGAAGTGAAATATAGTCAAAGTACCAGAAGAAGGAAAGCCAACACTGAACAATATAGTGTCATCTACATATTTAACTGCAGAACTAATCTCTTGAAATTATCTAAACCAAGTTAGCTGCCTGCACTTAATTTGATGAAAAAAAAAAAAGGCAAGCAGGCAAATTGTAAAAATAAAATATATCTATACATTTATAAATTTTCATATTAATCACAGAGCACAACTGAAACATTTTTTTTTCTTACAGCAGCACTTAATTCTTCTTACCTGACTACCCCCTGCCTTCATGCGGTGACAGGAAAGAGTGCAAAGTAGAGACACACACGGAAGTGAGGATGAGAGGAAGAGAAAGACACCAGGATGCTAAATTACTCAAGACACAGTACTCCCCATGAAACACAACTCATGTTTTTTTCAATGGCAAGAACATCCTTCAATTAAAGCAATTAAACAACTAATCAATACTCTGACATTTCATCTACTTTCACTACTAAACAGAATCTGAACTTTTATTTTGGAAAAGAGGGATATGGGTTGATGTTGAAATACAAGCTGTTATCAGTCTGCTATCAAAAATGACAAGATTTATATCTGAGAGACAGGATTTTTTTTTCTTTTTTTTTTTTTTTCTTACAAACCAGTGCTGCTGGTTAATGAACTTCAAAGAACAAAGTAGAGACTAGTGTGAAGTAAAACCCTATGTTACATCATCTCTTAGGGGGCTTTCCCACATTCACAAACTTGATCTATAACGAGTGCAGAATCTCAGGCTTGTTTATCAGTTTATCAGGTATGTACTTCTTTATAATGCATCATAGTGTC
>JAQMYG010000005.1:16377467-16399847 GCA_030014215.1 Clariallabes teugelsi
CCCCCCCCCCCCCCCCCCCCCCCCCCCCCCCCCCCCCCCCCCCCCCCCCCCGCACGAGAGAGCGCCATGTTTTATGCTTTAGTGTCACGCACACCCGTCAGAGAGAACCACAAGGTCACCTCTTTGTGCATGACCTCATCTTGACACATATAGAAGCAGTGTGACTAAACTGAGCAAGGACAGGAAGATATATTCATCCTTAGATATCAATCAGCTATTTAGCATTTTGTTTCCATTATTTCAAAGTCTATACAGATTCAAACAATGCATTTTTATCTTTTATTCAATAATATGCGCTCATGAAGATACACACAAACACACACACACACACACACACACACACACACACATAACCACGGGACTGTTTTCAATGTCAAGATGAGTTCAGGTTAGTCTACTGTATGTGAGAACACAAATATATTCCAACATGAAGGTCTTATTAAGACTGATACAGATAGAGCTAGGCTACGTTTTGCCTTCCCTTATTCAGTAATAAGCCTTCTGGATGCTGAGAGGCAAAGCCACACAATTCAAGGCCAAACAGCTCCAAAGCACAGAATGTGAAGATGAGGAAAAAGTAACGACGAAGAGCATCGGAGCTGGGCTTTATTATAAATCTGTCAGAAACTGACTGCGTTATGCGAGCGCAGCAACAAGCACCACCAAACCACAGAGCTCAGGTTTTCAAGTGTGCTCTTTGGAAAAGCTTTTAATGTAATCACAATGAGTCAGGGCTATTCATCTGCCAGCCCTCTTCACAAACACCACCACATTACCACCATCACGTCTCCTTAGCTTCCGCACAGTTAGGCATACGGGACGTGCATCTATTTCACGTTGTAGTCTTTGCACATAGGCTGGTAAATCGGGGAATCACAGGGAGACATTTTTACAAGCGAGTTCTGGAGAGCAGCAGGCCGCGCTGACACCTGATAGCTCCAGGGTCCGCGGGTTTAATCCTGAGCTCAGCTTACCGTCTGCATCATGTGGAGTTGTACCGGTTCTCCCAATGTTTGCGTGAGTTTCCTACATGCTCTCCAGTTTCCTCAAAAAAACATGCCTAAAGTGAGAATGGCTAAATAAACCTGACCCCTGGTGTGAATAACCATGTTAACAAGAGACTGCATGGTGCTAGATGATGGAGTGCCATCTCATCCAGGCAGTTACTTAAGATAAGTGAATGAATACATAAAACGTGTCTGTCTTTATGATTTGTCAAACTTTTAGGCGAATTTAAAGGGAAGTATTGTGTTAGGTTTAACAGTCCAATTAATGATTCCAGGAGCAATGCCTCCTAGTTTTATCTAAACGTCAGTTAACAGTAGAGTACACAAGAAAAGCTGAAACATAACTACTCCTGGGGTTATTTAAATTATGTGTAGAGCAAGATGAAACACGTACATCTACTGTACTAATGATCGTATACAGTATATGAGATCACACAAAGAGCCCAAGTGAAGATGTGATTGAGCTTAAAGAGGCTGTATATCAGGATGTTGAAGTGCAGGCTCTCCTCGAGCAGCTTAGTGAAGCTTAGCACACTACTAAGCTAAGAGTCGAAAGCAAACACACACACACACACACACTTACACACCACCAAACACACCACTTCTCTGCTGAACATTACCCCAAGCAAAACCAAGGGCACTAAATAAAAGGAGCCCTGGCTTCAGTTGCTCTGGCAGCATTTGTAAGATGGCAGAAAATCCTGTATCCTAAAGCCACCATGCTTCCCTGTGGCTGCCTCGCAGAGAGAAAAAATGGAGAGAGGAAGGGGATTACTTCAGGGTAAATCTCCTGCATGCACTGAGAGCTGTAATCGCTGACTGACACGGGATCTGGGAGCAGATGTCACATGGTAAAGGAGGGAAGGAAAGCTCAGGAGCGACTGCGCTGTCATGGGAGAGGTGTGTGTTTGTGTGTGAGCAAGAGAGAGAGAGAGAGAGAGAGAGAGAGATGCTTGAGTATATGGATTAGCTGGAAGACAAGCTTTTGTTTAAAATACGAGTATTCACTTCTTTTAGTTTTGTTCCCATAACATTTCTATAACATCAAAGCAACGGCTTATGTTTTATATCCTTACACTCATGTATAATTGAATGGTGTCCCAAACTGCACACTGCACTAATAAATGTCCGTCATGCTGATATGATGATATAATATCAATATTCTGATATCACAATAAGTGTTTCTGGTATACAGTACCAATCGAAAGTTTGTACACAGCTTTGGATTTATTTTCTACATTCTAGAACAATACTGGATTTTTTAAAAACTATGAAATAACACATATGGCACTAGGTAATTAAGTAACAAATCGACGACGACAACAACAGTCAGTTGCTATTTTAAGACGTGAAGATCACTGTTCTGGAATACTTCTCACAAGAACAGTACAGTGGAACCTTGGACGCGTGTAACGTGGTCTGCGAGCGTTTTGCAAGATGAGCAAAATGTTTATTTTATTTCTTTTTCTTTTTTGGATTTTCTCATTTGGATTTCCTCCCTAATTTAGTCGTGTCCAATTCCTCCCCGTCACTAGGGGGCTCCCACATTAAGGCTACTACTACCACTCAGTCGAGTGGGCCGAAGACTATCACGTGTTTCCTCCAAACCACGTGACGCTAGCCGACCGCATTGTTTTTTCGAACTGCTCACTCACGCACCGTTGGGGGAGGCGTAACACACTCGGGGGGCAGCGATATCCACTTTTTGGAGCTCACTGACGCCCCTGATTGGCTGTAGAGCCGTAATTAATGTGGGAGCACTAAGTACCTCTCATCCCACCCCAGAGAGAGCTCGGCCAATCGACTCTCTCTAGACCTCCGGCTGCCGAGAGCATCACCCAGACAAGCAAAATTTTAAAATCAATTTTAACATAATAAACGAGCACGGTCATTATATATGAGTACTGTAGTACATATATGTTTTGTCTGCTGAACGTCATGTGATCACAACTGAGCCAATGGCTCTTCTCTCTCTCTCTCTCTCTCTCTCTTGTGCTGCAGGATTGTAGGTAATCGTCTACCATTTAGATTCATATTTTTGGGTTGTGGAACGAATCATCAGAGTTTCCATTATTTCTTATGGAGAACATTTGCTTTGATATATGAGTGTTTTTTTATATAAAAAGCATGCTTCCGGGGCCTCCGAGTGGCGAAGTGGTAATGTGCTCGCTTTATCATAAGGAGATCGCTGGTTCGAACCCTGGGTGATGCTGTAACCTCTCACAGCCGGAGGCCTAGAGAGAGCTGATTGGCCGAGCTCTCTCAGAGGGGAGGGATGAGAGGTACTTAGTGCTCCCACATTAATGACGGCTCTACAAGCCAATCAGGGGCGTCTGTGAGCTCACGTAAGCGGAGGGAGCGGATAGCGCTGTCCCTCCGAGTGTGTTACGCCGCCCCCAACGGTGCGTGAGCGAGCAGTTCAAAAAGGTGGTCGTTGACGTCAAGTGGGTTGGAGGAAACACATGGGTCGATCTGCGGCCCTCCTGACTGAGTGGCGGTAGAAGCCCCTAGTGACTGGGAGGAATTGGACACGACTAAAATTAGGGGGGAAAATCCGGAAAAAAAGCATGCTTCCGGAACAAATTATGCTCGCATTTGCAAAAAAATTAAATCAAGCACCATGATGAAACTGCCTCTCATGAAGGCCATCGCAGGAACGCAGGATCAAAACTTACCTCTGATGCAGAGGAGAAATCACCAGTTAGCAGCACCTCAGATTAGTGGTGTTATGAAGGCTTTACAGAGTATAAGCATGCATATAAGTATATCAACTGCTTTTGCATGTTGTGGAAGCCTTCAGTATTGTTTTACAATGTAGAAAGAAATAAACATCGGAATAGACCATGGAATTAGAGGGTGTGTCCATACTTTTTAAATGGTTGTGTATCACCAACCAATATGTTTATAAAATGAGTTACAAATTGACAGTTTCAGTGTTCAATATTTCTATATATGAGAAATAAAAAAAACTAAATAGTTACAAAAAAATATTAAACTATTATGCAGGTAGTTTGAGAGTAAATCTTTATATTTCGATACGTACTGCATATCATAGAAATGGCTTGGAGAATAATAGCAGGAGGGCTGTTTGGATCAAAGCACTGAATTCTCACTGGCTGTGTATTACTTGAACCTCACATTCACGAGATTAATGCAGTGCAGCACAGCCAGTGCCAGAAACCTGCCAGAGTATTATTCTACTTAAGAGAATGAAATTCTAAACTCATTCAGCAGCTTTAAAGAAGCCGAAACGTATTCAGCACAAATCCTTTCCTCAGCACACCAGCGTAAGCTGAATCAGCAAACTGCTTTAAAAGTTTGACCGCTATTATTCACCAGCATTATTCCGTTTAAAACCAGACCTTGATCTAAACAGCCACATCCTAATAACTCAATATACAACAGATCTAAAACAGAACCTGTTCGTACATCCTACTCTGTGCTTTAAACACCTGCTTCAACACACCAGCTAATTATCAGGCTGTGTTATACCAGGAAAATCACCACGCTGAGCTGGACTCCAGCCCTGTCTATCCACCCACAAGCATAACTCCGGCTTTATGCTTTAACACACTGGGTGCAGGCTTTCAAAATAAATACCAGCTACATGATGTGTAACAACTGTTGGAAATGAACATACTGTTTTTAAATTAAGTAATATTATTGGAACACCTAAAATCCTTGTCACTAGCTACGTTTACATGGACATGTCGTTGATCATTCCAAATAGAGAACCTTTTGTCATGAACTGGGATGGTATACGGGCTGTTGCTGATGTTGTGAGCAGATTGGCAGGCATAGGCGCAGAGGGTATTTAAAGTAAAGAGTCTTTATTTACAACACAATAATCAAGAAAATAAACAAACAAAGAAACTTAAACAAAGAACTCTTTAACTAAACATAGGCTTAGAGCGATATATAGGCTGTTTAACTGAACATAGGCTAAGAGCGATACACAGGCTTAGAGCTTAACAAAAGAAACATGGCGCCGAACTAAACTAAAACGAGACAAACCAGAGACGAGACTAGGACGGGAGAGACTAATGACGAAGCGTGTTAGTAGTTAATCGGTTTAGTATCTAATCTGGTTATTGTCGAAGTGGATGATGATCTAAACGGGTTAGTATCTAAGAGGGTTAGTATCTAAGCGGGTTAATAACTGAGCATACTAGGGAACTAATACACAAAAGTCTAAGCACACACAAGAGGCTAATCCGAACTAGGGGCTAAACCTACTAGAGGCCAAAGCTACTAGAGTCCAATCCTACTAGAGGCCCAACCTACTAGCGGCTAAACCTACTAGCGGCTAAACCCCCCAGCAGCTAAGCACTCCAGTGGCTAAACAAACAAATAACTAAACAAACAAGTAACTAGACATACGAGGGGCCAACGGACACTGGAGACTCACAAAACAGTACTTACATAAAACACTGGACAACCTAACTATTACATTTAACAAAAACAGCTCCATAAATCAAAAGCAAAACGAACATAAACATAATAAAACTAGAGCCTACTTAAAACACATGTTACACAACAAAACTCAAACTAATAACAAAACAAAGAACAAACAGCTTTTTATAATGGATCTAATGAGCCACCGAGGTGCCTTCTGGGAAACTGAGTCTACAAACAAAAAACTACAAAAAAACATAAACACAATTATCGGGCGCACAGCGTCATCAAGGAGTGATCCCTCACACCATTAACTTAACCATTTACACTGACGCTGAGTTAATAAGATCTGCGCTTACATGCACAATTAGAACACACTTTTATGACATACGCAAAGTGATTCTGACTGCTGTGAAGTGTTTAATCTGCCAGAAATATAACAGAAGAAAAAGAAGTATCTTCCTCTGACTTTGAGGTTAGATTAGCATTTTCTGTTTTCCGATAAATCCTGCCTGTCTCCTCTTGGATCTGATATTAATGTGGTAGCTCTCTCATGATCTCTTTCTCATTCTCTCCCCCCACCTCCCTTGAGCTAACACTTCCTAGTTCGTCTCCGGACGGGCATCTACACAACTTCCACTCTTTGTTCTTCAGGATTTCAGCAGGAAATGTTAAAATGGTTGATGTTCTTTGAAGTAACAGATGTACATGACACCAGGCGTTTGGACGAACATATAAAAATCTGTCTTTTGCTGTTAATAAAGAGAACTTTCTGATAGACGAGTTTGTCCAGGTCTGTTAGTAAGTAAGTAAATAGACCAAGCGACTTGTTTTTTAACTATGAGACTTTCCATCTCCCAAGGACTGAGTTTTTCTTACAAAGTTTACCAACCAGAAATGGGAGCTACAAAATCCATCTCGTAAATTCCAAAAGACACCTTACGTTGCCTCCATGTGGGGAAAACACGCGCAGACCTAAAAATATATCACATATTTAAAAAATAAAAATGAATAAATAAATAAAATAATGCATATATATCAAACATCAGCCTTCTGTCAATCAAACGCAATCAAACCAAACAGTTGAAGATGATTGGCTTATTTGATATCTGAATGAATATGAAGTAGTACACACGTTTCTAATGAAGCAAATACTAAGTATATGTTAGAACACAAAATTGTTACCTTAATATGCTTGACTCCACAGCTCACCAGCTTGCTTTGCTGATACAGGTCCCATGATATGTCAAATATCTTAAAAAAGTCAATAAACAGGAGAGTAAGTAAATTTTACAGAATGAAAAGTGATATTGTTTACCATACACATTCCAGTTTGGAAGTTTTGGCTTCCAGTAGAATGAAGGAAACCATGTAGATTAATGTGAAATAAACAAGAAACATTCTGTGCTTTTGTGTATACTGTACATGTATAGGAAATGGGGCACAATACTGACTAGAAATACAATAAGCGGCCCTGTTCATTTAAAATATGCCATTAGGAAGCGATTTCCTAAGTGCATCTTGGACCCAAACACTTAATCAATGTAGACTTATTTATAGCTGTCTCCTCTGAGACTGTTACTTACGAGAAATCATTGATGGGATTAATGTAATGAGAGGAAGAAACATTACTCTGTACATTTTTAATGTCTTGTGTGTGTGTGTGTGTGTGTGTGTGTGTGTGTGTGTGTGTGTGTGTGTGCCCTTACTCTGTCTGTATGACCGGGAGCAGCTGCCAGCACTTTTCCTTTCCTCCAGTCCCATATACAGATTGTGTTTTTGGAGTCAAGACCAACAGACACGAGACACTACAAAAGACATGACAAGTGATCAATATGAATGAATGTAGTATAATGTGTCTTACACAAACAACTAAATCAGCTGACTGCATCAAGGACTGCATTAAGGGTGCCAGGTCCTGAACAAATGTATGTTCTTTGAGCCGTGAGGATTGTAGTCCGTTTGACTATTTCCCTGCTCTGAGAGACTCCTTCACTTGTCCAGGCTTTTGACAAGTGGCAAAAGTTAAAAAGTTGCCAAATTAATTCCATGCTATTACAAATAATTCTCTTGTCACACTAATTTTTCGTATAAATAATTTATTTCTGTAGAGTCTTTAAATCCTGCATATTTATAACCTATTTTAATTCTATTTTATTTTGTTAACATTTGTAAATACTGTAAATTGTATTTTTCAGCTGTTTTTTTATAATTTAGTGCCATCGAGCTTTTTAGTGACTGTGTGTCCGTCATCGCCTCGCCATGATAGTGTTGATGTCTCATAATGCAGATGTCATAGGGTGCGGGGGCCGAATTGTTCTTCTAATAATTTCAAAAATAATAATTTCCATCATCCAGGCCCTTTTGGAGATCTTAACATGCTCAAAAAGTCACAAATTTTTCCTATGCATGCCATAGGCTTAACTCAACAGGAAGTCAGTTATTTTCGGCTGTTCGCAAAATGCACCCAATGGATTTTGATATACTCCTCCTAGAGAATTTATATGATTTCAATTAAACTGGGCCCATATGATCTCAAAACACTGAAGATGCAAAATGACTTATGATGTCATAAGTGACATCATATTGAGTGACATCAGCGTCCGAGGCTTTTTAGGTGTCGTAGCATGTTCAAAAGGCATACGTCGTGTGGCCCAGGTGGCGATGGCGCAGGTGCTTGGGCCCACTCATCGTTGCTTGCAACTATAGTTTATTTAATTGTACGCTCTAGTGCAATTTATTTAATCGTGTCTTTTTAAGTCACGGGCAGCCTTATAATCATTTTCCAACTCTGAACGAGGATGGCCACGTACCACTTGGAAGCTACTAAATCGAACCGCATCCTGTTGTATCATTCAGTATTCCAGTATCTTAAAATATTGAATGGTTGCCTTATGACTCAAAATCAATATCATTTCATGTGGAAGCCTGTGGTGTAGAATCCTGCATGTACTCTAATATTATATATTCCACCTTCCAGTCCAAATATATTTTCTAGTGCTATAGAGCTTGTGCAGCTAGATTATGTTATCACGCGCTACAGTACAGGTCGCACTCACATCTTTACAGTCGTCAACCTGCTTAATCCTTGCAATGAATTCAGAAAATTCCGCTCAATCTAAGCCTATAATTCATAAAAGACTGTTTTAAAAGATTTTAAAATCAAAACTTTACAGATTTTTATTTTAATAAATTGCACTGTAGGACAACAATATAAAGTGAATATAATTTTAGTCTGTGCTCTCCCTATAAAAAGTGACAGACAGCTGAAGGTTAAATGTATGTTTAGATTCAATCATCTGACTCCAAAGTATACCACTCTGCCTGTGAAGCTGTTAGGATGAAATAAATAGCCAGTGACTTTTTTAATGTTATTATGCTTAGCCTTGTTGGAGAAAACGTCTCAGTCTTTTCTGCTGCACTCCTGTTTACTATGTCCTGGAAAAAGAAAAGGACAGTCTCACTGTTTTTACATTTTTAGTTGGCAGATGAACCAGAGTCTCTCTCACATGCTCAGTACAAATCTTCCTAAACATTCGCTGCTGGACCTTCCCTCAGCCATTGTGTACACTGTTAATACTCTTTCTCAAATCATACACATCAGCACGCTGCTACACCGTGTGTTTCTTCCCATCCATTCTATAAATGTGTCACGCACCTCTAGCATTTCCCTGCTTTTATAGAGGAACAGAAGTGTATCATACCTTACAGAGTCACACTAAAGTGCAGGCATGAATTCTTTGTAATGCAGTCTTATAAAAGTAATAAAAGTTCATACATTCACAAAAAACATGAGGAATATGTTTCTTAACTACACTATTTCAAAATGTTCTTGAGATTATTTTTCATGACACATATTTATCACTTTGGGTATGAAAATGCATGTGGAAACTGTTTGTATTGAAAGAATTTTAAACAGATTACAGTGATAATGTTGTAAGGTGTTTATTGCATTTTCCACCCTGTAGAATTTTGCAGATCATTGCACAGCAGTGTGGCATCTACCTGTTGTTTTGCTTGCACTAGATCAGCAATATGGCACCATCAAAAAAGTACCATCACTAGTTATGTCACTTGCACAAGCTCTACAGATTAACTAATTTTGGATTATAACTGACTATCATATTTCTCTGAGCAAGTTTATTAAAGAAGTAATATGCATATTTATTAATTTTATACTGTACATTATACTACTGTACCTGCACTGCTAACTACAATTTTAAAATGCATGCTGTGAATCAAGGCAGCATGGTGGCATAGTGGTTAGCTCTGTGGCCTCATATGTCCAGGGTGAGGGGTTCGATTCCCGGGGTCTGTGTGCGTGGAGTTTGCATGTTCTTCTCAAGCTTGGTGATCCGGTTTCATCTCACAGTCCGAAGACATGCAGATTAGGTTAATTGCCATTCCCAAGTTGTGTGTGTATGCACTACACTGGATCAGCACCCTGCCTTGGGCCCTATGTCTCCTGGGATAAGCTCCACCTCTATGCAAAAAGAATTGCTGTTTAAGACAAAACTTTATTCCTAACATTAAAATCTGATTGAGTTAAGAAATACATCAAGAAATGTTTAACGTTATTTGATGCTAGATGGAATGTCGAAGTATTCATCTATTCTGACTTATAATATATTTGCTTTGAACCTGATAACTGTTCTTTTACAATGACAGTAATCGAAAACATGACAGAACGTACTGTATGCTGAACACGGTTTTGGAAATCAGTAATGTCCCCTGATTGCCTGACCTATCTACTCAATAACAGACACTAATCTACCTCACACCGTGTTCCCAAATAGACTGAGCAGCACTGGCAGCTGGTGCAAAATAAAAAATTTTTGGGGTGGGGGTTTGGGTTGCAAAAAACAAAATTAAAATTAAACTTCGCCTAAAAATCGCCTTTGATTAAACTAATCGCCTGTAAATAGCCATAAGAAGTGCTGGAAAAGCACAGAGTATAAGCTCGGCCGCAATCACTTGACTGCTGCTTAATTAGAAGATCAGATCGATCTATAACTTTTTTTCTTTCTTCGTCCGATCGCCTTGCGATGGGGTATTTTAGTAAAGAAAGTACAGAATTTTTGTCTCATATTTAGCTGCCTTCCACATCAATCACTATTCAATACATTAACTAACAATCTGATGACCGTTAATAAGACTCGATGAGAATGGTCCAATCACATGAGCCCAAATATGTAAAAAAAATATTGATTCGCTAAGAACAAAAGTGGGCGAGTTCCGGGCGCACAGTGCTGCGCGCCAAGGATGATTTGAAAAAATCCAGTTAGAGCTCCGCCTCAAATCACGTTTTTTAAAAATTTACGTGCCTACAGTACATACAGTAGTCACTCGTTTGTCCGGCGCCCCGCGTACACGAACACAAATGAACATAATACAGTTTAGATTTTTTTTTTATTGTAAATAAATTAGATTAAGAAATACAGCTTGCCCTGCGATGGATTGGCACCCTGTCAATTCCTGGGATAGGCACCCCTTAGCTTCCTGGGATAGGCTCCAGGCCCCCCGCGACCCTGAATACAGGATAAAGCGGTATAGAAGATGAATGAATGAATGAATACAGCTGAAGATTGTGACTAAACTTTATTTCACTATTAAAATAAATAATTATTATGTTAAATAATTACATGTTAAAGTAGCATTCTTCTCTGCCTAACGTGAAGGGGGCAGCGCCCCAGCGCCCCTTATTGACTGGCCTCCACTGCTGAGCAGGCTAGTGTTTGCTTCGGTTTTTGTATTGTTTTATTTTGCATCGCAGGATGTACAGTATGGAGCGTTCCCAACACCTCTTTTTATTCAGACGTACAGTAAGGAAGATTTCAGCGCTTTATCTCTGTCCCATCAGTCCTGATATATTCACTTAAAACTCAGACACAGGGTTGACATTATGTAAACCATTACGCCGATCGCTGTGTCCTCTGAGAGCGTCAAATTGGTACAAAAGAAAAGTGCCTTCAATAAACCATTTCATGTAATCTTTTGATAGATTTATAAAGAAGACTTTGGCTAGAGGCACTATAAGCTTCAAAGTAAGCATCTTGAGATAGATTCCCTTCCATCTGTCTAGGCAAAAAAAAGAAAGAAAAAAAAGGTGAGAATAATTTCCTCTTGCTGCTCTCCACACACACACCACCTCACTAACACTGCTCTGCTGGCATCGACCAGCCTCCTGGGGCTAAAGGAGGATTCTCGTCTATAAAACCTCAGCCTGCCGTGAAATATTGATGTTATAAATGTGATTTTTCTCCTGTGAACCATAAGGCAACTACAACAGGATACAATACGGACTTTTATGGATCCCTGTAGTCTAAGCGCCGACACCACTCTGCCGTCTTTGTGAGGCAGAACACTTTAGCACGATTAAATATCCAGCTCATAACTCTCTTTTGTTCAGCATTAGAGCAGGATTCGATACCACGATGGCAATTTATTGCTCTCGTTTATATTAAATGGAGATCCAGGCACAGGTGCATTGTATTTAATGAGTGAAATCATGGTAATTTGAGACAGTCTGGTTATGGGTGTGACTGTAAAACACAGCTTGGCTCTATTGATATGGTTATACAGTCAGTTATATGAAGTGAAAGAGCAGCCGGGCGAGTCGGCGACAGTTCTCATGCAGGTCTGTTCTATATACAGAATATGTATGACGTGATATTTAGCCATTTGTCGTTTCTCTCGTTACTGTAATCCTTCGCTCAGGAATTATGTGAACCAGACTGTCTGAGAATGAAGGACACTGACTCATAAATCTTTAAACTTCATCACGCCCTCGCTCCCTCTCTTCCGCTCTCACCCTTTTCATGCTCTCGCTGTCAGTCATTCTGTCAGAGTCACACTAGTCAAGTGTTCACAGATGTGACACTTGAGACTCTGTGTGATTAGCCTGACAGACGTATCCCACTGATATAGAGCGTATAACTGTGGAGCAGGCTGTCACTGTGTACATTGTAATAGCTCGAATGGGAGTCTCATTACTGTATGAGTAAAGACACGTTCCACAGAGGACGGTGCTTACCTGTCCATCGAGGTCGAAGGCGAGACAGGCAATGCCGTGTGTGTGCATGTCCTTCAGGATGGACACGGTCTGGACTGTGTAGGAGTCCCACACACAGATATATGGCTCCTTTCCGACTTGTCCCGTGGCCACAAGCACACGCTCTGGGTGCAGAGCTAAACTGTGCACAGACAAAAACCAAAAAAAAAAAACAGAACTATGTGACTCATGATTATTATAAACACTAGGCAAAATATATTGGTATTCAAAATCACTCCTTGATATTTACCCAATTCATTTTAAGAGGGTTGTACACACAAGGTATGCAACAGGGACTGGTTTTGAAAAACACAATATAAAATCAAGACACAAGAAATAGAAAGAAAATTGGTCTGTTGCTGATTATTCCTTCCCAACATCTTATGTGAAAGTGAGATAAAGGCTTTATCTGAGGCAAAGATAATCAGCAATTTGAGACTCCACACAGAAAATCAAACAATCAAATAGCACAACAAGCCTAATAATCATGAAACAGAGCTCACCACAATCTTTTTACATTTCTTAGTTTGGGTTTAAGTAGCACGAATGTTTGAAAATTCCTAAAACTATGCAAAAACAGGACAAATGTCACTAATCAGGTCCTATCGATACCTTGGATCTCAGAGTGACCTCAGGGCTCAATAACACTCCGTTTGACCTTTGTTCGCATTTCTGGGTATGCAGTTACAACGACATGCACCAAATCTAGAAGATGTTTGGTCCTCCTGAAGAGAAACATTTTTTCTTATCTAATCCATTAACGTCCGTCAAATGGCAGTGCATTTTAAGAAGTATCAAACCTTTAAATTCTTCTTCTAGTGGATTCAAAATAATAATGTGCAAATAATAACAGTGCATTGTAAACTGATCCTTTGGTGCTGTTTTAAATGTTTCTTATGATCCTCAACAATCTTTGTACATAAAAAAATGAATAAAAATTAAACTAAATCTTTTCTCCTTTTTCCGATTTGCTGCCAGTGACTCACAACATGAACACAATGCATGAATTTACTTTAATTATGAATTAAAACACCAACAATTAATACAAAATGCATATTAATTTGACAATAAACACACCTGCAGGCTGATTCATTCACTGTGACAAAACTGGGGGAGTTATAGCATTTTGCAAAATAATACAAAGTTCACACTCATATAACCAAAACTATTTTCATATAACGTCTTGGCATTTGTGATTCTTAACGTAAGTGTGATGCAAAGAAACCATGCACAAAATATTCTCAGATCAGGTTGTTTTTTTCCCCCCTTAAGACTGCAAATCTACGTCATTTTGCACTCAAACCTTTGTTATATAGGATGTGTGTTTGGCCTTTGTTGACTAGAAGGCTTGGGATCATTTAGCCATTTTTTCTTGTGACAATAGCACGACCTGTCATTTAGTGTTAATCCATACTGTAATAACACTAAAGAGGTTTATAACAGAGAGGCTTAGGCTCCATCCCAGTGCCTATACTACAGTATAGCTGCTTGCTTTTTCAATCCAATTCCGGCTTCACATTTACGGGATGGTATGATCGATTACTACTACTACTATTATTATTATTATTATTATTATTATTATTATTATTAGCAGTAGTAGTAGTAGTTGTTGTAATAAGTAAGTAAGTAAGTAATAATGTGGTTAGTAAATGGTTAGCACTGGGGCCTAAATAATAAAGTGCATAATAAACACCTCCCGATTATCCTAATTGGCACTTCCTGTGTGTGTCTGTGATGGATTGGCACCCTGTCCAGGGTGCACCCTACTTTGAGCCCAAAGTCATCTGGGATAGGCTCACTTTAACACTGTACACATGATAAGCGGTACAGAAGACGAAGCAATAAATGAATAATAATCATCATCATAATCATCATCATCATCATAATAATATCACTTATAAAGCTCCTCATATTTACTTGTAGGTCATGAGCTGCTACCATATACAGTAACTGAAGCTTACTTTAAAAGATGACATTGCAGACAGCCAGCTGCAACATGCTGCAACAGTCGAGTATCTCTGTACAAATCCCTTGCCCTTGTTGCGCTCTATTTCTATGCAGCGAGGGTGTTTCCTTAAGCACTTCAGCTCCTGCAGACTTAGATGAGGCTTTCTGAGCATGTCAGGCAGCAAGTTATTCATCAGTGAAGAGAAGCAGGGCTGTAATCACTGGGTCAGACTATTCCAGCCTCACTAGGCTTCTGTCTAGTCTAACTTACCTTCTCTGCACTTTGCTTAGCCAGTGAGAAAATCCGCGAAACCATTGTGTGTCAAATTATGCTGCATATCACCTGGCAATCAATAGTCTTCATCCTACCCTCAGTGAAACACTTAATCTGGATCTAAAAATAGAGCAAAGGCATTGTTCTTTCTGGGGCACTGGCACAACTTCTCACATTTATTTCTCTTCCCTCTTTTTTGTAGTGTAAAATACAAGGAGGTATCACACTGGCTTAGAATCTATTCAAAGACGAACGAGCAGACTATATTAGAACAGAACAGAACATTTCTGGTGATAATATAACATAACAATTTTAAAAGCATTTAGAGTGATAAGATTGTGCCTTTCCTGTTGGTTTCGATCATGACTGACTGATTAGATTCAAAGCTAATGACATGTGATGAAGATCCTGCTCCACCCAACACATCCCTATATGTTGGAGATTAACAGTCAGGATGCTCTCGTCAGCCTAACACACAGCGCAGATTTCCATAGATTTTCAAAGCCCTCATTCAGTCCACTCACAGGGATATATATAGAGCAAATCAAAGTGCTCTATGAATGTCCCCCCCCTCCCGTGTACTGTATGTACTTAGATTTGGTGGATTCAGCAAAATGTAATGGACACGCTCTCTTACATTAGAGCAAATCATGATGGAGTGCAATTACATCAGCTCTGCAAGTGCCTAAACATTACGGTTAGTCGACATTTTAAAACATGAAATGTGCTGGATCACGTTATATACAGTCATGTGTAAAAGTTAGTGCCCCCCCCCTTTTTTAAGTCTGTGTTTCTTTTGTGTAAAAATATATTTAAAAAAAAAATCATCAGATAAGTATATATGTATGTATGTATGAATACATGTGTATATATTATTATTATTATTTTGATCCCCCTCCCACCCCTTTATTTTTATTTTTTTATTATTACTACTATTTATTTTATTTATTTATTTATTTATTTATTTTAAGAAAGGGAAAAATAAAGAAAAAGTGGTTGTATTGTTACAAGTACAGTACATGTTATGTTTTACTTTTTTTTTTTTGGAAAATAAAGCTATACAAAAAAAAATCATCAGATCGCAGCAGGCAAATACAACCTCAGACAAACAATAACGTAACTTTTTTCATCGTGCCATTATTTAACAAAAATAAAGGAAAAAATAAAAAAAAAACATATGGCCAATACTAAATACCCCCCCTTTAGAGCTTCCACAAAACTTAAGAGGGTACGTTGTAGCCAGGTGCTGCTAATTATCTGCCCTTGATTAAATTGATCATCAGAAAGTGTGCAGACCTCTATAAAAGCAGAAAGTTTTGCAGTTTGGACTAGAGCCTTCAGGTGTGTTTTAACTCAATGCCAAGAGGGAAAGACATACGTATGCAGTGGTCTTAGAGGAAGAATTGTTGCTGCATGTTATTCATAAGTGGAACGCATTTAGGCGGCGTGGTGGCTTAGCGGTGTACTGTAGCACTGTGGCCTAACACCTCCAGGGTCCAGATTCGGTTCCTGCCTCGGGTCTGTTTGCATGTTGTGTTTCCTCTGGGTGGTCCAGATTTCTTCCACAGTCCAAAGACATGCAGATTAGGCTAAATGGCGTTCCCAAATTACCTGTAGTGTACACGTGTATACAGGATAAATTCGGTATAGATGATGAGTGAGTGGAAAGCATTCAAGCCAGCTGCCAATCTTTCCAGGAGTGGACGTCCCAGCATATTCACGCCAAGGTCAGACTGTACGATGCTCTGAGGAATACAAGAAAAAACAGCTACAGAACATCTAAGACCCATGTCTCAGTGAGAAGGTTAAATTTTAAAATCCAAGACAGCTCATTTAGAAGAAAACTGAACACGTATGGTTTGTTCAAAAGGATATTACTACTTTATTGCGTTCATGTTTTATAGTGTTGTTTGTCTGAGGTTATATTTGACTTATTCTGAGACCCGCTACGATCAGATGATTTTTATTGTTTTTACACAAAATACCGTAGAATTAAAAGCACTAACCTTTACACATGACTGAATACAGGATACTGCTCTCACACTCTACACAACGAGTCTGACCTTCAGTTTTAAAGGGGTCTAAAGATACTCTAAAGTCTAAAGTGTGCTGTATCTCAATATCATGCTATGGTTTTATGGTTTTATTCTCTATGTCTACAGAGCTCAAGCCCACGCAGTGTGTAGTTTCAGGGAAGCAGTGTCGTTCTCCACTGCTTTCAGGCGTGCAGTCGGGTATTTCCATATGAAAAACAGCCTTGAAATTTTGTGATATAAAAGAAGATTTGGCACGGTAAACAATTCTAAAGCCTAAATGCAAGCTGCGTATTTTTTTTTTATGGAAAAAAAATATGCAGCTTGCATTTTTAGTGAAAAACTATTTTTTAAATTCCTATTAGCTAATGAATTGTGGTGCAGTAGTGGATTGATTGATGTGTCAGATGCTTCCTGTTGTCCTGTTGCTCTATTAGCTAATAGGATGGAGGGAAGCCTGAGTGGGTGGATGGGTGAGTGGTGCAGGGCTACACACACACACACACACACACACACACTGATGTTAGAGTCAGCAGCAGTACAGTCACATTATCATATCAGTTGTTACATGCTGTACCCACCACTACCACTTTCACAGTACTGTGTGTGTGTGTTTTTTTCTGGCTTTATTTTGTTCTTAATTAAATCCTTAATTATCTGTATTAAGCATTTAATCTCAAAGCAGGATCAATCTGCAATAATGAGCGCATTATCTGCAAATCAGTATATCACACAGCAAGTCAGCACTCCTGTTACCCGGACTGAAAATAGACGCTGTGATTCTTTTCAGGGGGAACAGTCACGTTTAGCTATTTCTGCTACCAGATCGTGCTGCGCCATGTCAGAGCCTTTAAAAGATCACAATATTTACCAAAGCTCGTTCAGGCGAAGAAGACAGCAGTCCCATCTGTTTTTTGCTGTTTGTGGATTCAAAGGAAAAATCTTCTGTTTTAAAGCGTTTCTTATTACACACTGTACAACATGGTGTTAGAACTGGAGTTACTGGTTATTGACAGGTTTTTGGCGTCACCTCAATCAGAGTCTTTTTATTCAATCAGCAGAATGGCAGTGATACAGGGTGTCTCAGTACATTATACAGGGGAAAGTAACACTCTTTGGCATTTACGTTTACCACATTTAGCAGACGACCTTATCCAGAGCGACTTACATTCATCTCTTTATACATCTGAGAGTTAAGGACCTTGCGCAAGGGCTCAATAGTAGTTGTGCTGGGGTTTGAACCTGTGACCTTCTGATCAGTAGTCTAACACTGCTACAGTACTAATTTACTACTACTAATATGATATATTTTCTAGGGCTGAAACAATTCCTTGAGTAACTCGAGTAATTCGATTACAAAAAATTACAAAAGATTTTGCCTCGAAGCTTCTTTTAATTACTTTTAAAAGCTTGTGTTATGTATTTGCACAATTATTTGTTTGGCATGACACAGCGCGCTTCCGGATGCAAGCTGCCAGTAAACACCGACGGAGAAGAAGCGCTTACGTCAACCAAAAAGCAGAAGGAGACGCAAACAGTTAGCTGTGTATTGATTTGAGGGAGCGTTCTGTTGTGGGCTGCAAAATGGAAGGGAACGATAAAATTATCAGCGAGCCAAGAGATGAAGAAACCAGCAAGAGAAAACGACAGAAATTGTCAGTAAAGGCTTATACTGTACTGTATGTTACGCCTGAGCTGTAAATTTTGAAACTTTTACCCCTGAAAATTAAGTTGCACAACTTAGTGTTTTTGTATAATTATTTATTTTAAGTTGATTTTTCTAAAAAGAAAACCAATTAATCGTTGTCTCTCTTATATATTTTACATTGCTATTTAATTAAGCAAAAGTACATTTTATCCAATTACTCGATTAATTGATTACATTTTTGGTAGAATACTCAATTACTAAAACATTCGATAGCTAAAGCTCTATATTTTCAGATCTTGAGATCCAGGCACACTTGATTTTTACCTGTGGGGGCACGTGAATGCTATTCTGTACCACACAAACACACAGCACACGGATCATTTAATGCTGCATGCAGAACAACAGACGTGTTAGAACAAGTACATCATGAACGGGAGACACGTGTGCTCATAAAGAAATTATGTAAAGCAGTGGTCTTCAACCTACGTTGCACCACGGATGAGTTTTATGCAAGACAAATTTCCAGGGCCTGGCCATCACACGCTCATAACAAAGCATAATAAAGTGCATAATAAATAATGAGAATTGTTTCCCTGCAACGAGACGGTCCCATCGAGGAGTGATGGGAGACGATGCCACTTCCTTTTATTCCTTCTGTCCGGTCTGCTCTGTAATTTCATTTTGGTGGCCGTCTCTGCAGACAACGATGCCTCGTAAAGATGCTAATGGAATCAGGGTTTTCAGCTGCAGCGATCTCAGGATATCACGCCTTGAGCTTTAATCCAAAACGTCAGAAGTTTCAAGGTTGCATCTATTATGCAGAGCGGGCTTCGAGCATGTGAGCCACCTGTTGTTATGAACTCGTAATTTAGGTATGACTCTAAGCATTTTCTTTTAAATTGGGTATTTTCCTTTTTTTCAAAAAGTTTTTTTTGTATATACAGTGGAACCTCGGATTACGAGCATAATTCATTCCGGAACTGGGGTCGTATCCCAATACACTCGTAAACAAACCGAATTTTCCCATAAGAAATAATGGAAACTCAAATTATTTGTTCCACAGCCCAAAAAAATAAACACATAAAAATAATTAATACTAAATATTAACTAAAAATAAAACGAATTAACCTGCACTTTACCTTTGAAAAGAATCGCCACAGAGCAGTGTTTCTGTGTAGAGCAGAGAGAAAGAGTGTGTGTGTGTGTGTGTGTGTGTGTGTCTGTGAAGGCGAAAGTAGGAGGGGTCTGTGTGTGTGTGTGTGTGTGTGTGTGTGTGCAAAGAGCAGGCGGAGCCTTGAGCAGAGAGAGAAAATGGATTTTTAACGTCTCTAATGAGACTTGCTTTTGCTTTACACACGCGCTGTACACACAACGCATACAGACACAAAATAAAATATGTTTTACACACACACACGTGGTCACAGTGTTATAGTAAACAGTACACGCGCGCATGGATGTTGATTATACCAGTGACTTAGACTTGTTCGTTTTTAAAGTCAAAATTTATTAAAAATCTTTGATCATCTTGCGGAACACTCGCAAACCGCGTTACTCGCAATCCGAGGATTCACTGTATTTAACAACAACAAAAAAGCAAAGCCAGATCAATATACAATCAACACCCACAGCAAACATATGAACACAAACAATAATCTGTTCATATAAGAGTGAACATGGAAAAAATGTACGTAAGTTTTAGCCACTTGTGCCTCGCCCTATCATCCGAAGATCGCTGGTTCGGTTCCCGGGTGATGCTGTAACCTCTACAGCCAATCAGGGGCGTCTGTGAGCTCACGCAAGCGCAGGGAGCGGATAGCGCTGTCCTCTGAGTGTGTTACTCTGCCCCTAACGGTGCGTGAGTAAGCAGTTCAAAAAGATGCGGTGGCTGGCGTCACGCGGTTCAGAGGAAACACGTGATAGTCTTCGGCCCTCCCGGCTGAGTGGTAGTGGTAGCCTTAATGTGGAGCTCCCTAGTGACGGGGAGGAATTGGACACGACTAAATTAGGGAGAAAATTGGGAAAAAATCCCCCCAAAAAAAGAAAGAAAAAGTACACATTTCTTTGCCAGGTAAGTAATGAAATTTAGTAAACAATTTAATTCAGAAGGAAGCTCTAGTGATATTTTACAATTTAACAGGTATATAGTTGGAGACATAATGAATTTTCTAGCCAGTATTTTCTGAACCAGATCGACGTTTGTTTTTTTTAAACAATTTTTAGCTAGAGTTAGCTTGTAACGTTATCGGGCATCAAAATCGATACTGAGAGAAGTGAAGGGAAAGAGATACAGACGGAAGCGAATGGGAAATTACGTGAAATTTTTTCGAAATAAAACACTGTGCAGATTAAGATGGAAATAAAATAAAAATAGATATTTTTTATTCTTTCTCCGTGGCCCAGGACCAAATCATCATCATCCTCCAGGTACAGTACTGGTCTGCAGCCTGGTGGTCTGGGGCCCACTGATGTAGAGAATGTTTCAAACACAAAGATTAAGTTACCTTGTGATCATTTCCATTATGTTTGAAGACTTTTGGTATACCCTGTAGACTATGAAGACTAGATTCTCTCCCGACTCATGATAAAGAGGAAGATGATATCCAATGATTATACACTGCAATCGTTAAAGCCCTGTTCCTCCTACTTACAGTGCATTCCTCATTTAGTGTTCCTGTTTATTTCTCAAGTTCTCATTTGTGCGATTACATCAACTCTATCACATGTTTAGTCATCGCTGTAGTTCTAATTTAATCACACAGCATGTCCTCATCTCCTGTATTCCTGTTGTGGGAGTCAAACTAGTCATAATGCTCAGTGCTTACTTCATATAGTGTATGTACAAGCCTTTAGACTTGGTATCATTATAAAGTACAGTGCTCTGCTGCTGCTGAGGGATTACCACCATCCAGCGCTATACTGTAACTACAGGGACACATAATCATTTATAGAAAATTGTAGTGCTGAACAGATTCGGTACAGAGCCTAAAGCCTGAAGCACTACAGTGCCTTATTAATCGCTGCTTAGCAATCCGACAGCATTAAAACACTACTAGGCTTTGTTTAAAACACAAAACCAGATCAAGTAAATACACGTAGATTTCCCACAGGTTGAACACAATGTGAAAGCCTGCCTATATTCTTTAGGTTTTATCCAGGACGTATTACATTAACCTGCATCAACACGTTCGGATCATGAATGATGATTTGGATCAGATTGTTTAGCCGATCATGCACTGGTTATCCTATATTCTGGATTAACAAGACACGCCCCGTTCATTATCACAAAAGTTATGAGGGCTTTGGAAATAGACAACTGACATGATGTGCTGGAACTGGAAACAAAAGACTAAATACAGTAGGTACATTTGCATGGACAATACTGCACCACTAACAATCAGGATAATATCTCAATCAGAATAAAACCGCATCATGTAAGCGCCTCGACCAAAACAGTCTGACGCCCGGAAGCGGGCTCGTATTTCAAAAAACTCGTAAACCAAATCTAATTTTCCCATAAGAAATAATGGAAACTCAAATTATTCGTTCAACAGCCCAAAACAAAATACATAAAATGAATTAACACAAAATATTAAGTAAAAATAAAACATGCGCGCACACAACGCAAACACTGTTTTATCTGAAAAATAAACAAGAAATCTCTCTAATGACACTCGATTGAGCGACACATTAATGGAATCACTGCTGTAAAGTGAAAATAAAACAAATTAACCTGCACTTTACCTTTGAAAAGAATCGCGACAGAGCAGAGTTTCTTTGTAGAGCAGAGAGAAAGTGTGTGTGTGTGTGTGTGTGTGTGTCTATGAAGGCAAAAGTAGGAGGGGTCTGCTTTACATGCACGCTGTACACACGCATACAGACACAAAATAAAATATGTTTTACACACACACACACGTGTTCACATGTGCACTAAGACCCAGCAGGGGAGACGATTACCCACAATTCCGCAGCACAAGAGAGAGAAAAAACATTGGCTCAGTTGTGATCACGTGACGCTCGGCGTCAAA
>JAQMYG010000005.1:16402565-16424714 GCA_030014215.1 Clariallabes teugelsi
TAATTAGTTACTATAAAAAGGTAACCGTCCCCCAACACTGGCAAACAGACAGAAATATGTTTTACTCTGTACACACTTTACTCTGTGGTAACTTATTCTCTGTTCATACAGAAACGTGAACCAAGTTCCAAAGAAATGTTTCATAAGTAAAAATGTTCTGCACAAGTTTCCTGAACTAAATGCAAATGAATTCACAACCCTAACACATTTCCCAGCATTTTCACACTTCACTGGTACAGACTGTGACTTGTTCTAAGCTGTACAAAGAAATAAAACTGTTCAGCACAGCAGGTTGCCAAATAGTCATTTGTCCAATTCAAGTCTTTTATCTTTTATCTCATTCATTCTCGCTCCATCTTCATTTACCTCATTCTATATACGTTGAGCTTCTTAAACAAACAGACATTTGATCCCGAGGGCGATTCAACTTCAGGAGCCTGTGCAGCAGGGACCAATTAATCAACATTTCGTCTAAAACAAACACGCATCAGGACGGGCTTCGTACTTGGACTACAACCTGCGCTCTTAATATGAACTAATAAAAGCTTAGAATAACAATCTAATACTAATGATTCTGAATTAACTAAACTGTCTTAAATATTCCTGGAGTAGCTGCGTATAAGGCGTGTGTCCTCACACTCGTGCTTGGTGGTCCTCCCACAGTCCAAATACGTACATTAGGCTAACTGGCATTCCCAAATCTCCCATAGTATGTTTCTGTGTGTGTGTGTGGGAGCCCCGTGACGACACATTTGTGATAACACATATGTACATACTCTTTAGATTGACACTAGACCTTATACTATACTGCAGTACGTTTCACTGCTAAACCTGATTCATCTTGACAAACTTTCCATGAGTGCATTTTAAACTTAAGAGTTGAAAGGCGGTGCATATTCAAGTGGTTACCTTTAAACCATAAACTGCTGCAGACTTTTATGTATGTGTCCACCTACTTCACCCGCACTGAATCCTACTGGAATCCCATGTGTGTGTGTAGTCAGATGTGTGTGTGTGTGGGGTCAGGCTGGGTCAGGGCTCCACGCTGCAGGCTGGAGCATCCTTACGGTCATTCTGCTTCTAAGTGAGGTGAATTCGAGTGCATAATCTAAGACTGAAAGTAAACAATTTTAAACCATTTAAGGCCACATTTAATATAACCATACATTCTAAAGTTGAAAAAAAAAAGGAAAATATTTATCATGACATCACAATATTTTCTGCTTGGTGTCACGATATTTATTGCGTCATCTCCTTACACCAGCAACCTTAAATTTTTTGCAATTATGATAATGGAAATTAAGTCGTGTGGAAATGGACATTTTGCGAAATTAGCCAAAAATATGTGTACAATACCCCAGTGCAAATAACACAGATCTGTGGTAGTTTGTATGAACTTGAATTGTATTTTCACTTGCTTAAACTCTCTCTCTCTCACACACACACACACACACACACACACACACACACACACACACACACCCTGTGCTCCATTCTAACTGGCACAGTGTGACACATGTGACACAAAACCAGCCAATCATAAACTGAAATTAATCCTGATTAGGCATTTCTTCATCCAGATGTGCACACTAATACGCATACACACACACACACACACACACACCTACTGTACGTGCAATGAACTAAAGAAATCACTTCAGGAATGAGGAGGTTAGTATTAGTGGAGAGAGCAGGATTCGAAAACCCATCTAGAGCTACAGACAGATCCACTGGATCTACATTCGGTTGTATATACAGTATGGTTGTTCTTTAGATATTCAATCAAACCAGTGCTATGAAAGGGACAAAAGAGGCATAAAGCACAGGGATTCCTCAGTCATACATTGAACTTTTAATTGTATGATATCATGAGTGTATCACAAGCATCGCATTGCGTATCGAATCATACGGAGAATAAATCATATTGTCCCATCCCTATACACTCTACAGTATATCATTCAACTGCTGTACACCAGCTACGGTTTACACCCATCTCTGCTAAACCTGTTTTTTAACCTTGCCTTTTGCCCTCTTTAACATCACAAAGTGTGAACCATCGGTGAGGTTCCTACGCAAAAGCTGAGCATTTTTTTTTTTAGTCATGCAGCATGATGCCCATGCAGAGAGACTAATTCATCATGTGAAGATGACAGGAACAACAGCCCCTCTGTGGTCTAAGGAAGGGCTCATTGACTTCCCTTTCTCTGTTCCATGCGAGTCACTGAAAAATGAGCTGTGTTCAACATCTGCTGATCGCACCATCCACCGCCCACGGAGCGTTTCACTCCAGGGCAACGACCATATAAACAAACACCGCCACAAAAGCACAACACGCTGACACACCCACATGCAGCCAACGCGCCGGACCTGCATCGTGCACATGTTGACTGCTCAGAGTACATTTATACAAGGAACAGGTCATTTATACAGAACATCACTGTTTAACTCTCAGGATTTAAGCTGACCCGTGTGACACGGCATCGTTCACACAGCACACGAAAATCAGATCAGATTTTCCATTTTCTCTTGTTTTTTTGTGAACAAGTGATCAAATCTGCTTTGTGTGATTGCTCCAATATGCACACAAGTAGTTGTTATAGTAACGACACAGTCGTTAGCTTGCCACCAGGACTGAAATATTGCAATGGATTATGTACAGTATTTGGTTCTGTAAGGAAAACCTCCGGTCACATTTCCGAATGCAGAAACCTATCTTTAAAGCAAAGCCAAAAAAAACCCCCATAAAAATTCTTTCATGATGTTTTTTTTTTTGTCAGTTTTATTCTAGAAACAAATCCATAATATTACAGCCGCATTTCTTAAATTCACAACAGGCTAAAAACATGTAGCAAACCCGCCACACATGGGCACCTATTGTGTAATTTACTAGACTCTAACCTGGGGACAGTCTGTTTTGTTTGTTTGTTTGTTTGCCCCCTCCTGCCTTTTTCATATTGTTTTGCCCTACACCATAGATGTTAGAAGTGAGGATGCAGGGGATGTGGATGCCCGAACCCTCAATGCCAAGACTGACCCCCCCATCCCCCCCCCCAAAGACTTTTTACACAGAACATAAGTGCAGTAGAAAAACAATATGACACCGGTCCCATATGGAGGCATTTGATATGCAAGCACACTGAATGACAGTCATTCTCAGTGGGTCAGCCACAAGGCTGCTGAGGTAACCAGAGAAGCAGGAGCACTTATGGAGCGCCTGAAGTGACACGCAAACACACTTCTGAAATATGACGCAAATCAGTAAGCGGCCAAGTGTAATACTTGATTCTGTCTATATATCCTTTTAAGCAGTTTCTCTCACTTCCTATTTAACACTTTTACCTCTCCGACCTAAACTCTGTCTCAGATTACCCGGCTTTACTGTTCTACTCACTTTCCCTCTCTTTATCATGTATTTCGACATAATCCTGTAACATACACTGACTCGAGAAAATGTGTGTGAACTTCACTATAACACTTTCACTCGAAGTGCTGCAAGAAAAACGCTAGCTCACGTTACAAAAATAATAATTTAAACCCTGGTAACGGTGTGCATGTAAATGAGTTATAATAATCTATAGATATTATTTGCTTTCATATACCTACAGACATAATGATGTGGATAAAGGTGTGTTTACATATGCACAGTTAAAAAGGTCAGTATCTTTGTAACCTAATTAATAATGAAGAGCTGAGCCAGCTGACTAGCGGAAACATCTCCATCCACCCGCTCGTGCAATCGCTATATCACATATTTCAGATCACTCTGGTGGAGGATATGTACTAATAATCGTAAAAAAAAATTATACACACCGGTACACAGTGTAAGCAGTGTTCATACAACAGGTAACAATGCAAAGAAAACCTCAGAGAAACTCTATTTATTTATGTAGGCCTTGATTTAAACATTTCATATGACAATTCGCTTAAAGTTTACATCAAACTTGACTTTTTTATGATATCGTGTCCTGATGTGCAGTATTGTGCACAAGTCTACAAGTATTGTGCACGTTACTCTCACTCATTCATGGTCTATATGGATTCGTCCTGTACACAAGGAAACGGGGGCCTGGAGCACATCCTGCATTACTTCATATTAAATTAAATTCAATTATATTACACAGACTAAAATAAATAAATGGGAACAAATAAGACAGGCTGCAAAGTGCATAAAGACGCAATTTGAAAATTGGTTGTTTATACAAAAACCTCAGCAGCAACCACCTTTCCCCTCTTGTCAGTTCCAACCACCCAGAATTCATCATCACCAGTTTACTAATTACTGACCTGATCATTTGTCAACATCTGCACGTTTCTCACTGGTTCATGGCTAAAGTTAGATTTTTTTCCAAATGTTTGATTCATAGGTCACTCTGTTGCTTACCAAAAAAAAAAAAAAAAAATGTTTAGGTACAGGGACTGGACTGAAAATGAGAGGCAAAAATAGTCAGTTACGAAGCCTGGGGAACTATTTCTCAAGACTGCATTACAAATACAAGAAAGTCTGAATCTATAAAAGCAAAATATGAAGAAATGAGTGGTGGCACAAAATGTGGGAGAAGTAGTAGTTCAAACTGAAGTATCAAGCTTGATCTGACCAGATACCAACTGCTGAACTGGTCGTGCTGGCTGATCATCTCCCATCTCCAATCTCCCATATCCCTTGATCAATTAAATTGATCAATACATGTGTGAGACTTTCTGATTGCCTTTTGTCCATGTCTATGGTGCTGCATTATTAGAAGCAATTCAGAAACCACCAGCACTTTACCCGCAGCCAAGGACTGCTGGTCTACCAGTGAGACCAGCCTGATGGTTTTTTTGCCAGTTAGTCTCTGGACAGATCAAGCTGGATTATTGTGGGTTTTTTTTTTTTTTTTTTTAGCAGGGTGACACTGATTAATGTTTAGTACAGTATAGATAGGACATAAAGGAGGTTGTCAACATTATGTCCTTGAACACAGTTCACATTAAATCCAAATGAAGATTATTCGAGTAATAATAATAATAATAATAATAATATCTATAAATAGAATATAAACAGATTAAATCTTTGTAGCAGGCATTACAGAGTCGGTCACTGACTTCGTGTGTGTGTGTGTGTGTGTGCGGGTGCGCGCGACACTGTCGCTGTCCAGCACCAGCAACTCCTGAAGGTTACCGAGGCTAAAAGCCGAGCTGCCGAGCTGCAGAGCTCTCTCCAGGTCAGAGTTGCGAGCACATTTCACACGCGTGTTGTGTTAAAGTAATAATTAATTAAATCCAATTACAGCTGCTCGCGAGAAGCGCACGAGCTCACTGTGTGACCGCGGTGCGCGCGGGCCGTTATTTTTAAACGGCCACAGTTTTATAAGCTCTCGTGAGCACGTTGTTATTATTATTATTATTATTATTATTATTATTATGATTTCCACCAGTTGAATTTTACCTGATTATGTCGTCGTTGTGACCCAGGTAAAATTTCTGCTTGTGTTCCCGGGTGTTGTACACAACTCCTACACCTGCCACGAAGTAGACGATCTCCTTGGCGGCGGTGTAGTACAGGTTGTTGCGGCACTGGTGGCCCCTGTAGCCGTAAACCCACTCCAGCCGCAGATGGCAGTTTGGAGCTGTTCTGTCAGCCATGTTCGCACTTATTTCTCTCCGAAGCGATTTAGTTTCTGTCCCCGCAGCCCCGCTCACACCAGCCCTTCACTCAGCTTGTCCGCCTGAACAGAACAGAAGACTTCCTCCGACATTTTCTTCACAACCAAGTCAACTTTGCTCTGTGCGCATCTTGGTTGGTTGGTTGGTTACTCATAAATTCTGTATACTAACGAGTCTTTAAAAGCCTGCCTCGGACTTCTTCACAGGTGTAAAAGTCTGCACCTCCACCTTCCTCTTCTCTCCGCTGGCCGCACAGGCGGCTTTGCTCTTGTGTCTCGCGAAAAGCCTCCGTTTTTTTTAGTGTATCGTTTCACTCGGACCGCCCACTCTCAGGCAGCAACGCTGATGCATGTACAATCCAGCCAATCACATGACTGGATTTCTACAGCGCCGCATTGAGTGACAGCGGATTGACCAATGGAGCTCAGCTGCGAGGGAACGTCATGGGCAAGACAAGAGGCTTGCTGACAGGCATAACAATTATCCTGCAGTTTGTCACGCTTAATTCGTTTTATTATAATAATAATTTTATTATTGTTATTACTATCATTGCAGTACTTCAGGTCACACACGGGTGGCGTTACAGACACAGATATATGTCATCATAAATGATCAAGGAGAGAGAAGCTTTTAGGTGTCAGAACTTTTTTTAAAATATTGTAAAGGAGTTCTGGATGCTGATTCTGAAAGTTCACTCATCCATCGTCTCTACCGCTTTATTCTGTGTACAAGGTTACGGGGAGACGAGGTGTCAATCCATCACAGGGCACACACACACCGAGTAATTTGGGAATAGCAATTAACCTTCATGTCTTTGGACTGTGGGAGGAAACTGGAGTGCCCAGAGGAAACCCACCAAGCACTGGGAGAACATGCAAACTCCATGCACACAGACCCCGAGGCAGGGATCAAACCCGGCCCTGGAGGTGCAGGGCGACAGTGCTAACTACTATGCCACCGCGCCAAACTGATCCTGAAAGTTTTAGCAAGAAAATGGTACAACTGCAAATAAAATTTAACTATAACCACGTTGCATTGGAAATATAATGCAAGCAGCATCAGCAGTTTTAAAAGCTGTTAACTTTTGCATGAACCTTTAAATAACTCATTGCCCATACACA
The DNA here is from genome assembly GCA_030014215.1 of Clariallabes teugelsi. Lineage (NCBI taxonomy): Eukaryota > Metazoa > Chordata > Actinopteri > Siluriformes > Clariidae > Clariallabes > Clariallabes teugelsi. Next base: position 16,409,330 of record JAQMYG010000005.1, read on the forward strand.
ATATTTTGTTAATGAGCAAATTGGTTGATGCAAATAATTAATGCTTGACCTACACACAAAACTGAATCACATTTAAAAGCAAACTTTTTGACATTTTTAGTTTTTATTATATATATATATATATATAGCTTCTCATGGGGATCATTCAGACGTCCCACCAAGGTTCAAGCAATCAGATATTCCCATCTTCATAGGAATAGTTCTTCCTGCTAAGATATAAAACCTTCAACCACACACACACATACACACACAACTACAATATTAAAAAACACAAAGAAATATACAGTTCATTTTTAAAATCTTTTATCTAAAAGGAATCACAAAGTGTAGATTTGATTTTAAACTTACAAAACACAATGTTAACATGACGTTCTCTATGAATGAAGGTATGTACGCAGGTGTAGGAGGGTTTGTGCACTGTATACATACATAGGCTATAATATATATATAACATTTCTAAGTAAACATTCAAGTGGATTTCAAGAGAACTTGAGTTGGAGTATTGAGTAGGTGATTTTCCCATGTCAAAGCACAATAAATGCAAGTGTACAATTAAGAGACAAAGAGCAGTGTACAAAGCTGTCGCATCCTCTCCATTACACAGGGTGAAGAAGCGGGCCGTTTTCAGGGCAATTTTTAATTTCACCTCATATCAACCATATAAAGGCTGTTCCAATCATTTGTATTAATACATTAAACTACAACTGCACTCAGTTCATTTCTACATGTGTTCAACCATGTCAAGTTTATTAGGTTGATTGGATAGGCAGGTATTCCACCCAGCAGAAACTAAACACCATCCAATAAAGGAAACTATAAAGACTGATATCTCAAATTATTGTCTGTGCAAAGGTGCTTAGCATTTTGGTATACACTGAATAAAAAAAGAAAATGATGTTTGACTTTTAAAAATGGACATCTGGAGGTGAAGGAAAGATCAACATATACCATCTTCCCAAAAAGGTCAGTGGATGTACTGTAGCAAAGTTCTTCAAATACAAAATTACATCTGTGACCCAAACCAGTTCCTGATGCAAGAATAGGATTTGACAAAGCAAGAGCGAAATTAATATCATAGTTTTGCAATTAATATCATAGTTTAGCAAAATTCCCCTGGTACTATGTCAAACTGTCTCATTCAGACATTGCTGACTGCACTAGTAAAACAATAATAATAATAATAATAAAAACTAAAAATGCCCATATTTAATTTCAAAACTAAATTGCTATATTTCCCTTTTAAATGTAATCTTCGATGGCAAAAAATAAAATATATTTTAATCAACTACCAATCTATTGATCTGATTAAAAACAAATAATTTGAACTGATTTCAGTTTCCTCTTTGCTAAATAAAATCAATATACTGACAAGCACCAAGAGATTCACTAATAAACATGTATACCAAAAGAACATAAGCTTATAAAATCATGTGATCATGTGAACATACATCAGCCAGACGGTGCATTTTACATAAAGTCTTTTAAGACTGTAGCACTTATCTAAGAAATGCCCTTATTTCAGGTAAACCATTTGCACTGGTTGCATTCTCTTAATCAAAGTCAAGTAGGTGTTTCCAAAAGGGGTCAAAAAGCTAATTATCATAATCACTATTTGTCGGAATGCAAGCTTCCATTGAATAAATCAGGAATCCAAACTTTTTTTTTTTTTTTTTTAAATAACCAGATCTAAATCATTTGGATTTGTTAGTCACTTGTTAGTATAAAGACTGTATATAAATTAAATATAATTTTTGATCATCTAAACAGGAATGGTTATAGGATTAGGCATTAATAATCGCCTTCAAGTGTGATTTCTCAAAAACATACCTTTTCTGTGTTATTTAAAAAGACAAAAACACCTCAATATCTACAGTCACCAGAGAATAACACTCTAACTCTGGGACCTGAGGGCATGTGGTTATAGAAATTTACAATTCGAAAAACAACTGTACCAGAACACATCCAAAATACAGGAATGCAAGAATTTCTGGTCAGAGACACACCCATACACACATGCATGCACAAATGCACACAGAAAATGCACTTTCAATTTTCACATTTGTCATCTCAGAACACAATCCAAACATTAATGACACTTGTCATTGCAATTCCCAAGCTTGGATCATCACAAAATAAGGAAAGGCATACAGTGGAACATCAGGTGTCATTATGTTTTACCAACTGCTAAGCTAAAAATCTAGAGTTGAAATATACAGCCACTAACTGTGTGAATGTTGTTTTGTGAAGGAAATGTGATTCTCCCTTACAAGAACCTATATTTCATCTAAATTGCTCTTCTTGGTTTGGACATGACGGGGAGACGTTCAATAACACATCAGAGACCATTATAGTGAACAACTGAGACTTGGATTGACATGAAGTATAAAGCTGTTAAAAGTTACAGGATTGACTTACAGGTACACGTCCACTGGCAAGCCAACATATCATTAAAACCCTCAATCAGCCCAAACCAATGGTGTACACTTACGATCCCTTCCAATACCTTGCATGAAACTCATTTCATCTCATTCTCCACAGTGCTTCCAAATAAAACACATTTTAAAACAAATATGAACAACAAATCTGTTGATCAGTACTGAATTCTCTTTACAGTACTGAGTGCTAGAACTGGTGGGGGGGGGGGGTAATACACAAAAGGTATAAGGAATCCATCACCTTATAATTAACACTATCAACGACTATAGTAAAAGGTTTATTTCTGATTACGGATACCGCTTTAATATAATCTATTATCATTATTTATTGTTATTCACTCTGTTCTTGCAGAGGGAAAGGTGGTGGTCACTGTGAGGAGGCTTTGGTGGCAATGGTGGCCACGCAGTGCTGTTGGAAGTTGGGTGACACTGCTGAATTGCAACCCAGTCTCTGGCATGGACTCTTCAGTCCTTCGTCCCCCTCCAAGATCCATGCGCTGCTGCTGCTCTTGTCTGAATCTTCCCCTAACAGGCTGCAGCAATCTTGGGAAGGGGCTCCGCTCCGCTCCTCCGTGACTGGGGGTGTTAACGCCGCTGAGGGGGGTGAAGCCAGTGGCAGAGAGGGATGGTCAATGGAAGACTGACCTTGGAGCACACTGGTGATGTGGTTAAGGAGGTCAGTGAAGAACTCTGGAACACCCTCATACCCTGTAAACATACAGAGAGCAGAACTAAGGAGTCGTACCTTTTAAAACATGCAGCTACCGTTTAACAGAAATGTTATGACGTGTGTGTCTGTGTGTGTGTGTGTATATATATATATATATATATATATATATATATATATATCTGCATGTCTCCATCAGCTTCACACATCTGTATTCCGGTATTTTTACCAGTTCTTTTAAATTGCTCAAGCTCTGTAAGACTGAATGGAGAATGTTGCTAAGCAACAGTTTTCAAGTATTGCCACAGATTTTCAATCGATTTGAGATCTTGTCTGTGCGATTCTAAAATTTTAGGTTCTTTTAGGGCTTTTTAAACCCCTTCCAGGGAACCTTTGCCAGTTTCCTTAGAGTCACTGTGTTGTTGGTAGATGAAGCCCCATCACAGTCTCAGAAATCCTACAGACTGGAAGGTTTTTCTTCCTACAACTGTCCTGGAACAGCGAGTCTTTTGAGTCTGGGACACAAATATTTTTTGCAATTGCCACCGCAGTCTTTAGATTAGTCTAAATGAAACAGTATAATTATTTATTAATTATTATATAATTATTATATATTTTATAATTAAAATGTACACATGTAAAAATATACAGTATATAAATGTGCACAATCAAAAGTTTGGGCACAACTTTTTTTGTTTGTTTGTTTATTGAGTTATTTTCTACATTCTAGAACAATACTGGAGATTTAAAAAATAATAACAGTGCAACTCAAAAGTTGTGTGGTGTGTGTGTGATTGTATATACTAATATATACAAAGGCAGCCAAAAAAATGTATACATGTCATGAAAAGAAAAATAGTATGATGTATTATTATCCAAATATTACCATATTATCATATATAACGTATAGCAATAAATTTAGTATTAAAATATTTATACAAGTTTTTCTTTCCCTGAAGTGTGTACACATTTTTGGCTGACTCTGTATGCTTGTATGTACCCATAGAGCATGAACATACTGTAAGAAAAAGGTTTCTTATTATGCTGTCTTGGTGATTTGATATACACTAAACAAATTCACACTTAGAATAGGACTTCATTCACTTGTATACTGCTGAGGCTCTCAAACAAAGAGCAAACATTTGTACAAATGCATAACCAGTGTTATGCAAACTGATGAAAAATCTGTATGCAATGCACTGTAGAGAAAACATTGTCAATACACCACATACAAACTCTGTGCTGAAACACTCACCAGGGAAAGCATTGATGTCAATGACTGCATGTTGGCCTGTCTGGTTGTTGATGATAACATCGATGCCAAAGAGCGACACTCTCAAAGCCTGTCGCAAAGATCTGGACAGTTTCCTAATGACGTCATCATTGGGTGGCTGGGACACACCCTCTACATTATCTCGCTAACAGGTAGAGAAACGATTTAAATATACGGAAACATTTATTTGGATTATATCCATAAATATAAAAATGTCCAATAAGTTATTAACTGTAAAAGTAAAATTCTTGTAATTTCAGTGAGACTTACAGATGTAAGGTCTGAGGATGACTCTGGTTTGGACACATTATGGCTGTTGAAGAAAATAGCTTTTCGGTCTGAAAAATGGCAAAAGAGTGAATCACTATACTTTTGCCAATTTGCATCTTTGCGTTTAATAGATGTGAGACTGTACGTGTGTGAACTGGCCACTAGGCTGCAGCAGAAGCCAGGAGAAACCTGACTCGTAGCCAGACAGGAGGAGACACAGAGGAATGTGGATCTGCCTGGAAGACGGTGACTTTACTTGCATAAAGTTAACAGATCTCTTCAAATGATAAAATTTAATATGTTGTCTAAGTCTGGGACTGGATTGAGACTAAGAATAGGATTGGGCTGCAGCATAGGGTCAGACCAGCTTGTTGTACAGTATGTAGGTACAAACTCTGAACATACCATTAAATTGATTAAATCAGCATTAAATTCACATTACAGACTGGGTGTCTAATAAAAAGCCACTTATTACACAGGAATAAGCCAATAATATGCTGTAATATACAGTAGAAACAGTAGCAGTGCTGAAGGCTCACCAGCAGGGCCAGATGGGAAGTTCTTCAGGGAGGGTCTTTCCACCACAGTATAAGACTCACCCACCACAAACACCTTATAGAGCACAGCATTATGGTTGATGAAGCTCTGAATAACACACGGGGGCTTCACATCCTTCAGATCCTCAGCACTAAAGATAATGGCCATCTTCAGAGACACAGGAAGGACAGTGTGTGAAGTGTGACGCAATGGGGAAAGCACATAATGATACGCTAAACATGTTCCTCAGCCTAAAGGCAAACAAGAATTTTTAATGCCTTGTTGGGGGCGGGGGGGAAAAAAAAAAAAAAAAAAAACACTCCACATTGATATCAATGCAGAACCAATCTTAAAACAATGGGGGAATTGTGTGTGTTCAGTCAGTTAATATTTGATTACCTGTGGTTAGCTTCTATAGATTAGAGAGGTTAAGTGGAAAAAGATGGAAGTCTTACCTCATGGGAGTTGGTTCCATGTGCTACTCGTGTTTTGCAAACTAAAGAATTAAAAGAAAACGCATACTGTATCAATTTACAACAAAAAGGACTCGGTTAAATACAGTATAATATGATCATGAAATGCTCTGGCTTCGTGGATTTTGACAGCATGCAACAGATGTTGTGCGATCCTGTGTTGTTGGAACATGATGACTAAATCTGAAAATGTTTTAGATCTCAGAAGCTTGCTTTATAATACAGTAAAACAAACTGCCACTTCCTGTGTTCTTTTTCTTCACAGGAAGAAGAGTGACTTACTGAAGGGGAATGTAAGACCATGTTGCTTGATCTGTTCCAGCGTGTCTGGACCACACTCACTGTTCAACACCATGAATGGAGGAGAGCAGATCCTCTCGTCTAAAGCGAGAAAGACAAATAGGTGGAAGTTAAACAAAAATAATAATAAATATTTCAAAAAAGTATATATTTCTGCATTATACCAAATATGTGGAAAATAAGATGCTCAGTTCTGCTTTCGGCTGAAATACGTGTTTTTGGCAGGATCAGATGTTACCCTGGGTCACCCTCATGAAACAACTATAAACTGCTCTTTCTGAAAGCTACTCAGTCATCGGTTCAGTCTCCTCCCTGTTTACTCTGGTGGCAGAGAAACAATGAGCGCTCCGCACTGAGCCCTGGCTCCTTCTGCATAATATAGGAGGCCTGCCAATAGGCCAAGTGCAAGATGAGCCACGGGTTCAAGGCTTTGTTTGGAAATACTGTACTCTCACTGTTCTGCATCTTGCAAGCAAACATTGTGGTGGGAATGAAAGGAAAGGATCAATTTCGGTGAACGTGAAACAGTTTTGCTCAACACAGCATTTTCAGTCAGCGGGTGGGGGGAAACGGCAGCTCTACTACTACAACTACTACTGCTGCTACTACATTACAGGATACCCTCAGAAACTTTGAACAAACCCATTTCACTAAGTTACACAACTAATAAATGTTTTAGCACTTGAGCATGGAAAAATTATAGCAGTCCTCAATTCAGCTTTCTAACCTACTTTCCCATTGTTTCTTTTCTCTGACTGGCTGTCTGTCACCACGTAGTTTGACTCCTTTTGTGCCGGACGTTCGTGCCGCGATGACGTTTGAGATATCCGAGCTGGCGGATGATCTATGCGTACACAATCCACACCGTTTTCAAGCAACACAAACACACACGCGACACACCCGCCATGTATGAATTACGGTTATGACAGTCACGGTACTCAAAAACTTATTATTGTATTTTCCCCCGCCCTGAATCCATTATCCCCCCCCATGTACATTTTGTAGCCTAAAGTTCAGCGTGATTCAGCCATATTGTGTGCATTGTGTGCCAGCCAATGTTACTGAGTACTCGCTTGCCACCACTGCTGATAAGGAAATTTGGAAGGTGCTGATACGACAGAATCATGACTACAAGCTTTATCAAACTGATGACAGCAGTCCGATAAGATCACCATGCACTCTCATCAACCTTTATAGTGTTAAGGTCGTTATAATGCGCAGGCTTTATATATATACATAAAATTAATACAGTCAATGTGAAAATTAACAAAACTGCTGTCTAAGACATGTACTGTATTTTGTACACTTCATCCATCATTTCATTGCAGTTCACTTGATAAAAGGAAGTGAAACCCATGTCCTTATCAAATAAATTTGTTATACGCAAAGATTTATCTAAGCAGTCATTTGCCTGTGGTAGACTTGCTTGTGATACACTTGCCATGCCATGCACTGCTCTCACGGTTTTGTCACTCTACGCATTTTATAAATTAGCATCACTCTGCAGCATTAAGAAATGCTCTTTGGTTAAAAACAGATGCCAAAGGCCAGTGTTAAACCTGGCATTACACCGGGGAACACAAGCTCACACTTCATTTCCTGTTTGGCTGACCGAGTTGCCTTTCTACTGAACGACTACATTATTGTCTGCCAAGCAATTCTGTAGGATCGAAAGTGAAAAGAAAAATATATTAATAAAACACAGTGGTTTTCTTATCAGTGCAACAGAGCCTGAGCTTTTGTTCAGATACTCCTGAGGAAGCTTACGTAAGACTAGCTGCTAGCCGGCACAGATAACAGCCTATTCTAATCAACAGTAACAAGCCAGAAGTTTCGCAGTATAGCCGGACGCTAACGTTTTCATAGGGTTTCCCCCCCTCACAGACCTTCATAGAATTGATAGAAGCAACATAAACTGCAGATGTGACATTTTGGTAAACTTGCTCAGTCATTTAGACAAGTATGTTAAAATAATTTATTAACCCACTTGCCAAATATGTTGATATTAATACGCATACACAATGTAGATTCATTTAAGTATTTTAACAATAGCAAAATCTCCCAAAAAAGGTCCAACAATATGTGAGAAGGTCCACAGGTTCTTTCCCAATTTAGTTCCATAGCTGACATGGCAATGTTAATTATCAATCTCCAGCTCTGTCTAAACACTCGTTCATCTCTGAAGACCTGTAAGTTCCGGCTGACACGTTTACGTGACGTTTTCATTAATGTTTACTTGATGTTTGAGAAGGTCTGCTAGGAGTCTGGAGTTCTGCCCTGATTCTGCTTAAAAAAAACACAAGAATGTTAGGTCCAGAAGGTGACTAATGGATGGAGTAGTCCTAAACTTTGTGTTTGAAATCAACATCGTGTATTTCACTTCCCAATGGAATGTCTTAAAATACACCCGAACTTTCCGTTCCTTGATTGGCTGACACACTGCAAGTTCCTTCTGCATACAGGATTCACAGACATTAATTATATACTATATGGACCATTAGAAACCAGAACTCGATAGTAAAATGCTAAATAACTGAATTATGACACTATGTCAACAGACCAGATCACAATCTCAGGGATTATGGCATTGAAACGGCAAGATGAACCGAGGCTCAAATCTCGTCTCATCTGCCGTTCTTCCTAAATCTTCCGGCTTAGAGTGTGATAGCAGTGCTTAGACTCAGGAGTTTCCTAGAAAGCGTATTCTTATTCAACATCTTGGACTTTTACAAGATGTCCATTAAAGATTTAAGTATGAATACATGTTTTATGCTCGATTTAAAAAGATAATCACATTTTCCACATTAAGAAAAAAGAAAAAAAAAAACATAATTCCAAACTGCTCCATTCCTGTAACATTAAACAGACAATAATTAATCAGCAGGTTCTGCCAGAATCTCCTCGCTTCCAGTATATATACAGTAGAAAGCAGTATTTATCCAACTCAAATCCAGTCTGTTTCATCTTAGGTCAAGATATCCAGCATAATAAAACCAAATTTGGAGATTGTCATTCCTTTCTTGTTTAAAATGTGCACTCAGGAAGATTTGAGGAACGGCTTCAAGAGTCTTTCTTCTGCCTGAATCTTAAAACCCCACATCCAAAATGAGTCACACAAAAAAAAGTCAGACTAGGCAAACAAATGTCCTCCTTTCCCTAAAATTCAAATACCTTGTAAATGATGCGTCTTCTCTTAAACCTGTCTTACAAGCTTTTACAGCAATTTTATTTGTATTAACTGTACAATAAAGCCTTGGCTGACTTCTGTAACACACTGTGTGGGAATGTGTTCTCCATGTCATATTATACAAGAAAACACTTTAACGAACATCTTTTCAGTCAGTGTTATGCCTGGAGATGTGTGTTAAAGACACGGAAAGGAGGGAAGTGGTGGCTAAGGACAAACTGCAATGCCCGTTCTTCAATGTGAACTTTAGATATTGATATTTCTCAGAATATTTTTACAACGGCCCATAGGAGCGGTCTGACGCACACATGTTAATATTTACATTTAGGCATTTAGCAGATGCTCTTATCCAGAGCGACTTACAAATACAATTATTTATTAACAATATTAATGACATAAATTAATAAATACAATTAATTTGTATTTGAATTTCTATTTGTAGCTGTCCTGCGAGTTTGAAATAACTGGTGGCTTTTAAGAGCAACATACTGTAGCAGTGTTAATGTCACTCTCTGAGTTTTAAAAATTAAAAAAATTGCCAGAACCACATCAGCTGATCATCACAATCATCAGATGATCTATATCACAACAGCACTTAATCGACAGATTGTAAGCACATCACATTACACCACTATAAGACTGAAAACTAACGACCAAATAAATCTTTTGAAATGGGCAACTTTTGTATGTGAAAGCAAAATTAAACATATTAAAAAGTCTTTTAATATATATTTCTTACAAAATTGATTTCTGTCAAATTAATAAGAAAGTTTGCGACTGAATTTTGAATTTCTGGTGATGTAGAGTCAACATAATCTCATGATATACCTTCTTACCCGTCCAGCAAATCCAATATATTGTGTCACTCTACTGAATTAGTCTGTCTTTTCTTGGCATTGTTGCTCTTGGCCTTCCAGACCTAGGGGCCATCAGCAGTGGAACCATACGTTTGGATTCTGTTTCATAGCCTGGAAATTATATTCCTGGCAAACTTCAAACTATCTGGCAACGTCTGCTTGTGTTACACCAAGTAGAAGCTTTCTAATGGCGGTCTCTCTGCTAGCATTGTCTAAATGGGGCACATGAATGTTTTTTACTTATTTTAAATACCAAGACATGTCAGCTGGACAACCAAATGACAAATTTCACGGAAGTGCCCGATGCCCTTCAAGCAGGTTCGAGTTAGTTTATTCACAATAGGGTAACACTCTACTGAGAATTACGGTAAGTTTCCCTTACTTGTGTTCTTAATGTAACAAGGCAAACAAAATTATGAATTGGATTTCAAGTGAGTATAATATCAGAAACAGTGCCTAATGAAGGTTAATATCTAATTTAGCTGGCAGCTATTTAGTAATAGCCCAAAACATTTCTGAATTCATATTGCTGCCATAATACGAGGTGGTACACTTTTTACACACGGCTCATGAGCAGTTCCTTCCTTTCTCCATAATCTTCTCTAGTCATACTGAAAGTATGAAGTTTCAACATCTTTGTCCTATCTATCTGTGGAAATTGTTCCAAAACTGTACAGGATTTTATAGATGTTTTGGCCAACTTTACTCTCATCTTTCTGATTTTGATGCTTAACGATGTCTTAAATCTTGTGGTAAGCTTGCTGTGTTGATTTGATTGATATCCTATCTCCTGTTCTTGATCTGGCCATCAAGAACCAGATCTTCACAACCCTTCAACTGTTGTGAAGGGTTCGTCCTTCTGTCCTCCAGCACAGTTGTTTTCAGTGGTGGGTGTTCCTGAGCTCACCATTTTTATTTATTTATTGATTTATTTTTGATAGTTAGACTAGAGCTGTAATCGGGCCTTAAAAGTTAGGCACGGCAGATTTAGGCCCGAGCCCGACAAGTACATTTTGATTGACAGCCTTTAAAAAGCCCGAACCTCTAGAAATAAACTCTAGACGCTATTGGCCATGGATGGGCGGGGAATACACGTAAATAGTGCCGTACATTTTTTCATAGTAAAGTTGAAGTCAGAGCACACTTATAATTTAATTACAACTCCTATATACTGGTGTAGACAGCTAATACAACAAGAAATGTTAGAGCATTCTCTTGGAAACACCAAAAGACATGATGGCTTTAAATTTCTTCTCTACTGGCACAGAAATCATTGAGTGGGTCCATAATGAGGATTTCTGTCATTTTCAGAGCAATCACTACTTATTCTAGATTAGGGAAGCAGAGCTCATTACACAGGCCAATATGTTTTTTCTTTTGTACTGGAGCAATTTGTCTGCCTGATTTGGAAAACTCTCCTGATTTTTTTTTTTGGAACATTTTTCGTTCTGAACTTTTTGACCTCCTCATAAACTTGATACAGAGCTTTTCCTCCTCCAGTTTTCTTTCAAGCTGGTCAGAAACACATCCTACATTTTACAAAAAGTCCATTTCAGCAGTGCATTTTTTTCCTTTCTTTGTAAAACTCTCCTAATGAAATAGCACAAGTCTGCCCTAATGAGTAGGATAAAGCATGCAGCTCTGCAAGCTGGACAGCTTTGGAGGAGACTTTCAACAGCCTGATGAAGAAACAGCTGGCACAGACAGACAATTTTCTTGATACTCAAAATCTTTGTACTTAGGTCTTCTTATTGTGAAACGGATACTGAGGAACGGTTGTACGCCTTTAAAACCACTGACGCAACATCCAGCTGATCATATGTTATGCTTGTACTCACGTTAGAACAATTTGTTTGCATTAAACTATTGTATAAGAACTAATAAAGACTCTCTCATACCATATTATCTCTATACCACTTATCCAGTACAGGTTCACGGGAGGCCTAGAGCATATCCCAGGCGACTCTAGGCACGGGGCAGAGTGCCAATCCAATCCATCATAGGGCACAAGCATACTCACACACCCAAACTATGGGAGGAAAGCGTACAAACTCGAATCTTACAGACCCAAGGTAGGAATTGAACCCTTGACCCTGGAGGTGTGAGGCCTGATAGTAACAGCGTGATGTGTACATTTTGTTGATTAATCATTGTTTTCATAAAAATCTATTTTGCACTGCATTCCGTCAGAGACCGAAGCCATCTCCATTGTTTCAGGAACCATACAGACTCGCCTTCAGATCTTTCAAGACATCTTTCCAATCTTTAGTCCAACAACAGTCATAGTAATAATTCTGCTTTCCTGCTTTGCAAATGTGTTTTCTGTACAGAACAGCCTGCATTAAAAAAAGCTGTGCGATTAATTCTATCATTGATCATCTGTTGTTATATTCGGTTCATTGAATCGATGGGTCAGTTTAGAATCGATTCACACTTTTCATTTGCTCAACTGTCGAAACGAAATTATATTGCAGCTTTTGCGGAAAATACAAACTTCTTCCATTTTCTGCAAAAAAAATTGCAAAATACTTTTGTTTTGCAGGCTTAGTACTTCTTCCTTTTCATTTGAGTTAATGGTGGCATAAAACCATTAACTCAAACCAGGCATTCTCGTCACCATTTTTTTCCTTTCTTTGTAAGGACGAGCAGAATTCTGCCAAATGTTTATCGCTTTGTTTGAGAGGAGACATGTAAACCAGTCAACAATCCAACTCACATGTTTATGTTTAAGTATGTTTATGTAAAAGTGTTTATTAAATACTTTTAGTCTTTCTTTTTAATACTTCAAAACCTGACGAATCAGAAAATAAACATTAGTGCTATTGAATCGAATCGAAAATCACAATGCACAAAAATGGAATCGAAATCAACAGTGTTTAACCATACGGCACACGGGACAAAAGCTTTGCAAGCAGTTATTCTTTATGTTATACCAGTTAGTTATTATATTAGAAAATATATTTCCAACGATGAATGTAGTAATGTTGCACCATTAGCTCATGTGGCTTTTCAGTACATCTCATGCTGTGTCAGGTCACTTTCACCTCCACGGCTAATTGATAAAATGTATTACGTAATGCTCTGGTTAGATCTGCACTGACAGGCCCGCGGCTTTTTCTCACAGTGTTTTTTACCCAGACATACTCATATTGTGAAGTATTGATCAACGAAGTTGACTAAATGGTACTAAGGAAAGAACATGCTAAGATGTGTTGATACTTTAACACTGACGCAAATTGCATAGACTGGATAGGGACTTAATGTCTGTTTTTTTTGTTTCTTTGTTTTTTTTGGGGAGGGTTGTACATTCAGTTTGAGACGAAGCAATTTTAACCACAATTTTTTAAAAAATTCATTAATAATAATTTTTAAAAAATTAAGAAAAAAACAACAACAACAAAAAAAACACAAGATTCAGGGTAATACAGGATGGTGAATAAACCTAACTATAAATTATAGTATACATAAAAGATTTGCAAAATGCATTATTACACTTGGAAAATACATTCTGTATAGAAATCAGTTTTTAAAAATGTAGCAGCACAAAGCCTTATTTGAAAGCCATAGACATCCGTCATCTTCATATAAATAACACAGGGAGGGAATAAAGTCTTTTCGTCATGTATTCGTTCTTTTTCTTTGTTTTCTTTTGTGTTTCATGCACCACCACACTGAATCCAAAATCGAATTTTTAAAAATCCATTTAAAATTAATTTAAGCTTGCAGTTCCTCTTGAATCCTAAAGGTGGTATGCTCTAAACGATTTACACACTGGCAGGCAGCACATCACCTCATGTGGGGGAAAAAAAATCGGGATATTTAGAAAATCGGGATACTTACAGAATCTCAATACAAACTGAATCGACACTTGGGGTATCGTGATATCGTTGTAAGAGCTATACTGATTCCCATTTCAAAAATAACACACTCGATAGATAATAATGGCAACAGGAGCGAGAGGAAAGCTAGAAAACCCAATCTGCTACGTACAAATCAAAACCCTCGACAGTCCACTGTGAGCAAGATTAAATTTAGGATCCTTATCATAAAAGCGTGTCTTAAAACCTGAACAATGTCAACGGTTAGAAAGGAACAGCGATATCCAGAAATGACTATTTACAGTAGGCCTACATGAGGCAGTGTTTGACAGTGTAAAGGAGAATTCTGGCCTTTTAAAGTGCAGAGCTCTTTGCCATTAGCACAAACAACAGGAGGCCAGTGCAGGGCTCACATAAACACAAGCGGGAAATGATTTCAAAAGTGCAAGTTATGCTCTTGTCCAGGGACAGGATATAAGGCAGGAACGGACAATGTTTAGGCGGAACACGGTGCACATGAGTCATATGGAGGAAAGTCTGAACAGGCTCACTCACTTTCTCTGCAGAAAGCCACTTAATCACACCACGGGACCTCTTATTGTAACCTAGCTGCAGTAACACAAAGCATGTGCGTGAGTACAACAAAGGCAGCACATGTGCACGCATTCATCATGATGTCTTGTTTGTGCATATGGCCTAAAATCAGTGACGTCTTAAACTGAGCTCGCTTTTAAAGCTGTTCCTTTTCTTGCCTCATACAGCACAGACCTATAAAGTGAAACAAAAGCAGTACAGACAACAAAAACAAAGTGCTGTTTTTGTGTTTCATGAGTTTATTATATAATAATAAAAGTTTATCCTTTCTCCTTTTATTTCATCAGTCTCTCAGCTACGTGTTTTTGTGAGTCGCGCAGTCATCTTTGAAGAGTAATGATGAATTTGAAAAGACTTAGTCATAAAAGACTGAAGGTTGCACATTTGATGTAAAATCTCAGCACGGTGTACACTTCAAGCTATTTTGAACTTTAAATACTTGACATAACTACTAGGAAAAAAAAAAAACGATGCATGTCTGACACGTGGGAGAGGAACAGAAACAGACTGGAAGCTTACAGATGATTTAGTTACATAACCATCTGCCATGTGTGACAGCAAAGTAAAGGACTCACAGAACACTCACAGACAAACACACACACACACACTACGTGTTTAGGTCTGTGCCAATTCAGGATTCCTCTTTCTGCTAAATATTTGTATTAAAATTGCAATGTGGACAAACAA
This sequence comes from Clariallabes teugelsi, assembly GCA_030014215.1. NCBI lineage: Eukaryota > Metazoa > Chordata > Actinopteri > Siluriformes > Clariidae > Clariallabes > Clariallabes teugelsi. The sequence goes on from JAQMYG010000005.1 coordinate 16,424,428, forward strand.
ACTCACACACACACAAATGGGTGACATGTTTGCAGGTTTTTTCTTTAATTTGTGATATTCATCAACCACATGAGCCAGTGAGAGTAGCCCGAGTCCACCTTTGCAGGGATTCCACAGGTGAGTTCACACATACAGTGTTAAGGCAGGTTAAAACGAAGTCTGGTGCTATCTGCCTCCTCCTTCCTCAGGTGTGAACAGAGTAAACATAGTGGGGTAAAATGTCTGGGTCTGTTACCTTTGGTTGCAGTAAGGAAGCAATTTGACATTGAATCACACAGTGTCAAGTG
>JAQMYG010000005.1:16427474-16438455 GCA_030014215.1 Clariallabes teugelsi
CACACACACACACACACACACACACACACACACACACACACACACACACACACACACACACACACACACACACGTTGTTATCATCTAAAAGGGGAAATTAATCTGGTGCACATTAATAAAATTATGTATAAATCTCGTCGCCTTGCAGGGAGGTACTGTATTTTCTAATTATAACATACAAAAAGTGCAGGTTTTAATAATTTGTAAACGTTAAACGTTGTATGTAACCAATTTACCAAAATGTCCTAAGTAAAGTTTGGACACAGACCTACTTAAAGCAGCAGCATGCAGAATTCTCTGTCCTCTATAATACCCTCTCTAACAGTTTACATTGTAATCTGGTGGGAAGCTGGTGAATATTAATGAGACAGGCTGATTTATCCTCATTAGGGAGTATGTACTGTATATTGTATCATAAAGCACTTTGACTTCCCCACTTGGGGGAAAGAATGATGTATTAATTCTCTGTAGTTTTGTATTTCAGTACTCAGTTCTATTGGGCAAGAGTGAGTGATTTGTCCTCCCTCGTAACTTATCATCTGATCTGGGTTTTAACCGGCATTCTATCCAGCTATCGCCAAAGCTTTTAGACGGTCTGGAGAACAAAGAACATTTCGATTTAGCAGGAAAGCCGAGTCGAACAATCCTGGGAGACTCGCAGAGCCTGGAGGAAAACCCCGCTGTGATCTTGTGCATGAGGCATGTTCTGAGATTACACCAGAGCAACCCCATTTCCCTTTAACCAGACCTACTGTATGCAGCTGACACCGGCTGCCTGGATCACTTAATTTGTGTATTGTGTAAGCGCTTACAGAAAAAGCAGACAGGCAATTCACAGTCATTACAGTAGATTTATGATGCACAAGCTGTCACGCTGAGAACTAACTAAAAGACAAGCTTTTTTTACTTTGTATTCGATAGCAGTGAAGGTAAGACTCTTGAGCATGATAATGTTTTTATTCTTTTAGACCACGTCACATCTTACGGTACTAAAACACGACATTACTGTATCATTACTATTATGGCGTTACTGTTCATTACACAATTTGGAACACAGGCTTGAATTCTTAATAATTACTTACTCATGTTTACAAAGAACAGTGCAGCACAATCGATGTTATGAAACGTTCCTTCTTTCACAAGTGGCTTGCAACAACTTCCATAAACGAGGAACTCCTTTAATGGCCCGTTCGTTAAACAGTAAAAAAACGAAACAAAAACAGGCTGGTTTGATCAACAAAAGCATTCAGTCCACCGCACCACTTTACATTAAATGGAAGCCAATTCTACATGCTTGGGCCATTAAAGGAGATCCTGTGAGGCCAGATTTTCTGACATGAAGCAGACAGTCCGATCATGGCACTGCTATACTGGGAAAACGTTTTATGCTGGGAAAAGTGCAACAGTGTAGCAGGGAATTCATAGATAAATATGGGTAGTTTTTTCTCTCATAACTGTGTTGTTCTGTTATTCTGCACAACCAAAAGTCCTTTTGTGACTTGCACGGTCCTCATACTGTACAAAAGAGGTTGAAATTTTGAAATCTTTTATCCAGCAGATTTGACCAAAATGTTTGTAAAACCCTCAATAACTTAGGCTTGTTTTTAACATAGGACTGTAAACAGTAAGTGGAGTACTCTTGTTCCAGTACTGAATTAAGAACCCATTATACAGATTTATCTCATATGTATACCAATGTGTGCGTTTTTCATGCCTTTTGTTACTTCAGTTTTTTTCTTGTTTTAAAAAAAAAGGACGTCTTTATAAAACATCTGTGGAATTAATTATGACTAATTAATCCTAATCCAAAAAGTGGTTGTCCACTAACAGTTTGGATCACTGCTGCGTCGTCCCCTTCTCTTTCTGAACCCTCTCACAGGCAACGATTTACACGTGGATAGGTCCGAGTGAAGCAGGACAAGCATCTACTTCCTTATATGTTCATAAATGTAGCACCATTTAGTTGTGCAATGCATGATGGATGAGATGAAGTGTAGCCCAGAACTCCAGATATAAGTGGCACGTCTGTACAGTGTGGGGAGGCTTTCTATCTAAACCCAGGCTCCATGTTATTTATGTATTACTGACAAAACATTACCCATGTTGTGTGGAATATCAATGCTGTACAAAAATATCATTACACAAATTCTTTGCTTTGCAGCAAGCTTAATCAGAATATACTGGAGGTGTAGATTCTGGTTTAAAATAAACTCCACACTGCATATAAGGTGAAAGTGCAATAAGATAAATGTAGACACAGAGCATCAGCATGCATAGCTCCTGAGTGGTGCAACAGAACGCGCTCAAGCATTTGACATGTCATTGGGAAATCAGCACTGATTGATTTTTAATCCAAACGATGCCAAAGCCATGAGTGGATAGCATCCTAGGGAGCAATATTTGCTGTGCTCTGTAGGTGGAAGGGATGGCTGATAAACAGCACTGAAGAGATGTAAAACGCATAGTTAGCAAAGGGGGAGGACTGCGCGCTTGCACTTAAAGCAAAAGCAAAACTCAGCCTTTATCCATCACTCCTGTTGTTGCTAACTGTTGTATGATAATGTGGATTTAACTTGTGGATGAAAATTAGCAGGTGACAAAGTTGTGGATTAAACTGGTTGGAAGGGGGGAGGGGGGTGCTGCTAATGCTGCTTCTGAGTCGTAAGATGAAATATTTCACTCCTCCCAGTCGTACATAATATGGAAAATTAACATTAACTGTCAGTCAATGAAGCATAAGAAGGTTTGTATTGTGGCCGGCTCTTACCTGTACACGCTGGACCAGTAACAGGGCCTGTGTGTCGTTCTGGTCCGCCTCCAGGATCAGATCGGTCAGCTTGTGGATGATGACGTCTAACGGGCCCTGCTCCTCCAGAGGCTGGCTCAGGTCAAGCTGAAGACAAAGAGGAAGAAAGCGGCTGAATACCTTCAGTTAAAAGATCTGGATTTTACATCCTGCGTACTGTGTACTGTCCCTTCCCCTCTTTGAGACAGATACAGCTCTTTTACAAGGACGTTCACATTGCACGGTACGAGTACAACACTGCTTATTCTGCAGTTTCTGGTCTGATGCCTCTAATATAAAGTAATCGATCAACAAGGTCCTCTATATTGGTTTCACAACTTTAGACATGCTAGCGTTCAGATTCTGTCGTATGCATGAATGATAATAGTCCAGATGGCATTTGATAGCTGGAACAGAGATAAAGAGGGCTGTAAAACTGAAATGCATACTGGGTCAATTAGGGAGTGCTGAGCTGGTCGCACACGCACACACACGCGCGCTTAGAGACAATGGAGATGTATGAAAGTGATATTGCACTTGTATTCCCCTGAGGATGCTGTAGAAAAGTTTAGTCACTTATTGACACACGAATTAAAATTAAAAACAACAGATGGGTGTGATTCAGTTTAAATTCTTAACATCAAACGAAACTAAGAAAAGCACCACTTATATAATCATACAATACTTTAAGCAATTTGATAATGTATATTAATATTAATAATAATGATAAATTCCCTTAAACAGGCCACTTGCTGATAACTGTAAGCAAAGAATGCATTTGTCTTAAACAATCCCACACTGAAAGCACATGTAACACTGGTAAGGGTAACAGTAATAAAGAAATATTCATCTTAAATTAATCCTCTCCTTTAAAAAAAAAAAAAAAAAAAAAAAAAAAAGTCTCAAACAAGAGATAGGGCCATAATCACCAATATATTGGTCAATATTGAGATCAAAATTATTTAATAGGATTATTCACATTCAAAACTTTAAGCATTTATTGAACTTTTCTTTAAAAAAAAGAAAAGAAAAAAAAAAAGTGTATTTTCTTGTACTTTTAATTATTTAACTGTAAAATAATGAGATAAAATGCCACAACCTGGCTGAGAGTGAGTTCAGGGTTTATGAAAGGAGTGAGCGTGCACTGGGTGCCCTGGATTGATTAAACGCAAAACTAGACCAGCGTTGCAAAACATGAATTTAACGGCCCTAATAAGAGCCATAAGGTTTAATCTGATGTGTTGACGGGCTGCTCACACTGCTGTGTGTTTTCCTAATCTGCTACTTGCATCTCTAGATCCAAACCGTATGTGGAGTGGAGAGAAACACACTCTCATACACACACTCATAGAGAAACAGTTTGACAGTTGTTTCCAAGCAAGAAAGGTATTGTACACAACATGTGACGCTACACACAATCTAACCTGTGCTCGTTTCTGATGAAAGTCTTTGTCAGTTTAAATCCAGTTTTTCGGGTAAAACATGAGTGTGTACATGCCTTTTACAGTTTGGTCACGATTACGAAGGTTAACCTAAAGCCCAGCTTGCTTACGTAGACAAGACAGATTATTTAACATGAAACAGATGATATGTAGAGCAACCTGACAAACTGTGCAATGTAAAACAGCAAGAAATGTTATATGTTTATGTCTGCAATAACATGTTGAGTCTCTTTCTATCTCTCTACTCTCTTTAACACTAAACACAACGTTTTAGCCATCCCAGCCAGCCTGCGCTTAGTACACAGAAGAATCAAACAGTATTGTGCTTCTAGACACAACTTTCTACCACAGGACACAAAAGTTAATTGATCTGACTTAAAGATCCATTTTATTTGTTTTAGATGTCCATCTGTTTTATTACATTATTGTCTCTGCTCCTTCAGGTATTACCCTACAAAAATGTGCGCGTCTATGTACACTACCGGTCAAAAGTTTGGACACACCTCCTATTCCCTAGACCTAATAGATTTTTATTTCTTTCAATACTGTAAAACAATGATAAGGCATTCAAAATATACAAAAATCTCCTCTGAACAGTTGATGTGTCTCCTACTTATGCTCGGTAAAGCCTTCATAACAACTCTAATCTGAGGTGCTATATAGAACTTCTCTTCTGCAGGAGAAGTAAATTTTGCTCTTGCTTTTCTGAGATGGTTTTCATGAGAGCCAGTTTCATCATGGTGCTTGATGGGTTTTACAAATGCACTTGACAACATTCCAGATGTTCCAGAATATTTTCCATGTTATTTCATGGGTTTTAAAATTTCTAGTATTGTTCTAGAATATGAAGAATAAATCCCAAATATAACACACATACACTGTACTGTGCAAAAGTCTTAGGCGCCTTATTATTTTTAGTACAAATTGCATTATATATCTTTCTCATGTTTGAATTACTGTTTCATAATGATCTATTCTGCATACTGTATTCTGTGTGAAAATAGGAAGGAGCATGTGTAACAAAGTTATCAAAAGAACTCATTCTCCAGCATGCTCAGTAAAACCAGCTGTTTCTCTCACAGTATTGTGCAAATCTCTTGGGCACATACAAATAAGATGCGTTTGAAAAACATTTACATACACATATATATATATATACATATATACACACACAACACACAACACAACACACAGACACTACTACACATTAGGAATTAATATGTCCATGTACAGCTTCATGACCAGATGGAGAGCAAGTGCACATTATCTGATGAGTCATTCGCCCTCTCAGAAAAAGGGTGCGGAGGAAGCTCTGGCCACCAAGGGCTCTGAAATAAATCCGTGGTAAACTGACAACCTTAAACAATGACTCATATTACTTTAGAAAGCTCAGGATCTGAATGCAGTCAGTCTGCAGTCTTGATGCCAAAAAAGGTCCTTTTCATAAACAGTAGCAAAAGCTAGAAACTGAAATTTGCTCTCATCACACATTTCTATAAAAAACACAATCTGTTTTAACACGAGGAGGTGATGTATGTGCTGAAGCCCAAAAAAAAGCCCTGTCTGTGCTGATGATGTCATTGCTCTTTAATGTTTCCCTTCATAAAATATTGACACAATGAGCCTGCAATTATATTCTAGCAAACAGAAATAACCTGCAATTCAGAGACTAATAGACTCTACAGAGAAAACCCCGCATCACATGATGATCGCAATTAACTGAACAATCGCATCCAGTATACTAAAAAGGGCTTGCGCTCTGAGTGATCGAACGATAACTACACGGCGCTCAGGAGATTAAATGGCCACAAGCAGTGAAGAAAGGGTGCATGCTTCCTGTGGTTTTCTACAAAAGTCAGAATGAAATTTGCCATTAGGTTAACCACAAACAAAAACAAAACGGCACACACTGTGGTCTAAACATCTGAAACTGCACTGAAAATCTGGGATTTTTATTTTTGGTCTTATTTAAAACAGGAAATAAATGTTAAAATATGTTTAAAAATGTCAAAATATTTCAAATAAAGAAAGTACATGTTCAATATCTTGAATACTTAATCTTTAACACTGTAGTTCCTTATTTTTAAACTTTACTACAGTAATGAAGCATGGGTTCAGAGAAGACGCTGATGGATTTGATTGAAAATAGATCGTACATTGATCGGCCACAACATTACACAATACTGGGCATAATGTTTTGCTTTGTAGTGTTCTCGTTTTGCCGCCTGGTCAGCACCAGGAGGTTCGCAGTGGATCCTTTGGGTATTGCTCCATGGACTGGTCTTGCTTGTCTGGTGCATCCGACCATGCAGACGAGAGTTTTGAGGTCAGGTTAATGTTATGGCTGATCGTTGTATGGTCTTGTACAAATTCATATAGTCTGACTGCACACTGTCATTATTGGGGCTAAATGGGGGTGAACCAAATACTGAGAAACTCAGTAAAAAAAAAATTTTTATTATTCTCATTTCCACTTAAGTTGTTGTCAGTAATATAATCTGTAAGGAAAATTGTTGTATTACATTTTTAAAAAATAAAAATAGAAGTATTTTCACAAGTGCTCTCTGACCCTACAGAGAATAAACCATAAACTCAGAATTGTATTTGTGAAGTTCTGTATCTTGTTCTACCATCAAAGATGAGTAGAAGATGGTGGCAATCAAATGATATAGGGAAGGAAATGACCAAGAGATGAATGATGCAATTCAAACCAAAGGGAACCAACCAGTCTGCTGCTAGGGAAAAATAACTAAACAAATAAACAAAAACAAAAAAAACTATTTTAAATGAGGAATTTCAGTTATGCATAAATCATAACTAGAAAAAAAAATCAAAATTTTAAAAATAGTGTACGTTTGCTTCTGTGGTGGTGAAAAGCCACAATTCCTCTATAATCCTACAGGTTGTGAGTCAAAACTATTTATACATGTGCAGGAAGGAAAGCATCCCGATTGGTAAAACATTATTTGCTAAGATGACGTGCCAGCAGTACATGGGCAACGGTGTCATGCTAAAGATGAGTACTGTGGTAATAAGAATGACATATGTCCAGCATCTGTTGTTGTCTGCTAGTAACATGTTTAGGTTATAAGTTTAAACAACATTCCTAGCAGCTCAGATAAAACGAGGCAGATCATCACGAAACATCACGACCTGGTTCGGAAACGGCACCATGCAGGACAGACGTGCTCTACAGAGGGTGGCGCACTGCAGCTGAGTGACACTGCACACCTGCACATTCACGCACACTTACATATTTATATTTCATTTCTTGGCTCATTGCACACAAGTCACTTTAAATAAGACATTTTCATGCATATTTGCACACCCCCCCCCCCCAGTAATTTTTTATTTTACACAAAAATGTCTATTATTCTATATTGTACAGAATCTTTTCTTTTCCATATTTGTACAGCTAAGATTTCTTATATTTTACGTATAATCCTAGCTAAATTTATTTTCTATTGTATTTCTATCCTAGCTAAATTTATTTTCTATTGTATTTCTTTTAATTCATATTTATTTCCTATTAATAATCTTTTATTTTTAAGGTCACGGGCGGTCATATAAGCATTTCACTGCATATCGTACTGTGTATGACAGTGTATGTGAAATAAAATTTGAATCATAATGTCAAAATATTGTAATAAGGAATGGCCTCCATTTAATTATTCATGATCATTTCAAACATGGTTTAAGTTTTTTTTTTAAATAACAAAACAAATGAGGATTTTATAAATATCACAGTACAGAAAGAATCGCAATACAAACTGAATCAGCACCTAGGTATTGTGATATCGTATGGGGTCGTCCCTGGTGATTCCCATCTCTAATAAACATACAGTAAATACTGACTTACTTATGGGAAAAGAAAATAAATTGTTCCCACATTAAAATAGCTGTCAGTCTGTGGGAATGTTCAGTTATAAGATGTTCACAAGCAATGACATCACCAAAAACTGACCTCCCTGGTTCAGGAAATGTCAGCTATGCACATCAAAAGCAAATGTGCTGACAGTCAGAGAGACAAAACATAAACTAGTTATACAACTCTCAAAACAGCTAGGATGACACTGTACAGATCCTTTTCAGTGTTTCCCACACAGAGTATACAAGCATACTGATGGCCACCCAAGTATATTTGCCCACCCTCTTTAAAAATATGTCCGGGGGAAAGTTGATGGAGGTCGATTAACTAGTAGTGGACAGTTCCCTCTCGCACTACCACTCCTGTACGTGTTCATTCTGCTACCGCGAGAGCGATGTACTGAGAGACAATGCCGCTTGCCACGTAAAAAACATTTACGCACCATGTGAAAAAATACTAAGGGTGTACTGATGATCTGCAGAGAAACAGTTTCGAACGGGCTCTTCTTTCAAAAACCCAGCAAGATTAAGCCTTAAAATTTAGGCAGGACGAATCCATGCTGGCAACACAGTGTTAGTCAAATCAAAATGACAAGAGAGAATTCAGACATCAAACTGAGAATCTGGGTTTCAGATAGAACCAAAGTTATTATATTACTTTTAAAATGTGTACATTTTACTACTACCAGAATATGGGACTGACATTGCAAAAATGTCAAACTTACAAAATTAGAATTTTGTAAGCAGAATAATAATAATAATAATAATAATAATGTCTGAATCTACACTATTAATTTGCTTTGCCTATGTGACTTTTTTTTGCTCAGTATGTTTATAAAGTTCAAATGAAATAAAATTCTGTATCATATCGCCTAGGCTGTGCAGAAAAAAAGGATGTCACTCTATATTGCACAATCCTGATTCATTTACTCATTTATTTAAGCATCATAATGCAAAAAAATGACTAAAAATACTCTGGGTTTTAAGTTTAGTTATTAATTTTTTTTACTTCATCTTACTCTTCACATATGGGTAGATGGAAAGAACGATAGGTTGGAGAGATTCATAAAAAAATATTAAATAGATCATAATATTGGTGTTAAAGGTCATATTTGTTTGTTGTATGTTGAATGCAGCAGATAACTTTTGTACTGGCAGGTAATAATGGTCCATCCGGCTGGTTACCACTGCAAGTATATTTCAGACTTGTGTGTTCAATGATTTGAAAATTATTCATATTGCTCAGAGTTCAATGGTCAAGATAAACTCATGTGTCTCATGCACATTCAAGGCCAGATGCTTGTACGACACACTGATTAGTCCTAGCCAGAGTCTGGGTAGCCTCTCTGAGAAATCCTTGAAGAAACCTAGAAGAAAAAATCTGTCTGTGCATTGTCTCGGTTCCAGGCAGTCAAGTACAGGAGATTATAAATTAAAGGTGTTTTAGTAAATGCAGGCAGCCAAGTGATTAACATATCAAAGTTATCTCCTGCTGCAATCAGGAAGTAAAAACCAAAAGATCACAAGTTTCATAGCTGCACAGTTTGGTTGCTTTAGTTTTAAAGGACGAGACATACCAAAACAGCATGCTCAACATATACCAACTAATGCAGTTGAATAGAATAAAATCATTCACTTTGTACAAAAGCACAAGCATTTTAATGTTTTTAATAGATTAGAATAGATAGAGTACTTTATTAACCCTAATAGGAAATTGCACTGTTACTGCAACCAGGTCACTAACATACAACCAACAAGGTGTAGAACAGTAAGTAGGCTAGGTTAAAATAATATAAATAAATAAATTAATTAATTAAACAAAAACTCAATGAGAAAAAGGGTAAGTTATTTTTAAAAAATCATTAACGAGATTTTTAAAAAAGCATTGCAAAATAATAAGTATATATTTCTATATACATACAGGGGGGGACTTAAACTATGTTACTGTATTAATTTGCCTCCCTAACATGCCTTCCATTGGGAAGATATTCTTTACTTTTTTTCTGTTGACCAACTAACAACTTAAATTTGTTGGCAGTATACAGTATATTCACCATGGAAGTCCATGATCACAAAATCTTCTAGTTCTAGTGGAAGCTTTAACAGGTATTAAATATACTGATTAATTTGAAACCAGCTTTGCAGAAAAATATGTACTATGTAAGCAAGCTCTTTATCTTTGAGGAAGAAAAAAAAAATCCAGGTGTTAAAACTCACTGCATGCAAGTACTATTACACTCACTTTCCCTAAGGGGTGGCAATAATTTTCAAAATTTTCCCAAGACTGTTTTGGATATTTTCAGTGCTTTTAAATCAATTACACAAAAAGTATTAATAGTTTTAATTAAATATTAAAAAGACAGGCTTACCTGTACCACCTCGATGCCTCTTTTCCTAAACAAGGGAGGAAAACAGCAGACATTACAACACAATCCTTCATATCCAAATGTACCATTTGTTTTAATTTTAAAAACAAAAATTAGCACAGACACAAAAGATAACCGTGTTTATAGTTAACCCTCAATGCAGCCTTATACATTACATGTACATTCTTTATACATTCATATATAAGTAGACACACTCTTACAAACGTGTGTGTATGTGTATATTACATGTATGCATATGTGTGGGTGGATATATATATATGTGTGTATATGTATGTGTGTATATGTATGTGCGTATATGTATATATGTGTATGGATGTGTATATACTGTATGTATATTGTATATACATATGTATACTTGTTTAACATTCATCCTTACAATTTTTTTTTTGTTATATACTGCACAACATTACTGTACTTATTCATATGCATATTTATTCTTATAATTGTATACCACTATTGCTTGTGTAGCTTGCACACAAGAATTTCACTCACATGTACTG